>OY987290.1:6132001-7332001 GCA_963920785.1 Sphagnum contortum | reverse complement strand
CTAAAAATCAAAACTCACACACCTAGAAAGGAGGATCAAATCTCCAAAGTTACGAAATTTTACAAATGAGGGCTTGAGCTTGAATCTTGCATTTGACACTTCATGTTTCTTTTCATTCATGTGACCCTTTGCTATTGATGTTGGCTATAGCTTTTCAGATTTTTTCAAAAAAATTTCAAAATTTGGCAATCTAATGGGCAACAAATTGAGAATCACAAAACAACACAATTTGATAGACAAACTGCAAAAACACAGTAAACTTTCAAAACCTTAAGTTGTCAAGGTTATCATCAGACCAACTTTCCAAATTTTAAGGTTTAGACGTTCTTGAAGTTTTTAGGGGCATTCATAAGTGAATGAATGCTAAAGATGATGTTCAATGCACCTAGAGAAGTTACTTTTATTTTTTTCCAAATAACATGCAAAAAATTTATAAGGTGTAACTAATTAAAATATAATTTATATAATTTACTTAAATATAAACGAATTGCTTTAAATTAAGTATGAAACTATATCTAAAACATATTTTAAATAATTTTAATTTTAATAAAATAATTTTGATAATACCCCTTTTATCTCAATTATTTGACATGTTTCATAAAATACACAAAGACTCATTTCTTGGGCAATGGACGGACAACCCAGGTACTTGTGGTGGCGCCAAGAGAGACATTACATTCCCATCGATTTTGGATCTTGAAAGGGAAATTTGCACACATCTTTTCATGAACTCATTTTTGGTCCTTCTCGCTTTGAAAAGTTAAAATACACCTTGAAGATGGAAAGTGGCTATATGGTTCTATTTTCGAGTTTTGCCAAGTTTCACTTGATTGTATGGTGTAAATTTTAGCGAATAAATACTATTTTTATTTTTACAAAATTTCCCCCAAGGGTTGTGGATAGGTTTCCCCAAATTAATAGGTATCTTTTTGGGAGGGGGTACTTGTGGCTATCACGGCAGCAAATAGTCACAAATTAAAATGTTATATTTTAGTTTGGCCAGGCTTGGGACTAATTTCAGTGGCTACACCAATAGGATTGCTCTATTTGGGTTCAAGCTTGGCCCTCAACTGCTTGTGTAAAAGTGGGCCTAAGGTCGGGGCAAGAGGGAAAGATGAGTCCTCCACAAAGCTCTGAGATTCGTTCAAGCTCTACCTCAGGACAGAGTCTCTCTTCATTGCCGCAGCACCGTTATGTGGTAGTAGAGACACCGTAAAGATTGAACCGAACGGAGGAAGAGATAATTGTAGCTGATCTCAGCAACCGCATTCTCTGCATCTGTTCAAAAGAGAGTTGGAAAGCAAGTTTGGGCATTCTGATACCACAGAGGTACGAATTGCTCTTTGGGCAACTGAAATTCAGTGCCGTCCATGACTCAATGTTTTTCCCACTGGCCTTAAGATGTATGAAAGAAACACAGTTTTGGGTTCTAAACTTATACATTGCAACATTTCTTCAAAGTTTCAGCGTAATGTGTGCTTCACATTTTTACTCTTGAGTGGAGTTTCATTGACCTGTGGAGCATGGCATGTTGCACATGCTGAGTGAGCAGAATGCACACTTCACTGTGATAGATAGTTAAGGGCATAATAGCATTTGGATTTCCTGTGCAAATGATGAAGTCATTTGTAGTGCTTGTTCAGGAAAATTCTACCCTACTCAGCTTGCTTCCCTCTTCTTCATCCAACTCTCACCTGACATGCACATTCTTTGTGCGGAATAGCTTGATTCACATGTATGTGAAATGTTGGACCAAATTGAGGATGCTTGGAGAATGTTCAACAAGATGTGCCACCTTGAGATGTGGTCACTTGGAATGCCATCATGATATTGGGACATGTGTAATGCTTGCAAGGGCACAAGGCATTGGAACACATATTTTGACAAATTATGCAACACAAAAGATGTGTGATCAAATTTTCTTACCTTTGTGGGGGTGCTGAATGCATGTGCCAGTGTAGTTGTGATTGAATCTAGGGTAGGTGTGTCCATGACCAGATCATCGAAAGTGGATGGGATTCAAATATCTTTGTGGAAAGTAGCTTAGTTGACATTATCCCAGATGTGGGAGTGTGGAGGATGCTTGGAAATCAGTGTTCAAAAAGATACCATTTCCAGATGTGGTCACTTGGGGCATTTGAAATGCGGATAAGGGCAGAAGGCACTCTAGAACTATTCCGAAAAATGCAACACAAAGGTGTGCAATCAAATTATGTTACCATTTGTGGGATGTTGCATACATGCCTGCATAGTTATGCTTGAAGATGACAGGTGTCCCCATGAGCAGATCATTCAAATTGGATGGGATTCAGATGTCTTTGTGGGGAGTAGCTTAGTTGACATGTATGCAAAATGTGGCAGTGTTTGAGGATGCTTGAAGAGTGTTCAACAAGATGCCATCTTAGATGTGGTAACTCAAGGGGCATGTAAAATGTAGGCAAGGGTAGAAGGGACCAGGACTATTTTGACAAATTATGCAACACAAAGGTATGCAGCCAAACTCTGTTATTGTTTTGGGTATGCAGCCCAACTTCTGTTATATGTGTCAGCATAGTTGCCCTTGAAGAGGGCAGCTGTGCTCATTAACAGACCATTGTAACCAGATAGGATTCAGATGTCTTTGTTGGGAGTAGCTTGGTTGACATGTATGCAAATGTGGCAGGATCAAGGATGCTTGGAGATTTTTCAACAAGATGCCATCTTGAGATATGGTCACCTGGGACATGTGAAATGTAGGAAAGTGCAGAAGGCACTGGAACTATTTGGACAAATGCAACACCAATGTATGCACCAAAGCTCAAGTTTACTTTTAGAAGCTGAGTTTTGGAGAAATATGGCTTTTTGTTATGACTTGGAGGCTTCTGTTTCTTTTGAGAAAAAGGGGACATGTTTTCAGAATTGTTGCTTTTTGTGGTTTTCTCACATGGGCTTCTTTGCAGAAGCTAGTCCAATGCAAATATTCGTCCTCAAAAGATGTTATGTCCCTGCCTTGTTTGCATTTGTAATCAAACCTACTGGTGGTTTTGTGACTTCAGGTTTTGTGTTCATGCCTGGAGTATGCTCTCAATCTCTAAATTGGTTGAATCATTGATTATTGTAGATCAATTGAGAATGTGAAGCATCACACTAGAAAAAATTCAACAGAAGTGACAAAGCCATGATGAAATGTGGTCTGTTATTTTTTGGGCAGTTGGTACCTGATGAGGTAAGGAAGCTAAATTGAACATTTTGGACACATATGTGAAGCTTTTGTATGTCTTCTTTTAGCTTGTAGCCATGTACTTTTGGTGGATGAAGGCATGCACTATTATGCTTTAATGATTGCAGTCTACAATGTACATGATTTATGTAAATTTGGAATTTCACTTGCTTGGTCAACCTTTTTGGCTGTATTTGGCCATCTACAGGAGGCAGAGAATATGATCAAGAGGATGATCAGCAAACCATATGTGAAAAGCTTTCCTCAGGGCTTGCAGAATTCACATTGTGATGTGAAGATGGGAGAACATGTTACTAAATGGCAGAGAAGGGAAAGAGGTGAGAAGAAACAGCAAGGTCCCACCCGGATTGGAATGAATAACATGGCATTTGTAGTGGACAATCAAGACCACCCTCAGATGATTAAAATTTGCTCACAACTGATGAGATTATTAGGGCTCAGCTCATCCATGATGTTGGGGTATGCCACTCAGGGTTTGTTCCTAGCCATGTCTAACTTTGTGATGTGGTACCACTGGAAAAAGCAGCCATCTGTACAACTTCCTTTCTACTCAACAATGACTTTGAATATGCCATTTCTCATTTATGCAAATCCAACCTAATTTGATTGCAATGGAGCACTTGGTTTCCCAATTTTCATTTATCTACATTCCTGTAAACTAACAATGTAGGCTTATGGGGACTCAGATCAACAATGACGAAAACTTATTGCCTCCATGTGGTCTAGTCATTCATGTATTGTTAATCAAAAAACAAATATTATTAGGTGCAAAACCAACTTGGTTATCATCTATTATTGGATGTGACCAATTTTGATGACATGGGTTCATTTTTTATCTTTCTTTTCATCTAGATGTTCAATGGCCACAATAGATAGTTGCCTTTCCAACTACAAATTGACACATATGCTTGGTAGAAAATACAAGTAGTTTGCAAAATCATAATATGAGAGGTATGTTCTAGACTATTTTTTGGAAATTGAATTCAGAAATAATCATATACTATTTTTTAAAATTTTGATATTATGCACATGTAAAATATTGGTATCAAAATTAGCATAACAATCACATGTCATAATTTGAATGATTGATTTCAATCATGTTAGTCAAGCTTTACAAATCTATGTAAATATTAAATTCATCACATGTATAATATTATATTCATTTGATTAAATACAATTTTTTTTATTAGTCATAATGAACACACCTAATTTTGATATTATTGTAACCTAAAGTCAATTTTCACATTCACAAAATGAATATGTTTTTGACAAAAAAATCATTTTTTCATTTTTAATTATAAAATTTTCCATCGTCTACAATGATATTGTCATATGAGGAGTGAAATTATTCAAAGTTTAACCTATGATAATTACAATGATTTTCAATATGCCAACTTCATATTTTCACAAATTTTCATTTCATTATTGTGAGGATTATTTAATCATGAAATTGACCTTAGGAAAAAAGGTAGCCAAAATGGACAAAGTTAATCATTTCAAATTAGTGGCCTTGGCTTTAGGATTAACCATTCACAATGCTACTAGTGTAAAAACTATGATTTTGTTGTAAACATCAACACAATCATTAAAAAATTGGAAAAAAGTATCAACAATAAAAAGTTGACAAAATGATGAATGTGTGTGTTCTTCACCCACATAACCTCTCTCCAAGATGACCTTTTTTGAAATTGCCTCTAACCATGACACCAAGCAAACTCAACTAAATACAAACCATGGGGAGTTCACTAAAAAATCATTCATCAATTGTTTTAGATCTCCTACATTTATATATTGAGATAGGTGTTTCTTTTCTTTGTTTAGAATCATTTTCGTCTTTGGACATTAAATTGAAACTAATTTAGCAAGGTTCTATAAGAACTTTGAAGTTAAACCAACTTTGATTGAAATGGTATTGGGATAGGTGACTTTACACAAACTTTGATATACTTGGGCCAGTGGCATAGGGGTCCATCTTGTTGTCATGGGGGTCGATGCCTGAAAACCTCTAAAAAATATCATTTAGTTACGGCTATTGCTAGCTATATGAGATTCTCAATAATAGCCCTTATTGTTCATAATAATTATTATAACTTTTTCACCAGATTCCAATTTTTTTGTAATTACAAAATAATTTCATCTAGTATTGTTCTAACCAGCTTTGGGTGGGTTCATCTATTTCATCATACCAGTCTGATACTTGGTGTTAGCATAAGGCACCCTCCACATACACTAGAAATAATTCTACCAACTCTTTGCATAGGCAAATGGACCTTCCATGGCCCATACTCATCAAGCACTTTCGGAAAAAAGAGAAGGAAACCTTTCTTTTCTTTTCTTGGTTTTTAGGTAAAAAAGCAAAGAAAAGAAAAGAAAAGAAAAGGAGCTTTTTAGGAACCTGGAAGCATCCAATATGATAATTTGGAACAAAGGCATGCCTCATGTCAGTAGGCTAATGGATGCCCATACTTACCCCCCACACCACCATTTAAAAAAAATGGCCATTACCTTACTTAAGCAGCTCTGGGGGCAGACTTATGTGTCCATTAATTAGCCCCCTCTTCACAACGCTTGTCAACAATGGGATGGCTTCCAAGAGGGATTCGTAAGAGATTGGTACAATGGTAAAAACCCCAAATTTATTTAGATGCTTTGGAACGTGTTTGGTGTTAAATAATTCTCAAAAGGTTTGGTCAAAAAAATTTTAAAAATTTCATAGTACTACTATGGGAAGTCCTTGTCTTTGAGAATCAAACTTGTAGCCGCCCAAGCTACCACCGCTAATATAATATAGGTCCGGGTTCGCCCTGGCCCAACCCAGCTTGAGCTGAAGCAAAATAAAATTGTCCAGTGTTTTACTATACATTAAGGATACTACTTAGCCGAAAATTTTTAGCTACTCAAACTCAATAGTTTAGGTGACTGAAAAAGGAGTTCATTATTCCCTTTTGTTTTTTAATACTTCACGTTATTATTTCCTTTTTCACTCACCCGCTTTAATACTTTAGAGACTAAAAACTTATTAGCTAATAATTTAAAAGGTCAAGAATTTATTTCTTTTTTTTAAGGTTGGTGGATGAACTTCCGCTAAACGCGCGTGCCGACAATCGCGAAAGTCGTCGTTCCTGCCAAATATAGTAAGCATCCAAATGACTCAGCCACGAAACAAACAAACAAAACAAACGCCGCATTGTCACTAACTCACTCCGCTTCGCACACGAGAAACTCACTAATCCCCTCCGCTGATGCTTCTGCCGCTGTTTCTGTGTAAGCTCTGTTTCACTAATCCCCTCCACTAATTTGTACCTCCCCTTTGTATTCTAACCAAACTTTTCACTAACTCACTCCTCTCCTCACACACAAACTCACTAATCACCACTAACTCCCACTAATCCCGTTCACCAATTTGGCCTCCCTCCCTTGCAGGTAGGTCTTCTTCTATTGGCGCGCCTCGTGCTTCGCCTGCTGTTGCCGCGGAAGTACTCTGTTTCTGCGGACCTTCCCGCGAAGTCCTTCCTTCGTTCCTTCTGCGCGCAGGATGTCTGTTGCATCGACGTGTTGAGTTTTAGTTTTATGCCAAGCGGCTGTTCCTGTTTGGATGCGATGGTTTTTGCGACAACTTCAAGGAATTTTTTTCTGTTTGCATGGATGTTCTTGTTACAACTCTGGAATTGGAGAGGAAGATGAAGACGAAGATGGTGATGATGCTGGGTTTTTGTACGCCGGTGTGATCCCGGGAAGGTACTGTATCCTGCTAGGACTTTTTTGCTATTTGCGAAGTTTGAGGAAGAGGAGAGAGAGAGACTGTGTGTGTGTGTGTGTGTGTGAGAGAGAGAGAGAGAGAGAGAGAGAGAGAGAGAGAGAGGGAGGGGATTCGAGAGTAGTCAGTGATTTATTGTTCGGTGTAGTTTTACAAGGGCTGATTTGTGGCGAGGATACCAGTAATTGTCTAAGACTTTATAGGAGCAGGTGGGGTTTTCGAGCAGGACGGCGGAAGGGAGATCTTCGGCTCGGAAGGACATAAAGCTCTTGGAAGGAACAAATCGGGTGCAAAAACGAGGAAGCCAACTCCAAGCGATTTCCATACTGCTGCTGATCTGTGTCAAGCTTTCAGGTATGATGCAGTCTACCTCCTGTGACTGATCTCCTGTCATGCCTTGCTTCTTAGGTTGAGAAAGTCTTTTTGTTCAAGATTGAGGCGACTAGCTACAGCTTGCTGGACAGAGTTTGAAGAGTCCATCGAGTTTTTTCTCCTTGCAAGATGCTGTTGCAGTTGCTGGGGGAAAACTGTACGCATTCTCGGTTCTATCTCCGTGCAGAATTCGCAATCTGATCTTTTGTTTTGTTTTGTCTACCGCATCAAATCGATGAGCATGAGCCCCGTATCCGTCTCCTCTTTATTGATGACTGTGATGTCTCTCGAGTTCTTCGTCCATCCTCCGTTATATCCCGAACACACAGTCTTGCTATGCAATTGACGATCTCTTTTCGTCTGGATCTCCAATCTAGTTGAAGAGAGTCTCAATAAGATCAGATTGCTTCTTCCCTTGGACCTTGTGTAGATGACTGTCAGCGGTTTCTTTTGTGGCGCGTGGGAGTTAACAAGTGGTCAATTTTGTGTTGCAGAAGTGGAGCATAAAGGGAGGTGCTAACATGAGGCAACTCAACAGTATTGGGGATGAGGAGGCTGGGACTCTTGAAGTTGAACTTCTTTCTGAGGAGGTTCGAGCTCTTGAAGTTGGACTTCTTTCTGATGAGGTTAGACTTTGCTTGTGAACAAGTTTTCTTCACCATGGAGAGTTCTGTTCATCTACTTCTGTTTTCTAATTAGTTAGAAATTCAATATAGAAACCCTAAATTATCAATGCCACATCTCCTATAGAGGGGTTTTTGCTATTTTCAAGCAATTCTCAAAATTTTCAGTCCCAAATCTTGTGAAGAGTGTGCTCTCATGACTAATCCAAGAAGAGAAACATGTGGATTTGACACCATACACATCCACAGAGAGTGATGCCATAGTTGAAACCTGGATACATAGATTTCAAGTACAAGTTCCAAATGCCCTTGCACATTTTGTTTGCAAACTTGTGTCAAATCCATATCTTGGAAATTTTTAGGTTAGAATGCACAAGCTCTCATAACCGAATATAAGGAGTTCATGTGCTTGAGATGTTTTTTGGCTAAAGGTTAGAAAACAGAAGTAGATGAACAGAACTCTCCATGATGAAGAAGACTTGTTCACAAGCAAAGTCTAACCTCATCAGAAAGTCTAAACCATGGAGAGTTCTATTCATCTACTTCTGTTTTCTGGTTTAGTTAAGATGTTCAAGAAGCGAAATTCAATATCATTCTCTGACTGATCAATCAACTTGCCTTTCTCCTTACCTATTGATGACCTATTTGGAGGGTTCTTAAGACATGGTGATTCATTGTTACAGGTTCATCCAAGCTTGCAGTTCCGGCCAAGAAGGCCCTGGTGCCGGGGTTGGGCAATCTTTGGTGTTATCGTGTGTACATTTTTAGCTGTTTATTTGATCTTACTTTTAGGGACAAGTCATAGCAGTACTGTATGTGGAGCAAGGTCTTTGGACCCACTTTGTGGAATATCAGCTCAGAAGTTTCAAACAGTAGCTCCCTTGAATTTTTTGGTGGTTGGTGACTGGGGCCGAGATGGACTGTTCAACCAAACAATTGTGGCCAAGCAGGTCAGCCTTGTGCTCATTCTTTCCTGGTATGCTTTTGCAAAAGTAGAGACTTCAGATCATTAAGTGTTGTCAACTGTTAAAAGTATTTCTTTATCATGACAGATGGGCATAGTGGGAACAAAACTCAACATTGATTTTGTCATATCAACTGGGGATAACTTCTACGAAAAAGGATTGACAGGTCCTGATGATACACAATTCACTACGTCTTTCTCAGATGTTTATACTCAGGAGAGTCTTCAAACACCTTGGTATTCAGGTGCACTGAACTATCCTACTGTTTTGCATACACATGCTGGAAAAGTTGTACAAGATGAATGTTCCATACTTTCAGATTTATGTGAGACTTAGAAATGGTTACTCTAGATGCATTGTTGAGAACTCATAAGAACTTGTGTGAATGAACATTGTGGATGTGTCCTCAGTTTTGGGGAATCATGACTATCGCGGCAATGTGACAGCACAAGTTGCAAAGGAACTCACAATTCGTGACTCCCGCTGGTTCTGCAGTGCCACCTACCAATTTGTTCGTGATCTTGGCTTGTCAGATCAAGGTAATTTTAAGGTCCATTTTTAGTATCATCCAGTCTTTTTTGTTTTCTGGGCCTTCACATTTCAGGAGACATTTCTGTTACATGTTAAAAGTTTGAGGTTCAGTTAAGAGTCAGTGCAGAATTGAGGTTGGATTCTGTCTTCCAATATAGCAAGCTTTACTAGTAAGCTGAATTGAGGATGAGGTAGCAGTTCATGTCATGAATACTTCATAGCTGTGTAACATGATTGTTGTAATGGTGTGGTCACAGGAGAAAGGATGGATGTGGAGTTTTTCTTTGTTGACACCAACCCATTTGTTGAATCTTACTGGATGGAGAACAATAAGGATTATATATGGCAGCTAGCAATCTCCCGGGAAGATTATATAGCCCATGAACTCAAGGTAAGTTGCTCAAAACATTTACATATGGACTTGCAAGAGTCGACTCTGAAAACTGGCAACTGTGTCAACCAAGTTTTAACAGAATTGGACCCTTTGTGTCCTCGTGCTCCAGAACCTGACAAGTGCTTTGGAGACATCCAATGCTAAGTGGAAGATTGTGGTTGGTCACCATACCATGCGGAGTGTTGGCAAACATGGTGAAACTCAGGAGCTCCTTGCTCAAATGCTCCCAATTCTTGAGGTATCTATTACTTTCCTTTTTTGACTTGGTTGATAGAAATGCAAATATTGTTTGTTCTCCATGATCATATATTTGTAGCTTACAGACAATGACATTTCCTATGATATTGGTCTGCTCAAATTTCAGGCTAATGGTGTGGACATATACATCAATGGTCATGATCACTGTCTGCAACACATCAAGCGCTTTGACAGGTATTGTTTCTGCAAAGTGAACAGAGGTTATACATCTCACAGTTCACTATTCATCTATAACATGGGCAAGTTATTTGGTTGGACATGTCTCCAAGGCTGTGGCTCTTCAGCTGTTGCTGACATCCTTGATACTAGCATTTCTCACATTCATATCAGAATATGACTTTGAGATTTTGAGCATGAACCTTTGCATGAACACTACTTTGAATTCAGGAATCAAGCTCCTGTTGTGCAAAAGTACATTTTGTGCTAATGCTAATCTAGGTTCTCAACAATCCTCAGGTCTTTTGCAAGTGAATGTAGCAACAGTTGCTCAGCTCTTTTGTAATAACCCATCTGACAGTGTAGTTTTCAATGTTTTGCAGTCCATTACACTTCTTAACCAGTGGAGGAGGCTCTGAGGCTTGGAGAGGCCGTGGCAACAATGAGAACGAAGATGTGGGGCTCCAATTTTACTATGACGGACAGGGATTTGCTGCTGTTTCCATGGCACCCTCATTGTTCCATGTGGACTTCTATGACATCTCTGGCAACATCCTACATACTGTCAACCTCTTAAAAAACTAGGTTTTGTGCATCATATACATACTTCAAAGAATCAATTGCCTCTTGCTGATGCATATGAAATATGTACCAATAGCTTGGCGGATGTATGTGAAATGAGGATTGTAGATACAAGAGTGTAAGCAGGCACATTTGCAAATAATTTGACCTGTCATTTTGGTTGAAAACCCTGTGATGCAAAGAGGTACCCAATTTTAGTAGACAACTTTTGACTTTATAATTTGTAGATCCTTGATAAATCAAAGGTAGCCTAACAGTAGCACTCCACATTGAACCTGTAAAAACTGACATAGCAGTGATTTGCAGTTGCTGATATTCTTGAAGCTTTATGAGGAGGTAAGATGTACACAACTGGAGATTTGAAATGTGCAAGGGTGCTACTGTTCAGTGCTTTTTGATACAGTCCTTTAGGTGGGTAGGTAGGTAAAGTAGATGCATGTAGCTGGTTAGCACATAGCACATAGGTTATGGCTAGTGGTTAAACAACTACCTACAGCTTTGTTTGTTTGACTAGTACAGAGCAAGTTGGTTTTGGTAGAGTCCTGGAATGAACCTGATACCTTAGAATAAGAGCAGAAAAAACCTAGAGTATTGAGCCCCATAAAGATTGAAGGCCTGCGCCAAATGTTTTTAGTTTAATCATCTAAGGGCAACTTATGTATTTTCTCCTTCACCTTTTCTGGGGTGTCTAAAGATGAAATGTTGAAACACCTTGCATTTTATTCTGGTTTTTTTCCCATTATACCTAGTTCGGTATCATAGGAATTTTTATTGAAAAATCAGCACAGATATTTATGCTTGCTTGGTTAAGCACAAGGCCTTGCCTGCGACCTTGAGCTTTACCTTACACAGAACTATGTATGCATGATTATCTGGAGAGAAACAATTACAAAATCAGAAGACTTCTCTCTCCAAAGTTTAGCATGAAAGTAATCCAGTACATAGCTGGTGACAGAAGAAAGCGATTTGTTTTATTTTTCATTTCCTGCCCTAGACTTGGACTATGTGCAGAGAACAAAAGTGTGTATGGTTGAAAAAGCCCACTCACAATCAAGCTGGCAACACTAAAGCGAGTGTAAAGTTTCAAAACTTGCTTTGTGGTCATGTTTGATGAAGGAAAGGCAGGGAAAGCATTGACTGGAAGGTCAAATTCTAGAGTACTTACTCTAGCTTAAAATGACCATTTGTAATCTATGACCCGCTTTTCTTGATTCACAATGTAGCAAGCCGGATCATCATCCAGAATTGAGTCTGTTGCTAGCAAGTTCAAACCATTGTTGTGTAGTTATTTACTTTTATGACGAACCTCCACTTATACTTATAAATATATATTTTTCTTCTTGAAGCACAACAGCGGACTTGACCCGACAAAGTCCTTAGAGAATCTGCAGAGGTGCTCAGTATGTGACCCTGCAAAAACAATTTTTCACATCCAAGTTTAGTTATGTACTCTTATACAACCCCACTGACAAAAAGTGAAACTGGGACAACAAATAGGTGGGGGACTATTAGTAGCAAACCACCTGGACCAATCATTATGATGGGCCAATGAGAAACACAAGTAACAGTGAAATCATATTTATTACACTCTTTTCTGCAGGTGCACAGTGCCGCTGCGCTTTTTACGAGTCACAACGATTTGTGCTGAGTCAAAACTATTTTCCTGAGCCAAACCAGCAGCATATGTTGGATGTTCTTCATCCAACTGTACTCTGCCGGATCACATACCGAGCACTGCTGGAGATGCTCAAGCTGATTGGCAGAGGGTCAGCAGGAGTTTAAGCTGCACACCACTGAGTTCGAACCCCAGACCTTCTGTGGTCTCAGGGTCCCAGAAGAGGCTAAATTAGAATTGTCTCATTCCGCTTCTGGTCCACGGAGACTCTGGTTCTGGGTTCAATTCTTCAACATAAATGAATTCTGGTTCTGTTTCTGAAAATCAGACCTGGTTACAGTCTGGTTCTTAGCATCTGGATTGAAATCCGTAGTTAATCCCTAGTTCTAGTCACTTTTTTTTCCCTCTGAAATCATGTGTTTCAATTTCAGGTCCATGGACAAATAGAATCGGGAACCTGATTCTGAGTCCCATCCTTAAGAAAATACTTTGCAATTTTGACTTTGATTCTTAAAATCAGACCCAATTCCAGTTTGACTCTTACTAATCAAAATTGACAATTCTTACCCACCAAAAGCATGAAATGTTCCATGAAGGTCCCAAAAATTGAACTGTAGTTCACTCACTGGAACACCTGGTGAACATTCCTCAAAACATCTAACCACATAGCAACTGCATCAATTGTTCTCTAGTCTCCATCATATAGGCAGAGCCAACAAAGGTGCAGTTCATTTTTCACTGCTGAAATTTTGCATGAAGAGAAATGAAAAGTCCAAAAGTTTTAAACGCATTGTTTTTTGAGGGTGGGTTTTCTTTTAAAAAGCAAAAATCACCAGATTTCTTAATTTGGTTATTATAAGTACCAAAAATTAGAGAAATATGGGACATAATGTCTGGTTTAAGGCATACTTGGCTAAATATTTCTATGGGTGGGTGAAAATCAATGATTTGTAGTCATATTTGGCAGGACAGATTTCTATATATATTTTCTCTTAAGTAGCCAAAAATATGAAAAGGGTAATTAAAGATTTGTCCTTCATTTCTGAATTACCAGCATATTTGGCTAAATCTTCTTACTGATGATCTTCCAATGGACATTGGCCACTTGGCTTCAGTGTTTTTTCCCTCAATTTTGCGATGTAGACACATTGGCAATCGTATGAGAATTTAGCCAAGTTTGGCTATAGGACAGATAGAAAGCTAAAAGTTTTTAAGAATCCTACTACTTTTTAATTACATGTAGGACCATTGTGTCACATCTGGTTTTGTCTTGGTGCTCCGCACCCTCGAACTTCCGTCACATCCTTAGACTAAACTGGTCATCCTTGCACATGGTCAAACCACAAACTGATTAGTCCCCACTTTTAAGCTGTCTTGCACTGATTCAACAATCTACGATTCATCAGAACTCGTTACGTGCGTGGGATCTAGCCCGTTGTGACTTCCATTTTCAGTCTAGGGCTTCTCTAGCCCAAGTCTACCTCCAAGTCTCATGTGTCAGCCCAACCGCAAACCGTTCCAGAGTGTTCCGAATGCAACAATAATGCCTTTAGCAGTTTGACCCCTAAAGGACTTTAGAGTGGACTCACCCAATGGCGAGCTTGCTTTAGAGTTAGACTCCACCCAGGAATCACCCTTGAGCCTCAAAAGGGGAGGACTATGCAAGCCCCCTTTTGGCACTAAATGGGCCAAGGTAGTTATGCCTTGCCCGGAACCCATTTTGATCCCCGCAAGACACTTCTGTCTCGCTCAGCTTGCCAAGCTGAGAATCGAACCCAACTCGACAAAAAGTTGCATCACCCATGTGACTAAGGCGGCCGCCCGTTAGTCCAGTTTAGACATGGACCTCAACTGGGCTCGCTCAAGTGGTGGCCTCGATCGCCCAGAAGTGCACGTCACACAAAGTCTAAATGTGGTATGCTCAGCTTTTTTTTCGCTACTTTTCAAGCGAGTTTTTTGAAAATATTCCCAAAAAACCCTTTGAGATGGTAGCAGCTCATTTTCAGATTTCGCAAGAGTGCAAAATTTCGCACAAAACATTCTGACTGCTTGGCTTGCATCGTTAAATTCCTAAAAAAGGCCACTGGTAAGTTAGCAGTTTATCCTTTTTAAATTTCCAAGCTGGAAATGGCCACTGCAGACGGACAGACGACAATCCTGACAATCCCGGACTGGACTGGACCAAACCCACCGGCTTGACTGTCTGCAGACAACCATTGACCTGCACTTTGATGACTTTATTGAGCCCAACAAAGCCAAAGCACCCACCAGCAGCAGACAGGCTATTGTACAGGCAGGAGCAGCAGCTAGTGCAGAGCTGTCGAGCTAGACTTGCAAATCAACTAGAACTGGTGTCTGTTTGTGTTTAGGCTCTCTTGCAGCTCCGGGGTGTGAAATTGGGCATCCAACAAGATCTCTTGTAACAGGTCTCATGTGGTGTGATCTGTTTTTCACAGATCTAGAGAAATCTTCAGTTGAAATTCTAAGAGAGCAAGTTCCACCAGATCCGAGTACCTGGGTTGTATGATTCTAGTTGTTGAGCAGATGCCATCCCGCCGGGTTGTATGATTCTGTAGCTTGTTTATTAATGAGCAGAGAGGTTTTACAGCTACGGGATTGAGCATCATGAGCTCTTGTAATTTCATAATGCCTTTTTATTTTCAGAACATCATGAGGAGTTTGCAAGTTAGTCCTATGATCGGCTCTCACGCGGCTCTTATCTAAGTCTAGGCCAGCAGCTGAATCATGAAAAAGCTTTAGATCAGCTTGATCTAATGACTGCAGTCTATGACCTGCAGAAACATAACATTCACATACAATTAAAAAAGGACGCCAAAATTCTTCAGAATGTTAGATAGCCGCTTTCAAATTATTAACCCAAATATTGTAAGATCATGATCATGATTAAAAGAACTGTACTTGAATAAACTGTAGAAAATATTTCTGACTGAAATTGCAGACTTCGAGTTTCGAACAGACAAAAACGAATTCTCTCTCTCCAATGTTCTTTTTTATTACGACCTGAATATTTTAGTCACGTAAACATTTGCTAGTGTGCGGCCTATGCCGTTGACCCAGTGATATTTTTTGTGGCGGATTTTCGTCATTTTCTGATAAATATTTTTTAAAAAGAATGTTCTGTGAGAAATTGTCTGATTTTTGAATTTTTTCTCGGACTCGTACGTTCCGTTCCACCATACTTAAATATGAATTGTAAACCGTGGGAAAGAAGAATAACATGTATAAGGAAAGGAACATTTCTAAGGTCCTTCCTGGGTTGAAGGGCTCGCCCGAAGGCGATCAGTCCCTCGACTACAAGCAAAAATTGAGGAAGAGCCTAAAAATGTTCCTTACCTTGCCCAAAGAACTTTTCAAAATTTGGGAACCTTATAAAGGTGGAAGGTTCTTTTTTAATCAAATTAGGATATTTCATGAATGGAAGGTTCACGTCTATTTGAAACGGAGGGATGTCAATGGAAATTTGCGTGGAGAAAATTTGATAAGTTCTAAATTACGGAGGTCTGAGCGAACCGAGTTTCAGGGTTTAAAAGAGTTGGGTGTCGGATAAATAGAGACCTTGGTCGACTGAGAATGGTTGAACCTGTTGAATGATTCCAACTTACACATGGAGGAACAGAATGTACTTCCTCAAAAATGCTAGCCATCACAGTGGGTATAGCTAGAAGTTTTATGTGTGCCAACAATACCAGGTCTCAAAATCATTTGTCTGCTACATTTTATAACATTCAGAATCCACGCTTCTACAACATGCGCTTACCTGGAGACTAGATTTTTTAAATTTCATAATGTCAACTTGTTTGAAACTTGTTGAAAATTAAAACATTAAAAACCAAGCATTGGTTACTCTTATTGCCATCAAAATTAAAGCTTATTTGAAACTATTAATATTAAAAACCAAGCATTTCAACTACAATTCTTCACAGAAAAGAAAAACCAAGCATTGTTTACCCTTCTTCCCCAAAAAATTCAAGCTTGTTTGAAATCAAAATATGAAAAACCAAGCCTTCGTTACACTTCTTGTCAGAAGAGTTACTGTTTTAATCTGCACCCTTGTGTGTGTGCACCCCTTACATGTTCTTGCTGCATGTTGGTAAATCCTTGACCCTCTGATTAGTGCACTGATTTTCTTCAATTTTCTAGCATACTCGAGGTACAGTTGCGGATGCGTTCGACTTTACACAAAAACAAAATCGATGGAATATCGACTCAAGTTCGTCGCTAATTTTTTCCTTCAAATCAGTTTCGTGTGGACTTGAACTTGCGTGCCACATGATCTGATAGTCTGCAACCCAAGCTTCGAACTCCCGGCGTTGTTGTGAAGGCAGAATTCGAATTACAGTCAGATTGGATCAGCTGTGGGATCGCCGGTGATTGGGGTAAATTGTAGCTAGGAATTGCTTTGCTAGTTGCCACCAGGATTGCCGCCTGGACCATTCGGTACAGGACTTCCCTTGTCTGTCCTTTGAGCGTGGAAGTTGAAAGTATTTCGGTGCAGGACTGTAGCCGAGGACTCCTCTGGCTCACTGATTTTTCTCGTCACTTCAACAGTGCTGGCTGGAGGTGGAAGAGATGCGGCTCCCGATCTCCAAGAATTAAAGTGATTATAAGAGCCTGCACTTCCACCTTCAGCTGTTTGTTTGTCCGAGTCTCTGAACATGGCGATGAACTCAGCGCATTCGACTACAGTTTCGTCGACTATGGTTGTACTGACGACTACTGGCGCGTGGTATACTGCTTTATGGGAATTCGAAAGCTGGCTGCTGCTGCTAGGATTAACCTTGACGCTTCCTGGTACCCGAAACCTGGCGGCAGTGGCGCCCTGGAGGTGTGCTCCGCCGATCAATATTAGAACCACGATCATCAAATAAACTGTTCCCATCATTTGGATGTTGAGCAGACTCGGTGCTGCTGTCATGCGGGTACTTGTTGCCTTATGAAAATGTTGCGAGTAGTAGTGAATCGTGATGTGACTGGCGATTTTCGGAGGAATGAGAAACTGCTTTTCTAGATCAGGTTCTGCAACGGCTTGAAGTTCTCTACTAGCTCTGGGTGTCTAAGATGCCACGATGATTCATCGACTAGTGATCTTACTCTCTAATGACTTCCTCCTTACGATCTGTGAGCCGAGGTCCTATGTTGAGCCAAATATGAACTCCTGTGATGGTTATGGATCAATGTTTGCAACTTCGACAATGGTGAATAATTATGCACTACAGAGTCGGCTTGTCAGGTGTTAATATATAGGTGAAATCTGTCCGAGGCTGTGACTGTCAGGTCTTGTATACTCCACCACGAGACGCGTGATCCTGCAGCACCCTGCACAGATGCGCTTTTAGTTTGACCGCTCAGGTTTTGGCTAAGATTAATGCCACCGACTGCGTCCAAATCGATGCGTAACTATCAAGGATGCCTCCAAGTCCAAGGCTTTGCGTGGGGAATCAAATGGGATTAAATTACACAAGCTAGTCAGTTCGCTATGAATGTCAAAGCTACCATTAGCGGCAAGTTCGTTGAGATTAATAGTCGATCCTCACGGTCATAGAGAATAATTAAGTAGTTGGTGTGCAAGACAAGGAAATATTCATACATATATATTTTTATATATACATATATTGATTCATGATGCTCTCAATCGTAACCGAACGTGGTCGCGGATTCTTGTATCAATTTAGTCGGGGCCGGGCCATTCCTTCCTTCCAAAAGACCTGTTGTACACAGGCAAGATCTTGAACAGCATGGTGCAGTGGTTCCCACCATGGTGTACAACTACTTCTCCTGCACGGTTCAAAATCCTTTGAACTGACCAGTGACGAGCTCTTTTGCAAGCAGGTTCCTGGGAGCTTACCAGACGGTCAAGGGGTGGAAAGTGGGTCTATCATTAATGAAGGTCACCCATTACACAATACCTAGTGTGGTCTCTGTGTGGATAAGCGTCATGGTTTGTGATCGTTCATATGACCTGCTCGCCCAATGAAAGTTTGTCTTAATTTACCTGGACCAATTCCACCGGTGCTCAGCATGTGAACCTGTAAATTAAAAATTGGATTAAGAAAAGTCAAAATATGTAGGTTTGGCTCAGAGTGCAATGGTTTTGACGCAACATTTTTACACAGTTTGCTGAGCCGGGTAAAAGTCACAGGAAGTATAACACTTGCCAGACAAGAGTATAATAAATATGATCTAACTGCTGGTCCCAGTTTCTGAATGGCCATTCATAATGATTGGTCTAGGTAGTTTTGTCATTAGTAGTCTCTCACCTATTGGCAATCCCAGTTTTAGTTTTGTGGGCTGTGTCACTTATTGATTTTTCAATTTTTTCATGTGGCTCCTAAAATGGCTATGAGTCACAAGACTTTTGAACCAAATGTGGCTACAAGACAAATAGAAAAGTAGAAAATCCAAGAATCGTATTACATGTTGCAAACAACTAGAATGCATTAGTTAAATATGGCGATTTCAAAGACAAAAGATAGAAATCTGTCCAATTCTTCCAAAAATTTGGGCGGTTTCATAACTTTCGTCCTCAAAATGTGGTGAGCTTTTTGAAAATTTTCCAACCAGTTCTCTTGACCATGTTGCTCCAAGATTTTTAAAAAAACAAAATGGCAAAAATTCACCACAAGGTGGGTTAGAATTTTTTTTTTAAAAACTTGGATGTGAAAAATACTTTTGCAGCACCACATAATGAGGATCTCTGCGGATGCTTTGCCATGATGACGCTGTCTATTGAAAGAGGACATGAAAATAGTGAGAGCTCATCCATATTTGTTTTCCACTATCTTTTCATCACTTTCCACAATTTCTACCTTCATCTTATAACTACCACCAGCACGCAGGCACCATGATAGCTAAACATGAGCCAGTTTCCTTGAACAGCCAACTGGCACTTTGTTTATGGTAAAGCCCGCTTTGTCGAAGACCTGCCCTGATGATTGATTTCTATTGTTTTCCCTTACTACCCAACGGGTATCACAAGAAGAGAATTTTAAAGAGGGGTGTGTTTTGAAAAATAAAACACGCCAAATAGAAGAGGGAAAAATAAGGTGGGTACTATGTGCTCCAATTACACTAAAAAACTCAGAGCAGATCTTTGCTTTGCTATGGTAGGTGGTGTTTTGTCTGTCTAGCGAGTAACCCCTTACAATAGTGGATGTCGTGCAAGACTCAATGTTATTCACACATGAACCCTAAATATTTAGATGGCAAGGACAGAAATAATAGTGGGTGGCTTTTATTGTGAGAATTCAGCATAGTGTATGACGATCTATGCCTGGTGATAACTGCCAACATTGAGGTTAATATATACAAAATCTTCTGCATGCAAATTAGAAGTCAAGCTTGTATTAATGTAGTTTGCCTAAATAAGTAAATAGTCCAATGTTGCTGGGTCTGCTATCCAATCTGCCTGAATGACATGGTTTCAGACAAGAGATGATGACAAAATTTGTTGCAGAATACACCTTACCCAAATTAAAAAGCAATCGCATGTAAAGGATCTAATGTTCTAATTAACTAATTTTCCTCACCCTACAACTGCTTCTCATGAACTTGGGTACCACATGATCTCAGAGTTTGCAACCCAGGCTACTACGGGCTTTGACGTCCCGGCGCTGTTCTGAAGGCAGTATTCGAATCACAGTCGGATTTGATCAGCTGTGGGATTGCAAGTGATTAGGGTAAATTGTGACTAGGAAATGCGTGCTAGTGGCCACCAGGATTGCCACCTGGACCACTCGGTACAGGACTTCCTTTGTCTGCCCTTTGAGCGAGGAATCTGAAAGGTTTTCGGTGGAGGATAGTAGCCGAGGACTCCTCAGGCTCGCTGATTTTTCTCATCGTTTCAACGTTGCTAGCTGGAGGTGGAGGCGATGCGGCTCCCAGTCTCCAAGAATTAAAGTGATTATAAGGACCTGCAGTTGCAGCTTTAGTAGCTTGTTTGGAGTCTGTGAACGTGGCGATCAAATCAGCTGCGGGTTCGGCGGGTTCGACTACAGCATCGACGACCGTAGTAGCACTGACGACTATGGACGAGTCAACGTCTACTGCTTTTTGAGAACTCGAAAGCTGGCTGCTGCTTGGATTAACGTCGACGCTTCCTGGTACCCGTAACCTGATCGCAGTGGCGGTCTGGAGGTGTGCTCCGTCGAACAACATTATAGCCACGATCATTAAACAAATTGTTCCCATCATTTGGATGCTGAGCGTTCTCGTGGGTGCCATGATTACTGGTGCTGCTATCATGCGGGTACCTGTTTCCAGGTTATAAAAAATTTGCGACTAGTAGCGAATCGTGATGTAGCTGGCGATTTTCGGAGGAAGGAGTAGAATCTGCTTCTCTAGATCTGTATCTAATGCAACGGCTTGAAGGTCTCGGCTAGTTCTGGATGTCTAAGAAGGGCGATAATTCATCGACCAGTGATCTTACTCTGTAATCACTTCCTCCCTGCGACCACCTGTGATCAGAGATACTAACTATCTGATGGTTTAGGATCAATGTTTTCAACCTCGACAATTGCGAATTATGCACTATAGAGTCGATTGGTTCGGTGTTCATATATAGAGCCTGAATCTGTCCGAGGCTGTCGCTGTCAGGTTTTGTATTCTCCACCACGACACCGCGTGATCCTGCAGCACCCTAGCTACTGGACAGATACGCTTTTAGTTTGACCACCAGGGTTCCCGCCGCCGACTGCATCCAAATCGAACATTAATTACCCAGGACGCCTCCAACTTCCAAGTCTTCTCCTGGGCATCAAATCGGATTAAATTGCACAACTCAGTCAGTTGGCTATGAATGTCAAAGGCTACCATTAGCGGCAAGTTCGTTGAGGTTAGTAGTCGATCGTCGTGGTCATACAAATTAATCAAGTAGTTGGTGTGGAAGCCAAGGAAAGATACATATATACATAAATGTATGCATGACGCGTTTTCTCTTATATATATACACTCATCACGCTTTATTTCGTAATTGATCGTCAGTAGCGGATTCTTGTACCAATTTAGTTAGGGATGGTCCCTCTCATTCCTTCGTTCCGATTGACCTGCTATAGGCAGGCAAGATCTTGAACGGTGTGGTGCAGTGGTCTCCACCGGTGTACAACTATTTCTCATGCACACGGTTCAAAATCCTTTGAAGTGAATAGTCACCAGCTCTTTCCTAGACAGGTTCCGCGCACAGTCAAATTAGATGAAGAAAAGTCAAAATATGCAGGTTTGGCTCCAAAAAATGGTTTTGACTTAGCTGCATAGTTTGCAGTGCATAAGGATGTGCACTTGCAGAAAAGAGTGTAATCACTATGGTCTGACTTCTGTTTTTCTACTTGGCTCATCATAATGATTGGTCCAGGTGGTTTGCTGTTAGTAACCCACTACCCATTTGCTGACCCAGTTTCATTTTTATCCGTGGAGTTGCAAAAAAGTAAATAACTAAACTTGAATGGAAAAATATCTTTGAAACGTCACATACTGCTCTATTTGTCACATATTTGCAGTCCCAATGTTTGTTTTATGGCAGTCTCCCCCCTATTTGCAGTTTCAATTTTAATTGGATAGGGTTGGAAACAAGTAAATAGGCTACATAAACTTCGATGTGAGAAATATTTTTGCACGCTCACATACTGAGCACAGCAGGAGATGCTATTAGGTGCATTGCCATGATGACGCCATCAAACAGGATATGAAAATGATGAGAGAGTTCTTCCATTTTATTTTTTCCCTATCTTTTCATCACTTTGCAGAATTTCTACCTTAGTCTTTTATTAGCACCTGGAAGTTCAGGCAGCACAATGGCTAAAATACGAGCCAGTTCCCTTAAACAGCCAACGAGCACTTTGTGTAAGGTAAAGCCCAAGGCAGCCAGATTTTTCCAAGAACTGCTCAGAACCTTTTTTTTGAATTTTTCGTTCCATTATGTAGTACCCACCAGGCATCATGGGAAGAAAATGGAAATAAATTGGGTGGGGCTGGGGGGGGGTGTGTTTTGAAAAATGGAACCCTTGCCCATCAGCGGAGGAAAAACTAAAGTCAGTACTATGTGCTGTTCAATTAAGCTTTAAAAAATGAGAGCAAGTCTTTACATCACTCTGATCTAAGTGGTGCTTTGTCTGTCCAGGGAGTAACACAATGGGGTTATTTAGAATAGTGGGTCGACGTGCAAGAGTCAATGTTATTCTTACATGAGCCATAAATATTTAGATGGCCATCCAAGAAATAATTGGTGGGTGATAATATTGAGAATCCAGCATTAGTGTATGAGGATCTATGCCTCGTGATAACTGCCAAAATTCAGGTGAATATACACCACATCTTCTGCATACAAAGATCTCAACCTCGTATCGACATATTTGGTACAAATAAGTAAATGCGCCAATGTTGCTGGGCATGCTATCCAATCTGCCTCACGGATTGTTTGAGCATGTCACCTTCCTGAGACAAGAGATCATGACAAATTTGTTGTAGAATACACCTTATCAAATTAACAAACAATGGCAAGTGGTGGATCTAGATCTATAAACCAATATGCCTCACCTTAAGAAAGATTTGTTTCGCCTATACTTTTTTTGCATCAATCTTCAAACAGCAAATCCAAACAATGGGTGGCATAACCTTGGAAACAAAAGTTGGGGGTATCCAATGCACAAATGAAATCACAGAGGCTGCTTCTTTTCCTGGTGCTGTCATTCGGGGAGGGGGAGGACCTTGAAAGTCCTCCTCCTGCAGCAACAAGATAGGGTTGTTATTATTACAGCCCAAGCAAATCCATACAAAAGAGTTCCCACACGAAAAGGCCATTGCTGTAAGCTGAAACATTCCACAGGTTGTGCATTCAACATGTGAACAGTTTCAGCTCTGGATTATGGGTTGTAGACAACTGTGATGTACAGGCACCAGCTCGGCTGAGCCATCAACTGTTCTTCCGACGACTGTGGATCCTTGCGATGGTAGCAGGTTGCTCTAACTTAAAGACATGAAGGAACAGAAGGTAGTTTCTCAAAAATCCTAGCCATCACGGTAGTAGGTGTAGCTAGAAATTTTGTATGTGTGCCAACAATACCAGCTCACAAAATCATTTGTATGCTACATTCTATAACAGGAGCTTCTACAACACGCAAGCACTTGGAAAACAGATTCTTCAAATTCATAATGTCAACTTGTTTGGAACTTGTTGAAAATTAAAAGTTGTTCGAAATTAAAACATGCAAAACCAAGCATTGATTACACTATTGTCATAAAACTTAAAACTTGTTTGAAACTCAAATGTGAAAAACCAAGCTTTGGTGGCCCTTGTTGTCAAAAGCGTTAGTCTTTTAATCTGTATTCATTCACAACAAAAAATATTTAGGTTTCCTTGTCAGACTGTCAAAGAAAACTTGAATTTTACTTAATGCAAACATGAAATAGTTTATTTGACAATGGGAATGTACAAAGATCCCCTTATTTCACATTGGGAAAATTAGAATAAACGATTGAAATATTGGTCCCACAATTCTCTTGGAGAGTTTTCCCTATGTTTTGTTAATTTAACCTCACTCGGTAGAGGTTTCAATTCTTCTCCCTACAGGGAATGCCAAAATAAGTTTTTTGTGATTCTCTGTGTGCACCCCTTGCAGGGTGTTCCACTACAGGTTGTTAAATCTTTGACATTCTGATTAGTGCACTCATCAATTTGCTTTCAATTTTCTAGTGTACGCGTGGTACAGTTGCTGATGCGTTAGACCTTCGACAAGAACAAAATCAATGGAATATCGACTCAAGTTCATCGCTAGTCGATCAATTAATCTAGCAACTATTTTTTCTCCTTCAAGTCAGCTTCATCTGGATTTGAACTTGGGTCCCACATGATCTGCCAGTTTGCAACCAAAGTTACAACAGGCTAATTTGACCCGGCTCTGTTTTGAAGGCAATATTCGAATTCCAGTCAGATTTTATCAGCTGTGGGATCGCCCGTGATCGGGGTTTGTAGCTAGGAAATATTGCTTGCTAGTTGCCACCAGGATTGCCTCCTGGACCACTCGGTGCACCACTTCCTTTGTCTGCCCTTTGAGCGTGGAATTTGAAAGTTCGTTGGTGCAAGACGGTAGGGGAAGACTCCTCTGGCTCGTTGATTCTTCTTATGATTTCTACGTTGCTAGCTGGTGGAGGTGGCGATGCGCCTCCAAGTCTCCAAGAATTAAAGTGATTATAAGAACCTGCTGGACCTTCAGTAGCTTGTTTGGAGTCTGTGAACCTTGTGATGAAATCAGCGGGCTCGACTCCAGTAGTGTCGACCGTAGTACTGACCACCACAGACGCGTCGTCTTCTCCTGCCTTTTCGGAATTCGAAAGCTGGCTGCTGCTAGGATTAACATCAACGCTTCCTGGTACCCGAAACCTGACCGCAGTAGCGGTCTGGAGGTGTGCTCCGTCTAACAATATCACAACCATGATCATAAAACAAACTGTTCGCTTCATTTGGATGCGGAGCGTACTTGGTGCCATGATTACTGGTGCTATCATGCGGGTACTTGTTTCGTTATCAAAATGTAGCGATCGGCTAGTAGTAGTGATGTGACTGGCGATTTTCGGAGGAATGAGAAACTGCTTTTCTAGTATGACTTATCTGGTTTTGCAACGGCGTGAAGGTCTCTATAACTTCTGGGTGTCTAAGACGCCGGGATTATTCATCGACCAGTCTTACTCTCTAATCACTTGAAACTTGATCCCTGCGACCTGTGATCAGAAATCCCAAACTGTACTGTGATGGTTATGACTCAATGTTTGCAACTTCGACAATCGTGAATTATGCACACCAGAGTCGACTGATCCGGTGTTTATATATAGCCCTGAATTTGTCCGAGGCTGTCGCTGTCAAGTCTTTTGTATCCTCCACCACGAGACCGCGTAATCCTGCAGCACCCTGCACAGATGCGCTTTTGGTTTGACCACCAGGGTTCCAACGGCGATTAAACATCGTGCCGCCGACTGTGTCCAAATCGATGCGTAACTACCCATCACTCCTCGATCCAAGTCTTCTCCTGTGCATCAATTCGGATTAAATTATACAAGTAAGTCAGTTCGCTATGAATGTCAAAGGCTACCATTAACGGCAAGTTCATTGAGATTTATAGTCGATTCTCACGGTTAGAAAATAAGAATTAGTTGGTGTGCATGAAAAGGAAAGAAATATACATATATACACATGACGCTTTCCTTCGTAACTGAACGTCGGCGGTGGCGGATTCTTGTATCAACTTAGTCAGGATCGGCCTTCCTTCCAAGGGACCTGCTGTAGGCAAGATCTTGAACGGCACTTGTCCACACAATGCAGCTGTACAATTACTTCTCGGTACTTGAACATGGTTCAAAATTCTTTGAACTGATCAGTGACCATCTATCAGCTCTTTCGTAGGCAGGTTCCTAGGAACTTATGTACCAGCCAGTCAAGGGGTGGAAAGTGGGCCTATGATTGATGAAGGTCGCCAAGGTGCGTGTTCCGAATCCCAATGTTTTTTCTTTTTTTTTCTTTTTCCTGAATTTTCATTTGGAGGCAAAGTGATGATCATCCATGGGAAAATGTAGAAAAACTGACATAGTCTCTTAAAAGATGCCAACTCTGGCTACAAATGAGAAATAAAGCACAATTATTTAACCATCCTTCTATATGTTGGGCTACACAATGAGAACCAAATATATTAATGATTCTTTTATTCCTCTCTCACTTCTGGCGACTGAAAACCTCCAAAAATCACTTCTTTAGCAAAAAAACAAAATTATTCTCTTTTCGGCGAATTTTCGCCAGTGAAAAAAACGATGTGACGTTTCATGTGACCTCTTTTGCCTGGTTGGCCCAACGCAAGTTTGTCTTAATTTACTTAGGGTGCATTGTCATGATGATGCCACGAATTGAAAGAGGACATGAAAATAGAGAGAGAGTTTTTGCCATGATTTTTCCCCTATTTTTTCATGACTTTTGAAAAGTTTTACTACCACCTGGCAGTTCAGGCATCACGGAGGCACCCTGATGGGTCAGCATGAGCCAATTTCATTAAACAGCCAACTGGCACTTCGTGTGTAGGGTAAAGCCCGTGGCCATGGACTTCATTAAGGGCCTGCTCTAATTTTTATCTTGTTGTTTTATTTTATTTTATTTTTCCATTAGTACCTACTGAGGATCATGGGAAGAAAATGAAGAAGAATGGAGGTTTTTAGAAAAATGGAACACTTGCCAAACAGCCAAGGAAAAAATAAGGACTATTCCCTTGATTATGGTTAAAAAGTCAGAGCAGGTCTTTCTGTCACTCTGGTGGGTGGTACTTAGTATAGGAAAAGGCCTGCGTATAGGCCCTCCCATAATTTGAGATCTGTGCCCCCAGGCCGGTAAGATGAGGTGAAAGGTTGAGAATCATGAAAGGGCCTGTACTCCTGTCCTTTGCCTATGTAAAGCAGAGCTGGGAATTTTTCATATTTTAGAAATAGTGATAGGCTGCTAGTACCTTCTCCTGGTCAGAAGATCCCAGTAGAGTCTGGCTGGTACTTTCCACCACAGAAGATCCCCCTTACTGAAAACCAAGGGTGGTAAAAACCCGATTTTTTCCGCCCGACAAATCGGGTTTAAGGTTTAAATTTAAAACCATGGTTTTATTCCGGGTAACATTAATTGAGGCCGTACCGCACCCTATTAAAACCCAGTAAACATTTCGCAGTCCGCACCCTATTAAAACCTGATTTTCAAAATAAAACCCGATTTTATGCGATCTCAGACAATCGGGTTTTATATTAAAACCTTAAAAAAAACCCGATTGCAAAAAACCAGGGTCTGCCACCCTTGCTGAAAACACGTTTCTTCATGCAAGTAAGGAAGCCGAAAATACAAAGGAAAAATCCAGGCTATGCTTTTCGTCTCTCTAGTGAGTCACCCATTAGATTAGTTCGTAGTGCAAGACTTCAATATTTGAAATTTGGACCCTATTTCTATGCTGGCTATCTAATTTTAGGATTCAATCCTTGAATAGCAAATTCGAACAATGGGCAAGCATGACCTTGGAAACAAAAGTGGAAGGTATCAGGTGCACAAATTATACAATATCTGCAATCGTATGTAGAAAATTTGGATATAAGTGGTTCTTGAGCCCACAAAGTCAATGTGATCACTCATCATGTTGCAAGCCTGCAAAGTGCGTCGTGTCACTCTCCACTTGTATCAATGGCCCAAACTTCTCAAAGTCATGAACTACTCTTAGGTCCACTTTAGATGAGGATTCAAGTTCCAGGGTCCAATGAAATAGAGCAATCTATTGGATGACAGCCGTAAATTGGACTCATGGCCTTTAGATGAGGGTCCGAGACCAAAAAGTGGCAAATCAAGGCTAAATCAACATGACACCATTTTGGAGGGAAAATCAATTGCTTCAAACCCAAAAAAAGCTAAAAAACTAAAAAGGAGAGCACATGATTTGAATAATCAAGATGCAAGCAAGGGTCCAATGCACAGTTCAACTCCAGGATTCAATCTACTTCAAGTGAGTCCAAATTGGTTCCTACAAATTTGGACCCTGAGCCCCATCTAAAGTGGCCCTGATAAACCAACATGATGTATAACAACAGTTGTAGTGCACCACACAATCCCATCCATTTGGACAAATAACAACTCCATATTTGTGAACTATATGCTCTTTTTACTCTTGCATTATGTTTCAATGTCTGGGTCTCAAGAATGGCCTAACCACTGGTTGCATAAAATAGTGTGTGTAACAGCACATGGGCAGTTGGTGGCTTAATATTTGTACTCTTCAACTTGTATATACAGCCTACATCAGATTATTTTTTATTTTGTCAAAATTTTACCTGAAAAATCTGATTTAACCTATACAAAGGATTTTCCATAGAAAACAATGGCTGATATTCACCAAATTTCATAATGTTTAGACATTTTGGTGCAAGAGTTATTGAATATTGAACAATTTTGTCAATGAAAATTCAATAAAATTCACACTAATTTTTAGGGAACTTGGGGTGCTTTTGGTGTTGTTTGAAAGTTCTCAACAAGTAGAATTTCTTGGAACTGACTTGTAATTTCTAGACCCAAGGTGTGAGAGATTTCAAATTTGAAATAGTTTCTATCACTGGAAATACAACTAAATTACAAATTTACCTAGCTTTGGAGGGAAAACTTAGTGCAGTATCAAGTTCACACTTCGGCCAATAGCACATGGCTTGCACTAGTTTATTTAAAAATATATATTCCATAATATCGATATAACAATTGATATTTTCATAAAATTACAATTTGATAATATGGAGACAATCTTGACACATTATAACTTTCATAATAGATTATCAAATTATAATTTTAAACTTTTATGTGACTTAAATAAGATATTTAACAAATTAAACTCATAAGTTAATAAAAATTAATTTTTTTGTTAAGGGTTGAAATTGTATCCCCAATCATTTCAATCCTACGGGAGGTAAGACCAAGGGAACAATGTCAACACATTATTATTCAACAGAAAGAAACTATCCTCACTAACTTATTTTATTATAACTATTCAAATAGTAAGTAAGAAGTCACACAAAGGGCAAAGGAAGAAAGTAGGGTCTCTTGTTTAAGAATAGGTCTCATCTAATATGTAGTCTAATCTAGGGGGGTAAGTGAAGAGGATAGAAAATGCAACATAACTCGAAAGTAACTACTCTTCAAGGTTTTGCAATATTTTCAATGCCCCTAGTTGTTGCCCTAGTGGGGTTTGCAAACTCTTATAACTATTGTCCTACTTCAACCACGCCTCAATCCATTTAGTGATTCTGCCTGCCACCTATAGCACCTTGGAATCCCTCCCCCACAATTGTCTATTGTCTATAGCACATTGCATCCACTCATAGCCATTGTCTACCACCTGCATCAATACATTATATTCTACATGCAATGACCTATTAGTGTTCTCCCCCTTCTTACTACCACTAAATACTGGTTGTTATTTTCTTGTGGCAGATACTAACTTATTACTCCAAAGGCTACCAAATGGCATGTCTTTTTATTCTTTATAAAAAATGCAGAAAAACCATGTCAAGGAACAACATATTTTGTACAATATCAAACTACTTTACCTTTTGGGTGAAAGCATGAGAAAATATAAAAAACAATTGAGTGTTTCTATATTTACTTTGTATCATCCATATAAAACCATATAAGTAGCATAAAATTGGGTGTAAATATAATTATAAATCATCCCACACCTCTATGATTATTATAAGAATTCACTTCCAAAAAACTTCAAACCAAATCAATTTTAAAAGTAAACCAAAAGTATCCCCATTTGCTAAGTGGTAAATTTATAAATGGGGATATTTTTAGTCTACTTTTAAAATTTTTGGAGATATAGATATGATTATAGTTTTGAAGGGCGTCATAATAGAAAATTGAAAATCTATCTATTAAAACCTATTTACCACATACTTTACAAAAGTTCACACTACAAAAAGTAGATGAAAAGTAGATTCCAAAATCTACTTGTATTTTCTTAAATCTACTTTAACCTACTTTTACAATGCAGAGTTTGAACATTAATGCACAATAGTGAAAAGCTATCTAGTATTTGATCATTTTGTTGTTATTTTCTTTCTACTTGTCAAGTAAATTACCAAGGAGATTTAATTGTTCACTTTACTATGCTTATGCCCTTCCACACTTCCTAATAGGATAGATACACACCACAGCACATGGGTGTCGGTAAAGTAAAGTAGACAAAAAAAGTAGTCCGCCCAAAATCCAATTAAAAATTGGAATAATTTTTTATATGGACACAAGAAAATAAATTCAAAATATTTTAAAGTAAAAATATAAAACCATAGGGCCCTACATTTAGTTTATAGGAAGTTGGATACAAAATTTAAACAACTTTGGTATCATAAAAGTAGGTTGAAAGTACGTTTGAAACTAATTGGGCCAAAATGTTGTTCAAATCTATTTCATATTAAAAACTTGATATATTAACACTCATAATTTGATAATACATAAGTATTTTTTAAAGATCCACTAAATTGAAATTTTTTTAAATTAATATTTCATCTATATATAGCTCATTTTGTAAAATTTGACATTTTATACAAGTAGGATTTTTTTTTAAACTTTACTTAATTTTACTTTCAAGATGGGGTTTTTCAACATTTTAAGCATAAAATGAAATATTATCATCATGTTAATTATTGTACAAAAAAAAAATTACTTTCAATACATTAAAAAAATTCATAGCTACATGTAACTTTTTTCACAAAGAATAGAAGTTGTTTTTTTTACCTTGCTTGCACCCACATCAAATTCCTAAACCATTTTCCATTTAAATCACACACAAATACAAATGCATTTCCTCACTATCCTTTTCTCTTTAATCATACAACATAAACTTTCCAAGAGAATCCTTCATTCCCAACCCCAATCACAAATGTATCAAATGCCCTTAGAAATCCCCCAACACCTCTTATAATCCTCTTTCACAAACTACACAAAGCCCACATTAACCCCAAGAGAATAAGGCCCTTATGTTAATCCCTTCCTAAACATATCCTAGATGATTGAGTAGATTACCCCCAACCACTCACTAATATGAATTATTGAATCCCATTACCTTCACCCTTGGGATAAAAGATGATAAATTTACCAATGATAATTATTAGTTATTAGGAGGCCTATGGTAGTAACTAGTCTAAATATTTCTACCCATTAACAACTTTACACACATTTATTATTTTTTAACAATATAATGTATGTGCATGAAGACTATTGCATGTTATAATTTGAAAACTTTTAAGTTACACATTCGAACTTAGTTCAAATTTGTGATGGGGATTAGTTCAATTTCAATGAATTATGTGGAATTCATTATGCGCCTAAATTTGACAAATTTGAATATCTAGGTGTTAAAATATTTATATCTAACCATAGTCGTGGCAAAGTTGCTGTCTGTCTGAAGACAATCCTACTTTGAGACAAAAATAAAATAAAAATCTCCATAGAAGTTAAATGATTGGAAGGTATTCTTAAAGAAATGTTTCTTAGTTGCAAAACAATAGTTCCTTCATACTACCTTCATCATTATGCATAGCGCATTCCAACAATTACCTTCTACTACAACTTTGGCTACCTTTTGTTGCATTTATCATCATGTTCCAAATCTCTAGAAAGACATTCTAAATAAAATTAAGAAGAAGGTAATCCAAAAAAAAAAAGCGTTGTAATATTTTATGGAAAGATGAACTTACATTCACATGTCCAAAAAGTTAAAATATAATTCTTTTAAATAGCCAAGTACACATTCAAAGTTCTTAACCTTCACTCTCCATATATTTTTTGTATTATGAAATACAACATGGTTCTCTCCTACCAAACCCTCCCAATATCTCAATCTCGCTTTCTCCTCTTCCTTTACCATGCTACATAAAAAATGATCCTCTTCCTCCTCCACATTCCTTTTCTTAGTAATCCACACATGGTCCAGATCTTTTTTAAAAAAAACCCTTAACCTAATCCTTCTACAAAAATCCTTTAGTTGATTAGTGAAGCAAGACACAATCCCTCATCCACATGAAATCAACCAATCAAAATAGTTTCATCATTTAACTATAAATAAATAAATAACATGTACCATTAGTAATCAAATAATTGCTAAGATGTCCACTAACTTAATTAGAGTAGAAGATTTTTATCTTTAACAATCCACAATAAAATTGATATAATAGACTTCAATTATCACCTCTTAAAACATATTTCCATGAAGGTACATTCACAATAGATGGAGCCACAACAACCAAGGTCTAGGTGCTTTAAATAAAGATTTGGCTTTATGATCACTTTTGAATCACGGTTTTCATGTTTTCGCTAAATCTTGTTAAAAAATAATAATGTCAACTTTAAAAGTTTAATCTACATGTGTTTACATCAATTTTCAAGAAACATATAATCAAATATGTTTATAAAATGATTATTCTTTAAATAAATCACATGTGTACATTTCAACAAAAATAAACATCTTAAAAAAAAAAATTGATATTTGTTTGAAACTTTCCATGATTCTATGGGGGACACTTAGTGTAAAGTTTGGAATCTACATGCATGAAACAACCATTTTTAGGGAAAATATTAGATAATTGCCTTTGAACCTATTTGTTATCACCTTATTTATATATATATATATATTATATATATATCACCTTATATTATAATTAAATTGATTATTTGAATAAAATGAACCTTATTTTTCAGTAATTAACTTATAATTTTTACCCAACAATCAATATATTACACCCTATATGTTTTTTGACTAGTGTCCCCCTTAGGTCGATGATATATTATAAATTAAGTTTATTAAATAGAACTAAGTTTTTGAACATGATTTCAAATGTAATATAACATATTCAACAAAAAACCAAATATTCACACATAACACATTCAATCTTCATGAAAATGCAACCTTGCATTATTTTACACAAAAATTAACAATTTTTCTTTGAGGAAATTCTTCAAACTATGTAGTTTTGGTGGTTAAAGCACATTCAAATACTAAAAAATCACTTTAATAAATAACCAAACAAAAAAAACAATTCAAGTTTTTTGAAATACAAAACTTACATACTCATCAATACATGGCCATGAACAAATTTTCATAATTAGTGGTTTAGTTTTTACATAGGATAAAAAACCATTAAAATTTTTAAACCTTAGTGAATATTAAAAATATTCGTTATTTATAATTCATGTTATGCTTAATGATACATTTTAAAATTACACAAAAATCATTGATATGGAAATTCACAATTATAAAAACATTAAATGCACTTGATTTCACTAGATTCCCATGTTTACAACTCATGCAATTAATTTTCAAAGTCATTCAGGTGTAACATTTTATAGGAATCAATGCAATGCTTGACTCCTTTGATAAAGACTACACCCATGAGCCAACCATTCGATTACGAATTTTTGGGACTTTACTATGGCCAACTTTGTGAAATATCCTTTGGGTTGATAGAGGGCCTAGGAACCGTGGTTCAACATAAGAAAGACCACTATCCTACCTATGAGGGCATAGAAACTTGGTATAAGCCTTGGCAGCTTTGGCTTTAGTTTAAAGCCCAATACATTATTACTTAACCATAATTGGTAGGGGATGTCTTATACAATGTGTTAGGATAGTGTGTCTTCAAGGAGTTTTATGATGCAGCCAAAGTGGCCATCATCCTTACCCCTAATTAGCCAAAACTGGCTATAAACCAAATATGAAGGACAAATCTTCATTCATCCTTTTATATTTTTGGCCACTTACTGGAAACCAAATCTAAAGATCTGACATTACAATTATTATTTTCCTGACTTCTAGCGTGATTGAAACCCCCCAAAAAATCACTTATTTTTTCACTTTTTTCATTTTTCATTTTGCATTTCGGAAGTAAAACAAAGTCTAGTCTGTCCAGCCATCTTTTCAGGCATTTTCCTAGGTGGAAGCTTAGTGTTATTTTCATATTTCTGATGTTGAAATTTTAGCGAATTTTTCCCCAAATTTTGCAAAATTGGTCAAAATTACATTAGAAAAACACATTTATCCAAAATTTCCTAGATTTCCTTGTTGAAAAAACGTGAAAATTTGCTCCAAAAAAACACTGGTGGGAGCCATCTGCTGGTTCCAATTTTGGTGCAGTCAGTTTCACTTGTCTTGTGAATTGATAGTGGAAAACACCAGTGTGGGGGTAGTTCTCACTTTTTTAGTGAGAACCTTTAAGGTTGTCACATAAGGTGATAACCTTTTTGAAAACCTGATCACCGGTTCCCTCCCAAGTGAGAATCACCATCCTGAAAACCTTAAAGGTTATCACCTGGAAGTTGAAGGTATTAACCTTTTAGGGTATTATAAAAAGGGCGTCAATTTTCAGGTTAGGGTTTTGTTAGGTTTAGGTTTATGGGCTCTGGGCTTTGGGTGATGCAGCTTGTCAACGGCTTGCTTCTTTAGCACCTCCTTTAGCAAGAACTTCATGAAGAAGCTTCCCACTCTTCTACAAAACGGGGCCAACTTGGCCCCACCATTTTGCTGCTCCTCTTGTTTCGTTGTTCCCATTCTATTTCATCGTTCCTCTCCATGTTTGTCACTCCTCTTACTTCATTGCTCTTCCTATTTTGCTACTCCTCCTCCTACTTTGTTGCTCCTCCTCGTGTTTCACTACTCCTTTCCATGTTTTGTCGCTCCTCTTCTTGTTTCGCTATTTTTTTCTATGTTTCATTGCTCCTCCTCTTGTTTCACTTGGTTGCTGCTCATCATGTTTGATTATTATTTTGTGCATCACTTTGCTACTACTCCTACTTTGATGTTGTTTCATGCTTCACTACTACTCATCCTTCATTACTGCTCTTGCTTCACTACTCTTGTTGCTTCACTATTATGTGGTGCGTTGTCATTCCTCCGTGCTTCAATACTCTCCTACCCTCCCACGTACTCTATGCCCCTTGTTGTTTCGTTGTTTTTTCATGCTTTATTGTTGCAACGTTTTAATGTTCCCTTGCCCAAATTGATATTTACCCCCTCCTCCCCCCCCTTTTTTTTTACAAGTTGTTGGAATTTCGAACTCGGAATTGATTAAGAGGAAGCTTGAAAACATCCAAATTCCAAGTTGTCAATAAGCTTCTTTTTTTCTTTTCTTTTTTGAAATTTTTTTTGGTTTCCTTTGCTTGATTTGGTTTTAAGTTTTTTTTTTCCCATTATTTTATTGGTTTTGATTTTTTTTTTATTCTTCAAAATTATTTTGCAAGGAATTTTGGAAGGAATTTTTTTCTTAAGAGATTTTTTTTTTTGTTTTGGCCTAATTGACCTCTCTTATAATTGCTTGTAAATGTTTAGATGTAAATAATGTTGGATATTTATAAATGTTTAGATAATTTTTAAAACAACAACAAAAATTTAAGAACTTTATAACACTTAAACCATTTTATAACCCACGAAAAAAATTATTTCGTTTTCTCCATTATAATCACATCAAATTCTTGTAAAATAGAATTTTCAAGGACTGATGAAACAATAATAGAAAATGAATATTGTGATATTTTCCCCAATTAAGTTTTTATGGAAGAGGTATCTATGATTAAAACTATGGAAGAAAATAAAAATTTGCAAACACAGTCCAATGCCATTCAAAGTGAAAAACAAAAAATTAAAGGAAATTTACAAAAATTGCATTTGCAAAGAGAAAAATGGAGAGGACATGATAGGAATGCATTGCGTTGATCATTTTTCATTGCAAATGATAATAACATTGCTGATGGAACCAACCTCAGATCATGGAGTGTATGATTTGTCATGTAAATTTTGTCCCTTATAATCTAAGAACCAAAAAAAATAAGGAAATATAACATATTTTAAGAAAAATGGCATGACAACTTTGAAAAAACACGTAGATGCAAATCATGTTGTATTTGCAAAAAGATTTGAGGAAGAAATGAACCCTCCATTAAGAAATATTCTTGAAAGACAATTTGCAAAAAAGAGGCCAAATATGTCTAACTTTAAAATATCAAAAAACAATTGGTGCATAGCATCCTTATAAAAAAAAATGTTGTGCAACAAAAAAAAAATTGTAAGACCTTGCCCTTTTGGTTGTTAAAAATCATCTCCCTATTCAATTTGTTGAAAACACTTGGTTGAAGTGTTTTGTAATGCATTTATGTCCAAGAATTGTGTTTCCATCAAGAAAAATGTTTTCACAAAAAGTATTGGTGATTTAATGGAGAAAACAAAAGAAGAATATGTGTTACCTAAATTGAAAAAATGTTATTCTATAATAGCTAGTTTTGATTTATGGATGTCAAAGGGTGCACATGATGTTTTTGCATTAGTGATTAGCTTTTTGAATGAAGAGTGGCAACCTCAACATATTATAATAGGACTCTTTCAAGCAAATGAAACTATAAAGTAGGCTATGGCAAGAAATTTGATTGAATTGTTAAATCAATATGATTTAAGGAAAAAAATTGTTGCATATGTTAAGGATGAAGGTGCAAATTTGAATTTCATGATAACAACTTAAAAATCTGCGATGAATTGTGAAGTTCTTGCTATGGAGGAGCATTTCCAAGGCATTTGCTTTGGTCATGCATTTTCTAAAGCATGTCAATATAGGATAAGTGAAAAAAAAATTTTGTTTTTTTTTGAAATATAATTTTATTAAATCAGCCTAGTCTGATTTATGAAAGTGCATAACTTGGCCAAAAAAGTTTGGAAAATGAAGACAAGAATGGAATAAAGCTTGCATTGATTCTAAAATTCGTTCAAGAAAGTTAAACACCCTTGTCAAAACAAATTTTTTTTTTAGTTACTTTTGTTTAAAATATAATTCAAGATCTAGCTTACAAATTTGCAATCTTTTCATTTTATGCAGAATACTAACAATTTGTTAAATATTGTGCAAGTTTACAAGTAAAGTAAATCTTGTTTCAAGAGGCCTTATTATTTCGAAAGGCCATTGTATTATGTTATAACTCACAAATTGTTGTTTGTGTTTTTGGCTAAATTCCCCCTATCATCATTTGGCATATTTGTCAAACAATTGTTGATTGCTTGTCTCCAATTGTTACTACTTATGTTCTAAACCAATCCAAAGATCACCAATTGCTTAATGATGTCCTAAATGTGCCATCATAATGAAATCCAAGTTAAAAGAAGATGTTGGAATGGTACAAAACTTAAACCAATTTATGGATGATGATTTACAATTACCTTTGAATTGTCTTTGTTTACTTCTAACATTAAGATAGAAGTTTGTGGTGTCCTTGATTCTTTTCTTTCATTTCTAAGAATCTTTCAAAAAAGAAAAACCCATAATATGTTTTTTTTTAATGTTAAATCCATGATTTAAAAGCCTTTCATTTGGTATCTTCATTTGTTGGTTACGAACAAGGCATTTTTATTGTAAAAGAGATGATCGGAAATCTTTACAACCTATGTTTTTGAAATGTTATCTTCACTTACATCTTGTGGAAAATTATGATATTGAATATATAAAACATAGATATTATGAAGATAGTAGCCTGGATATTTTTGAGATGATTGCTAGCACAAGTGAACCAATGGCAAAACTAGTTAACAAAGAACTTCTACTTATTAGGAGATTTCAAGTGAGATCCTAAGAAAATCAAATGCCTTCTGCAATGGTGGTAAAAACATGGGTCTGTGTTCCCCGCTATTGGTTTTATTACTTGATAAATATTAGGAATTGTTGGATCATAAGTAGAAACAAAAAGGATTTTTTCTTTCATTGGCATACTCACCAACTTTAGAAAATGTCCTTTCCAATTAGGAAACTTAGAAAAAATTAATTTTTGTTAGCAAAAATTGGCATAATGATGCCAAAGTTGATTGTAAATCTCCTATTGATTTAGTAGAGTTTGTTGCGATGGATGAACAATTAGAAGAAGAGTTACAACAATTTGAAGGTGAATTTGAACAAAGCAATTTAGAATAAAAAATTTAATTTCTTGTTTCAATTTTTTCACATAATTAATTTAAATTTTTTAAATTCAAATTAAAATGTCACATTAAATTAAATAACTAAAAATATTGGATTTTAAATTTTTTGAAAACTGGCTTGTGAGAACTAGCACTAACAACCGGGTTAATAATTTTTATGAGAACTGGCATGGCTGAAAACTGGTGGGATTTTTTTTTCCAAGAATCTGAAACCCTTAAAGGCTATCAAAATCATTTTTTTAATTATATATGAAAACCTTGAAAATTCTCTAAAATGGTTGTGATAACCGGAACCGGCGGTTCTTACAAAAGTGAGAACCACCCAACACTGGAAAGCACACTTGAGATCTGAATCAATGGTGGCAAAACCCACACATAATATGTTCTGGAACAGGCCTGGCTCAAACTCATTTTCATGGAACCAAATAGTGGCTCACTGTATGGGGCTCACCTCAGATCTAGTGGAAAGGGCACTACCATTCCTTTTCCATAGTATAGAGAAGAGCTTTCAACTCACCAAAACTTGAAGTTGGAAAGGAATATTAAGTTTTCATATTTCTGGGCCTCAACCCTTCCACATTGATCCTTGAGCCATTCAAATTAACTATTCAGCTGGGGCTACTTGCACACACATGTTGCAATCTGGTTGCCAATTAGCCTTAAGGTTTACTACATTTCAAACTTTCAGTAGTCCATTCAGCACACTATTGTGCACATTTAAGTATCTTCCTACCTACATAGCAATCAATTATGCATCTATGATACTTACCCACCTACACAGGTAGTGTGAGGGGGTAAGCAAGAGGGTTTGGAGCATAAGTTGGAACCTTGGTAACCCAGTTGTAATTCATCCAAAACAGAGTCACATTGGGTTTGTTGGGCCCTGTCCGGGACTATCGCATTGGATCCAACTTTTGGAAGTTTTACCTAATTAAAACTCGTTTCACATTATGTGAACCGGTTTCTTTGATGAAAGTGTTTAGACTGTTTAGATTGGAACAGATCTTTTTGGTGTTTAGAGTGTCGACACAGTCGGTAGATGTACAAGATCTTAACTATTGGCAGGGCCAGCGTGTTTGTGATGCCTTGTTTGCAATGGGTGCACGCTGTGTCAAATAACCTCGCATATTTAGAGCCCAATTAGTCCAAGTGACCAAAGGATATTCAATCAAGGCCCTTGCTACATGGACTTGAGGTCAGGTTCTCACAAATTCAAACATGATAATCTAGTCAAGTCAGGCCACCAGAAAAACCCCAGACAAAGTCATTGTGGCTCTGTTATTCCAGCATCAAAGCGCAATAATAGATAGTTTGCTGAATACCCTATTAACAATACTGTAGTACCTTGGCCACTTTGACACTTGTTTGTTGAATAATTAATTAATTCTGTGGATTTCATTTTGACAAATGATCAATTCCCAAAATATTTTATCAGATTCTCTCTTTTTTTTTCCAGAATTTCTTTTTCAGAAAGTGACATTTTTTTTGAAAATTTCAACATTTCTGAAAATAATGTAAATATATAAGAATCTAAAAACTGCGATTTCTACTTGACAAGGGGAGATACCATAATGTTCTTTAAGATAAGCCAGCTAAATGGCCCATTGCAAAAAAGAAAACATCAAAATATAAAAACCCACAAGTAAATCATATGACTTTGCAAGAAGGTCTGGTCATTGAAGATATATAATAAATATTAAAATTATCTATAAAGTAAGGAAAACAAGAGTAGAACCCTGAGTTTGATCATAAATAGGGTGAGATTCAAAAAAATAAAAAACATTAGCATTCAAGGGTCGGGGGACCTCAGTTTTTGTGGTGAACTGAGTTTCACCCTGTCTTTCCTTTTTTGTAGCGCCTCCACTGTTGCTGCATATATTTTCACTGCTCTTACTTGTAAAGCTACTATAGTTAGTCTTGAACCTTGTGCATTAAATGTTGAAATACATTCTCAGATTTAATAAAATTTCCTTACTTTATGGATACCTCTGAAAGAAGGGTTTGGGGTGGTGAAAGGAGGCCCAAAGACAGGATGACTTCACAAATAATTTTAGTATTTACACTTAAACAGCCCAAAACATTTACACCAGGTCATGTAAGTGTATTTGACAAATATTTACACTAGCCTTGTGTAAGTATAAAATATGTACATACACTGCAACAAGATAAGTGTAAATGTAAGAAATTTGGACATGTAAATGTAAATGATTTACACTTCCACTGGATTTACATGTCGTATATATGTTTATTGACACTTATGCACACAACACTAGTACAAATCCAACAAAGTTTTCTTTTGCACTCACGTCCTTCAACACATCTCATTTCTCATCGCATTACATCCCAAATTAGATGGTTATTTTTCGTTTTTCCTTGAAAACTACTAATCAAACAAGGATTGGGAACTTTCTTTTGATTTTTTCAAATTGGCATTCTAATGCATGTCACATTTGTCAACGAGTGGTCCTTTCGTGATGGTTTTTGAACATTTTTGGGATTGTTTTCATCTTCAAGATTCAACAAGTGAATTCCCTTAGTTGTTTTAACTTTTTTCTCATATCGCACAAGGTCACATTCCACCCCAAATTGCATTTGTTTTTAAAGCAGCTTGCCTCTTAACCATAAGTAAATCTTAAGGTGGAATTCATCCCATTACAATGTGGGAAATATTGTATCGACCACAAGCCAACTAAGGGTGATTATGAAATAGTAATTCATGGCATCATGTGCACCCTAGACCTTTCACCCTAATTCGATTGTTCTTTAATTAGATGTGGCAAATGCCTTCAATTCAATGTTAATATTTTAAGAACTTTGTGCAACAAGTGGGGACATCATAAAACTCATCCCCTTTGTTTGTGCATTCTATGCATTTGAATCTCCTATGCTTTATAATCATCATAATTGTGAAGGTGATGTCACAATCATCCCATCCACCATGGGAATTCGTCAAAGTGATCCTTTGGGGGGGAATTATTCACCTTAAGCCATTTTAAAGCCCTACATCCTATAGCTAGTCATTTCCCCTCTTGTCTATTTCCATCTATTACAAATGACTCTCACGTCATAGGTCCCTTTTCAATTATATCATTTGCATATGAACATTTCCAAGTCAAACTTCATGCAATAAATCTTTTTATCCAACCTCAGAAACGCATAGCATGGTCACCCTTTAACCTACCACCAAACTTCAACACCCCATCCCAGTTTATCACCCCATCTAAAGGAATTAGAATTTTGAGGATTCCATTGGGCATTTTAAATTTCACATCATCCTTCATCAAATATGCCCCGTGAAAAGATGTTCAACATGTGGACCTTTCCCCTAAAATGGGTGATGTTCAGGTGGCCTTTGGAATCTTAACTCGTTGTTTTGTGCAATGCCCATCATATTTTTTACAATGCACACATCCATTTTCCACTTTCACAAAGTAACCTTATTTCCTTTGATTCCCCCTTCCTTCAAATGTTTGGACGATTTTTAGGTTGAGGATCCTTTGATAACCTAAAACAATTTCTAGCTCATAAACCATCATCCCTATGAATAACTTTCAATGGTGTCGGGCTCATATCAACATCCACCATCACCCCAATAACTTATTTAAGGAGTTAAGCCCTTGTCACTTTAATCATATCTATTAGATTTATGGTTAATCAACATCCTTCTTTCTTAAAGTTTTAACATGAATTAACAACACATTTCCTTTCCAAAATCACCTTAAGACAACTTGTGATTTTCTACCATCCCCAGCCTATGCGTCTCTTCCTCCATTTCAACAATTTATTAAACAACAAATGGTTCAATTTCAAGATTCCATCTTGAAACGTTTACATCATCATACCTTTTCAAACATGCTTTCCAACGAGATATTTGAGGCCCATTGTGTTTGAATTTTATCATGTTTTGGCCTAAGGCGAGTGTTTGGTTTACTGTTCGACCAATTTTCCCAACCTATCAACTATCTTTTCCAGTTCTTTCCATAGCACTTTGTATGCAACTTGGATTACCCCCATCTTTCAATTGCAAGCATCCCTCAATGTGTGTGCACACATCCCATCGACCCTATCGATATTCACCTCTTATGTTATGTTCATGGCAATGAAAGCATTGGAACCCATGATGCAATTTGTGATACCTTTGTCGCCATTGTGCGAAATGCTAGCTTCCATGTGGGAAAAGAACAATTACATGTGTTTCTTCAATCACATTCAACTCCTCTCATTAATGAATCAACATTGTGTTTACTAAATATGGCATTTGCACCCTAATCAATGTTGTCATTACCAACCCAATGTGAACGGATTTACTTCTCCAATCTTGCACAACTCAAGGATTTGCCACTTCCGATGAAACTCAAAGCAAGGAAATGAACTATCACAACCTACACCCACTATCAATTCCTCCTTTTAACAATTGAAATATTTGGTTGCTTATACAAACATGTTGATATGTTTTTACACAATTACACCAATGCCATTTGGAATTTGAAAAGGTCAAAAGGCCTTCATCTTTTTACCTTGGTCATTTTTCTTCATCAAAAAGTTTTAATCACATTACAAAGGATATAAACATCCTCCATCTTAAGTCGGGCAATTGTTGTAAACTTAATTATTTCCCAACTTCCACCCCTTCAAAATGCACCTCCCATTTCCATGGTTGATCTATTACAAGTTGTTGATTTTTGACATATAAATATGGCTAACGTACCACATGAGGTTTGTTATAAACACGAAAAGATTTTCACACCTATTTGAACCAATTTAACATTTTGTCATTTCTCCCTTTTTCTTAATTTTATTCCTTTGTACATTTTCCTAATCTATGGTGTGTTTTTTTAATAAAGCTTTGCAAGACTTTAATAACAAAGTGGTTTGACCATTGGTGTTATTTCTGATCTAAAATTAGCCTCTAAGGTAACCATCAACCTAGGGAATTGTAACCCAATGGAAAAGTGTCTCCTATCCATTGGCATCCATCGTTCATGCCATTAGTTGTTCTTGGTTTACTTTAAAACACATAAATACACATGTAGGTTTGGTTTATATTATTGTTTGGGCACATATTAGACCCTGGTTTAGAATCAACCTAAGTTTATGATAAACTAATTCTCAAATAGTTATCAACGAAAGAATTGGCTGAATATCACTTATGATGTTACCCAAGTTGATTTCAATTTTTTTAATATCAAATTTGAAAATACCCAACTTGCTAAGAATTGGGTTTTTTTTAATTATAATTTTTGATGACCAGGTAGGTTACAAGAAAAACAATAGGTACAATTTTTAAGGGTTTAAATGTAGGGAGTTTAGGTTTAGGGTGGAGGCAAGGTTTAGGGTTAAGAAGGCCCACTTTTCCTACATGGCAAGTGGGATTATATCTATGTTTGTTTTGGCAATGTCTATTGGATGTTGTTGATGATCATCTTGTTATAAATGTAAATTGTGTTGCTAATGTTCATTGTGTTTCTGCTCATTGTCTTCTTATGCTAATGTTTGTTATGTTATTACAAGTATTCATCATCTTGTTAGTGTTCATTGTGTGACTTTTCATATTTTTATAAATGTTATGAAGAAATTTGTTGGGGTCATTGATTTTTATTTTTTTTTCTTGACAAAATATGATAAGAATAACACCCATAATATGTTAACCTTGATGTTAGATTCTAAATTCAAAAATTTGATATTGATTTCTTAGTTTATTGGTAATGAGCATGGGATGGCCATAGTTGAAAATTACAATAAGAAATTCTTGTTTCTTATATTCTTGAAGTCTTATCATCATTTGCATCAATTGTCCGAGATTAAAAGTTACTTTTTTAACATACATAATTGATGATGACAATAATTTGGACATCTTTGAAACGGTGATTAACATTAATGAACTTGCAAAAAACCTTGTTAATTGAAAATTATTAATATTTTGAAAATATCATGTGAATGCAAAAAATATCAAATGCCTTTTGGAGTGGTGGAGAAGACATGAAACCATGTTCTCAATTGTTAATTTTTAACTTAACCAGATATTAGAGATTGTAAATTCTCAAATTGAAACTGAAAAAAAAAAATTCCTTTCCTCCTGGACAACAAGGTCCCCTCAAACTACCTTACAAAACTTTGCCCAGTGCCTTAAGTATTATGCGGACTACCATATTTACAAACAAAAGATGAGTCCCGAGTTTAGACTATAGTTTTCAATATGAATATTGAAGTTGATACCAGTGTTGGTTGGTCCGGGTTTTCAGTCAGGTTTGGGTTCAAATCCAGATCTGGGTCTAAAGGGAAAGGCTGAATAATAAATTCTCAAAGGTTTAAACTTTGCACAAACCTTGCCAAATAATACCTATTCCAACCATTTTACCACTATTTTAATTTTTTTTCACATGGTTTGAGTTCCTTTTGTTGTTATTAATGAATGCCAAAATTTGCAAAACGCCATTTGTTTGGGGGAAATAAAATTAAATTCCATATGATTAGGTTATTTTATTTTATTTCGGTTTTGATTGTTATTACGTTGTTAGAAATGTAGGCTTCTAAGTAAGGTTTATGTAAGGTCTCAGGTGGGGTCTAGATTGGGTTTAGGTAAGGTTTAGATAGGGTTTTAGGTAGGGTCCAATTCAGGTTTTAAGTAGGATCTTAAGTAAGGTCTAGATTGAGTCTTAGGTTTAGATTTTGAAACCTTAAAACCCATAATCATCTTTCCACTCAGAATCAACAAGTCTTATTGAGGATAGAACCACAGAACTCAGGAACTAGTGAGTCTTGGCTTTCAAAACAAGGAAAATTAAACCTAAAAATTATTTAAAATTTTTAAAACCAATCAACACTAGTTAATACCATGCATAGGCCTATGATTGATGTTTGGCACTAAATAATCCTCAAGAGTGCTTGTCCATAAAAACCAAGGGGTGTGTCATACTATGGCCTTGCCATTTATTTTAAAACGTATCTTAAGGCAAAAGAAGAATTGTGAAAACTCAAATATTTCGCCATGCAAAAATATAATCTTCAAAAAATCCTCTAAAAGGAAACCAAAATCCTTCAAAATATTATAACTCTATAACTAATCTCAAGTTTGAACACAAGCCAAAATATCATCTTTCAAAAAATCCTCATATATAAATAGACCTATTACTTAGGGGCGAAAATCCCTTGGCTACTATAGTCCATGATGAATCTAAACACAATATCCTTGCCTTGGTAGCCAGGGCCAACAACAAAATTCTTAAACCAAAACTGCTGAAATTTTAGGGAACAAACCCTAGACTTTCCTTATAAATAGGGCAGTCCAAACCATTGCCATATGTCAACAACTTCATTTATAACCTATTTATTTTTTGAATATATTTTTTGAAAATAGGCTAAGTATATTCATTCAAAAAATAAACTGAACATAATTCTAATACCATAGTACCTTTTCAGGTTCAGTAAAAAAACATTTAAAAATTAATGCTGAATTTTTTAAAAATTAAGGTCCCTTCTTGCTGAAATATTTTTAATTATTATTTATTGATGTCGAAATTTCATAGGATTCAAGAAGTTGTTACAAGATGGTTTTAGGCTTTTGGTATGTATATTATTGCATGTATTTTAAGTGATCTCAGGCTGTTGTTGAATTTTTTTAATTTAAATAAAGTTTTGCCAAAAAAAATTTTAAGTTTTTTTTGGAGCTGAAGTTAATTTTTCAAAATAAAATAATTATTCAACAACGAGATGCTGAACTTGAAAAGGTACTATGGTATTTCAAGTGGGTGTTTTTTGGCGTGGCAAATTTTTGCATTGCGGCAAAAAATCTTTTTTCAAGGTTTCCTAGCATAAATACCCTATCTCTAAACATTGGATTTTGATAAATATTTTGTTAACTGACATCATAATTTTCTTAAATATTTTTTTTCAAAAAAACCATTGATTGTACTAAGTAGATAGCCATAACTTATCCACCAAGTACTCATAAATTTATTTATTTTCGCAAACTCGAAAATAGTAATGTCTAAGGAAACTCTTGATCAATTTCAAAAAATCACCCTGGCTTGATCTGATGGGGAAAAAAGAAAAGAAAAGAAATTAATAATTCTCCTTTTACTTTGTAAAAGCAGTTGAATAAACATCCAATTTCCTGTTCCAAAAGAAAATCCAATTGAATACATGTTCTTAATTCCCTTCGAATATATTTTCTAAATTCCCTTTGAATGTAGTTTTTTTGTTCATTTTCGTCTTGTGTGGCCCCCCACCCCTCCCCCCGCCCAAACTGCCCAAAACTCGCGTCTGCGCTTCCCCACGGAAGAGTGCGCCCGAAGTCCGTCGCATTCGGTGTTCTTCGTCAATTTTGGCGTTCTTTCTCGCATTTTGTCCTTATTTTGTAGCCAAAAATCGCCGTTTCCCGGCTGTGCATGAAGTGGTAGAGCGCGGAGTTGCGACAACGTGAAGCGCGTGTTTCCTGTCTGCGTTTTTTATTTTCCCTGGACGGAATCGTCGTATACTCTAAGGGTACCTCTTTGTCTGCCACTATGTTTTGTGAACACGCTCTTGACAAATTGGTGAGAGACTTCTTAAGGTGCGCGTCTCTTGCTTTTGCAGAGGATTATGTTCTGCGGCAGAAATTGGTCTTGGAAAGAGGAGGCCGTGATGAATCGAGTTGAAATGATCGAATTCTGGTGATGTTTGGAGCTTGAGTGCGGATTTAGGGTTAGGGGGAAGGGAGGAGAGAGAGAGAGAGAGAGATGGCAGCTGCAGTGAGAAGAGCTGTGCAGTATCAGGAAGTGCAATTGCATTCCTCGCATTCAGCTATGTCCGTCGGTCGGCCTGGTGGATGTGTTACATCTTCGGATTTGATGGCGGCAGAGGCGAGGCAACGGCTGCCAGTAGCATTGTCGTCAGTTGTACCTCAAGATTGGCTGTGGTTACAACAAGATCGGCGGGGGGCGCCGGAGGCGTACCCTTGTGGATTGACCGCGACGGCGACAACGTCGTACTCCAAGGCGTGGTGGAATTATGCTACTGTGAGGGGTTACTACATGCGGAACATCTCAAAGCTCGTTGCCACCGCTAATGGCAAGCGAGCCTTCCTTGTCGATACCCTAGCTCTGGTACTTCATTTGTATATGTCGGGTCCTAACTTGATTATCAAGATTATAAATGTCATTGGCTCCTTAATGTGTTTGGAATGTCTGGATTGACATACATGGGTTGCATATTCAAGCAAAAAAACACTATGGCTTACCTAGAGACAGCTTTTGGCATGACAGGTTCGAAGGCTAGAAGCTCAGGGATTGACTGCAAAGCAGGCTGAAGCCATCACAGCAGTTATTACTGAGGTTCTGAATGACAGCTTGGAGAATGTGGCCCAGTCTTTCACCTCCAAGACAGAGATGCAAAGAGTAGGTTGCAAACCCTAAGGGGCTGTGCTCAATATATCTCATGGATCTCCAAATTCTTTGTCACAGTGTCAGTGACCTAATCAAGCTGGAACTCCTCAATTTTATAATATCTTCTATGTTATCTTCCTGAAAAGTTTCTTTTCTAAGGGTTTTGAAACTGAAATTGGCTTCAGAAAGTGATGGTTGTCTTGGTGGTTTTACAATCAACAGAGTGAGATGATGGCAGAAGCTGCTCTCTCCAAGTTCAAAGGAGAAGTGCAAAGCTCCCAGGTATTCCTCCCTGTTGGCATCTGTATGAACATCCCTTGTGATTCTTCAGATTGAAGGCTCTCGTTTATCTCCTTGTGCTGCAGAGCACAAGAACATGGCATTTGCACTTAACTTTGAAATTTGATGCCAAGTTGATGCTCTTGAATGCCCAATGATTTTCTGAGCATCCTATCAAATTACATTCTTTTTTTCGCTGCAAATATCACCAATGAGGAGGATCTGGTACAAATTTATCAAGAGAGTATGTCAACAGTTGAGTTACCTGGCACTGGGTGTTATGCAGGAGCACCATTTTGCCACCTTACAGCGGGAAACAGAGAGGCTCCGAACAGATATCGATAAAATGCGCAGTGAACTTAGGTATGCTCCCATCCAGTTTTTATTGTCGGTGCTGTTGTCTCACTATCAACATCTTTGTTTAATTGTCAGGCAACTGCACATTCTCTCTTGGGGCTTGATAAACTTATGTGATTATGTATGCAGATATGAGATTGACAAGGTAACTGCAGGCCAACGTTTGGACTTGAATTTGGAAAGGGGGTAAGGTATCTAAGATCTATATCTTCTGCAACTCGTAGTGGATAGTCACTGTCAAGGGTTTTCAAGATACATGTATTTTGGGACAAGTGTAATAGTTCTTGGCAATGAGCTCTTCAAGTTTCAAGTTTCCTGGGGGCATGCAGTGTGGTTCTACCACCAGAACAATGTCCATACTATGCCCAAATTCATCCCAGATGTTGTGAGAATTGTTTTCAGGCTGAACAAAAGTACCAATTTGAACAATTTTCTTGTGCAAAAGTCAATGTCAATTATGGCAGACCAGGACTTGGATCGTAGGATGCCTGACAAAATTTGGGTTGTAAGGATTCCAGGTTCAAGTTGTGGAGCTATTCTTTACTAGTTGAACTTTGAAACCCATCTGTGCTACCCATTTACCAAGTATGAGACTTAGATCTCAGACTCTGCTGCAATTACCATGCTCACTTTGAGGCTGATGATGGAAACCTCTCAACATTTTGGCAGTCGCATCAGGGAGGAGTTAGCAACTCAAAGTACGGAGACATCAAACCTCACAAACAAGCTGGACAGGGTAAGTCTGTCATTCTTGTGCTACAGTGGCCTTGTCTCTCATGGGTGCAGCATGTAGTGATTGATTAAGTTTGAGATTGCTAGTACTGCAAAACTTTCATTTATGAATGTTGGTTTAAGCCTCAGGTGCTCATGTCCAAGGCATTCTGTACTCCTAAGTGAAGCTGAAGGAGTGAAACAGTACTTTTTTCACAGTTCTTTTGCATGGTTGTGGGTGGATATGGTGGACACTGCAGGAAATTCACACATTGAAAACCCAGCTTGAGGCAGCCAAGTATGATGTCATTAAGTATTGCATAGGTAAAGCCCTCTGGTCCACTAAATACACAAGCACATGTGTATTTTTCTTCTATGACCAAGAACAAGGGTCAAGCTAAAAGTATACCCTTACAAGCTTATTGTAGCTTGAAGGAGAGAACTATTGACTTTTTCAATCATCTATGCCTCTTGAGTGGTAGCCAACGTCATGTGTGAGTTTTCCTTTGCTTCTCAAATTTTGATAGAAAGTCAGGACACAGATTGTTATGACTTTTGTTGTAAATGTTGAGCATTTTGTCATACTTATCTACACCCACTTTTACAAGTCTATGAAGACAGTGGGGAGTAATGGCAGCTAGTCACAGCCATTCATAAGGGTGATCATCTGATACTTTGTGCATGACACTTACAAGGTGATGTGACCAGACTGGTTCTTGTTGTGTTTGTTATGGTGTGGCTGGAACCAACATGACATTTGTTTAGTTACTAACATATCTTGTGGAGTTTCCCTCTGCAACCACTTTGATATCTTTCCTATGGCTAAGAGCTGATGTTGCAAGCAGAAACACACAACCATATGTAGAGAACTGGAGAAGTACTATTCTAATTGTGTGACACTGAAATGTGGCTTGCTGCAGGTACCATTGTTTCAGTTACAGCAGTTGGCCTTGGTCTGCTCCGCATTCTCATGTGATTGTAAGTTAGAATGAGTTTGACTCAGTAATCATGTCCACTTAGAGATTGCAGTGATCTTAGGCACATTTGAGATTTGTGCATGTCTTAGAATCTACCTTTCAGACATTGAAATGGCACAGGGATAAGAGCTCCAAGGCTGCTCCTGAGCAAAGCAAGCCTGTTCCTTAATTGTTGACTGAGAATCTGTCATTTTGACTGCTCAAATGAGCCTATTGGAAATATTGGCAAATTCCATCTCCACTGTTAGGTTTGCATCATTGGATATAGAGAAAGAGTTTTTAAGATTTCCATCAGCAAAGCATTCACTCATGAGCTTTCTAGATTCATGTTGTACTTCAATGCCTCTGTGGAAGCCAAGATCCCAATAGAATTCTGAGCAAGTTTCCATTGTAGAAGTGTTGATTTTACTCTCATGTAATGACCACAGATCTCTGTGCATTGTTCCTTGGTTGTGACTTGACTAGAGTGTGGAAGATCCACCCTGTATGCTGTTGTTTGATCTCTGTATTACCACTGGATTTCATTCAGAATATCTGCTTTCAACTTGTCTCAATTCATGTTATTTCAAGACCACATGTGGCAATGAGTCTCAGTGTAGGCTTATTGTGCTCGTTTTATGGTAGATAAGCTGGCTGGCATAGGTAGTCAATATGCAGGGAGCTTACAAGTTTACAACTGGAATCTGGGCTTGTGGGGGTGGGTAGGAGAGTCAATGGTTAGCAGACTGGCTGGTCTGTGTCTCTGCTTTAAATATGATGACAGATTAACCACAGATGCTTTTGTTTTCCAGCCAATCCAGCCCAAAAAGCATCAAGTGAAATAGGATTGTAAGAAAATCTTTTGGCCTTCATATTGGAGGCCCTGAGAACAACTAAGGAACTCATTGACAGATGGTTCTTGGTCAGACAGTTCTTCTATGGTTGGAAACATTGAAGCTTTTCATCTTCCTTATGTCTACAGTTGTGCTTTTAGCTACAGGCAAATGGATATCATTTGGGATGTAGTTGTTTGAACACCTATAGGACAAACTCTGGCAGAAGATTTGCTATATTTTGTAATTTAATCCTCGTTATATATGCATTGTGAGCTTCACAAGCAATCAAATGTATAAGTTCAGTTTTGGAGTACTGGTCTTGTAGTTCCTGTTTCTTTGATACATGAAAGCCAAAGGCAAGATGTGGAGCAAGCTAGAGAGGACAAAAGCTTGAAATCAGAAAATCAAGGTAAGTTCTAAGCCCTCTGGGCACTGGAACTTTCAACCCTGGTTCATGGAAAGACAGAAAGATCTTGTGAGTGACACCTAGTCAGAGTCTTCTGATGATTCACCTTCTGCTTCTTGGCAAGCTGCACCTGTAAGCTTTTCCTCTTCTTTTTGTTTTGAAGCTTGAATCTTGGCCTGTTCCTCTTCTTCAACTGATTCACTGACATCTTCTGCTTCTGTCTACAATTTTAGAAACAGGTTGAGATCAGCTACAGTTGCAGGATTTCCAAACTATGGGTTCTCAATGCATTGAAAATGTACACATCAACTCACCTGTTAGTACTCACTAAGTTCAGGAATCATGTGTGCCACCTTGTTTTTGCAATTCAGATAACTTCTTTCAAGACTGAAGTACCCCAACACAACTGGTGACAAGCACATTGAAACCTTGAGGGGTTCAGTTTGAGTACCTCATTGGTGCATAAAGATGCCAACACATTTTGTTATTACAGCAAAATGAGTTCTGACATACCTATGGATAAAGGCACTGAGCGTATTCCAAGTTCAGAACTGGAGGTATTGTCTCAATGATTTATCATGATTGATCATAGAGCCTACTGTGTTACTCATGCCCTTGTTTTGCAGATGGATATGTCAGATTTCTAAAAAGAAAATGCAGGTTTCTGAAGTTGACTGATGGCATGACAATACCTTCGAATGGCTGTCCTCAGGATGAATGTTGTATAGCCACTCATACAGCTCGGTGTAGAAAGGCCTGTTCTCATGGTTTTGTCGCATCACGACCTCTGCAAATACATGCTTATTTCTCAGGTGTGTCATAGCTGAATTGTCATTGTCTTTCTGATCAAGCCCTCTTCCAAACCGTGTTAGCAAAATGGAGTTAGCAGATAAACCCAACAAAGCAATAGTCTCCTTCTCCTGAAGAAGCTCATCCACAAACTTGTTCCAAAGCGTGGCCTTTGAGAAAAACTTTGGTGCCATAATGTGAGCTTCATGAATAAACTTCCACAAATCACATTTGAAGAACTGCTCAAGACCAAATCGTATGCTTATGTCCTTCTCCTGAACTCTAGATTTCAATGCTTGGTGATGTTGTGCTGACAGAGCAGACTGTGACAACTTCTTGGAGATTCTTTCACGAACTTGGTCATGAAACTGATGAAGATAAATGTTGCGCATGGGTAACAGCAAAACCTTCTCTTGCTCAGTCTGCCGAGATTCGGCCTCTGTGATTTGCCTCTCTTGCTTGTCAGTCTTGCATTCAAGTATCCGGACCTTCTCAATCAGGTCATTGAGATTGACTTCCAGAATCTCATTCTTCCTTACAGCTTGTGCATATTTAGTTGCAAGCTCCTCGATCTTCACAAGAAATTCTGGCTCATATTGCAATTCCACTCTTGTATCACAATACTCACCCCTAACTTTCGCCTTTATCTGCAACCCATGTTCCAAAGAATCCTCACAACCAAATTTTGAGTCTACAAGATTGCCAACTTCCTCTTCTTGCAGAATGATCTGGCTGCATTCCTGAAGAGGCGTCTTGGGATGCAACTCAATCTGATTGACAAGTTTATGCAAAGCTTCATCAGCTTGAGGACGAGGCACATCTACATATGCAGACGCAATCCTCTTCTCAACAGGTATGTATGGATCAGTCTGGTCACAATATACAATAGTTGGCTCCACAACATCATCTTCAGCTTCAGAGTCAAGGTATAGAGCACTTTCTGCAATTGCAGTTCCCTCCATATCCAGTCATCCAACAAACACCAAAACCTTATATCAGAGGATCATGCCACCTCCAACAACACCAGAGATGTTATCATATGACTATACCTCTCTGAGATCTATAGATTTGAACTTCACTTCACCACAATGCAATAATACTTCCTAGGAAGTCTTGTCTTCCTGCAAATGCAAGTTGCAAGGCCTTGCAAAAACCTCACATGTCTTCATCTGTATCACACCTGTGGAACCCATTTAACATACCCCCAAATTGCAATTGAAGAAAGACACAGTTTCTGCAAGAAAACCTTACCACAAAACATATAAATATGGAGAGTCTAAGGAGAGAAAATCAGCTCTTGAAAGCCCTAACTGTTTTCAACCGCCAGGAATTGACAGGACCTGACCGAACACAAAAGTTTGGTTCGGGGCATGCAGTAAAAAGGTTTTCAGGGGCTTGACCAAGAAGAAGCTGAGGAAATTTCAGCATTTTGCAAAATGCAAACAGCAATTGTGCAGTGATTGCTGCAACCCAAACAAGATTTCTGCCAGCAGTAACTTGAATTGTGTGTCTGGTTGTACATAGCAAGGACTTCTCTATCATTCCTGTTTCACAAGTCCACAAGAATTCAGAGCATTAAGATGCCTTGTTTCACACATGGAATTGACCTGAATTGTATCCGAGAAGCAAGCTTGAGAGTATGAAGGACAGGGATCCTGCTTGATTTTGCCTCCACAACATGGTCCTAATAAAACAATTGGGTGGATTTTGCAGTTTGAACAAATTCTTCAGTTTCTTGTTCAAACTGCAAAATCACACAAGGTGGATTGAGAGCACTTGCACAAATCAAACAAAAAATAAGAACATGGCTGTATCTTGACAGACTGATGTTCTTTTCTCAACTGGATTGAAAATGCTGTTGCAAGAACTGTCTTCTCCAGGAGACTTTGTCATATTACAAAGGATTGCAGATAGTGCTTCCCTAATACTGCAGGCTTCTTTTCTGCACATCCCAGCTAGGGAAAACTAATCATGGCACAGCCATACCAATATCGCAACATTTTACAACTCCTTGTGTTGATGCATGACAGGAATGTGCTCATTGTATTGATCCATTATAAGACTATATATTGCACCTCATAAAACCATCAAGTCTCTGCAAATGCTAAAACTTGAATTCAATTGTACTCCTCTGTAGTGTCAATTCCCACATGCATGACAGGAATGCATGCTCATTGTATTGATCCAAGAAGACTAGATTGGAAATCCATACTAGATTGAAGACAAGAGAATAATACCCTTGTGCTTAGCCATATACCAGCAGCAAAGCCATCACCATGAAGAGAAAGGCGCTGTTGATCGTGAGTACTAGGGCTGCCATGCCATTTCACTTTGTGAAATCCAAATAAATCTGAAAGTCTTATGCAGCTTCCAACAAATGGCTGCTCCTTTTGCTGGTGCTGCCATTAGGGGAAGGGAAAGGTCATTGAAAGGCCTACTGCGCAACAAGATAGGGTTGTCATTGCAGCCTCAGAAAATCCATACAAAAGAGCTGCCAAATGAGAAGCTGAAACATTCCACAGTTTGTGTTGCCTGCAGCAACACGTCAACTGTTGCAGCTCTTGATGACTGGGTTGTAGAAAACTATGATGTGCAGAGAGCAGGTCGGCTGAGTCATCAACTTTTCTTCCGACGACCGCAGATTCTTACCATGGTATCAATTTGTTCAAATCCATTCCAACTGTTAAATCCTAGTAGCGAACACCTTTGTTGCCAAGCTCGGTCGGGTCGGGTCGGCGAAGACGCTCGAAGCTTCTAGGGTTTCTCCTTCTTCTAAGATTGAGTCTCAGGAGTCGTCTTGCACCCTTTTTAGGGTTTCCTTGCTTTCCGAGCGTCGCTGGAAGGATAAGGATTCTCCTCTTTCGCAGTCTTTTGCCACTCGATTCGTCGTCTTTCGTTCGAACCCTACTCTCAGATTTTGCTACGCAACACTGCTCGAGAACATGCTGTATCGAACAGTGGTTATGGCGACTTGCATTCGAGCCTGTGCCTTGCCGGCGGCCTGCCGCTTGGCTTCCGGGCATGGTCATTATTGCGTGAGGAAGTGTTTGCCACAAGGTGTACGTATGTGCAGCAATGGATTTGCTCGTTTCCATTCTGCAAAGAGGAATTTGAGTTTCACAAGCAGCAGGGCTGCGGTTGTGCCTGCCACTCTGAGAAGGCTAGTTCCTCCTCCTCTCTCTTTCGTGCCGCGTCGAGCCGCTGTCAGGTTGCTGACAACGGCCAGTAGCGCTACAGACCTAGAGCAAGCTGCCAGCGGTGTGGCTCCACCGGACTCTTTTCCACCGCATGATCCGCGCGTTCCTGTCACTATTATCACGGGTTTTCTCGGCTCTGGCAAGGTCTGTTCGAGAATACATCCTGCTCTTTGTCTTGCGTTCCCTAACTCCAATTCTGATTCTATTTCCATTGCTGTAGAGATTCTGTCATGCCACCCCAATTGCGAGCTCCTCAGGCAGATCAGTGAATGCTTGTGATGCAGACAACACTCTTGAATCATGTGCTCAGAGAACAGCATGGGAAACGCATTGCTGTCATCGAGAATGAGGTACATGATGAGATCATCATTCTTCACACACAGCCTGCTGTCTCCTCTGCTGATCATGTGACAAGCTTACAGAAACTTTACAGTGTGTAGGCCCTCCTCAATTGGTTTTGGTCGAGTGCAGTTTGCCTCAAACCAAGAGAAACCCCTGCTTACCTCATGTATTAGTGGACTCTTGAGCGGATTGTTATGATCTCTCTCTCAATGCAGTATGGAGAGGTGGACATCGATGGCTCCTTAGTGGCGGCACAGCAGCGAGGTGAGGAAGACATTGTCATGCTCAATAATGGATGCATGTGTTGCACTGTAAGGGGCGATCTCGTGCGGATGCTAGAAGAGCTGATCAGGAAGCGCAGAGACAAGTTTGATCATATCATGATTGAAACCACTGGTGAGTATGCAACTCTTCTTGAACAATTGGTAGATTGCTACCACTTTCAGTTACTGGTGTTGACAGCTTCCAAGATCCTTTTTTTTGAAAGCTTAAACCATATCTTTTCTTTCTTGCTTGTCATATAGGACTTGCCAATCCAGCACCTATCATCCAGACTTTTTACATGGAGGAGTATCTTGCACATCATTTGCGACTTGATGGTGTGGTGACTCTGGTGGATGCCAAGCATGCCACCCGACACATTGAAGAAGAGAAACCTGATGGTGTAGTAAATGAGGCTGTGGAACAAATTGCATATGCTGATCGTATCATTCTTAACAAGGTGATGCTGTCCCCATCTCATGCCTTTGGACACCATGCCTTTGTTGTGTGATATTGCTTGCCGATTTATTGGATATGCATAAATATAAATGGATAGGATTATCCTTGTGATCATTGTGTTGTTCACCCAAAGCCTGTTGTGTTTTCATTGCACAGATCGATTTGGTGACTGAATCAGAAGTCAATACCCTTATCAAGCGCATACAGGTATTTTGCAAGGCAGATGTTTGTGTTAGCAGTATCTTGGATGCTTTGGCCATCTCCTGTCTGTCATCTTATATGGTACCCCATTGCTTTGTAGAAGTGGATGTGTCATTGCTTCATTTGTACTGTGAGAGAAGTTGCAGCTGTTAAAAGTCTGTGAGATGAAGTTGAAACTTTGCCAATGCTAGAAAATCCTCAACCCAAAACTCTCTTTTGCAATAAGATCATGTATGTTGCCTGGCAATCTGATTAACATAATCCAGTTCCTTGTGCAAACTCTTTAGTATGTCTTCTGTTGTTTGGAGGTCAATGATTTTAGGTGTTTTCTATATTTTTGTGGAAGAGGGTGTTTCTCCTGACCAGTTACTACATTGTTTTGTCTGTTGGCAGCGCATCAACACATTAGCCCAAGTGCAGCAAGCCAAGCTAGCCAAGGTTGACATGGATTATGTGCTGGGAGTTGGTGGCTTTGACCTAGAAAAGTGGGTTTTCCATCTTTTTACCACAGTCCATCTTGTAGGCCAATCACATGATAATTATAAGATATTTAAGAGCTTTTGTTTTTAAGCTGCACGAGATTTTTATGTGGCATATGTTTCTTGTCATTGGTAATGCATCGGACAGCAATCACAGTTTCGCTGATTTGATGAAGTTTCATGGTTGCAGAGTAGAAAGTGATTTATTGATGGAAGAGAAAAATTCTAATCATGTGCATGAGCATGAACATGAGCACGAGCACGAGCATGAGCACGAGCATGAGCATGTACACACTGAGGCTTGTGGTAATATCATCTTCTCCACTTATATGGAAACTTCATCTGCAGACTGAATGATCTTATGAGACCATGAACTCACTGCAAGTTCCTAGCAGCAACATTTGGGCTGATGAATAGCTTGATATTTGTTTTGACTTTATGCAGGTCATGACCATGAAAAGTGTGGACATAAGGACCATGACCATTCCCACAACCACACTCATGATCCAGGCGTCTCCTCTGTTTCAATAGTATGTGAGGGTGCATTGGACCTTGATAAGGTAATCTCCTGAACTCTTTTTTGTCTACACTCTACCAGGTGCTGTAGAAGGTCATGAACTATCCAACCTGATAAACACAGACTCTTGCTTTTCAACATGATGCATCTGAACTCCACTCACAATCTGCTTGGATATAAATGTTTTACTGACTTTTCTCGCAGATAAACACCTGGCTAGAAGATGTCATGAATGAGCGTAGTGATGACATCTATCGCACTAAGGGTGTCTTGTCCATCGATGGCTGGGATGAAAGATTCATTTTTCAGGTAGGTGTTTCACTCATTTCTTATTGGGGCTTCAGTGTTGCATTTTAGGAGTGAGGTTGGCTAGCAAAGGATCAACAGGAATTCTTTTAGCAATGGAATTATGACGGAAAGATTCCAACTCTGTTTATGCATGTGATGGAGACTACTCCTTGGAGTGCTGTCAGTTTAGGTTTGTGCATGAAGTTTTGTGGCTAACTGATTAGAAGGCAATGTGTTTTTTAATCTGCACTTGTTTTTCTACTGTCTCTGCCATATTTGGTGCCAATATGGAAGCTTGTTGCAAAGTCACACAGGATGTACAGAACTGACTTTACCTCTGACCTCTGACCTTATCACCTCTGATACCTGCCTTCTGGAATAGTTTCTAGAACATGCTCCAGTTGAGACAAGACTAATCTTTTGAGTTTTTCTTACCCACAGGGTGTGCACTCCCTGCTTGAAGGTGCCCCAGAAAGGAACTGGGGACCAGAAGAGAAGCGCATCAACAAGCTTGTATTCATTGGCAAAAAGCTGGATGAAGCATTCTTACGAAAGGGATTTGAGGAATGCCTAGTTTCTCCAAAAGCACAATAGGAGGTGCACCTATACATAGAAAATGAAAAAAACAAAGAAAAAGGGGATGAGTTACAAGAGAGTTTACAGGAAAGGAAGCCAGAGGTGGTAGTGTATATTTTTGTGGAGGCATGTCTACAATATGGCTGAAATTGTATACTGTAGGATCCAGATATGCTTGCTTGTCAACAAACACGTAAACAGAAGCAGTTTTTCCTCAATAGTGTCAGCATTTCTCCTATAGATGTGTGACCACTTTGTGATCTAAAACTGTAGTTCCATGATGATTCCAATGGGCTACTTCTCCTTGCATTTGGAGCCTGCCTTGGACATGTGAGGTTATTGCCAGTTTTGCTTAGGGGTTCATGGGTTACAGCAACATTTTAAAGGTTTTTGGTGTCTTTAAATCTTGGAATTTGTTTCCAGCACTGTGTTCCCTATTTGGTACTGCTGGACAAGTTTATGATGACCAAATAACAACAGTAAGATGTTATGCTTGTCAGGTAAGTGGCAGTTTGTTTTTGGATGTGCTGGTTGTGGGAATATGTGTTCTGGTATACAACCCTAAACCCTGGTATGTACTTGTGAGAACTTGTGGGCAATGAGATATCCTAGGTCTGTAATGTTTTTTTTGGATCTTGTTTTTACATTTTACTGAGTCAGTTAGCAGGTGAAGCAGAAGGTTGTTTCTATTATTGCCATCAAGAAGATTGAGCTTTGGGGTAGATTCCCATCAGTAGGAAAACTGTGATGAAGGTGAGAACTTTTTACTGCATGTACTTTGTGCCTGACAGTCTTGTGGTGCAGAGCTGAGGGTGTACAAGTAGCAAGTTCTGAAGTTTGGAGGTTTGCCAGATAATCAACACTAGTCAAGAGACAAATCCAAAGTATTAAAGATTGGGAATAGATGTTATTCAGAAGAGGGAGGTGTAGTTGATAGAAAATAGGCTTTTCTTGTTCCACTGGTAACTGTTACAGTTTGTTACTTTAATTGCCTGTTGGGTTCTCTAATTGTGAAAGGGTGCAGATCTGACAGCTGATATGGAACTATGCTGCTGCACTATAGATATGGTTTGCTGCATGAGAAGAGCATATATAATGCTGATCTTTCTCTAAATCAGCCAATGCTATGAATTGTGAGGTATGTGAAGAAAAAGCTCTTCTGTGAATTACTTTCTAGCTAGACACTTGGTCATGTTTGGCAGCTGTCTCCAAGCTTAGAATAAAACCAGTTTCAGATTTATATGCATGTTGCTTATTGTAATTTCAAATCTACATGAATGAAGTTAAAAATGGAAAAAATCCCAATGGAAGAAGGATCTCCAAAAGTCCCAAGTCAACAAACAAAAACACAATATAGTGCCAAAAATTAAAGAGGAAAGGATGAATTTTAATCTTGAACGCTTGCATGTTCAAAGAAATAAATGGAATGGTAATCATAGGAATTCTCTATGTTGCGGGTTTTATTATGTCGGTGATAATAAGTAGATGGAGAAAATCTCAAAATAATGATATGTATCCTTTGTTGTGACATTCTAGTGATTGTAATTAATCCAAAAACTCAAACAAGAAGGTCTAAATCTTATTGTAAAACCAATGGCACAACTACACTGAGAAAACATGTGAATGCAAAACATTCCGTTATTGCCAAAAAGTTTGAAAGGGAGGTGAAGGGTCTAATGAAAGGATGTTTAAAAATGTAGCTTGCATTAAGGGAGGCAAATGTGTCTAGTTCTTCCATATCAAGTTTTTGGGGAGTAAAAGTTCCTTTCAAAAAAAATGATGTGTAGCAAAAGAAGTTTTTGGAAGTGCTGGGGCTTTTGATAAATCTTTTTGAAAAATCCTCTACAATCAATGAAAAGCATATGGTGGAAGTGTTTAATTTTGTCATTTTGTGTCCTATGTTGGTGATTCCTTGAAGGAAATATTTGTCATAACAATTATTGCTTAACTTGGTGGAAGAAACCAAACAAATGTACATGTTACAAGTTTTAGCATAATGGTATTCCTTTCTAGATCGCATTACAAAATACATGTGTCTTGTTACCTAAGGTCTTTTGATCACATATCTTACCTTTCAAAAGTTTAGTAATGCAATCCTATCCTCAAATGCATTTTCTTTGATGAACCAATTACTCAAATAGGAATTTACTTTGTTTCTAGCAAATGTTCCTTTGGATGAGCACGTCCTTGCTCCCGTGTAACTCTAGCAACAGGGGTTTGGTTATTAGTTCATCCTAACACCCTTTCATTCCATTTATCCTCCGCCCATTTTTTATATAGCACTTTGTTTTTGTTTCAATATGTCACATCGTATAGTTGCACGTTTTTCAAAATGCCAATGTGATCATACCATCAATGATTTGGGTATCCATTTGCTACATTGCCCGTGCGGGGCTAAGTGCATTACAACCCATGATATGTTTCAAGATACCATTGCAACTATTGCATTGATATGCTTTGATGACAACAATGCATGCAACAACAGTTGTCGTTCAAAACAAGGCACGATCTTACACAGAGCAAACATCATGAGATGATTTCATTCCCCTTGCCATAAACACCTATAGTTGTCTTCATCTTCATTTTGATTCCTTTTTGACTTCTTGTGTACATGTATGTATAGATCACCATCAAAAGACCTCCTTGGCACCTTCATTGTGTATATCTCATTGGAGGCAACGAGTCTCAATAGCCCTACAACGTGTGCAAGCCATGGTAATTCTTCAATGGGTTGTTATGCTTAATCATAGTTCTTCATCTATTCCACACATTCTAGTTAGTGCACCTCCATCACTAATTTACTTGTGGCAAAGGATGTATTTTTAACATTACATCTTTCACTTCACTACCATGTTTTGATGGTCTTGGTTTTCCTTTCATTTGTTTACATTTGTTTCGACATGCCTTATATTTTTTGTGGATGGATTTCCATCCTTGTTTTTATATATAGGGTTCCTTCTATTAAAACTATAAGATAGTCATAAGCAAAAAACTTAACTTATTGGATCTATATGGTTTGAAGGAAAAAATTAATACACAAAAGTAAGGTGTAGGGTCATATTTAAATTCAATGATAGGATATCTTAAATCTATTGTGAATTATGGAGCTTTGGGGTTGGAGAAAAGTGTGCAAAGGACAATTTTTTGGCATGTTTTTTTCAAGGCTTGCTAGTATTCCATAATAAATGACAAAGATTCAAATATGTGTTTATATAGTTTGAATAAACATATTTTGCAAAAATTTATCACTTGGCAAAAAGAATTTGGCAAGGGGAAACATGAATGGAATAAGGTTTGTGAGGATTTAAACATTTCTCCCAAGAGATTGAACATTCACGTAAAAACAAGGCTTGTCTTACAAACCTTAAATTATTCCTTTATTCAAACTTTTGATTGTTTCATTTCATTTTTTTCTACATTATTAAAAGTAACATTTTAGTTGTTTCATGTTTTGCAAGTATTCTAGCAAAATAATCAAGTTTGAAAAAGCTCTACAATTTTAGAAGGTTATTATTTTATGTTATATTAGATAGACTACAATGAGAGTGGTTGGTTGTGTGCCATTTCATCTAACTTGGCATACTTCTGAAATAATTATAATGTGTCTTCTTTTATTGTCGTTATTTTTGTGTAGAACCAATATTGTGAACATTCATTATTTAATGATGCCTTGCATATTGTTATAATCATGAGTTTGAAGTTAAGGGAAAAAGCTGAAAATCCATTTACTATACATAATGTCATACTAAACAATGATCCTAAGGTTGCTCAAGTGTTATTATTACTTGCATTTAAAAAAGTAGTGCGTGATGTCATGTGTTTTTTCCTTTTATTCCTAATATGAAGGAAAAAAACTCATAACATGTTGTGTTTGATGTTGAACTGTAGACATAAAAAATTAATTCTTTCATTGCTTGTGAACAAGGTAAAACTATTGTTGAAGAGTATGATGAAAGGACTTTGTTGCCAATGTTGTTGAAATGTCATTAGATATTACATCCTTTGCCATAATCAAATTCTTTAGCAATTGATGAGGATTCAAGTTTGGATATTCTTGAAATGCCAATTGAAGCAAGTTAACTAACAAATGAGCTTGTCCATATGGTATTATTGATGTTCAAGCAATACCAAGTGGAAAGGGACATTAAAGTCTTCGACAATGGTGATGGAAACATGAAGCAATGTTTCCCATTGTTGGATTTCTTGCTTGCCAAAATTTAAGTATTATGGGATCATAAATTAAAACATAAGTATTTTTTCTTTAGCTAGGATATTTGCAAATTTAAGATGTCACTTGCAAATGAACAATTTAGAAAATTTGATATTTGTGAGCAAGAACTACCCTAATGATTTTAAGATTGGTTGTGCTTTTTCATCTAAATTGGTGGAGTTGATTGAAATGGATATTGATGTAGAAGAAAACTTTGAAAAGTGCCTTTGAACAAGATGAGACTTTTGAAATATGATGAAAACAACAATTTTTCATTTTCATCAATTTTTATTAAACACTTTCATTTGTTTTTATTGTTTGGGGGCTTTAGTTTGTTTTTGGGTTTAATTTAGTTTATTAAAAAATTAATAACTGATTTGAGATAACTACTTAAAATAACTATGCATCATTAAGTTTGTGAGAACCACCTATTTGAGAACCAACTTAAGAATGAAAAAAATCAAAAGTTGCAACCCTATCTAGATTTTTAGAATATGATTTCTTATTTTAAAAAACAGGCTAGTTCTTTATAATTTCTTTAGACTGAAAATGATGAATCTCCAAAATGGGTGGACCACCCAACACTAGCATACACTTGCAACATAACAACCAAAAATTAGCCTTGGAACCTTAATACTAGAACCAGGATGGTATGAAAAAAAATTAAATGATTTGATACTAGTACCAGCTAGCATGTTAAAATTTTGATACCTACCCAACATTGGTTATTGAGTTTTGACCTAATTATCAATCTGGTTATTAATAATCTACCCATCGATTATTGCTTTTTTTAATAACCGATAAATGATCTAATTACATGGTACTGAATTTTCAAAATTATTAAAGAAAGGAAAAGATGTATATCTTATTTTTAATTTTTTAGAAAACCCTATAAACCAATGGGTATCAACCAGGTATTTGAAACCCTACCCTTATGCATAACCTATGGCTATTACCCAAAAACATTGAAAACATAACTGACATTCAATTTCTTTGGTATTGATAACCTAATTGACACCCAATTTTTTAAAAGTATCACAACTCAAACTTGAGGATATGGACAAAGTTGGAAAAAAATTCCTAATCTTTCTTGGAAATGTGGGAGCATGCAAAGTGCGTCAAGAGAAGGGCTTCTTTTCCCATTCTCAACAAAGAAGCTGAAATGGTCACCTTAGTCAGTGGTTTTAATTTTTTTGAGGGGCAATTTTTTCACTATTTTTACCTGAAAAATATGATTTCGACACGTACAATAGATTTTTTTCATAAAAATTGGCCTTATGTCACCAGATTTTCACAAAAGGTTTCAACAGGTAGCCAAAATATAAAAGTATTCTTAAACTTTTCTACTTGCACATCTGGTCTATAGCCAAATTTGGCTAAATCTTCTTATGGATGATTACCAGCTTGGCTACATCACAAAATTGAAATAAAAAACCCTGGTAGGTGGTGACTAAGTCAGTTTGATTGAGTACTTTAGTTGGCAACAAATTTCCAGTCAAGGGTTTGTTCTAGCAAATTAAAATGACATGAAAGGAAAGAAAGAAGCATAATATTTGTCCCATGAACAATTGTGCACCTTGGGTCAACCGGCACCCATGTTGGTACCATGATAAAAAAATCCCAAAAATCATTTAAATTATTTCTAAAAATTACAAATACGGGCATGCCTAGCCTAAGTCAAGGTCTCTGAGTTCAATTCTAACATTTTTTGAGCTTAATATGGCCACTACAAGGCCTCACTAAAAAAAAAAAGGTGACGGTACCAACGTGGGTGAACTGGTTCACCGTGGCCCAATTGTGCACCAAAAACTGCACATACCACACACCCAAGGCATCACTGATTGATTGTCTCCAATAATTGGGGAAAATAAGAAAAGATGACAAAATGACAAACAAAACATGGAAGAGTGAAACCTCATACTTATGAAAGCATATTACTCTTTTAAAAATTTCTCAAAGACAGAGGAATCCCATTCAGAGTCCACCTGCCAAACACACTTCTCTGAGAGCTTGCCATCCAAGCTCTCAAATTTCAATACCAACAACTGAATCCCAGCAATCTATTTCCAGGTATGGAAGATGGTTCTTTTGCCATGTTGGGTTGTGTGTTTGATGGCCACATTCTTTTGGAAAACTGGGAAGTTCCTTCTATTACCTCATTCCTCTTTGGACTGCCTTCTTATTGTAGCCCTTATTCCAGTAGGTGGTAGTACTTCGTCCTGTGTCTCTGCTTTTGGTGCCAGTTCACACACAAATGTCCAAACCCAAAATCCCCTAACCCCATCCAATGACACATGGACATCCCAAGTTAGCATGTCATATGAAACCAATCATCACATTCCACATAGCACAAAATGTTGAAAAAAATCTTAGATTTCTGCTTGTTAGGTTAGCTTACTTCAGTTTAAAATTCCACAAAAAGCCATTTTTGGCTTATCCGGCACTAGAGGGTTAAGAAAAGCCATATGTAAGCTACTTTAATGTCACATTTTGAATGGAGTTTTGATACCCAATCTCTAGTCAAGGAGTTTGCATTCAATTATTATTTTTTGGGCCTTTGATTTGTTCCTTTGTGTAATCTTTCCATCTCTCTCTCTTTGGTATGTATCTCTTTTACTTTTCTTGACTTGGGATCGAATCATGACAAGATATTTACAATGTTCAAAAGCCACCTAAACAATTGTTTGGGGTTCTTACTATGGTACCATCATAGTGTAGGTGGTGGTTCACCCTAGTCTTGTCACCTACTTCTTTTCACTTTATGAATAATGTACTAGCTACTTAGATCTGACATCAATTAATTTTAAAGGAAAAAAAGATTCAACAGTTTTGATAAATTGTTAATGCCCATTAAGATATAAAATAACAAATAAAATATATATTTTGATAAGTTTTTTATTATTATTGTTAGAATGTTGGGAATATATATATATTAAATGCTTGGCACTCTCAAGTGCCCAAATCTTGGTAGCTAATACCATATTCAAATGCCTTCAAACTTGAAATCTTAAATATGCCAAACTGCAAGTACCTCTTGGCCATCTCAAAAAGGACTCTCATTTTGAGCTCTCTATATAATAGGTGCTAGTCATAGCTGACTATTTAGGAAAGTTGTTTAATTCTATCTTATTTTGTATTAAAAATAATGTGCTGGGAATGGTAGTCCTACCTATAAACCACCAACTCCCTTATAATCCTATCAAATTTCGCCTAGTGTATATGGAGGACACCTTATATAATAATATGGAAGCAATCCCCATGTAGCCTAAGCTGTCCAGGGCACTCACATGTTTTGTAAGGTCCCAGACATGTTGTCATCCTAATATGTTTAGAGCATAGAAACTTGTAAAATAATTTTTTTCAAAATTTACAACTCCAGAATTTCGTCCCTTTCAAAAGCTCCTTCAAACTTTTCAAACTCTTCTTCTAAATTAAGATCAATCTCAATTAAATCTATCAAACTATTTTAGGATCATTGGGCCAATTTTCATTGACAAAGATCAATTTGTCCAAAATTTCTGATTGTAAACAACATTTCCTAAGATTAGCAAGGATCCCAACTAATGAAAATAATTTATTTGTTTCGATTTGAGATCCAACTATTCCTAAGATTTGTCTCACACAAAAACCAACTGTGAAAAACATGTTATCATGTTTTTCCCACCATTGTAGTCGGCATTTGATGTTTTTAACATCCACTTGATAATGCCTAAAAATCAAATGTTCTACGTTGACCAATTTTGTTGTTGGCTCACTTATGTTAGGTATCATCCCAAAAATATCCGAACTCTTGTCCTCTTCAACCCTTTGCTCAACAACATCCATTTTAAATTCAACCAATGCATGCAAATGATAATGTCATTTTAAAAGCATAGGAAAAAAAGATTTTTGTCATATTCTTCAACAATTGCCTTCCTTTGCTCATGACCAATAAGTGAGGACACAAGACAAAAAGTTTTAAGCCTAGAGTCCAACATTAAAAAGAACATTTATGAGCCTTTTTTTTCATGTTTTTTAAAAAGGAAAAAAAAATCTAAAACTTGAACAATTTCTTTTTTATGTTGGAGGCCAAACATGATAACTCATAAATAACATTTCCATCTTCTTCCATTAAATTGTCAAAAGTTGCAAAATCAATTTCATCCCTAAATTTTAGACTCATGAATATGACATAATTTAGTGCATCACTTAATAACCAATGACACCTATAGTGGTTCAAACTATAAGTAGACACAATAGGGCCAAGAGAATCAACAATAATTATACAAATGTGCCATGTCAAAGGAGGTGGTACTCTTGCACTCATTCTCACATAATTTAACCTATTGTAACATATTATAATTGCTTCTTTGAATTGCAAAGCTTCTTGAAAAAGGATAACTTTGTTAGCAAATTTGCAAAAGTAAAAAAAGATTGTTTAAATATGCATAGTAAGAATGAAAAGCAATTACTCTAAGCAAAGTGAAAATTGAGAAAGAAATGTGAACACAATTTTTTTTAGAAAAATAAAAATTACTTTATTTTCACTAGAGTGTTCAATTTCCTTGGAGAAAGACTTGAGTCACACATGTTTTTTCCCATTCTTGTTTACCCTTTCCAAAAACATTTAGCCACATTATGCATTTTTACAAATCTCCTTGGGTAGATTTGATTGACACATATCATAAGTCTCTAGAGACTTTTTCTTCTGTTGTAACATATTAGCAAGCTTCAGAAAATGCATGACCAAAACAATTGCCATGAAAGCTTTCCTTCAAACCTCAACATATGACAACTTACAATTGATTTTAGGGTTGTAGTCATAATGTTTAGATTGGATCCTTCATCTTTCACATAAACAATATTTTTTTCTTTAATGCATAATTGTCCAATAATTTTGTCAAATTTTAGGCCAAGGTTTGTCCACTAGTATTTGTTGGCTTAAAAAGGCCAAGGGTAATATGCTTTGGCTACCAATCAACACCGAAAAAATTGATTACCAATACAAAAACATCATGTTTGGCTTTTGACATCCACAAAATGTTACATAATGACATTCTATTAAAGTTGGTAAAACATATCATTGTTTTTTTTTCCCCACTAATTCAAGCAATAATTCATGAAAAAATAATTTTCTAAAAGGAAAAACAATTATTGGACATAAACGCATATTATATCTCTTGAACCAATTACTCTCCACAAATTTTAAAGGAAGATGGTTTTTGACAGTTAAAAGAGTCAAATCTTCCAAAAAGTATTTTTGTTGCACATCTTCTTTCTTGAAAGGTTTTCTTGCAAAAAAAAAAAAGCTAGATATGGAGTTAAAAAAATGTTTAATCTTTTTTTGGAAGGTTGTTTTTCCTCTTCCCTCAAAAGAAAATTTACTTCTTTTTCCAAAAAAATTCAAAACATTAGAATGATCTACATTATCATGTTTTCTCAATGTAACTATACCATTAATTGTGTTATATATGATTAAACTTTTCCTAGCTTGATATTTTGGATTTAAATTCAATATTGGATTACTGTGACAAAGAATACAACGCATAGTTTGACAAGCTGTTACATTAACTTTTTTTTGTTATGATTAACATAATAAAATGCCCAACATAATGCATTTTTACTATTCCCTCTCCAAAATGATCTTCAACCATGTAACTTTTAAAAATTCTCTTTCATTTTCTCTTCATTCATTCCTAGATTCATGTTTCCTTTTGTTTGAAAACTTTCATTTTTTTCCAAATTTACATTTTTTTGAGGTTTCAACAAAGGTTCATCTTTCATCTTTACTTCATTCATTAAAATATCACATGTATTTTCATTTTCAGAAGATTTTTCCATGTTTAATTTCAAATTAAGAATTACTACCTTGATGAGTAGTGAAAAAAATTGAACAACTCTATGATTTATCAAAGACCAAACACTAAATAATTCTATAATGTTTCAAAAACCAAAATTAACATTTATAATCAAAAACCACAAACTACCATTTACAAACAACTACAAAACACAATCTACCTTCTAAGCATTCACAAAAAGCAAATAAGGTGGAAAAAGTATGAGGTTTATAAAGTAGAAAAATAAAAAAGCATGGGGTTTAGTATGAAGTTAAAAAAATCTTACAAAAATAAACAACAAAGAAAATTAATTTTAAAAAAATCACATTAACAAGAAACAACACAAAATGAATTAAAAACAATTCCAAAAAAAATTGTTTACAAAAAAAAAGCAAAAAAAACGACAAAAAAAAAGAAGGAAAAACAACGCACCTTTTGTGTGTGAGCTCCAACCTTTGATCTCTGACTTGCACATGGCAAGGAGGGGAAGGGAAGTACCATACCAACAAAAGAAACAAAGCACAACAACATGAGAAGAACAACAACTTGATGGGCTAGTAGGTACTTGAAATGTGTGAAAAAAATAACATGCAAAAAAAACAATGCGTGAGAAGAGTAGTGCATGAGGCAGCAACATGTGAAAAGAACAATGCACAAGAAGAACAACACGCAAAGCAGCAACATGTGAAGCAACAATGCGTGAAACAACACGAAAAGAATCGCAATAGTGCGAGAAGATTGAAAGCAATGCGAAAAGAATAGAAGTAGCACCATAAGAGCATGTAGCAACATGAAAAGAACAACCCAATGCTAGAAAAGCAATGTGCAATCCAAGAACAAGAACAATGCCAAGCCAACAACAAAAAGAAAAACTAATAAGAGAAGAACATTACAAGACAAAAAAATAATTCATGAAATGAAATGAAGCTTGAGCTTTGTTTTTATACAAAATCCTAACCCTAAACAATCCCTTCACCTCCTTAAGTGTGATGGTTGTTGTTTAGGAACCCTAAACCTTAAATTAATAAACTAAAAACCAGATGGAGGTTCTCTGTGAGAACTTGTCCAGCTTTTCTCAAAAAAAAACTTAAGAATTGGTTCTCGTGACCAATTCTCGTTCATGTGAGAACCAAGAACCAGTCCAATTTTCACATATAACTATGTCAATTGATTCTCATTATGAAAATTGGGTTGAGAACTGCGTTGCGAATCGGGTGACAATTCGACTTTAGATTGTAGGCCTTTCTAGAATTTTTGGTATTTGCCACACTCAGCCTAGCTAGATACCATAGTACCTAAATGATTTTGGAAACAAACTGTCGAATAATTAATTAAATTTTGAATCTTAACTTTGGCACTTGGTTTTTTAATTCTGAAAATTTTGGCATGTAATGGTTACACAAAATAATAAACAAAATTTTCTCTACAAGTTGTCGACTAGCCTAGTGTGTCTAGACTGCCTCAGCGCTAAGTCTCTATGCTTGAAGGTGTGTGTTTCAAACCTGACAGTTGAATTTTTTCAATCTTATTAAAATTTCGGCAAAAATAATTAATAACTTTTCAAAAATTTGGCAAAACGAAAAAATTGTAATTTCAAGTATTACCATACCTCTTTTACTAGCACCTCAACTTTGCATGGCTCAAAAGGTTTCAAGGAGCCTATGAGATGAGGGACATGACTCATGAGTGAATTAGGCTCTCTTTCCATTAGGTTGCTATGATCACTCTTACACACCATATACTGCAATCCTCGCATACTAATAGAAAGCTACTGAAATGGAGCCCAGTTTCTTGTTGCATGGTCATGCTCTTCCCCGTTGGAGAGCTCTAACTGGGCTGGAAATTTGTAGGTAATTAATGTTAAAAACGTTGGGAATATTCATATGTAAAACATTTGTAAGGAACTTAGGAGAACATATTATCCCATGAAAGAGGATAAGGAGTGTCATGCTTTGATGATTCAAAGGTTGATTCATAGCTCACACAACTTTGCATTTGATCAATGTTTGACCTGGACCAGAGAGATCATTATGACCTGAGCTTAGATGCAACAAATGTAATGAAAAGCTCCTCTTCAGACAGAATCTGTGAACCCAGCAGCATAATGGAAAGAGACCCAACGTCCGCGTAAAGTTTCAGTGCATTTATGTATGTCAAGTGCATTTAAGAATTGAAAATTGTTTGCTAGCCAAAAATAGTGGGGTCCATATTAATTAGTGTATGGGTGCAATTTCCAGTTCAGAATTCTTTTCCTCAATGAGCCTTTTTTTTATTGGTCCATCACAAAAAAAGTTTTGAAACTTTGGAGACTCCCCATTATAGAAGAAGTATTTCACTCCAAACAGAGAAACATCTAAGTCCCAATTTTCGCCCACCAATATAGGTTCCAAGACATTGGGCAAAGCATATGGGACAAAGTGAGGTGCTCTTGAGAACATGTTGGGGAACACATTAGGAACTTGAGAATCATGTTGGGAAGCCCATTGAGATCTTGATGGGAGCATATTGAGAACTTGATGGGAACACATTGGGAACAAATGAATCAAAACACCCCTCTCCACCCTCCCCAAAAGAAAAAAAAACTTGCTCTATTGGGTGTGTGCTACAATTCTGCATTGGATGAGCAGAATTTCTATTCCTAATTGTGTTCATCACCTATTTTTAACCTAGGCTAATGACAAGGGAAAAAATTGTGTGAGGTTGTTTAAAAAACCCCAAAAGGAAATGAAAGAAAGAAAAGGTTGTTGACATTTGGTGGACTAAGATCAATTCCAGGGGAAAGCATATAAATGACTCAAGTAAACTATAATTTGGATGAAAATTCAGGTTCTAAATAAGGTGAAATTGAATTTAGATTTACAAATATGCACAAGATACAATAGTCTCCAACACCAGGGTTCCCCATCCCCCCCAATTTTGTAGTTTGAAAAGTTTGGTGATTTTTTCCAATTTTTTGCAATGATTTCCAAATTTGCAACTAACAAATTCCAAAAAAATTGTTGCCAGTGTGTGAAAATTAGCCCAACAAAAAAAAAAACACTGGCAAACTGGAAATCACAACGACAAATCCATATGGTGGCATTTTAATAATCCTCCTTGTATACACTATAAGAATCTCATGTTTTATGGAAGGGAGTAAGGAAATAAGTTGCACACTATTTTCAATGTGGTAGACCCACCTACCATGGTCGGTGGATCTCCTCTATTTTGCCAAAACTTCTTTTGGCCTGGAAAAGGCTAACAGATGGCATCACTTTTTGTCTGCACTTCCTTGCACAGAATTTTTCTTTAGTATTTTTCTCTAACCCTGCCAGTGAAGGTCTGATGGTGACCAGAAAACATGTGAAACTGCCATCATGCACTGGGTCCTCTGAAATGTTTGATGTCTTGTCCCACAAGTTGTTGTGACTCATCCTTGGAGTCAATCTATGGCTGCTCTGTAATGTATTATAGTAGAAACTGGACCTGGTGTACATGGTGAGGAAGGTGCACTACAACAAAAGGGTGTTCATGTATGTCAAGCAAATTCACTCCATTTTGAGTGAATTCATTCATTGGTCACAGTGAACAAGATTTATGAGGATGTCATGATGAATTCATTAATCTAGTGAACAAAGAACAAAGACTAGTGAATTGCACTCACATTTTGTAATAGTGGTATAAAATGAGCACTTTCACACTGAAGCAAATTAAAAAACATTTGCATTCATTCAGATTTCAAAGATACCATTGCCACACAACTGGCCAATTTTGTTAGACTGAAATCAAAGGAGTAATGAGTCAGCATTTGTTAGAATCAAGTCAGCATGCACAAACCCACACATTCCAACTCCAAGAATTTTTACATTGGAGAGGAGTAAGTGATCTGACACATGATTTAGTGTGGGTTGGCTAGTGGGCCCATATGAAACACTTTTTTCCATTGGGTTCAGTTCCCTCACTGACTAGCTCAATTTCTTTTTTATCTACTCACCTCTTGACAACCCATTAGCCCATTACCTTGGTACTAACTACTAACCATCTACATGCATCTACTTCATCCAGGATCTATTTAACCATATACATGCATCTCACTCAAGAAGATGAATGTACGAGTGTGAATGTGCCTATTCACCGTGGCAGCATAGTAGGTGCATGACAAACTTTTTATTATTGGAATTTTTTTGTCAAGAAGAAAAAACTTGAATTTGGTAAATGAAGCAATTTTTGAAGGTTTTCAATTGCTAGAAGTGAGAAAAAAATAGTAAAATATTTTCCAGATTCCTATATTTAGTTTTCAGTATGTAGCCAAAATTATAGAAAGATTAACAATACATAATTGGTATATAGCCAGATTTGGTTAAATCTTCCTAGGCATGATGGCCACTTACTTTTCCTATGGGGGATGGGTTTAGGGTTTAGGGTTTAGGGTTTAATACCACTTTGACTACAAACAAAAAACTCAAAAAAATAACACCAGTGCAAGGTTCACCCTGGCCATAGAAATGACATCTGTGCCCCCCACCTTCCCCAGCCCCAAAACCACTCCCCATCCTGAGCTCTCAAATACCATACTCCCATTCAGCAACAAACTGCCAAATGATGAATTAAATTTCAAATCTTAACTTCAGCACTTGGTTTTTTAATTCTGAATTTTTTGGCAGGTAATGAGTATACAAAATAACAAACCTATTTTTTAAAAAGTTTGGGAGACAGACTAGTGTGTCATCCGCAGATTCCTAATTTTATAATTTTTTTGGCAATTTATAAATTCAAAAATTCTGACAAAACAAAAAAAATAAAATTAATTTATGCCAAAATCGTTTAGGTACTATGGTACTACGTACACAACTGCAAGATTCTCTGCTGAAAGGAGGGGCTTAGCACCAACCAATATCTGTTGTAACTTGCAAGTATGGTAGTGGACGAATCACTATCCTTGAGAACAATGTGACTTGCCACTTTGGCTGACCTAATTACATCTTGTCACAAAACAACAATTGCAGAAGATGCCTGGACTGTCGTCCCTAATACCTATTTTAGATTGGATAGTGAACCTGGTTTCAAGCCGACCAAACCCCCATGGGTTTCTCTTCTGTCTACATGGAGATTCAATCTACTTGGACCCATCTCTTCCTGGGGAGAGAGGTCCCAACACACAATATTTTGTGGTGAAGATTGGATATTGTCGGATCTCTCAAACTGAAGAAGCTTTGCACAATTTTTCCTGACTATGGATCCCAAAAGCTTTCTTCTTAAAAAGAGTTCAATTATATGTAAACTTGTCAAACTGTAATTCACTAGTGTGGGCATGTGCTCTTGGCACAAGTCTAAACATAATTATGTAATTGCTCCAAGTACGAACATGCCCCCTACTGATAAGGCTCAATTGTGAAATTTTTATTTTAAATTTAAAATATATTTCTTGTGAAAAAAATCATTCGATGTTCAATATATCCCCCTCTCACCCCCTCCCCCACACCTTAGGTCTAAAATTTATGAGATCATCTCCGAGAAACTTCATTCATCAAGGGCTTTCTAGGAGTATCAAAAACTTGCCCTAATCTTCCTAAAATATTTAGTTTTGAATTTATGGAATTTTCACTAACAATTTTGTATCATAAGTCTTAACCTAGCAATCCACCCCGGTGCACAGTTTACTCAATGAACGCTTTCAAAAAGTATCAAGAGTGCCGTGTAAGCAAGGTACAAACCATGGTTCGAGAGCTCTTCAAGTGAGAAACAAAACAAACAAACAAACAATCTCCCACTCAATTTTGTGGATGAAAGTACTAATTTTCAATCAAGGTACCATATACTTTACAGACTTCTCTCTCTCTCTCTCTCTCTCTCTCACACTTAGTCACTTAGTCAGATTTTGAGGAATTTAACATCCATAATAGCAACAGCAATTATTAGGTAGATTATTCCAGTGTCAAAAATCTGCAAAATCTGAGGATAACCGGGGGAATGATTAATTACCATTATATGGTACAGAAATATGATGCATGAACAGATGGTAAAAGCCTAAGAGCAGATTGAGCCAAACTCGATATGTGAGCCTCAACCCATGTCTACTAAATAGAAATTGAAAGTTACTTATGTATGAGGTTCTTTGAGCCCCTGTTATTTTCATTTGTCTTGCACCCATCCATCCTCTCGTCCATCACCCATGCCTTGGTTTGTGCCTCATCCACCTACTTTCTGTTGTAGGGGAGGTTCCTGTACAAGTGGGTTCTCTTGAGGTTCAGGAACACCCTGGGGTTCACCTGTATGAGTGCATTCTCCTGGGGGAGGGCCACCTGAGGGCACAAGCCCAAGGCGGTTGCAGAACAGCAGAAGAACCCACTCATACAGGAATCTTCACACATGCTCTCTCTTTGTATAGGAACGTGAGAATATAGAAGAATAGAAAGATCTTCCCCAGGCATAATGGCTTAGGGTTTTTCTCCTGGGGAAGATCTCTCAAATGACACAGAGAAATGAAAAGACAGGTGTTTGTGGATAACTCTAGTGCCCAAGTTATTTTCTCATCCCCCGGGCATCAACATGGAGTACGGGACTGTGTTGAGTCAGGGTCAGTTGAAAAATACTTGAGGATTTTAACTCTCTTGAGACCATGAACATCATCACAACTTGAGAATACACATGGAATACTGGAACAGTGTAGAGTGAGGATCAGTTCAAAGATATTCCAAGAATTTAAACTCAAGAAGAAGAAGAAGAAGAACAATAACATCACGGCTTGAGAATTGCCCATCATGATATTCCAAACAAAATAAACTGGACCCCACTAAGTTAGATTCAATCCAACTGGAGCTTTTTAGAAGCATTTCTGGTGTGAGGCATTGCACAAAAGTCCCATCCTTCAATCAAAGTTGGTATGTTTATGTCCCCCACAATGTCAAGTTTTAATTCAATCTTTAGAATTCCAACATGCCCCCCAAATATGGGTGTAAAATACTCTATCATAATTTATCTGATGATTTGTATAGAAATGTTGTAGTGGGATATCTTTATTACACAAAATTCAGTGAATCTTGTACCGGTCCAAAAAAAGAAGTGTTGCATAGATGCAAAATTTTTGCACCAAAGAAAAAGGTTGAGTAGAAACAAAATTTTCTTTTTTGAAAGTCACAAATTTTGACTATTAGAAATGCTTTTAGTAGGAAAGAAAGGATGAACAATTTTGGCACCTTTGATGGCTCTATCACTAATTTCCAGCAAAAACAATTTTATGTTTTCACCCCTATGAGCAAACACCCTTGAAGCTGCACCAACCTACGACCCAAGCTCCACTAAACTTTGACAGCTCTACTATCACCAACCACCACCCCAAGCTCCAGGCCCCAGCAGCATACTTCACATCCTTCAAAGCCACTATAAGTGATTAGGAGCTCATTGTAGCTCCAAATTGAACTTGACATAACTAACTTTACCAAAGGTGCCTTTTGTAAACAAGAAGATTTTACAAGTGCCTTGATTACTCAGAAAACCCACAATTCCCCAGTGACCGAACTCCCATGTAATGTGACAGGAAAAACACCTGTTAGGCAAGTTCAGGGTGGGCAGTAACTTTGCCGATCTCTTTGGGCCCTTCACCTCTCTGCTACACACAAAGATCTCAAAACTTTCATGAACCAGAGAGGAGAAAATTTTCTTCATGGTTTAAGAATCACCCTTTTGTTTCGATAGCTGCTGTCAATGATCTCTAATCAATGAAGGATGGTGGGAGCCATATGGGTAATCTATTTACACTTTGAAAGAACCAGTGTATGTGCTCCCTGCAGCCCATCATATTGGACACCCCCCGGCAAAAGTTTTTGAAAACAGGTTTGGGACTGGTTCAAGACAAATGAGCTTATCCCAGAAAGGACAAGCTACCCAGTCCCCTCCCAGAAACCCCACATGGTTTCCACTCCCATTCAAAATAGAATTGATGGTACTCAGGACAAGAACAAGAATCAGGGGTGTAATCTCACCAGCATTTGGCTTCTTCAGCACATCTATTGGCTTTTGAGCTGCCAGCCACCTTGCACCTGTCTGGTGGTGGCAGATAGCTGCATTTTTAAGAGGACCTGAACCTCTACACACAAGGACAGTGTCCACTTTTCAGAGGTAAAGCAGGATCTGCTGGTGATTCTAACAAAGTTCTTAGGGTTACTGTACACATCTTGAAGTAGTAACATAAGCATATCAACCCCCAGAGGAGTTTAACATCCATTCCTTTACAACTGGGAACTTCCCTGACCTTCTGCCTTTAACCCTTTCACCTCCCTCATTTCTTGCATCTCCCTCAATTGAACAACTGTGTCTGAAAGATCCTGCACTTTCTGTTTGAGGTGTTTCACATATTCAACTGCTTCATCCAGCATATCCGATGTGTTGGTTTGCTTGTCCATGTTGGGGACCAAGTCTTGCAACCTCTTCATGCGCTCAGTAATCTTTGTTCGGCGTATACGCTCAGCAATGCTACGGGGATGAGTGGCACATCCACGCTTTGCTCGAGCTCGGCATGGCACTGAGATGTCAGCTAGGTCATCAAATCCTGGACTGGTCGGCCTGTTCATGGTTGCAGGAAGACTTGAATGCCTAATCAAGGTGCCTGGCTCCCCAAGACCCCTGAGTGAGCCTTCCCCAGACACACCTGTGTCATTCATGGTGTCACTCAGGACTCCACAAATTCTCTTGCCTGCAATAAGATCCACTGGACAACCAAAGAAAGGGCACTGTGCTCAATTACCTGCAGAGCAGAAGAAATATCGCAACTCATACAAGCAGAACATTATGATCAAAAGAGAGCTTACAATAACAGAAACACTCCTTGTCATCTACAAGGTTATCTGTGACATTGTTGCCCAGAAGCTTCAGGGGACTCATCTAGGTTTAACTGCTGAGCTGCTGCAATGGAATTGTGAAATTGTAGAGCCAGACTGCAATATGAAAGAAGATGAAACAGTCAAATTCTGTACCTGAACTTGGCAGGGAGTTCCACAATCCTCCTGAAGATGTAGCATTGAGGAAGAAAGAGTCATCTCTTGAGTACATTGAGGCTTTGCCACTTGCACGGTCAGCACTAGTCTCCTCAGGTGTTCCACCAGATAAACTCTCATCAGGGGATGTCATGCCTGGAATTTGTGGACTAGGACCTGTCTCATCAATGCTATCTTTCAAATCTGCAAGCCAGTCTGCAGGTAAACTGCTCTGACGAAAAAGGTTTACTTTGGGGGGTCGAGGCTTCTTCCCCAACCTTTTAGCTGCAGGACAGAGAAAACACTCCCAATCACAAATCCATTCTTTCTTTGAGTGACCCAAAAGAGCTAGAGAAAAATTCTGGAGTCCAGCTCTTTGATCATCAAATCATTTTTTTTCCAAGGGCACAGAGAAAGTATGTACCAGGCATTGACTCTTGCTTCACACCCAACATGGAGGTAGTAGTAACAAGGGAAGATTGCTTCTTGGGTTCCATCATTGGAGGTGAAAGAAACTGACTGTACTGGTGTGAAGAGGATGTTGAGGCCCCACCCAAGAGCTTGTCTGTCTCCATGGGCTGAGGAGCACCCTCTGTGATGGGAGTCAGATTGTTGTTGCCTGAGAAGAATGAATGAGACATAAGGCTGCTTGATTCATGATTGTGGCCATCATGATTCCTGTTGCTGCCATGGTCAGAATTATTTTTGTTCCCCGGCAGCAGGAGCACCGCTGGACTTGAGACCTGCTGGGAGGAGAAAGCAACCTCATCTGCCAAATTCTGTAGCAAAGAGCTTGGAGCTGAGTGATAGCGTTGTAAACAACCCCCAGAAAAGGAAGGAGAACTCAAACCACCTGACGATGTAGCAGCAGCATCCAAAGTTGCAGGACGAAACCTGGAATTGTTATTGCCACGAGCATTTGCTGCTGCTGCTATCTTCATGACTCGAATTTTGACTTCCAGGTCTGATTTAGTTTGCTCATCGTTGTTGCTGAACGGCCACAGACTCGGTTGCTGCTGCTGCAAAGGCATTGATCTATTGGGCACTCCTGTGGTTGCCTGCAAAAGGACATTGGAGGAGGTCTCCATTGCAGACGCGTTGTTCACTCCCCTGGCAGATGCAGCAGCAGGCTGCCTTCCAGGGCCGCTAGAAGAAGAGAATCCGAGTCCTTGATGAAGTGAGGACGAGACGTAGTGAGAAGAGAAATTGGCGCTGTTGGTGTGTATGTGCTCTGGTGCTCCTGAAGACAACTCCATCATGCCCGCCGGTGCGGTCGTCACTAGTGCCATGACACTTGCTAGAGTCGACTGAGCAGGGCTATGCTCGTCACTTTGCAGCATTGCGTTCAGCTCTTCGTCAACGGTGCAGCAGCTCATACCTGAAGAAGAAGAAGCCGTCGAAGAAACAACCACAACAGTTCTATTCTTCTCAGCTGACAGCAAGAGTAGAATTGACAGACGCGACAACCAGATCGGTAATCCCTTCTGCAAACCTGAAACAATCTCTATCGTTTGCACGATTCCTCTAATGCGCTTCAACTATTTAAATACACCAGACTCTTCAGGACAACTAGGACAATAACAAACGGAAAACTACCAGAGCGAGCGACGCATCCGGCCGGCTACCGATGCTACCTCCTGTGCCGTTACAAAGTTATTCACCGGCACTGCGTCAGTTCCGGATGTCCTAATGACATCCTTGGCTCCGTGTTGTACGGTTTGTGACGCTAAGAAAGAATTCTGCAGCGTCTCTACTCTCCGATACTACAGTTCCGGTTGCAAGAATCCACGAGAAAGTTGTGGATCGTCCAAGTGCGTGCAAGCGAGCATGCGCTTCCTGGTCGCAGCAGCAGCAATCGCAAATTCGGGAAGCAGTAGTTCATAGCTGTGTTAGTTACGAGGAGCAGGAGGAGCAGGTTACCTGCCATGGAGCTATGCCGTAGTAGGCTCGTCAACGTGGCCGCCGTGATCATGCGATACTCGACCAAAAGCCGTGCCGCTCGCTTACATTCTTCCCGCGCATCATCACTCGCCATCGCGCTTCCTGCCAACAACCTTGTTCCTTGGCCTTCATTTTCCGCGTCTTTCGCAGCAACAGCAAGAAGCCACGATCTACAAAAATTTCTGAGGAAAAAAAGAGAAGAAAAACTGAATCTTATTTTCTTTTTCCCCTACAGGCAGGCTTCAAGAAAATCTCCCCTGACGACCAGCACGACTTCCCGCATACATCATAGGTGCCAACTCTCCACCAGACATGGCTATGACCAACGCCAAAAAAGCAAATCCTTACTCTCTTATTTCTTTTATATAAAAGAAAAAAAAAAAAGAAAAACTCATCTACCATGCAAATCTACTCCAAACGAAGCTCCAATCTCTCTCTCACTGTTCATAGCCTTAAGAAAATCGCCTTAAGAAAGTCGTTAGAGAGAGGGAAACGATGGCATCATTTTCAACCTCCCGGCCCGACACTGTTCTACGGCTGAAAATAAAGAAAGGCAAAAAAGATGATGCAGGAACAAACAACAAAAGCAGAGGCTAGTACTTACCAAGCACGAATCCGGACCAAGCACGAGCAAATCCGAACCAAACAGAACAAGGATGGTTTCCTCAGAAACTACGCAAGCCTGCGCTGATGTCAGAGGGCAAGTGAAAAGCGCGGCTGGGCCCCGTAGCGAGTGAATGTACCGTAGGCTTGTGCGCGTGCACCTCTCGTGCCATCACTCCCACCGCAAGCCACCAGCAGCAGGGTCGTCGTCTTCCTCGCGTCGTCGACCGCGCACGGACGGCACAACAGCGACGGTACAACGAACGTACCGCGCGGCAGCTTCTCGGACGAGAACACAACCGTTGGATCGCCGCTTCCCGACCTCTCGGCCGTCGATTCACAGATGCCGTAGCGAAATCACATTTCACCACATATAGACAATGAGTGCCTATAGGTCACCAGAAATTCCAAAAAAAAATCCTTCTTTACTTTTTGGATGATTGCCAATCCACTTCCATGACAAAATTGGGGAAAAAAAAAAAAAAAAAAAAACCCTGCTTGTAGCCTCCTTTTTTATTGGCAAAATTTCGCCCAAAAGAATTTTTTTGGTACATTTTATGACATAGCCAAAGTGATGATCATCCACAGGAAGGTTTAGCCAAAATATGGCTACAAGTTAAATATGAAAGTAAAACGCTTTAAACATCCTTCTATGTTTTTGGCTGCTCGCTTAAACCATGCATACAAAAATCTGGCAATTTTTTTAAAAATTTGGTCAGATTCTGGCTATTGAAAAGCACACAAAAACTTGATTTCGGCCTCTCTTAAATTTAAATTCCTCTTTATTGCTGCTATATATAGCCAGCAGAAAAGCAACAGGGAAATTTTTAATTTGAAAAAGAAGTGACTTTGGAGGCTTTTTCAGTCGCCAGAAGTGAAACAAAATAAACATCACCACACTCATATATTTCGTTTTCAGTGTGTATAGCCAAAAATAAATGAAGGGATGAGCAAAGATTTGAGCTTTATTTGTGATTTACAGCCAGATTTGGCTAAATCTTCCTAGGGACGATCACCACTTTGGCTACAAACAAAAAAATCTTCATAAAAAAAAAAACACTGACCCGGAGTCTCAAGAGGAATGAGGGGGAAGAAGAACAAAGAACCACCAGAAACTGACCCTATGAAACTAACTACTGGGTGGGAAATTGACCACAGGATCAAATTGAACCAACGGAGATCAATAATTTTTTTTTTTAAACAATAAATTTCAATACAATATAGAATCAATTTAAATAAAAGAAAATAAAGGAGATCTGAGTGCGGATGAGGGATGATGAGAAGTTTTCCAAAAGGACGAATAACAAACGGTAGGATGGACAGAAGATGATCCAGTGGGGGGTTGGGGGTGTGACAGGAAGCACAAAGGATCTAACAGACTAGAGTGAACTACGCCACTTTTGATGGGTTCCTTCCACAAAAGGACATAACAGAAAGGCCTTTACATATTAAGGTACTATTGTTTACTAGGGTAGTACTAGAAAGGACATTACCAATCAACCATATATTTAAGGTTCCCTACTAGTAAGTACAATTGGGTACTGGGTACCTCCCCACCTGCTCAGTGGCTCACAATGATGAAGTGACTCCACATCCATGATATTAAAACATGTATCGGATGGAAAACCTGCCAATTGTCGATAAAACAAAGCTCCGAACAAAAGGGGAGAAAAAGGTACAAGATGGAAGGACGCAAGTTTTGACAATTCCTCCAAATAGGGTGACATGTAATGGGAATGAGAACAAATCAAGTACATGAACCCTTCTAGGGTCGTGAGAAGCCTATTACATAAGAAGAGGGGTGGAACACTTAATAGCATGTCTAGTCTAAATGAACCTTCACCTATAGAAATAGCACACTTTGAACTAGAAGCTGCCTACACTCGTTACAACATCATTGACACCTTCTGCCTATAAAATGAATGTAAAATCAAAAGAGGGGGGGCCTTTAGTGTCTTTTGTTCTTCAGGCCATGTTAGGATATCGATGAAAAAAATCATGAGCTTGCTTATGCAAACATCCAAAAACCTCTATAGCTAGAAAGAAAATCATGTTTGTTGGGTATCAATTGTGATAAAAGCCATCCTTAACTTAAGTTGTGACTATCTTAACAACCCCATGAAATAGAGTTATTTGCAAACCAAATTTGTTCGAATGGGGTCATCAATGATGATATTAACCAATGTTTGAACCCCATCCACTGAAAGCATAATGTCAACTTTTTGACACGAAAATTAAAGGGTAGGTGGCGAAAAAATGAGGGTCTACTCATGTAAAATGTGAAGTCTTACATCTTTCGTGATAGATGCAAAGGCACCATGACTTGATGAAATCCCTTGCTTGAAAAAATGGATGAATGACTCATTGAAATATTAACATGTTTTTTCACAAAAACATTAACCACAACTCCATCTTCATGCTCTCTTTTCAATAGTTCAAATGGAGTTTTTCCCAACAAGTCAACCAATACCCATTCAACTTCTAGGTTTGTATAATCTCACATCACACACAATTCATGATCTCAAAATAGAGTTGAAAAAGAAACCTTCTCTTCTGTTCTACATCCTTTAATTTACTTCTTGTAAATAACTTCTCCATTTTATCATAACAACTTTAAACTTGTTGTTTGGGTTCTTGTTTGATCAAATCCAATTTAATTATGATCTTCTCCTTATCTTCAGTTCCATACTTCGACAACATGGTTGTTTTCATGGTTTACCAATTAGTAGGAACAATACCCATCTTCTTGAACCATTCCTTCAATTTGCCTTTCAAATTGAATCTACCAATCTTGAATAGTTTTTTTCATTAATCCTTTTTACTTTAGTTGCCATCTCCACTCTTTCAACCCAATCATGAAGATCTTCAAATTCCTTATCCCAAAACAACTCATCCATATCTTTTGGGCTTATCATCTTCAAGGAATAATTTTCTTACTATCTATTTATTGTACAAATCAATACGATCTTCACTTTCATTTATCCATATATTCTTTTCCAAATGTCTCCTACATAAGACGGGGGTTTCTATTTCTCAACATCATGAAGAAAACAAATCAAAACAAAAGGTGTTAGAATTTATATCTGCATTTGAAGTCTTTCCCTTGTTTCCATAATGTTTCATCATCATGCATAAATTCCTTCATCGTAGTCTTCACACATTATAAAATTATGTTACTAATATTCATGATCCAAGAACATAAAAACCACTAGCTTTCTTCTCTAATTGATGTTGCACCAAAAATCTTCAAATTTTATAGCAAATGTAACAATTTCAAATATCTCAAAATTCCACTAGATTTTTCCATATTGATCATGTCCATCTTTCCAATTCATAAGTTTGAAGAAACATCAAACATGTTTTAACTTGATAAGCTTGTCCCTAGAAGCGAACAATCCTCCATCCCAAGAACAAAAAGAATGCACACTGTGACTTTCTAATCTTGCTACATTAGGAATCCATATGTTCACATTACGAAGAACTAAATCCTTAAATTTAAATATGGGACCTATGAATGGAATAAAAGCATCAAGAAAAATAAGTTTTCCCCTGAAATTGAACAACATTTTTCTAGGCTTTACTACCATTATGCATCTTCTTCATTTTCATCTATACTTGGGCCCAAGTTTCAAAGCCATTATGAGGCACTCTTATTGTTATGTCCCCTACTCTAGCCTCTAAAAGGTCCAATCCAATAATGTTGATGCTTCCAAAACTCGTAATGTAGATAATAATGGATTTTATTTCTAGTCCAACAATTCCAATATCCTATCAAACAATTATATTAATTGTTACTCATGTAATACCTAAGGACTTCTTTTTATAAACGTATCCTCTTTATTAGAATCTAACATATAATTACAATCTAATGACACATTACCCCTAACTAACCAACTCTAATTTAACATAGCCCCACAAGATAGAATTAACTATGATACCCCAAAAAAAAAGATATAAAAGATCCTTGGCTCATAAACATTTTTTTCGCATTCTAGTTTTTAGATGTGTATGGGAATATTTTAGAGCAACCCACACATGGGCACCATTTTCCCTTGCACCCATGTCTTTGACATTGCCTAAACTTTCATTGCATTACACCTGACTCAGATGGCTACTTTTCATTTTTCTTAGAAAATTACAATCCAAACCAAGACCTCAATTTATTTTTTTAATTCCTTCAAATTAGCATTCCAACACATGCCCCATTTGTCAACAAGTGGTCTTTTTGGGATGGTTTTTGAACACCTTCGATATTGTTTTCCCCCAAAGAATTCAATGAATGGATTCCCTCAATTATTTCAACTTTGATCTCATATTGTTAAAAATCACATTCCACCTCAAATTACACATGTCCTTGGTGCGACCTGCCTCTTAACCATGACCAAACCTTCAGGTAGAGTTCGTCCCATTGTAATGTGGGGAACACTGTATTGACTAACAAGTCACGCCTTATGCCTTCAATTTTGTGACACCTTTGCAACAAATTTCTCCCCACACCAATTCAGAATTACAATTAAAGGTGATTGTGAAACAATAGTCCATGGCATCAAGTGCACTTTAAACCTTTACCTTAATTAAATTGTTATCTAACTAGACATGGTAAACACCTTCAATTTGGTGTCAAGAGGGGTCATATTTTAAGAACCTCATGCAAAAGGTGGAAACATCATGCAACTCATCCCCTTTGTTTGTGCATGCTATGCATTTGAGTTTCCCCTATTTCACAGCCATCATAATCATGAAGACGATGTCACAATTATCCCCTTTGCCATGGGAACCTGCCAAGGTGATCCGTTGGGAGGGGCATTATTCACATTAGCCCATTTTAGGGCTTTACATTCTATAACCAATCATTTCCTTTCTTGACTATTTCCATCCATAGCAGATGACACTCACATCATAGGTGCCCATTCTATTTTATCATCTACATATGAACATTTCCAAACTAAATTCCATGTGATAGGTTTTTCTATCTAACCTCATAAATGTGTAGCATGGTCACCCTCTAGCCTATTGCTTAACTTCAACACCCCATCTTCATTTACCACCCCATCAAAATGAATTAGAATTTTGGAATTCCATTGGGCATTTCATCATTCACGTCATCCTTGATCAAAGATGCCTTGTTAAAGGACGTTCGACATGTGGATCTTTTTGTTAAAATAGGTGATGTTTAGGTAACCTTTGGAATGTTAATTCATTGTTTCATGCAACGACCTTCATATTTCTTACAATGTACACCTCCCTCTTCCACCTTCATAAAATCTTTTATTTCTTTTGACTCCTCCTTCCTTCAAGTGTTTGAGCATATTTTGGGTCCAAGATCCTTTGACAAAATCAAAAGACCTCTAGCACATAAACAAGCTTCTCTCCCAATAACTTTTAGTGACATCGGGCTCATATTGACAACCACCATCATCGTAACAACCTATTTAGGGAGTTGCACCCTTGTAGCTTCAATCATAGCTATTAAGTTCATAGTTGATCAACATCTCATCCTTCTTGAAGCCTTAGCACAAGTCGACAATAACACCTTCGCTTTCTAGCAACACCTCAAGGTGACATGTGATTTCTTATGGCCCCCAGGTTGTGCATGTTTTCCTTTGTTTGAACAACTCATCAGGCAACAAATGGTTAAACTTTCACGATTATATCTTGGAGTGCTTGCACCATCATACCTTTTCAACATGTTTTTTGATGGGATGTTTGAAGCCCATTGTGTTCAAATTTTATCATGTTTTGGCCCAGGGGTGGGTGCTTGGTTTACAGTTCGACCAATCTTCCTAAGCTTTCAACTAGCTTTTTCGATTTTTCCCACAATGTTTTGAATATGACTTCCCTAATTACATGTATCCCTTGATGCGTGTGCACACATTCTGTCGACCCTATGACCCTATGTGTATGCATCTCTTACGTTGTGTTCATGGCAATAAATGCATAGGAACCCATGATGTAATTTACGATACCTTTGTTGCCATTGTGTGGGATGTTGGCTTCCATGTGGGGCGAAAACAATTACATATGCTTCCTTCAAACAACATCAACTCCTCCCATCGACAATTCAACATTATGTTCACCAAAGATGACATTCACACCTTAGTCGATGTTGTTGTTGTTGACCCAACACGAGTAGATTTACTTCCCCGATCTTGTGCCACCCAAAGATTTGTTGTTTTCGATGTAGCTCAAACCAAAGAACAGTGCTATTGTGATTGACACCCGATTAATCAATTCCTCCCCTTAGCAGTGGAGGTATTTGAATGTCTACATAAGTAAGCAAATGTGTTTTTACACAAATGTGCTAATGCCATTTGGAGTTTAAAAGGACTAGAGGGCCTTGTTCTTTTTGTTTTGGTTACTTTTTTTTACCAAAAAAAATTCAATCACATTGCAAAGGCTACAAGCATCCTCCATCTTAGGTCAAGTAATAGTTGTAGGCCTAGCTACCTGACTTCCACCATTTTTGAACACATATGCCATCTCCACAATCGACTTATTGCAAGCATTCGATTTTTGATATGGAAACATTATAATCAACCTATTACTAGCAATCAGGTTTTGACCTAGATAGGTTTTGACATCTAGTTTGAGCTAACTGGACGTCATGTAAATTCTCCTTTTCTTTCTTCTTATCCCTTTGTACATTTTCCTAATCTATAGTGTGTCTATTAATAAAGTTTTGCAAGGTTGCACACACATTGGTTGGTTGCAAACGCTTGCCCAGGTTTCTATGTTTCAAAAGTAGATCAAACAAAAGAACCAATGGTTGAGGTGTTTAAGCCCATGTGAGAAAAAGTGTTATGACTTTAGGACTAAACTTGAATGTAAGGGAGTTGTGCTACCTTTTCATGTACTTAACAAGTCACAATGTCTGAGATTCTTAGATTGTTATTTGAGGGCACTTCCCAAGGAAAATGTCCTCACTAGGTGTAGGCAGTTTCATAGAATCTTGTCTTTACAAGGGAAAATTATGGACTATGTGACCAGGAAGAGCACACTTTACCTTGAGGCTTGAATAGTCAAGGCATCTCAGCATCAAGACTATTCATGATAGCCAGCAACCTTAAGCTGAATATTAGACATAACCAATTGTCTGGCAGTGTTGGGTTTAAGAGTTATCAAACATAAAAGAGCATGAGTTATGAGATTCAACCAACCACTGGCCAAGAACATGCAAAAAGGAATTAGGAAAGTACGAAAATGTCAAAAGGCAGCAACATACGGATTATAACTGGGGGAGCTCTTATCCAATGGTGTGTTTGTTTGTTATTGAGACACTGCCTCTTATGGGAATTCTCATTCAGCATTTTTTTGCTCCTGGGTAAGTATCATAGCTATATAGGAAGAGAATGTAAATGGTTACTATTTAAGTAGGCAAGGCACTTGGTGACTAGCCTACCACTAGGTAAGTAGACGAAGGTGGTTGTTGGTGCATAACTAACCACTGTACCATGGTTAGCTATGGAACAGAAATACAACAAAGAAAAGTTTTTCCTGTTCACACCACATCCATTCTGGTGCCTTGCTGGGTGTTGGTTCACGTGGTCGACTATGACGAATGTAGCTGAATTATGCTGCTTCATGACAGAGCATGATTGTCATTTGATTTGAAAAAAAATTGGAAGCAATGAACTGTAGGTTTTGATTTGATAAAAAAAACCTTGAGGAATGGATGAATTCCATGAAAGAATTGGCAAAGAACCAGTGGTTATAAAGGTTGTTATTTGAGACTCTGGTTACCTACATTACCAGAATGTGATCTGAAGACAGACCTGATGATGATGTAAAGAAGAAGAAGTTGAATCCAACTTTGCTGATTTCGCTTATTTGTTAATTAGACTGGAAATGGAACCCAATGTGGAGACTAGACTTGGTGCCAAAACAGGGGAAGACTTTCCAGATAAAGGTTTTATTAGCAAATTTTGAAGGTGATGTGTGATTGTGCCACTTTAATTGTGGCTGCAGAAGATCCAAAAAAATTCACATCATGGAAACACAGACTCCATCATGGAAGCAATTGTGCTCAGAAGTGGCCATGACCTCATCCCCAATGAGCACAAAATCTAATTTGATACACGTTCAGTGATCACATACATAGTACATATCCAAGTACCTTGTATCTCTGTCACACACCCTCCCTTCTTTTTTCTATACACAATTTATTGAAAAAGGTCTCTGTGTGTGTCTGAGACCCTTTTTTTTTCTGTTTATTAAGCTTACAAGCTATGAACAAATTTTTGGCAGAGATTTTGCAGCAATTGTCAGAGGTGCAAAATGTTGCATAAAGTGGTGCAGTTTGCTGTGTTTGTCTTGTTGTCATTGTGTAATGGCCCTTCTCTCCCCTTATGGCACAAGTTCAAAGCAGCAACAGCTGTTCTCTATTTGCAATGGAATTCTTTTCTCATTACCAAACAAACCCACAACAGTTGAAACAAAACAACTTACAGTAACAGGTGGTGCACATTCATAATCTCACACCCTCAAGATGTGAGACCAAATGAAAACTTATGTATTTTATAATGCTTCTGCCCCTTTTGTTTAGTTCAAAGTTCAAACCAGTGTTGGCCAGGTAACTGTTCTTCATAAAAGTAAAGAACCACTCAACACTGGTTTTCAATTTCCTGATGAAGAAGCTAGCCAGGGTGATGAGCATCCCTGGGCAGATCTTGACTCGATTGACAACATTATTGCAAGGAACTCTTATAACTGTAGTCAGTAGACATAAATGTGGCAACACCCTCCAGAACCAAAAGAAATAAAAATAAAAATAAAATAAAATAAAATTTCTGTGTCTTTTAGGCGAATTATTTTTCCAAAAACAATTTACAACAAAATGAATATTTTCAGAAAACTGTGTCACCTTTTGACAATATTTTCGCCCAAAAGAAATGACCGGTTCAAACCAGGACCAGTTGAACTCACTTATCACAGTAATACCGGATGAACGATCCTCAGAATGTGAGACCAAATGAAAACTACATTTTCCATCTATAAGCGCTCTTTGCCTCATGGCAAGTTCAAATGTTCAAATCGAGCAACAGTTGAACTCACACTTCACATTAGCAATTGGAGAGCATTCCTCAAAATGTGAGACTAGATGAGAACTAATTGTGTTGCTTACTCTCTCTCCCTTGTAGGATCCCTCAAAATTGGGGACCAAAGAAAAACTGTTCCATTAGAGTTATCCTTAAAGTCAGGCGATCAGGGGGGGCGAGAACTGCCAGTTTCGACATAGTAGGGCATCAAACGAGTAACTTGGGAATCAAAATTTTACAAAAGGAAATAATTGGGACCCAAACTAGTTTTTCCACCCAAACTAATTTTGGTGGTAAACGAGGTTTCATCCTGTGTTTCCTTTTTCCTGAGCGCCGCCTGCACTACTGCTACATATATTTGCACTACTGCTACATATATTTTCACTGCTCCTACTTGTACAACTAGGATAATTACTCTTGAACCTTGTGCATTAATGCATTTCATACCCAAATTTAGTAACATTTCCTTACTTTGGGGATACCACTGAAAGAGGGGATAGGGGGCGAAAGCAGAGGAGATAGGAGGTGAAACAAAGGGTGACTTTTAGGATAACTCTATTACCTTGGGTGCAAAATTGGGAACCTTCCATAAGTGGGAAACTCCATGTCTGCCTCTAAAAGGGAAATTCTGTCAGGGGAGGCCTACATTGCAACACTGTCTGGAAGTCTCTCCCTCATACTGAACCAACAAGCAACCTTCTTCATTACAAGCAAGTGTGTGTATGTTTTTATTTGGTGAAAAAATTCACACAAATACAGAATTTTTTTGTTATAAAAAAATGGAAAAAAAAACTAGACTTTTAGTGTTTCCCTTACCAAAATTTTCAACCTTTTGAAACATTTTCTGATTTGCCAGAATTTCCATTAACAGATCTGCCTGCTACAAATACAGGTGAGTGGCAGCCTGCTAGAGTTACAGTGCCTGCTATGGTACAGTGAAGCTCCATCTTGTTATGGAATTGATCACCACTGAGTTCTGACTCTCTGCAACACAACATAATTGGAATTAAAAAAAACACTTATAACAAGCTTTTTTGGAGGCTTGGCCCCTTGGGAACTGTTTTTCTTTTGGGTCCAGATTCAGGATAATAATATAATGGGTGAGGCTTTAGAGTTATAGGATGAAGGTAATAAATAGCCTGTTTCAGAGGGGGCAAGAAGTTTTATAGCCCTGTATTGATTGAAGTCATCCATTTATTAAAAAGGAAAGTAGTTTGTTTTGTTTTGTTTGTAAATTTGAGATCTCCTAACCCACAAGGTGCCCAGTCACATTGTGCTCTTGGTACTTGTTGGAAAGCCCTCAATGAGTAAGGTGCACTGAGCTGGTTTGACAAAACCTTTAGACTTATTACTCTGCAAGAGTTATAGAATATTGAAAAAATTTGTCAAAAAAGATTCAATAAAATTTTTAAATAATTTTTTTTTGAAAATTTGGGGCTTGCTCTTGGTATTGTTGGAAAGCCCTCATTAAGTGGGAGATATTGATTTTTGAGTATTTTTTGCCATTAATTTTATTTATTTATTTTTCACAATTGGGGTTTTTCCTCAAGATCATGTTCACACTGGACCAATGGCAAAGGCAACACTAGTAGGTCATGAAGTATTATGTTGAGGTTGTCATCTACTTACATAAAGGCATGTTCAATGTATAATGTTACATGTAAATTAATGTACAATGTGTGATATTCTACTCAAGTTTCATTACTCCAATGACTGTGATTCATTAGAATTAGTTCAGTTAGGATAATTATAGGTTCCATAATTTTTCCTTTGGACAATTCCAAACTATAATTTAATTAATTAATTAAAACATGTTTTAATTTTTTTTTCTTTTTTAAAAATAAAATTCCAAGCACCATAGTCACAAGTAGATTTTCAATGCTTTTTGTACTCATTTGCATCTCATGTCTTTTCAATTGAACAACTTAATTAAGTTAAATTCAATTCTATTCAATTTGGGTTCCAAGTTCCTACACACTACCAATGATGATCAACTAATGAAAAAAATGAATCGATTTTGTAATATTTTATCAAATATTAAGTTATATTTATTATTACTATTGTAGGCCTCCCCATTCAAATGAAAACATTAAATGACATATAGGAATTGGTTGAAGAGATTTTAATTTGGAACTATCCAAAGGACAACTTTAAAAAAAAAATCGTTCCTCTTTTTCCATTCCTCTTTACATAGGAATTGGCTAAAGCTATTTTAATTTGGAATTATCCAAAGCACAACTTTTGAAATTTAAAGTCCTCTTGCCTAAACTAATTTTTAAAATTCTTTGTCCTTGGATTTAAATTTGTATTCAATTAAATTGAATTTCATTCTATTTATTGAAAGATATTGTTGTCTATTTGTTTGTCTTGTTCATACTTATCTCTCCAAGCCTAATTACCTCATTCCTTTCTTAATAACGACCTCACTCCTTTCCTCTACCTATTTATGAGTATATGAAAACGCAAATTAACATGTGCATTTTCATGTCCGTGTTATTTAAATGAAAATAATTTAATAACCTACCTTTTTCAAGCTTATCCACATGAACATGGAAAATCAAGCATAAATAATGATGAACTTTTAGAAACCAATAATGGAAACATACAAAAGGAAAAACCAATTAGGGTAGATTGGCCCATCACCAATCACTTGCCTATGACCAAACATTTACTTATATCTTCATCATATGTGCTACAAAATTTTGAGTGATTTAAAATGTTATGAGAGCATTACCTCAAGCTCTAGAAATCATCTTTGGAGTGCAAAGGAAAAGGAGGAATGAAAAAATAACAGGATATAGGTGCACCACCTGAAATTCTACAAAATCGCTTTTGAACTCTAATAGCAATAGGAGCAACATACAAGGAATTTTTTGGGTGTTTGGGAATGGCTTTGATAATGTTTGGTGGTTTGTTTTATTGAGTTTTTCACTCCCTTTACTTTGAGGGCCCATAACTTTCTCATTTCTAATTCATTTTTGACAATTGTTAGTATGTCAAATGTGCCAAGAGAAGGGGTTCAAATTTTGTTTGAACACCATAAACAACAACAGAGCTCTCCCTTGGTGGTTTGTTTTATTGAGTTCTTCACCCCTTTTACTTTGGAGGGCCGTAACTTTCTCATTTTTAATTCATTTTCGACAATTGTTAGTGTGTCAAATGTGCCAAGAGAAGGGGTTCAAATTTTGTTTGGACACCACAAACAACAGAGCTCTCCTTTAGGACCTGGCCTGCCCTGAATGCTTAAGTGTTAATTCATTGGCTGGTCTACCCAAAGGAGGATTTTGATTAGTTCGGAATTGGGCAATACACTTGTTCAGTTCATATTTGCATGCAACATCATTCAACATATATATTTGAATGGAACTTAATTTCCACAAAATTGGGTGATCATTCGTAGTGCACACCACAAAGCCCAAGTCTTTGATGATAACAATTACCGAAATTCCTTGGCAACTTTTGATACTAATTATATCATTTACAAAAAAAGATTGTGAAGGAAAATGGAAAGTCTACTGGAGATTTCAAGAATATTATATTTTGAACACAGAATCTTCAAATTAGTTAATTATGCAATAGACATGTGTTGAAGAACATCCCTAGATTAGGGTACATTGCATTCCTTCACAATGACATAAACTCCTCACATAGGATAACACTGAGACCAACCATGTGACATGTTTACTATTGCAAGCACAGATGTCTGGTCTCAGTTTTCTGCTTGGACCACACTTGACCTGGTAATCTAAGCCACCTCCCTTCTGTGGTGAGCCCCTTTATACTCCCATACATGATTCAAAATGAGTTCAAAAACCTAGGCAATGTGAAAATTGATGATAAAAGGCCTGAGATTTTTTTGGATACAACTAATAAATTGCTAAGATTTATTTTAGCAGTATACATATGCATTTTCACTCACATCAAGATGTTCCAACTTGGTAATCTTTGCTGTAGTCCTGTGCTGACTTCTCTCTTTGGTTTCTGTGGTCGTCTGTAGTTTGCAACAGAGGCAGCGTTTGCAATTCTACGAATCGATGACATGATGAAGCTTTTCAAGGAGGAAAACCAGGATGGGGAGGGATTGAGCCTGTGACACCCATGGCCTTTGTCATGTTCAACGCAAAAACTCATCACAGGTGCTCTAAGGTGCACACTGAAACTCATGACTTTTGAGGCCTATGAATGGATCAGAAATAGGAACAGGTGATGCTATTGATCCCCTGCATCCTTTGCAGCATTTACTGCCAACACCTGTTCCAATCACCCAAAACATGCCTTGTAATGTGGTCATTCATGATTATCGTTCCAAACTACACAAAATAAGGCTCCCCTGTCAATTCACACCTATGTATGCATCCTTCGCAGACTTGCAAAACAATGAGGGATTAGGAGAAAAGTCAAACCACTGCATCTCCACTGAAGGAAGTGACTTTGCAAAGACAGTCTTCCAGCAACAGATTATTGCTTGCCACTCCACTCACAAATAGCAAAACAAATGAGACTTCAAAAAACATTTTTCATAAGAACAGAGAAATCTCCATTCTCACGATGAAGAAAAAACAGGAAGGTTAATACTTCCTCACGAAGCCATAGAAAGAACCAAACAAGGAAGGAAATACTCAAACTAAGACCAAAAGGCTAGGTTACCTTTAAGATTATGAGAAGAGACAAGGCAAATTCAACAACAGCTAGCTGCTCCTCTTGAGCCCAGTGTTGTTGCCAAATTTTCCAAGTAGACAGAGAGTGCCACCTCTGCTGCTCCACCTCCAGCTACCGCCATATTAGATTCCAATGTCCGTTTGACAATGCTCAAAGAATTGTGAATGGAGCATTCCATCTCATCTAGCATGTAGTCATTTGCTCCATGTAATAAGATTGAGAGCTATTAAGAAAAAGCACATCAAGCTTCACATATTGACTACCTGACAATCAAAGTCAAAGCTGAGTCATAAGGTTAATTACCACTAACATAATCTTAGATTCAGTCTTTGAAATCACCATCTACCCATTAGAAGAGGTCAAATTGGCCATTTAAGTTCTTGGGACAATCTGGAAGAGGTACAAAAATCCTGGATAGAATATGTCCAGAAAGTCAGTGCAGAAGACACAAGGCAGGGGAAAATCTGGCTTCAGGGCACCTACCGCTCTTGAGCTTTTTGCACCCTTGATGAGGATGACATCATCATCAGCCACCCTCTCCTCTACCACCTCTTCAGCACTTCCAAGTAGTGCTGCATCAAATGTCTCCCCACCTTCTATGTCTGCAAAGGTAAGTACCTGTGCTACACCACCCAATATTTCAGCAATTTCGTCTCCAAACTAAATTTTTTGTCTCATGAGTTGTCCCAAGCATTTTACTTACAATGGTCAGATAGCATCAGGATAGCAGGGAACACAACACACACGAACAACATCTTCAAAAGAACAGAAAATTTCTCAATACTTACACAACTTAAGTCAACCTGAAAAGAATTGAAGTGATATGGAATTTCAGATATAACAAAATAACAGCAACCAAACGACAAGCATGAAAAAGATGAACCCCAGCCCTAGAGAAAATAGAAACAAAGACCAAAAAACAAAATTGAGGAGCACTTTGAATGACAGCAACAGTTGTACACATGTTCAGGAACCTTTGGCATCGCATAGCTACAATACATGCCCATTGACTTCATCAATTCCCGACAATGGACATAGGTTGATGTCAAACATTAACCAAAAGACTAAGTTCATGACGAGCCCAGTAGTAACAGGAAAACTCAGTAATGATGTCAGTTAGCTCAACAAATCTTGAAAGAGAAAGAGAAGACCAAAAGATGGATATTAGGAACAAATAGTCCATGTGCAAATCTTCTAAGGATGACTAAGGATAACTTTTGAAGAGAAACTGGACAGGAATTAGACTCAATAAGATAATCCAAAAAGTCAAAGAGAAGAGGTAGAAGGTAACGTAAAAGACTGCATAATCAGTGCACTTTGGGATACCAATTGACTCACCAAACAAGAGGAACAAGTTATCTAAAAAGAAATGAAGCCAAGAAGATAAAACTGCAGCATTAACTTCCTCTGAATTAACTTATACTCATACCTAAGACATCTTCAAAAGAACAGAAATTTTCTCAATGCAAGTTTGCTCAAACATTAATCATCATACTGCTGCAGTTCTACAAAAAAAATCTGCAGTTAATGAAGAAATGAGAAAATTAGACCCAATGAGTTGAAGGTCTTTGATCTTCTGACCTGAGTTGCACCAGTTGCCTTGGCAATGTGCCTCATATCCTCCTTACTCACACGCCTCACAGCAATGGCATTGGCCACCACAAAATACTGCACCCAACATTCAACCCAAAGTTCAACCTTAAAGAGTCTCACCTTAAAATTCAACCATAAAAAACCCATCATAAGAGATGTTGTAACTCTGACCTTAAGTTCCACATCATCAATGCCCTTAGTTCTGAGAATCACATTAGCACCTGCCTTCAAAACCTTCAAAATTCATTCTTTTGTGATATCAGCTTCCCTGTGGCATGTAAGCATACAAAAAACTTTACAAAAGAGTGAAAAATGTAACAACATGCACATGAGTGAAATCATATGTTACTGTACCCCAATTTCACCAGCTCCAATTATGGACTTTAGATTACAGCACATTTTGGTAAAAGACAAAATTTCAAGTTAAAAAAACTGGACTAAACTCTCCATAATGCACCAGAAACTAACTCAAGACTGGAAGAGAAGGGTTCAGCTGCACTCACTGCTGACGAATTTTCTCCAGTTCCCTTGGGTCAGTTACTAAAACTTGAATCCCCATTTGCAATTTTTTCCGCTGCAGATTGACATCCAAGCATGTTATGCAAGCTGGGGCCACACGCTTGAGCATTCCCTGGGCAGCTCTACCAGTGTTCAGGGATAACCATTCAGCAAATAAATCTCTTTTGCACTCTTTCCATGAGCCCTGAGAATGTTGATTGCCTGTGCATAACACCCACCACGATGATAAGCAAAAGGCAACCAGAAAATTAAGCTGGTATCCTTAAAAGCAAATAATGCACAATGCAGGAGATTCAATATAACACACCTTGATAGGGTACTTTATTTCCCCCTTGTCATTCATGGTTTTCACAGCTAAAACTGCATCCACCACCTGTAACAGCAAAGAAAAACTTATTAGAAAGCTGTAGCAAAACTTAAGCCTAGTATTTCTCCATGACAGTAGTGGCAGAGAAAAGATAAAGTTCAAAGAAAGCTTGTCATTTTTGCAAAAAAGTCACTGTCAGTCCCAATAATCTTCAAAGACACGCTTCTTTTGGCACAGTTGATCAGTGATTCTTTACCCAACTTCTCTACCTGCACAATGAGTGGTATCAATGCCCTTCTAATCTGGTGCAGCTGAAAACCAAACAACACAGAAAGTTGACCTAGTATGAAAGAAAACACCAAAATGTGGGAAATTTTGGCACAGAGAATGACAACTGGCATACCTTGATGGCAACGATTACCACAAAAGTAGTTCCATCTCCCACCTCACGGTCTTGCAATTCTGCAAGCTCCACTAGAATCTGCAGACAAAATGAGTTTCAAAAGATTTTCGGTACTTGCAACAGCTTATTAGCATTTCCAATGGGCACTGATTTGGTTGATGATCTACACATATCTTCACAAGAATTGAGAACTTCTCCATACTTGCAGTCTCAAGAATAGAAATTGAGTCATGAGTATACAATACAGGTATAGAGATTGCAGATCCAACAACATGTCATTTAAAAGGAGAAAAGCGGAGATAAAACCTAAAAAATTGCAGGAAAAACAAAACACTATGAAGGTACCTGTTTTGTCTGATCCATCAAAACCCAAATGAAATGTCAAGAATGAATGCAACTGTAACCTTACATGTCTCACTCACAATGTATCAGACCATCACCTTCAACAGCAACATGTGTGGTATTGACCAGCTACCAGAACATCCACACTGACAGAGGACTTCCATAGTATTGGGAAGTGGGTAGAAGTTGATATCTTAGCATGATGATGAGATTCTACTTCTGTTGCCATGATGATCACATGTTGCCCTGTGAATTGATGAGTAATAAACTCAAGGAATCTAGGTACTTTGAATGTTGTCATGCATGTCTTGACCATGAGGAGCATGTCATTATGTTGGCCATCTAGGGCCCAGATTTGAGACCAGAGGAGGTTTCCGCAGGAAGTAAGAATAAGAATTTGTTTGCTCCTGATGAAACTTAACCTTTGGACATGATTTTGAACACTGCTTTCCCCACAGCTATCACTCTCTTTCTTTTACCTCTGCAGCAGGATGCTCCACCTCCAGCATTTTCAGAATAGTAGCTCCATCATTTGTTATGGTGACATCTCCAATATTATCAACAAGCATCTACAAACAGATGAGCCAAAAACAATGTTATGTAACACCATGGAACTTGGACTGAGACAAATAAGATAATGCTTGTTCTTTCTTCTCTTTTGCAATTTGACAAGAAAAATGAAAAAAAACTCAGCCTCCTCCAGTGTATGGATGTCACTACAATCTCGTCTCATCAGTGCTCATTGCAAGATGCCTTAAACCTTTAACTGCTGCAAGCCCCAAGCAAGATGGAGCAACTACAAAGGTTTCCAATTGAGGACACGCCAAAACAGAAGAAGAAGAAGAAGAAGATGCCAACAGCTTTTCACTATATTGGCGATGGCATGGCAAAGCCATGACTGCATTATTGACATCCAACCCAAGGACACAAACAATAAAATCCATCAAAATCAGCCACAGTAGTGCAAACAAGAACAAGAAGAGCCAAAACGTCTCATAGACAGCAAAAATGCTGAACACTGACGAAGACTCCTCCCTCCTCCTTCCCAATCAACAAACCATAACCAATACAATCTCAAGTCTCTCAGCGCCATAAGTAAGCTAATGCTTCCACAATTAACGTTAGCAAATCGGAAAACAAAACCAAAAAAAAAAGCAAGTACAAACAGAAATCCCAGGAGGTAGTCCTAATGAAAGTCCGTTACCGTTTTGCGTGCGGACATCTTGTCTGGTCTGCCGATCTCCCAGAATTTCAGGGTTGTTCTGCGACATATTATTCAAAGCACTATTCAATTACGCCAGAAATAAACCTCTTCCGTTTGATTGTTTGTTTTTTTTGTTTGCTGCTGTTCCCAAGACAGATACACTACTTTCAGCTCCTGGTTTTTGCGACAACAAGCTAAGCTAGCGTACGTGATCCACCTATAGCAAAGGACAAAGAGTTCAAGGACTCGCGGGAAAGGCGCGAAGCTGGCGGGAAGAAGAAGGAACAAAGAAAGACGAAGCAACAAGAAGAAGAAGAAGACTCTTCTTTCTCTCGTCTGTTTCTTTCTTTCTTCCTTCTTCTCACACAGGCTTCTTTCTTTCTTTTTTCTCAATTTTCTGATGTTGCTCAAATGGCGATCATCTGAAAAAAATTTAAGCACACTTTCATATTTTAGGCAATTGTGGCGATTTTGGCTATTTTTATTTTAGAAATTCGTTTTTTCGATAGCCAGATTTGGCGAAATTCAAAACATGAAAATAAAAAAAATCTTAAGCGCACTTTCCTATTTTTGGTAATCGAGGCGATTTTGGCTATTTAAAATTTCAAAACTCGTTTGTTATATAGTCAGATTTGGCGAAATACTAAATATGAGAGTAAATAAAAATCTCAATCACACTTTCATGTTTTTGGCAATTGAGGCGATTTTGGCTATTTTTAAATTTTCAAAGTCTTTTCTTCAATATATAGCCAAATTTGGTGACTTTCAAAATAATAAAGTAAAAAAAATCCTAAGCAATCTTTCGTATTTTAAGCAATTGTGTCGATTTTGGCTATTTTTATTTTAAATTCTCGTTTCCTGTATATAGCCAAATTTGAAATCATTCAAAATATGAAAGTTAAAAAAAAAAACCTTAAGCACACTTTGATATTTTAGGCAATTATGGCGATTTTGGGATTTTAATTTAATTTTTTGTTTCTTGTATATAGCCAAATTTGGCGATATCTAAAAATATAAACCTCAAGCACACTTTGATATTTTAGGCAATTGTGGCGATTTTGGCTATTCTTAATTAAAATTTTCGTTTCTTATCTTGGCAAGTTTTTCTTTTAAAAACAAGGAATTTGTTATTCAAAATATTTCTCACAAAGTGACCAAAATTGGCCAAATGTTAGCCAGGAATTTGATTTCTTTTAATAACCACCAATTCTAAATTTTATAAATATGTTGAAAAATTAGAGAACCATCAAATCCAGTTTCCTTTGAGAAAGAGTCAAAATGAGATACCCACTCCCACTAGTTCCAGCTATTTCAAACCCCCTCAAAAGAACCTTGGTTATAAGGGCGGGTATATTTATTTATTTATTTATTTCAATTTTAAAAATAATCATGTTGAATTTATGGGAAGCAGATTCTTTGATGGATTTTAAAATATATATATAATTAGAATTGTGGTAATTTTGTTAGGCCTAGCATTCAAAGAAAACATGAAAGAAAGAAAACGCCAATTCTTTTCTAAAAACCAATACGTGTACTCGGAAAGAAAAGAGAAGAAAACAATGACAAGAAGAATAAGTACGGTGTAAAAAGAGGAAGGTAAAACAAAGAAAAATGGAAAAGAAAACAAAAGAAGAAAAGAAGTCCACTTTATTATTATGTTCGCGGGACTTGAGACGTCCGTCGGCCTTTCTACGTCCGGCGACGTCTGTCCTCGAACGTAGTATCTAGGTCTGGGACGCTGCTGTTCCTTCAGGGCCTTTCGGAGTCGCGGTTCTACTCTCGCAGGACGAAAGAGGCCAAGTAGGAACGATGGAGGAGGAGGAGGAGGAGGAGGAGAACAAGCACCAGCAGCACCAGCTGCATGCTTTTGTGTACAGGATCTGTCCTGCGGAGGAGTGGAAGGATGCGCAATCTGCTTCCACTCTTGCCGGAGGTCACCCTCTTCCTTCCACCTTTTCATAGGAAAAAAAAACACATTGACCTCCACCCCCCTCCCGCTCAACAGTAAAAAAAAAAAAAAAACAATCAAGCTGCACCCTTTCCCCCGGCCCACAATGAATACAATATAAACCCCGGCCCTTCTCAATAGTAAAAAGTAATTTATCAAAGTTACAAGCAATAAAAAAAGTAACAAAAAGTAACAAACCTTACCCCTTTCAACAGTAAAAAGTAACTTACAAAATTTACACCCAGTAAAAAAAGTAACTAAAAATAACAAAAAGTGAAAAAGGTCAACAAAAACAGTCAGGCAACGCGCTCAAAGAGCCAGGCACTCCTGTGTGTTTTTCCTAGTCAAACAGCCACCAACCACCGACATTACACTCGTAATGCTCGTATTACTAAAATAGGCTACTCAAAACTCGGATTACTAAGATAGGCTACTCAAAACTGTATGAGGTCAACCTAAGCAGCAATCGAATGACATTGCACGGTCCAAAGAGAGTCCATAGGATGCATGCATAGTGTAGAGGGAAATCAGATTTTCAATTACTCAACTACTTTGAGGATTACAGGACTCAAATTTCAGATTGAAAAACTCAAGTAGCAGGCAACACACTGACCTCAAATCGTTGTGCTGCAACAAGGAAAATATCTGGTGAAGGCTTTCCATGAATAACAGCAGGGTCGTCCCCAACAACAATATGATGCATCAGAGCAAAAATTGGACCGTGCTTTGTTGTAAGCTCAAAATGTTGGCGATGTGAACTACAGAGGAGACATTTATACTTTAGTTCCAACCACATAATCATGAAATGCTTGAGGAGCTTTACCAGTGATATGCCACATAACATAAGGATGTACCTGGTTGCCACAGCCATGGGTACATTATGTGCATGTAAATGCCGAATCAGACGCTCCGCTCCTATGCAAGAGCAATAACATTTCCATAAAATTTCAGTCACTAACCAATTTTGACATCCCTCTCATGATCCATAGCTGATGGAGCGTGGGAACAATCAGCTATGGAGATATACTGTAGCCTAGGGTCCACTTCCACATTGACAAGATGATTAATTAATTTTTTTCATTTCACTATTTTAAGGATTTTTTAATGACGAAACTGACCCTAGAGTGAAGTATTTGCAAACGCATGGCAGATGGAGAATCTCAGGGAACTGAAAATACCAGGCATTAGGTCACTGTCAGGGAACATGTCGTGGAGCATCGTCTCTCGCCGTTTAATGAAATCCTCCGGCCTAAGAATACCGTCAAGACCTGTCTGTTGAACAAGTATTTTTCCAGCCTCCAATGCTTTCTTTCCCATCATCTTGGCCTTCAGTGTCCAATCAAACTTCTTGCCATAATCTGCTAGAATTTGCTCCTGGACTACCGTGTAGAATTTCTCCGTATCTGTAACCACACAATAACATTTTCGAACTCCAGATCCAATGCAACTTCACGAAATCACATGTAGCACACAAGATAGAAAAGAAGAGACACCTAGAAGGAGGCCATCCATGTCAAATAAAACATGGCTAATGAGCCTGTTGTGGCAGTTCGCAGCAGTCGTCATGTTTCTCAAAGCTCCGCTCACCGAATGGCTTCTGTAAGCACGCACAATCCTCCCAAAGGAACACCTAAACCCCTAAGTCTTGAACCCTAACCCTATGAACTGAACTGTGCTTCAAACCTAGCAGACGTCAAGCTTCTTAGGGCCAATTTACACGAAGGCCCGGGCCCAATTTAAAACTGAAATAGAGAATGATCCTATTGGGGCCAACGTGCAGTGATAGTGCCCTTTGCATTGTTATTCATCGCTTGTTGCTAGAGTCTAAAAGGGTCTGTTTGTTTTCTTCATAGGCTGTGAGTGATAGGAGGACTTTTGCAACAAAGAAATTGCTTACAAAGAGCCTTAGAAGTTCATACTGCAAAAGCGTAAGATCATACAATTGAATGCATTGGAGGTCATGTATTACTACCATTTTCATCGAGTTCACCATTTCAAGATCCTTCCATGATTGTTGTAGACACAAATCCAGTGAGTGAAGAAGCAAGAGGGAATATGAAATTGGGGAAAAGAAAATGAGGGCATTCAATTGAAGAACATGAAGATGATGAGAATCTCATTATTTTTTATTTTTTATTGCATTGAATTTGCAAGAAGAACTACCTGGTGCACGCTCTGAATGGACGACTCCTAAGACCGCTCTTTCACTGTTTGCCCCACCTCTTGCTGTTCCTTTAAGACCATACCACCCTTAGACACTAAAGATGCATAGACCTTGAGTGCAATTGTTGCTGTGAAGGCCACGAATTTTGATCTATGCATTTGACATCAAAGGCTAATTTATGGCAAACCCTACTGGATGCATATCACTCTCCAGCACAAGTGACGCTGTGGAAGTTTAAGACCTTGTGATGTTAATGATACCTCATCCAGACTTGGCAGTCCATGTATTACTACTCTGGCGTGCAGTGAACTTTGAAGCATATTTTCCTTGGTACAGTCTCAAAACCACTCGTGGAATGGTCTAACAATTTTTGGGCAAAGTGTTGTGCACCTTGACATCTACCATTTCACATAGCTCCACTGTTTCCCAAGGACACTAAGAAAATCAGATCACACACATGCCAAATGCCAGATCTCTCCAAAAGTTCCTTTACTTTCTTCCAATCACCAAAAAAAATCCATTCTCACGATCATCCATTCACAAAAATTATACAACCCAATTCAAATTAGAAGTCTACTAACCTTCCAGAAGACAGCCAAGAGAGTTCCTGCCCATGGCGCTTCCATGCAGCCAAAATCTAATCTCAATGGTACACAGATAATATCATCCATTGTTACTGATCTGAAATCAGCCATTCCATGCATTTAAACAGACTCAAAATTTTGTTGATTATCAAACAAAAGGCTGGTCACCCACTAGATCATGCACAACCGAAAAATCTAGGAGCTATTTAAAAGTCACAGTGGTTCAGTTATAGACTTTGCTATATTTCATCCCTTTGCTCTCTGAGCAGATGGCCAGACGATGGATCACATGTCTTTCTCCCATATGATATATACATGCTATATAAGTTTGGACTTGATTGGCCTCCAACAAAATTGCATGCTGTAACCTGTCCACTAGAAAGATCCCTCCACTGTTCATTCTTCCTCATCCATTGTATTACTGAATATTCTATTTTTTGTTTTGCAAATCCAGGAGAAACCAGACCTGAAATCTGAGGAGAAGGCTGTGGATGATGGCAGCAGCTCTGGTGTGAATGATGGAGGAGACAGCCATGCAAACAATGGACCTGTGCAATACTAGAATTGGGTATCCACTATGTCCAAGCTCCTCAATAAAGATGCAATGTGCTTTATGGTGAAGGCATGTTCTCTGACCAAGCCACCAGTTTGCAGAAACTCTGAAGGACATGGTAGCACAACTAGATATACACCTTCTGCCCTTATAGGCTATAGAGACATACAACGAAAAATTGTCAATCCCAACTTAGTGCAAGACTATTCATCAACCTTGTTATCAAGAGCAGTATGTCCCTTTTCCTAGCTGAGCAGTCAGCCCCATTGATTTGTCTGGTGAGTGATTAACAGAAGACCACCAAGCTAAACCCCCCACCCCATATTGTTTGCTCTGCTAATTACTCACCAGAAGAAAGTCCAAGAGCAGCCTCAGCTTCTCTTTCTATTTCTTATCTGCTCTACAGAAAAATCAGATCACCTTTAACCAGGATGCTCCAAGCAACAAGGTCTGAGGTCTGGCACAGAAATCTGTTCATATGTCAGACACAAGTCAATCAAAGGTAAGCAAACCTTACCAGGTGCAAGGTGCGTCATGATTGAAGAATATGCAACATTAAACATAGCACATTGCTTAGTATTTGTATGCATCTGGCTGACACTCTCAATCCCAGCTTCAGACCTTCTGCTCTGAATGTTTTGCAAGAACTGAAGTCCCTGTAAGACTAGGAAGGATCCTTTGACAAGAAGTTTCAACTTTGTAGCTTTGCCTTGGTCCAATTCGCAAACTTAAGAAACATTCAACAAAGAAAACATCACATAATATACAAACAGCACCTAAAAGCATCAATACAACTTACTAGTAGATGCAATGGTCAATTCAAAGAGACGGAGGCCCAAGACTAATACATCTAACCTTTGTTGGTCCACACTTAAAACTGGCATCAATTTCAATAGTCTCAAAATTCACTCAGTTTCCAAAATAACTCCATCCATTCATAAGAACAAAGAGGCACCAGACCTAAGTGCTACAGATGGCAGAGGTGTGAAACCAAATATCCTGGTAGGCAAATCTATGGCCACTTTTTCAGTGGTATCACATCTGATAACAGTGTTGAACTTTGATAGTGTCAAAAGACCACTAGACATGCTACTGTAAAAAAAGAGAACTTGATTCAATGATTGACAAGCCAGACTACTGGCATCACCAATAGTCCATGCAAGAACAAACACCATCTTCAAAGTGATGAATGCGATTGGCATCCCTCACCATGATGGCTCTCCTAACTATTTTTGAAATGAACTTTGTGGAAGTGTGGCAATCTTTGCAAACCCGCAGATTTTTTCTTATTCGAAGAGGAGTACCAGGAGCTGTGTTGATGAGCCCAAATGCAATAGCCAGTTTCTCGCTATGGTGACACAAATGAGATACCTTTTCTTCTTCTTCCACATCATCCAGAACTAATTCCGTACAAGGCACGTACCCTGCATTATGCATGAGCCCTGACAATCTTTGCAGTTCCGCATGGATTTCAATCATCTGGGGGTGGTCTTGATCCTGTACTACAAACGTATGCACCTCATTATTCACTTCAATCCAGGTGCGACCTGGCTGTTTCTTTGCACCTCTTTCCTTTCTCTGCCGTTCAACATTCTCACAGAGATGCCTGTTCCCAGCAGCAGCATAGATGTTTGACAGCAGTACATAAACCGCAGCATTTTCACGCTCCATTTCAAGAATTCGTTTAGCAACACGTTCTGCCATCCCCACATTACCATGAATTCTGCAAGCACCAAGCAAAGCCATCCAAGCAGCTGCATGTGGTTTACAGGGCATTGCCATGATCATATTTTCTGCCTCCTGTAGATGGCCAGCACGGCCAAGAAGGTCAACCATGCAAGTGTAATGTTCCAATTTTGCAGGAATCATGTAGTCTCTGATCATTGAAGCATACAAGCACATGCCTTCATCCACCAGACGTGCATGGCTACAAGCTGACAGAACACAAACAAAAGTGATATCATCTGGTTGTACACCTTCATCACACATCTGTTCAAAATGCCTAAGAGCTTCCCTACCGTGCCCGTGCATGGCACATCCTCCAAGCATGGCATTCCAAGTGACCACATCTCGAGATGGCATCTTGTGGAACACTATCCAAGCATCCTCAAGGCTCCCACATTTTGCATACATGTCAATCAAGCTGTTGCCCACAAAGACATTTGACTCCAAACCACTTTGAATGATCTGGAGATGAACACACCTGCCCTCGTCAAGTGCAATTATGCTGGCACATGCATTTAGCACCCCCAGAAAAGTAACAGAGTTTGGCTGCACACCTTCATGTTGCATTTGTCGAAAGAGTTCCAGTGCCTTCTGCCCTTGGCCACATTTCACATGTCCCAATATCATGGCATTCCAAGTGACCACATCTCGAGATGGCATCTTGTTGAACACTATCCAAGCATCCTCAATGCTCCCACATTTTGCATACATGTCAACCAAGCTACTCCCCACAAAGACATCTGACTCCAAACCACTTTGAATGATCTGTTGATGAACACACCTGCCCTCGTCAAGTGCAATTATGCTGGCACATGCATTTAGCACCCCCACAAAAGTAACAGAGTTTGGCTGCACACCTTCATGTTGCATTTGTCGAAAGAGTTCCAGTGCCTTCTGCCCTTGGCCACATTTCACATGTCCCAAAATCATGGCAGTCCAAGTGACCACATTTCGAGATGGCATCTTGTTGAACACTATCCAAGCATCCTCAAGGCTCCCACATTTTGCATACATGTCAATCAAGCTGTTGCCCACAAAGACATTTGACTCCAAACCACTTTGAATGATCTGGAGATGAACACACCTGCCCTCGTCAAGTGCAATTATGCTGGCACATGCATTTAACACCCCCACAAAAGTAACAGAGTTTGGCTGCACACCTTCATGTTGCATTTGTCGAAAGAGTTCCAGTGCCTTCTGCCCTTGGCCACATTTCACATGTCCCAAAATCATGGCAGTCCAAGTGACCACATCTCGAGATGGCATCTTGTTGAACACTATCCAAGCATCCTCAAGGCTCCCACATTTCGCATACATGTCAACCAAGCTACTCCCCACAAAGACATCTGACTCCAGACCACTTTGAATGATCTGTTGATGAACACACCTGCCCTCTTCAAGTGCAACCACACTGGCACATGCATTTAGCACCCCCAGAAAAGTAACAGAGTTTGGCTGCACACCTTCCTGTTGCATTTGTCGAAAGAGTTCCAGTGCCTTCTGCCCTTGGCCACATTTCACATGTCCCAAAATCATGGCAGTCCAAGTGACCACATCTCGAGATGGCATCTTGTTGAACACTATCCAAGCATCCTCAAGGCTCCCACATTTTGCATACATGTCAATCAAGCTGTTGCCCACAAAGACATTTGACTCCAAACCACTTTGAATGATCTGGAGATGAACAAGCCTGCCATCTTGAAGTGCTCCTAAACGAGCACATGCCTTAATTGCCTGAATAAAAGTGAATTTGTCAGGAGTTGTTCCTTCTCGTTGCATTTGTTGGAAAAGCTGCATCGCCTTCTCAAGTTGCCCATCCTTCACGTATTTTGAAAGCTTCTGATTCCATGCAAAAGGGGGCAATTGCACAATGCCTGGTGCCATTGCAGCCATCTCTGCTGCCACCCATGGCAGGTTTTGTTGGTCATCAAGCCAGAGTGCTTTCCCTGTCTTCTTATGTTTGAAATCCGGGTACCTTTCATTTGTCTACAACAAAGATCCATGTCAAGCTGATCAGCCATGCATTCTCCACATCCCAGGCATAAATGTTATCATAAGAACAGAGAAAGCCGCACTGACCTTCTCCATCAACATATTGCATCCACTTACCTTCGCCTACCACTACTTCCCTCAAGTGCAAAGGATGTGAAAGAACTTCTGCAAATGTTTAGACCATGGCAGGATAGCAACCAAGATAGAGCAGCAAGATTGACATCAACAAGACAGGTGAATTCTGACAGGATTGATGCTCAGTTACCTTCTCTGGTCTGTGATCCCACCATTGCGATGGATCCAGAAAGAACTCCTGCCACCGTTTCTCTCTCTGACCTACAGGAACAGCAGAATTATTTTTTTTCAAATCATATAGTTTGATCTCATAGAAGCCACCATGAGGTTCTGCGTCTTGCACAGAAGGTGTCCAATTTTTCGATTTGATTCCGACTTTTTTCAGGTCAAAATCTTTCGGCAAATAAGCCAGCCACACAAACTGTGAGAAGAAGACAGTAGACAGACACACAGCAAGGAATAACACAAGAAAGCTTACAATTGCCTTTATCTCTGAGTGCCGCCTGTGTTTCTATCCCGTGTGCTCTGGGAAGAAGTGCGGTGTACTGCAAAAGTTGTCGATGGGTAAAGTCGAATTGCGGGTGCACACAGACGCGTAGCCGCAAGCTCCTCCTGGTCGACCTCCGTCTTCTCCATGTGGTGGTGGAGCTGCTGCTACTGCGACTTTTGTGGTCAAGCAAAGAGCCAGACCTTGCATATGACAATTGCACTTGCTGCATTGTCGATAAAGACATTGCAGCTTCGCAGAAAACACTGGTAATTGCTCTCTCTCTAGCACCTCGCAAGCCAAGAGCATCACAAGTAGACCCGAATGCAGTTTCCTTTGGAGCGTCCGAAATTGACCCCAATGCAATCTCTCTCCCACCGGGGCACGGAAACCCTAAACCCCGGATTGGACGTCATCCGGAGGATTCAGCTGCTAACAGCGACCCTAAAACCCTCCAAAACCCTGGCACGCTAAAAAGCTGGAGCATCACCACGATGTTCCTACTGTTTGCTAGGGGGATTGTGTTGTGTTGTGGGGACACCCAATCATTCAGACAAGATGTGAGTGCTATACAATTTACTTATAACATTCCATCACTTGCTTCCTGTGCATCCCTTTACATTTGTAATATTTCCCCGTGCTATTTCTGGTGCATTTGAAGTAGTGAATACTGTTGCCCCTCGGAATGTGTCGTGCTTTTGTTTGTCTGCAACACACGTTCCAGAAGACTTTCAAATTCTGCAAAAATTGGATCCAACAGCTGCCTCTATTGGTACGCTGATTTTCTGTACCATTTTAGGTCTCAGCAGATTTGCCAATTTGGTAATGAAAAGAGACACAGGCCAGGATGCAAAGTTTCAGAGGGCTGATGATGTTGCAGTTTACAAGAGCTATGGCAGAGACAAGAGAAGCTTGTAAGAATATAACTTTCTCTCTTCACTATCTTCTTGTTCATGCAAACGCAGTTCCAACTAGTTTTTGTTTTTTTATATCGTGTGATAAGATCTCAAGTGTTCTTTACATAGAAAGTTCAGCTGGACTTGAGTTCTGGCTTCATTCACCTAAGCACGTCGTTCCAAGTGCGTACCTATTACTCTCACCATCACACCACCCTCTCCTTCTCCTCTTCGTCCTCGTCCTCTTCGTCTTCTTCTTCTTCTTCACCTCCTCCGTGTATTGTGGATCCTTATCGTCTTTCTGTATCTGTGTGAAATCAATCCAAATGCATGGAAAGCAATCTTCCCAGTCCTGCAGCAATCTCCTTTTAGTTTGAGTCTTGAATCTGAACATAGTAAATGCTGGTGGAGGTCTACAACTCTTCCCAAGTGATTCAAGAGCGAAGTGTGCGAGCGAGCAAGAGAGTGTGCACATCTGAAAAGCATATAGAAGAAGAACAAGATGATGATGATGAGGATGAGGAGGAGCGGGTTGGGGGGGTGGAAGTTGTGATGTGTTTGTTAATTATGCAACAGGTCCAGGATATGCTTGCGCGGTTCTTTGCAGGACGTGAAGACTTGTATCTGCTCAAGATTAATACCTCAAAGGTTTTTCCCATTCCTGAACCCTTTTTCTGCCCAATTCTGTGCCTGATTCTGACCTGCTGCAAAAGTCTGCTGCAACAGGGTTCTTCCCCATGATTGGCATTGCCATGGAAATTCCTGCAAAAAGATATCTTCTTGCATGTGGATTTCTTCCTGACCTATATTGCCACAAGAATTCCTGCAAAGAGATCACTGGCATGCGGATTTATTCCTGATCTGTATTTTCATCATGAGATTGCAAATCAGATTTGTGCATCAGATTTGCAGTCCTTGCACTAATCCTGTTTTCCAACTGGTGGGCAACAGGTTCTTCTCCCCCTGGTGATTGAGAAATCGATCATCATTACAAATTCCTGCAAGAGATTGGCATGTTGATTTATTCCTGACCTTTTGCCATGAGATTGCATATCTCATGCACCAAATTTGCATGCTGAAATTATTTGTTTGCATTCTTGTATTACTTATCTACACACACAGTGTCAGGAGCTGCTTGATGAAAGCCAGTGGGTCATAGTCATGGCATCTTGTCACTGCTATTTGTGATGGAGAGGGTGACAGGTCTGACAACTTGTGAGCAGCTCTCATAAGGTTATGACTGCAACCATTGTCATGTTATGTCCAGATTGTTGTTGTGGAGGTTTCTCTGCAATGGCACAGATACATACACATCACTGCTATTTGTGATGAAGGAAGTGATGGTCTGACACTTTGTGAGCATCTCTCTCTCATAAGGCTTTGACTGCACTTGTTGTCATGTTATTGTTGTTCAGATTGTCATTCTGGAGGTTTCTCTGCAATTTCATGGATTGTTATATGCTTATACACACCCACCAACCATTTTGAGATGATGAAGCCAGTGTGTAATCATGGCAGCTTGTCAATGCTGTTTGTGCTGAAGAAGGTGATGGTCTGACACTTTGAGAGCAACTCTCATAAGGTTATGACTGCATTCTCTGTCATGTTAGCTTCCAATTGGTGTTTAGGACATTTTTCTGCAATTTCATAGTTATGTATAATGTTTTTGTTTTGGCATGGCAGCTGGGGGATGGCCTACGGTATGATGAAGTAGAGGGCATTGGGAAGTTTCCACATTTTTATGGGTCTGCAGGTACTTTTGCTCCTCTTCCTCTCTCTGCTGTCGAATCATCTTCCAAGCTCAAGTTGGAAAATGGCAAGCATGTACTACCTGGTTTGATTGAATGAAACCAATGTTGATTATCATGAAGGTCCATTGAACTGGTTTCTTGTATAGTCTGTGGCATATTGTGCGCTTCTAACAGTTGCCATATGCATAAAACAGCTAAACCTTTTGGACAAAGTTGGTATAGAAGTGAAAAGGAGCTCCTTTTGATGACATGATAAGTTTGAAATTTATATAAGGATGTAGAATCTGAGTGGCGAAGTGCCCTCTCCAAATTGCCATATGCATAACAAGTAAGCTTTTTGGACAAAGTTTGTTTAGAAATAACATTGGAAGCTCATCAAAAAGTTGCTCAGTGCTTGAAACCCCCACCCCCCCCCAGTTGATCATCATATGTGATTTTGTCTCCATGGATTCATTCAAGGGTTTAATCAATAGAACTTGCATAAAAAATAGAGCTTCTTCCCCAATGCAAGAAACATTAGAAGTGCTTGTACTCTTGACCCTTTGCAAGCTCAGGGAAGAATTTGGAGGGGAGATTTGTTAGGTTTGTTGTGGGGTAGTTACAAGTGTTATATATTGGACACATGGATATATACCAATGAATGAGTATGTACCATATCTGACTTTTTTACTTTTGATTTGACTTGCATGTGTATTGACTTGGTGTACTGTTAAAAGAAGCACTTATCTACACCCACTGTTGGTCTGTCACTTTGTGAGCGACTCTCATGAGGTTATGACTGCACTCATTGTCGTGTTACCTTTAATTGTTGTTGTGGAGATTTCTCTGCAACTTCATCGATCTCTTGGTTACATTCCAAAAACTTGTGAAGAGTTCCTGCATGTTTTTCAGTGCATTTACTCATAAGTTTCTTGTTGTAAAGGTTTCTTTGTTTTATGCATGGGCTAGATACAAGCATTAGTATATCTTTTACATGATATATACCATTGAGTGGGTATGTTCCATACCAACTCTTTGACTTTTACTTTTACTTGCATGTGGTGTAATGTTAAAAGAAGCACTTGGTCACTTCGCAAAAGCTTGGGGAACATTTACATGCAGTATTCATTGTGCATTTGCACGTAACTTTCCGGCTAATTTTGAGGTTCTTATAAATGGCATTGCCATCAAATTCCAACTTCATGGGCTGCAAACCTTGTGGAGGGCCAGAACAGAAATTGGTTTTGGGAAGCAAAACTTTGTGTTTTCATGTACCTAGCATGAAGTATAGTAAGTTATGGGTAAGTGAAATGTTGGGTAATTGGGTAGGGTTTACCCATGATTCTATTGAAGCAAAAGATAATAGCCACACCACATAGGTAACATCCTTGGGTGGTTTTTGTTCAGCAGTTTGGAGCATTTTCTTTTCTTTTCAACATAAGAAAAAATAATCATGACACTGAATAAAAGCTTAACAAAAGTGCTGATGTTACATGTCACTGTGCATCTTCATGGTGACTTTCTAACTGTGTTGTTTGGAATCAATTGTGAACTTTTGATATTGTGATCTTCAATAGGGGGTTGTAAAACTATATGTAGAAAACAAAAAATATTGTATGCAAAATATGTGAGATTGGAACAAAAGTGTTTTTTTGTTGAAAGTTTGCATTTTGGCATTTTTTTTCATTCTGATGGACTTGATGCAAAGCTTGAGACAAGTTGATGACTTTTTAGATGTGGAATTGAGAACTACAAAGGTCATGTGACTTTTGTAGATGTTGGTGAGGATGCAGATTTGTTGTATCAAGCTGCAACTTTTTGTGGTGTGTGCTATGTGAAAGCAGCTAGCACAGGTGGGTGTGGCGTGGCAATGGAGAATAGTAGGCTATTCACAAGCTTTCTGACACCACAAGTTTTAAATGCTCCAGGTTTATTCTGATTCTCCTCAAACCTGACCTTCCCAGATCCTTTATGCAAGCCATGTAAGTTGACATGGCACCCCTCCTTTATTGTTCATGCAGTCCATGCAGCCACACCACAGCATGGCTGTCCATGTCGTTCATCCAGGATGTGACAAGGTATTTTGTTGGTCTTGGACTAAGGAGAAGCTGGACTAAAGTCTTTTGCTGAGAGTGGTTGACAGAATTCTGCTCCTAGTGCTCTTGTGAGTGTCACTTCCTTCTGAGGGCCAGAGAGCTCAATGGGTTAAGGCAAAAACTGTCTTCTGTATCCATCTTTTGCAAAAGATGTATGCAGAAGAATGGTTTTCACCTTGACCAGTTGAGCATGTTGGCCCTGCAAAAGATCAATGCAAAAGACAGGTGTGACAAAGGATGGCCAGAAAACCATCTTGAAGATCGATCCAATCTTTGAGAAAGGCTAGGGGGGCACAGAATTTGAGAATATTTTGATCAAGCATGGCTACATGGAACCCATAAATCCCTGTCTAGGCCAAAGAGGAAGAAATCAGGCATGTCCAAAACTGTCAAGGATGATGATGGGGACCAAGACATGTAAGAGGATTTGGAAGAGAGCCTTAAGGAGTCATAGAAGTCAGTGAATTCCCTACTGCCAACATGCACCTAGTGGCAGGGGCAGAATTGTGATGACATTCCAAAGTTCAACATGAAAGCTTTTTTTCTTGAAGAATCGACAACATACATACAAGTTGTTGAGTGCTTAGGATATGGTTTTATTTAAAAATTAAATTGTAATATATCAAAATTTTGGCAACTTTCCAAACAAAGTAGCTAAATTAGTGAAATGATTTTAATAAGTGAGAGTAAGGTTTGGTTTATGGCAATGGACTTTTATCATCGTAGATGTTTAAAAGCACAATTTTTCACGGTGAAAGTATTTGAGTTTTTTTAATCAGCAAAATAATCATGAAATTGCCAACAAAAGAAATTGAGGTGTTCAAAGCTTCACCCTAATGATCACATAATCCTTGGATGGTCATTTTATTGGTCTCGCCTATCAAGGCAAGGATATTTGTGTTTAGATTCATTATAGAGTATAGTAGGTTAAGGAATTTTGGCCCCTAAGGTAATAATAGGTCTATTTTTATATGAGGATTTTTGAAAGATGATATTCTGGCTTGTGTTGAAACTTGAGATTAGTTATAGAGTTATAATATCTTGAAGGATTTTGGTTTCTTTTAGAGCATTTTTTGAAGATTATATTTTTTGCATGGTGAATTATACTCATCCATAATTCTTTCTTTTGCCTTAAGATACTTTTTAAATGTAAATGGCAAGGCTGCAGTGTGACACACCCCCTTTTGCAATGAGGTTTGAAGTTGATTAATACTAAAAGACTGGGTGTTGAGGGAAAAAAAAACTGCTCTCACTTTGTGAATTTTGTTGAGAATTGAACTAGGGACCTATTCATTAAAGGTAATTGTCCAAAAATACCCCAATATCTTCATATTTACATATGAGATTTATCAATAAGTAATACATAAAGGGTTTCAAATGAATGGTGCATGTTGGGTCACACAACTTGGAATTGTGAGAAATTTGCAATTGTGCCACCTTGTAAGGTCCCCTGAATAACAAAGCAAACTTTTTTTGTTAAGGCTAAACCTATATTGTACTTGCCTACCAAGTAAATGAAATTAAATCAAAAGGGGAGTGCCTAATAATTATTAGTCTAACGTGCATAATTCTTGAAAATTTTGCTTGAAACCATGCAAAAATCATAACAATAAACAATACAAAACAAGCACAACCCATGAGTAATGCAAGTATTCCTTAACCATGAATCCTAAAACTAATCCACTACAAGAAATAATGCCACCTGACCACAATTCTTCAAACTTAAACAAAATAGGAATACCAAATGGCATTCTTAACAATGCCAATGCTTGAAAGCTATTCCACATAGCTTCAGTATATTGCTAAAATTGCAAGTCCAATGTGTTTAGTGTACCCTAAAATTGCAAGTCCCATGTGTTGATTAGCCTAATTTGAGAAAAAGTAAAAATGCATAATTTCATCGACATTTCAAATCCATTTGCCTAATTTTTTTTCCATTATTTGACAAGGGGCATGTCACACTGTGGCCTTGTCATTTACATTAAAAAAATATCTTAAGGCAAAAGAAAAATGATGGAAATTCAAATATTTCACCATGCAAAAAATATAATCTTCAAAAAACATTCTGTAAAAGAAACCAAAATCCTTCAAGATATCATAACTCTATAACGAATCTCAAGTTTCAACACAAGCCAAAATATCATCTTTCAAAAATCCTCATATAAATTGGCCCAACAAATATTGGGCAACAACAAGCCCAACTTAGTTCCATAGGTAGGCAAGTATTTGTTATATTTTCACTCTTTTGTTGTATGTCTGTAAAGAGACTTGGTCCATGAGTGTGCAAAGTGACTTAGCATTACTCGTTGGTATTCATTATTCCAATGACATAACCCTAGAGCATTATGGCAGATATTTATATTGATGATCCTTGTGGGGTCCAGTGGTGGCAGGTGCCTGGCTTGCGTGCTTGGCAGATCTTGTTGTTTGGTATTTCTGATTGGTCGATCATAATGAGTGGTCCAGGTAGAAGCTTCATACGAACCTTGTTGAAGGGTGGAATATTTTGTTCTTGGAAGGCTCGTGCGAAGCATGTGGTGGGGGAAATTATTGTCATGGTTAAGCAGAAGTTGCCAAATTGACCAATTTAAGCCCTACCCATCGTCACTCCGGAGTCCGATACTAATGGATGCAATGGATTGCTTTATTTTTTTGCTTACCTTGTAAGGATGCTCACTAGTGACCATCCAAAAATTTCTTGAAGAAGGTGCACAGAAGAGGAGGAAGGCCTCACCAACAACATGAGGGAGGTGGGAACTTGGGGAGGGGAGGGAGGTGGGAACTTTGAGGGGGCGGGAGGTGGACCCATATGCAAAAAAAAGACAAATAATTATTATCCAACCATTTCTTGTGATGAAAACATTTGATGTAGGTGAAGTTGCATTCCAAGTGGGTTCTCATAAGGTTTGGGAACAACCTTGTGCTCATGAGAAGTGGGTTCTAATAAGGTTTGGGAACAACCTTGGGCTCATGAGGAGTGGGTTCTCATTAGGTTTGGGAACAACCTCCCGTCATGGTCTCAAGTGACCCTCCCTCATGAGAACCCACTTGTACAGGAACCTCCCCCCATGTGAACAACAATTTATTTATGGGGATGTGGGAACATATAAAAATAGGAGTATCTCTCCCCCCCCCCCATAACACCCATTTTCTCCCCCTTTAAATTAAACATGATGTTCTCAGCCTTCCAAATGGAATAAGTTCAATATAAATTAAAAATACGAGGTTCAAACTTGGTGGCCCTCCAATTGGAATATGTATTCTCCATCGTAGAATCGGTAAAGGACGAGGATGGGACTATTACACAATCGGTAAAGGAAGAGGATGGGACTATTACACACGATGGTTTTTGTGCGCTTCCAATTGGAATTGGCTTATGTGTATTGGCTTCTTGACCTTTGAATCTTGAAAAGAAAAGGAACTATGAATTATGATGTCTTGTCTCCCATGGTATCTTGTGGGATGGGGGGATGGGAACTTTGGGAACATGGGAGCATGCCTCTAGTTATGCCAAAATACTAGGGGATTGGGAATCCTTTACAATACACATCTCTTCATTGTAAATTAGGCAGGAGGTCTATAGGCCATGTCAACAAAAAGGCATGAAACAAGGAACCAAAAGGAACAAGCATGGAAAAGGAGAAGGAAAGACGAAAGAAAATAAGAAGACTCGGAAGAAGCAAAGGAAGTTTGGATTGGGAACTTTGCTTGTGGGGAAGATTACGTACTACCCAAGGGGTTTTATTTTTTTTAATTCTTAAATTTTTAATTTAAATTTTGGTATTGAAAATGTTGCTTATGAAACTAGTCCAATGTACAAGAGGAAAAAAAAAATCCCAATTTTTTTGGTTGAAAAAGTGTCAAAATTGTTGAAAAAGAAATCATTGCTACCAATGAAGGAAGGAAGGAAGGATAGAATTGAGGACACAAATCTCATTCTATATAGAAAATTACAAGTTGAAAAAGCTTGTCATTTAAGCCATTAGGAGGGAAAAAAATTACAATTGGGTAATAGTGAAATCAAAATTGAAACGAAAAAAAACTTAACATGTGAAAGCTACTAAAGTTTCTCAAACACACAATTCAAAAACCCAAATTAAAATGACAAAAATGAAAAAAAAAAACCCTAAAAAAACCACAAACAATTTTTTTAAGAAAAAATTGGTGACATCTTAATAATACCCTATTTATTTTAACAAGTCCAAGTTCAATTTTATTTTTTTTAAACCATTAAAAAAAATCTAAAAATATAAAACATTCAATTTTTAGGATTTTTTTCTTTTAAAAAAATAAATTTTAACCCTAAGAATTGGGCAAAAAAGCATTCCACGTGATAAAATCAAATAACACATTCTTTTCGTTTTTTCTTGAATAACACGTTATTGTACAGTTTGTTAAGCTTCTCGCATCAGGCAAGGTAGGTAGGTAGGTAGGTAGGTAGGTAGGTAGGTAAGGTTGGTAGGTAGGTAGTTTTAGATTTTTTACTTCTTTAGTTGATGTAACTTCTCATTGATGAACTCAATACCACTTTTACTGAATAATTAAATGCTGGAACCCAATCAGAAATATTCAATTACAGTTTGGAGTGAGGGGTTTTTTTTTTTTTTTTTTTTTTTCAATTTTAAGATATCAACAATTTGGCCAAAAATTCCGTAAATTTAGGAAAACTACTTGAATTCACACCAATTGTAATTTTTGGGGGGGGAATTTTTGCATTTTTGAAGGTTTTTTTAGTTTAAATTCAACTAATTTTTAACTAATTTTTTAAAAAATCCAGTTTCTCAAGATCACTGTAATGAAAAAAAAGAAATGAGAAGAAAAAAATTGATTGACATTAGAAATACAAAACTTTCCCAATTCTTTCTTAAATTTTTTTTAATGAAAATTAGAAGTATTTTTAAAAATAAAATAAAAATATTTTAAATAATTATTTATTTAAAAACCATTGTTTGGACTCTGGAATTGCGGTTTTGAAAAAATAAACCTTGGCAAATCAGAGAGTGGCGACGGGTGTATTTTACTGCCTGTAAAATCCTGAGGTATTTACCATTTACCTGGTGTACCCTATCCAGGAACATACGGGCAGTAAAATACGTACACGATACAATATGTCACACACGATACAATACGTCCACGATACTTCCGTCGCGGGTTCCACGAACCGGGCCGCCGTAGCGCAATGTCGTGTGGGTCCAGAGGCTCGGACCAAGCTTGCTTTTTTAACTAGCCAAATTTCGCCAAAAATGGAAATAAAAATTTCCCAAAAAGAAGTGATTCATATATTTTCTTTTCACTGAGTAGCCAGAAATATAGAAGGACGATTAAAGATTTCGTACTTTATTTTCTGGTTTATAGCCATATTTGGCTAAATCTTCAATTGGATGATCGCCATTTTGAATACAAACAAAAATTCCCTTAAAAGATCCTCTGGTCCGGCGTCCGGACCGCATGAACGGACGGACCTCCGGGAGCTCCGCGTCGGCCCCACCGCGCGCGCTCCCCCTCCTCGTCCTCACCTTCCGTTCTTTGTAAAACCTTCAAAGCCTGGCAGCAGCGGTACTCATCTCTGCAAGCAAGAATTCGAAGCTCTTCCCGGCGGTGTTCTTTCTCTCTTATATATATGTGCTCACAGCTTCCTGCTCATTGTGTCTCTTTGGATATTTTCTGTTGTGTATCCTGTGGCGCCTTTCGCTAGTGTTTTTTTCTTTCTTTCTTTCTTTCTTTTAGGGTTGGTTGCTTTCCAGGACCTGAGAAGACCACAAATTTGCACTCAAGAGAGTGAGGTTTGCTGGTTTCAGTTTTGTTTGCTCCTGTCGAATCAGAGGAGCGAGGCGAGATCTTACAAAGCAAGGGAGGTAGGTGGGATTGCAGAAGGAATGGGGAAAAGTTCAGGCACCGCGACGACGACCAACGCCTCATGGACATTCGAAATTGCTCCGCCTCATATTATTACTGTAGAGAGGACGTCGCCGAAGCAGAGATCACTTGAGACGATTCTAGAGAACATATCAGCCATGGCACTGTGGTTGGAAACTGCGCCGCCTGAGCTCATTACGGTGGACAGGGGGTATTCAACAAGAGCAAGCAGAACTCTTGATACCATAGCCGAGGAGAACGTGTCGACGAGCATGGCAGCAGGAGGAGGAGGACACATGCTGCAACAGGCTACTTCTGAAGCCGCCGCCGCCGCTGCTGACGTTTTGAGACCTCTGAGTTCCAACTGGGAGAACAGAACCAATTCAAGACTTGCACCAGGGTTTGTCGCTTGCAATTGACGCTGGCAACAGCATACATAAGCAAGCTTGTTTGCTCTTGCTCTTATTGTTGATACGGGGAGCTTTCTCATGTTGATCTGATGGAGTTTCTGGATCTGGACAGCATTGCTCAATGTGGCAAGGATTCCTGGAAGTAGGAGAAAGGAGCGAATCAAAGTCAAAGGGGCTGCAGAAACTCTATCACTATCGCCAAGGACAGAACTGAAGCCAAAGGGATTCAGAAACCCTGTCACTGTCATCAAGGACAGAACGCTGCAGTTTGGAAATGGAATTCTTGTGCATGCACAAGGGCACTCTCATGCATGCATAATGGTGTGCTCGCATGCTCTCATCTGTTAAGGAAAAAGCATGCTCTGTTGAGAAGCAATCATATGATACAGAAAAGAAAAAAAATCTGCTTGCATTCTGTTGTAGACATAGGTATTCAGATGTACAGTTGCAAATCTTCTTTTATGGCAGAATTTGACTGGTTTTTTGGGCAATTAGCAAACCCCGGTAGTGATCTCAGATCATTATGCTAAGTGTATAATAGACACATACAGGTTGGTGACCTTTAGATCATCTTTTGTAATGTTAATGACAGAGGAGTCAGGACTCTGCTCTTGAAATCCAACTTCGGTTCATATGAATATCTGTCACATGGTCTGTATTGAATTTTTGAATCTGTGATTTCTGTGCATTGAATTGTTGAATTTTTGGTTGTTGTGACTTGAATTGTTCAATTTGTGATTGTTGTCTTCTGTTGGGTTTCTCCATCTCCTATTATTTGAAAGGTTCTAGATGTTGCTGCTGTTGTTGGTTTGTACCATTGCCCTCAGTTTTCTTTTGGGTTTTGGATTCAGTTTTTTTTTAATTATTATTGTTTTAAAAAATATTCTCTGTGTCCTTGTTGAAGATTGGGTTTCATTGTCGTCATGCTTTGCTCTGATATGTATCTGATAAGTTTTGTCAAATCTGATTCAAGCTCTACAAGGATTACTATGGTTGTCATCTCTCCCCAATTCTATTTTGGTGGTGAAAATGAATTCAATTCTAAAAGTATGGAGACAAGTGAATTTGCTTCACGAATTGCTACTGTTTGAGGGAATGGGTGAAGTTGCAATCCCAAGAGCAGTAAAAGCTAAAGCTTTCTTCACAGATTGCTGCTGTTTCAGGCAATGGGTGAAGTTGCATGTCCAAGAGCAGTAAGAGACATTTCTTTCTTAATGAATTGGGCAAGGCAAGGGGTGAAGTTGTAATCCAACAGCAGCTGGAGAAGTTAAAATCTCTTCATGAACTGCTGCTGTTTTGAGGCAATGGGTTTAAGTTACATTTCCAAGAGCATTGACTACCTTACTACCATAGCAATGACAAGTATTTTGCATACAAAGCTAAAATGAGAGTTGTGAAACCGAAACAAACTAACCCCTTTTGTTATCTCAAATGGTGAGGAGCATTCCTACAAATTACCAAGCCATAGATTGAAACAGTAGTGGTAGAAAAATAATTCAGTGTAGCTGAGCTCTCTTGTCACGTCACACCAGTTTTGGTCACACCAGTTTTGGTCCTTATGTTTAAGCTCTTTCTATGCGATCAATCATTTTGCAAAACATTCAAACCACATCAATCTTTGTACAAGCGGTCTTGTCTACCCTAATTGTGCCATTTAATAATGTTTAGGTTTGTTGATGTCATTTGATATGAATTGTAAAAAGGATGTTTAAGTCAAATTCTTCTTCGAGATAATAAATTGATTGGGCAAAAAACATAAAAATTTAATTGTTTTGAACATTTCCCAAAATGTTTCCATGTTCATATGACGACACTGTGCTTCCTCAAAGTTGGATTTTATTTTGAGATATCATGTGAAAGGTTGCTTGGATATTTGTGATGCATTAGGATTAAGGTTGGCAAAACTTGTGATGTGATCAAATTTTTAAATAATTTATGTGTATTTTTTGCAAATACCCCCCCAAAAAAGTGTTTTTGTGATTGTACACATTCTTGATATATATTGTTTCATTTAAATATAATCATCGCATTTTCTTTTATTTTAACAATCACATCTTTACTTAATCATGTATTGCTTCATTTAATCAATCACATCACTCATTGAATTATTAATTATGTAAGTTACCATATGATCCAATCATATTATTTCATTCAAACAATCACATCTTCACTCTGTCATATATTGCTCCATTGAAAATATCATCACATGTATTGTTTCTCGCTTAATCAATCATATTGTCACTTGAGTTATTAATTTGTAATCTTGCATCCAATCTTGCATCCACATTTCTTCAGTCAATCAACCATATTATATCTATCATTTTTTAATAAAACTAAAAATTTCCTTTGATGATGAACAAGACAAAAGGATAAACAGAAAAATTTCAATTTATAGCCATGGTTAATTATAAATTGAGTTGCCAAATATAATATTGTTGCAATGGGTAAAAGATTGTGACGTGCAATGCACATCATCACAATATGAAAGGGACATATGTATGCAATGTTCTATATCAAAAGCATAACAATAACATGTTCACATTGTTATCATTTTTGTAGATATTCACCCAAAGGTGTGAGGCACTAATTAATAGGTGACCCATAGTTTCCACCTTAAGACATGATGGGATTGAATGAATAATAATAATAATAAAATGTACATATATTGACATGAAACCTAATGAATGTCATGTTGCAATATAAAATTACAATATACTAATATGATATTTCATTATATATATATATTCAACTTATTAATGATTACAATCAAAATTAAGAATAGTATAAATAATCTATAATTACAAAATTTACATTGTAATCATATTAGTTCAACTTAATAAACTCAATCTAAACATCAAATTCATTATAGTGGGAAGTGACATTTAACAATGTTTTAATATCCCTCCACACATGATTTGGGGATGGACATTTTATTTTGTTCATGATTCAACATCTCACATTCGTGATATGACAAACATCCGAACTCATGACATTAAAATGTATTTATTGACTATAGCTAATGTTTGATGGAGAACCTATATAACATGTGAAAAGCTTATACAATTTGTTGAAAGAATTAATTTTCTTTATTTTTAATTGTGTTTTTTATTTAGTCTAAAATGAAAACATATTTAACACCCAAGTTCCAACACATATATAATTTTGAATAACTACATAGGGGGCTACCTAAGGAAATCGGGGCTACATTTTACATTTTTTTTTTTCATTTCCCCTAATGTAATGCATTTATTTTTATTTTATTTTTCCTTTGTTGTCTTCAAGAATTCCAGAGGAGGAATGTGTGCTACACTTAGGAAGACTTCCTCGTCTAATGGATGATCATAAGACCTTGTCAAAGGATGATAAAACTCGATTTCCCACTTCATGCACCACTGAACACATGGATGAATGTCCTAATATGGATGCAAAAACCTTCCCCTTGGATGAATAAAAAATTAGATTCACACCCTTCTGAAAGGGTAGATTAGTGCCAACCTATCTAGGCCCTAAGGACGTACCTATATTGCAACATTATAAAGGCCCCCTTTGAAGTGCCCAAAGTTATAGCACTTACCTTGGTGGGCATATAAAAAAATTGATTTGCGGGCATGGTTACCTTAGGTCTCATTGGCATAACATAAACAATCATCCCTAAGGTTCACAAGGTATAACAAGGAGTGTGTCACATTGTGGCCTTGCCATTTACAATTTTAAAAAGTATCTTAAGGCAAAAGAAGAATGATCCGTCGACGATGAGAAGTGTCGTCGTAATGGCCTGCGCATGATCGTCATGGCCTGGGAGACGTTTGGCGGCTCCGCCCCCAAGACGCGCATCATGATTTGCAAGATCACCATCCACCATGCTGACAAGCACAACCGACCCCGAGGACAGACCATCTACCAGATTAATCAGCGCCTTTCCGTCGCGCTTCAGCGCGATGTTGGAGAGCAGCTGATTGCCTGCAAATGCGCTGGTTGAACGCTGACCTCGCAGCTGACTCCAACGACGGTTAGTAAACCAACATCTAAGATCGGGGTGTATAACAAGAAGAATGATTTGAAATTCAAATATTTCACTATGCAAAAAAAAAATACCTAATCTTCAAAAAAAATCCTCTAAAAAGAAACTAAAATCCTTCAAGATATTGTAACTCTATAACTAATCTCAAGTTTCAACACAAGCCAAAATATCATCTTTCAAAAAATCCTCGTATCAAAAATACGAGGACCTATTATTATTACCTAGGGGCCAAAATCCCTTAAGCTACTACTACTAGTATACTCTATAATAAATTTAAAAACACAATATCCTTTGCCTTGGTAGGCAAAGGCCAATAATCCTAGTGGGTGGGTGCCATGCTAGGGTATTTAGTATTTACCCTACCCTGCATATATGACATGGTGGGTGTGAATGGAGTTCACACACTTTCTCAGCTGGAAAGCTGTGGTGGTGGTTGTCCTTAGCCAAAAAAAAAAGGTTAAAAAAAGACAAACTTGAATCTCTTTTGCACTTGGATTTTGAGAAGTTATCAAGTTCACATAATTTGCCACAATTCCTCCCAATAAATAAATAAATATATTATTATTATTATTATTATTACTATAATATATAATAATATAATTATAATTATAGTGAAATAAAATAAATAAATAAAGGAAAAATTTGTCAAGTGAGAGATTGCAATGGCCTCTTGACTTTTAATACACAATTTTCCTTCATTTTTTTTCAAAAGCTTGATCAGAATTTTGTCAACCAAGCAACACAAACAAACAAGGTGCATGCACTTACTTGAAACCTGGGAACCTAGTCCAGATGAAAACTGGGGATGGATGGATGGATGGATGGATGGATGATAAACAACCAATCTACAATTGTTGGATGGTGCGGGTATTTGATTTTCTTCATAACCACCATTAGGGTTTTGTGTTCGACTATCTCACGCTCCGGACATGGGCCTGGAACAACTTACAAATTTTTTGTTAAATGTCATGTCCGACACCTTGCGTGGTTTCGTCCTTGGCCTTTGGTAAATCTGGGGTTGTCGATGGGAACAAGAATTGGGAACAAATGTATAATTTTATTATCTTGTATTTATACATGTATGAAATAATACATCCACAATGGTCATCCATGAAGGCATGGTGACATTATGAAATTTGATTATGGCTTGGGATATGCAACAAATATAGTTTTTTTGACTTAAGAGTCTTTGGGCACATTGTCTTTGGATACCTTGAGGCCATTTTCGCCCAACCCCATGACACCCATGATGAGGACCCCAAGCCACTAATGTCCCAAAGAGAGCCATGAAATGAATGGGCGTGTGAGCTTGGGGTTTAAAAATATGATATTGCGAGGGGTCCCATGATAGGGAATATGGGCTTGGGCTTTGGGCCAAACCCCCATACTAGGGCACCATACACGATGGATGATGATATGTGGATAGGATACACCATTGTGTATACTAACCCATCTTCATGCATCCAACTCCCTAGTAGCCCTAGAGGTACCTAGTGACGATCATTCAGAAAATAATTATTTAGCCAAATTTGGTTATATAATAGATATGAAAGTAGCCCCCAAAAAAAAAAAAAAAAAAAAAAGCCTTTTATATTCTTGGCTACCTGCTGGAACTTATCATAAAAATCTGGAGATTTGAAAAATAATTCTTCGTAATCTGGCGAATTTGGATCATTTTTCTTGTTGAGTCTAGTTCTAGTTCAAATCCATGTAGAACACAAAATGGAAACTCAAAAGTTGTCAAACACTAGTAACTACCAATGCAAGTGTGTACTTAGGCGAATAGGTAGGTAAATGCATGTGGATGGTTGGTACATAAGTAACCACTATGGTTGGCTATGGGACAAGAAAAACAATGAAGTTTTTCCTATCCACACATCATCCATCTTACATGGTGCATTGGTGGGTGCTGGTTCATTGTGCCTCTTCTTGAAGGGGAAAATATTCATCTCAAGGACTAGTAAGTGATTACCCAACAATTTGTTGAGTTCCAGTTCCCAGCTAACCAATGATCATGAACTCAATTGTTGGTTTACTTACCTATGTATAAATCATCTACTTACATAGTATTTACATGTTTTCTTACCTATCTACCTACCTATGTAGGACCTACTTCTTACATAATGGTTTATAGTTAAAATCGACTTTTGTCTTAGATAAGGTTCATCTTGAACTAAATGTCATGCCACATTCGACAATGGCAAAATCTTGTAATGGTGATTAGTGAAAAAGGTCATTGAGATACCTTTGTGATTCTCACATTAGAGCAAAATGTGTGAGAGGTTTACTTACATTCAGTGACACATCCTTAAGTTTAGCAAATGGTTTTGGGGTAAGTATTTTGTCAACTCCTTGTGTTGTACTAGAATGCAACTTAAAGCACATTCTCTAGTTTTACACATTTGCAAACTAAGGGGTATATGAAAGCTTGAAGATGGTACGAAGAGGAGGGTGCTAATGTGATTTCATGAGTAAATTAAAATGCACAAACCAAACAACAAGTTGATTGGCATGAGTTCAAATCAAGTGGTGAGAAGACTTAATCATGGGTAATTCAAAGTCACTTAACTCACATGACCCAATTTTTAAAAGGTTCCACAACATTTTTCCCCCTATAGTAAATTTTATAATTGGTGATGGGGACTATGTTGAAATGGTTTATATATGTGGGGCTACGAAAAACTTTTAGGTTATGAATCCTATTATTTTGCAAGTTCAAAATTCACACATAGAAGCTTTAGTTAAAAAGTTTCAATGGGTGAAGTTGTTACTTTGAAAAGATATTTCCAACATTGTTATTGCACACTTCAATTGCAATTATTTTGATTGTTTTTTAAAGTTTTAATGGGTGAAAGTCAAACTATTAATTTGATTTCCGACCTTTCTTTTAATTATAAGTTCAACTTCAAGTCTCTAAATGGAAAATGTAAACCCACTTTCAATACCTATGTTTTAAAACCTTTCTAAGGTATAAAAAAAGTTGATTTGGACAAGGTCTACACTTTTGTCTCAAGATTCAAGACACTTTGGGATTTCAATTCCCAAAATGCCCATTTGGGAATGCTTGAGACTCGGCTCCTTTGCCCTCTCCCACACTTGTTGAAAGGTCCACAAATCCCAAGATATTATCTTGGCTCGCAAACCATGAACCCAAGGCTATTGTAGGGACATTGAACCTAGTTGGAATAAACCAATGTTGGGCAGTTTTTTAATCCAATATTGGATTTTTGATGGTTTTTGGATTAGTTATATTTGCATATCACTAATGAAACTTAGTCATTTCATCAAAGAATAACCCTTGGTTCCACCTTAAGGAATCCTAAATATTTTAAACTCACCTCGTGTTTTGTGACAAGATTCAAAGGTTTTCTTAGTTTTCCATGACTATATGCAATGGAGAAAGATGGACTACATTTGATAAGTGTGTCACCAAATTTCTTTTCCTTTCATTTGTTCTTCAATGTGACCTCAAAAGGAGGATTCTTGAAATTACCACTTCGTTTTACACCTTTATTCCATTATGGCAAATGCATCAAAATTTGAACTAAACGAAGTGACAGCCTTTTCAATGGGCAATTATTATTTTTTGTTTCTAATCATCTTCATCTTGCATCTTGTGTTTCTTTTTTCTTTGTTTCTAAATTTTCCTCTCTTCCTATATCAATCTCAAGGTCTTTAATTTTTTTAATGCAACACAAGTTTTTTTTTGTTGACTTGTGATTAATGCTTGGTACTATTTACTAGTTGTTGGCGTTAATTGCAAGCTTTTCACCATGTCACTTTTCATATGGGTTAATGTGTAATCTACCTTGTTCTTTTTACTTCTTTCAACTTGCAAGTCTTCCTTTACTACTTCCCTCCTTATTGCTATATTTGTTTCACAAGATTTCAATTCCTTTAGTTGTTACTTTCAAAAAATCAACAACTTGAAATGCTAATGTAAACATGCAAGTTGAACCAAACATTAATTAGATGTTTGTTGTTCCCAATGCCTTTAGAAGATATGGTAGCAATAATATCATTTTGAGCAATAGTGCAAAACGATAGCACCTTAAAATTAGTGGCCATGACCTTGGCATACATGCTTAGTACTTTTTAAAAGTTTGAAAAGGGGTTCAATTTGTTAAAAGGTGTGCCAAAAAAATTGTTACAACATCAACCATTTGTATTCCTTTTTTTCATATTTATTAGTCATGTTTCACAATCAACATGGATACAAAATGAATGATATTAATGTGTTTAGATTTAAGGTGGTCTAAGTTATCATACATCAAAATATGAGCATTTCTTATTCATTAATGTTCATGAATCAAAATATAGGGTATGATTAAATATTGCATCTAATTTGTTTTGGGTGAATTTGAACCTCGAAACAATTTAAAAATTGAAATCCTCATCACAAAAATTTGACCATTTAAACCTTCTTCAAGGTGAATAATATTAAATTAACATGTTGATTTGAATACAATCAAATAATGTGATGCATAATTTGTCACAATGAAATGATCGAATAAAGGTTTTGGCCTTATAAATAAGGTGTCAAAAATGTTTTATTGTTAGCATAAGGTTAATGTTAAACAATCAAGAAGAAAGCGTGAAGTAGGATCGCACAAGTTTATTTTGAATGTAATTTAAAAAGGTATATAAAAGAGGCAAATGTTTATCCCAAAAGTTTTTTTGAGTAGTTATTGCCAAATAAGTGAAGCAATTTAACCCCAAATGTCATCTCCATTTTTTTCTTTTAGTGCAAATCCATTCTTAAAAGACCATGAGACATAGAATGGTTCTTGAATGATATCCTGTTGTTTGTGATCACAATTTTCCTACCACCAAAAACTATTGAGCCTATTTGGTTCCATAATATGGTATACCATGTTGATGTAGACAAGTGCAAATGTAAATGTGCATATCCATTGTCCTAATGGTGTAAAGAAGAGAAAAGGTTTCCAAGTGTGATTATGTTGGTTTGACAAAATTTTGAAATTTTAACTAGCAAAATTCATATGAAAAGAACTTTTTCAATCATAAGAATCCTCATTGCACCTTGTAGGTGTTGATTGCAAATTGATCACTTCGACCAACTAATTTTGTTGACAAAAATTGATCATGTGATTTAAAAGTTGGGCGGTATAAGTTTTTTGACCTTGTAGGTGCATGCCAATCTAAGTCAAAGTTGACAAAACAAATTTGATGCAAATTTTGAATAACAACCATGGGATGTTATAATAATCGACAAATTGTAGACAATTTAACTTCTTTGACCCAAAACCACCACATAATTACCTACTTGGTCAATTTTCTTTCAAAACATCAACCCAAAAATCCACCATTCAACATTACCAACAATTGTACCCAACGATTTTTAAATTTTGAAAAAAGAAACCCAAACTTGGTCTAGTTCTAAAATATGAAAAAGTCATGAAAAACCAACTATTGAAATTTTTTAAAACCACCCAACACTCAAGTAAACCCAAGTTTATAATATTTCATGGCAACACTCTTGAGAAAATCCACGCATCTAGCCTTAACCCTTTTAGGCTCACTTCAACTTTGTGACCAATTTATCTAGAATTTTTTGACTTTTTGCGGTGAGGCATTCCAAAATTGTTTCTTATCTATTGTTGACAATAAATAAACAAATAAATAAAAATGACCCTACCAACTTCACCAATTTTATTTTTTTCCAAGTTATTTCCCATTTGTGTGATGATCAAGAATAATACACACCTAACCCTAAAATGGTTCTTACCACATTTTTTGGTTGCATACAACACATGTAATTACATAAGACAAGTTGCAAAATTTTATTTTATTTTCCTAGTGATATAGGCCACCTTCATATCACTCACGACCTAAGCTTCTATTGTGGCATGACCATGAGTCATAATATATACATCCAGTGGATGGATGCACTAATGGGTGCTAGGTCACTCTGGCTAGTGCTGGGTCAAATACCTAGCACAGCAAACCTTAGAGTGAACCAGCAACCGCTAGTGTGAACGGGGCTTGCCATGTTCCACCTTGTGGGAACCCAACCCTACAAGGGTCCAATTCCACAAGTGAACTTCACTTGTGTGAACTAATGAGATGATGTTCATCCATGGAAGGAAGGTTCCATCCACTGGTGGTGGTGGTGGTGGTTTTCTTTAAACCCCCCAAAGTCAAGCTCAATGGCAGAGGAGCTGGCTGGCAGAAGTTTCTCACCTGCACGCCACTGGGTTCGAACCCAGAACCTTTTTTTTCTGAGGATCCCATTATGGGCTACACCACCAGTACTTTCTTGTGTAGTCAAAGTGCTGACCTGCTTTACGAAGCTGCACAAGAAGTGGCTATAAACCATTACATCAAGCCATAAATCTTTTGTCATCCTTCTACCTTTTTGGCTAAATATTGAAACCAGATGTAGAAATTTGGCTATCTGATTTTTCTTTTTTTGGGAGGTCTCACTTCTGGCCAGTGGGTTTTTTTTTTTTTTTTTTTTGGGTGAAACTTCCGCATGTTTTTATAAAACAAAAGTCCAAAAAACAACATACTCAAAGTGAACTTTTCGGAAAATTCCCAAAAAAATTGCCACATTTTGAGGAAACATGTTTTGAAATTGCCAAGATTTTGGATGACTAGATTTCTTTTTTTTTTGAAATTGCCATATTTAGTTAATAGGCTCTGAGTGATTCACCAATATGTAATAGGGATTCCTAGAAAAAAATTTCTTTTCTATTTGTCTTGTAGCCAGATTTAACTAAATTCTCTTGTGGCTGCTGATTGGTCACCTTTGGAGCAACATGAGAAAATTGAAGAGGGGAATAAATAAATAAATAAATAAAACAGCTTCTGGCTGTTGAAGCATTCAAAAAGTAATTCATTTTGAATTTTTTGAGTTTTGAATTTCTCTTTTTGGCGAAATATTTGCCTGCTTTTATTACTACACATGATTTTTGGAGTAAATTTTCGTCATTTTGCAGAAAATAGTTTGTGAGGAACATTCTATCACAAATTCCCTTTTTTCATATTAAATTTCTAAAATCACCAAATCCACCACAATTGCCTACAATATAATATGAAAGGGTCCCTTGAATAAATTTGAATAAATTTCAAAATATTCATATTTTGAATATCACCCAAAAAAGAATAAAAGAAAACTGATTATTTCTTCGGTCGTCACAATGTTGTTTTTTAAAAATTCTCTCACCTTGCTCCAAAAGTAGAAATCAGCCACAAAAGGATTTAGCCAAAATCTGGCTACAAAAAAATAGAGAAATAAAAAATTCTAGGAATGCTATTATAAGTTGGCAAACCACTGGATATTAACTAAATATGACAATTTCAAAAAAAGAAGCTAAAAATCTGCCCAAATCATCCCCAAATTTAGGAATCCCCCCTACTACAAGATGGGGGAACCACTAGAACCTAATAGCTAAATATGGCGATTTTAAAAAGAAAAAATATTAAAAAATTCCCAAATCCTGCCAAATTTTTTCCCAAATCCTTCAAATTTTTTTGACAATTTCATAACTTAGTTCCTTGAAATGTAAGGATTTCCAGAAAATCTTATCCAAGAAATGGTCCCTTGAACATGTTGCCTGGGACTTTTAAAAAAACAAACAAACAGAAAAATGGCGAAGTTTCGCCACAAAATAAATAAATAAATAAATAAATCACTGTGCCGACGTTATCGTCCGCGAAGTTGCGCGCCATTTAAGTACTTTGCATTCATTAATAGCGAGTAGACGGAAAGGTACGCGGAAACGACCATGAAAATATCGTAAGTGGCCGACACGGTTCCCGTCGACCGGTTACGGCACGCCGTTCCGTCGGAGGCGATCGGAGGCGACCATAAAAAGACCAAAGCCAAGGTCGTCATTGCCATCGCGCAATTCTTCTTTCTCTCTCACGCTTCTAGTGTTGCTGCAAAGCTTCTTCGCTTCGTCGTCTCGATAACGATCTCGTCTCCAAGCAAAGATCGTCGCCTTCGCTTCCAAGAATCCAAGTCCTCGACACTCACCTTTACACTTAACAGGCGAGTAGAACATCTCTCGGGATTTTGTCTTTCGCTTTGTCTTCTGGGGTTGTGTTTTGTTTTTTCGGCTTTTTGTCCTTTTGTTTTGTCTTTTTTTTTTTTTTTCCCTTTCCGGGTTCTTCTGATAGCAGATGTGCGCTGCTTGAGCCCCCTCCCCCTCCCCGGCCGTCATGCGTCGGGAGCGTGTGTAAGAAGAATTCTGTTTGCGTTTTGGGTGCTCTGGAAGGAAGCTGTCTTTTTTTTCTTTTTCTTTTTTTGTGCTCGAACGTCTATGAAGAGTTTTCATGGTGGATAAGGGAAACTTTTGGTTATGAGATGAGGAAATTTCATTATTTTTCAGGTTTTGTTTGTCGTGGTTGTGTCTTGTCTCTGTGTTGTTGTTATTGTTGTTTTGGAGTGCTGCTTCAATAGTTTTGCGTAAGTCGTACGTGCTATGAAATGCATGCTCAAGAGACGAGGAAATATTGCTGGCGGGGAATTTTTGTTTTTGTCTCCTTTTGATGAATATATTTTCGTGGTGGTATATACGTCGTCTGTTGCTCTGCTAGGGTTCTTGCAGACTCTGTTCCTTACGTGCACGATTGTGTATGAAGAGGATTGTGTTTTTTTCTGGTGGTCGGTGTGTTTGAAGCCGTCAAGGTGCAGTATGTCCCGCTAGACTAGCGTCTATCCTGATGGAACCTCTTGTTGGCTTATCATCAGCAAGGATTACTGCGAACGTTGAACTTTTGCTTTTGTAGAAGTTTGTCATGGAAGAGAGTTTCAGGCCAAACGGAGCCTGTAGCCAAAGATTGCAAGATCGTTCATCAATCGTGTCTAAAGCAGTTTATGCACATCGTATATTTTGCCATGAGGTATGTCGTTTGTTGGAAATTGCTGGAATCTGATATGCTGTCTGTTGCTCTGTGGTTTGGTACCATGAAACTCCAGATATTATGGCAGGGGATCATGGTGCCGTGCATGTGGTGGAGTCCAAGGCTGTGTGGGACAGCAAGATTCAAGAGTCCAAGCATGCTGGAAAAGTTGTAAGTGCTTTTTCTTTCTTTCTTTCTCTGAAGTTTGCCAGTCCATCACCCCCCTTACAGTTGGCCATCACCAGCTTCCATAGCTGCAGCTGAGAGTGATAAGCCTTTCTCTTTGACAAAGTGCTTGGGAGTGGAGTCAGAAAATGTCTTGCAGACAAGTAAATGATGACAACCAGTGGTTCTCGTATGTGAGCAGATTGTGGTGGATTTCACAGCCACCTGGTGTGGACCATGCCGTGTTATGTCTCCAATTTTTGTCGAACTGAGCAAGAAGTACCCAACCTTGGTATTTCTCAAGGTTGATGTTGATGAGGTGGCGGTAAGTGTTTTTCTTGGGGTTGCACAATTTCCTTGCTCTAGGTTGCTGATAACATGGATAAAACCCATAAAGGTTCAACTTTTTTCAGGAGGATATCCTGGGAAGCTGTCCAGACATGAAATATCAAGGTGCTCCCATCATGAGGATGAATTTGCTCTTTAGTAAAAGAGAGAGTAGGAGAATTTTGAGATGCATTTGACAAGGGTTATGCAATTTTGTTCAGAAAATTAAGTGGAGGGGAGGATTGAATTTGGGAAGGAATTTTGCACTATTGGATTTTGTGCAGGATGTGACATCAGAATGGGATATTCGTGCAATGCCTACATTCTTGTTCATCAAAGATGGCAAGCAGGTTGACAAGATTGTGGGTGCAAACAAGGATGAGCTGGACAAGAAAGTACAACATTATGCTTCCCTAGTCACTGCTTAGGGGGCCTGTATTTTGCAGTGGTCCTGAGAGGAATGTGTGAAACAGTCATGTTGCTGAAAGAATAATTGTCTTTTGGGTGGTGGGGGGAGGAGTAGAAAGTATATCCTGAAAGCTTTGTGTCTCTTTCTCAAAAGTATGGAACAACCAAGAGTACAAAAGTTGTACAAGAAATATTTATGTGTCCAGTAAGTGTGTGTAAGGAATATTACATGCTCTTTATACTCCTGTCCCCTTCCACATATCTGTTGTAATTTTCGAGATCTTCGGATCCCAATGACCTTATGCTCTCTCTCCTTGGTTTCTGTGGAGGGGGGAAGAAGCTTTGAAGGCTTGCTTTGCTAAAAGTTGTATAAATGGTGTCAGTGGTAAGCTGTCAGTTGCACATACCACTGTTATTATGAGCTGCAATTCGTCATTGCGTTTGTGCTTGATGTGATGAAATGAAGTTGTGTTATTGAATGCAGCCTCATGTTGGACTCTTTGTTCTGTCACTGCCACATCAACCATGCATCTCTCAAATGCTTTGAAGTAGATGTTTCTAACAGATTTATTGGTGTTGTGCTGAGCTGAAGCAAGGGATTGCTAGTAAGTAAGTTTGGCTTGTGTCAAAAGTTTCCATTCCTTTTCACTTTTTATACTCTTCCAACTGCTCTTATATTATTGCTTTCCAAAATATTTGAAAGGATTGGTGCTCAGAAATTGGACTGCAAAATTCAGTACATATGAAATTGGATGTCTGGATTATTTTGTGGCTTTGTTTAATGAAGATTACAATTATGGGTCTCTGTGTATCTCGACCATCAGAAATTCTGCAAAAGAAGTGTTCACTTTTTTTGAGGATTGCAAAATAAGGAAAGATCTTAGATGGATGGTGGCTGTTTACTTTCTTTGCACAAGTTCCAAAATTCTTTCTGTTGGTACACACTTCCATCTTCGAACTAACAACAGTCTTTTGTTTAGCATACATAGGAAGTTGTTAAGATGGTTTAAAGAAATTGAAAGTAGTCAGTACGAAAATACTGTTATACATGTTTTGGATATGTTATACCGATTATGGGTGTATGTAAACATGGCGCTGGCATGTTATCTGCGCTTTGGAATATTCATAACATGGTAGGGTATGAGTGAAAAACCTACCTGATTCTTCTTACCCAAGTTGTTTTTCAAAATATGAATGAGGCAAAGGGTAGATTGGGGGAAAAAGATTTGTAGCAGTACTTCTATATTGATTATATGCACTGTCTTTGGCCGATTTAACATATTCTGCATATTGACAAGCAGCAGCAACATTACTTTCAAGTTGTGAACTACAGTCCGTAGCTAGGACAAGTGTATCAGAGACTTCATGCGCACAGTATGCACTCTTACAATATATTGGAAGTGACAAGTGTACCAGAGATCGCATGTGCACACAGTTTCTTACTTACCTTCATGAACTCTTACAATATTATGTGACAAGTGTACCAAAGATCTCATGTGCACAGTGTGCACTGTTACAATGTATTGTAAGTTTGGTGAAGGAAATGTCCCTATATGTGCAGGTCTCTCTCATTCTAAGAAAACTATCCCTCAACCCATCTGACAGATTTGCCAGAAAGTAACTGCAAAGATTTGATGTAATGATCAGGGCATGAAACGTATACTGGTTTGGATTTTTCTAACTAACGATTTTGAACATATTCACCATCGTCATAAATGTTCCATCAAATATCATATTTATGTATGTAATATAATGTATATATATATATATATATATATGACATATCAATGCACACATTCATCAAGGTTTAAATGCAAGGCCTGATGGAGAGAATTCCACACAACAGCTTTAAAATGTTGATAACATACCAACAAAAAAAAATTAAGTTTTATTAATTTTGATATAAAATTATTTTTAAAACGCAAACTGATATACTCAAATTTGCATATGCAAATGCTACCAGAAAAAAAATGATCTTAAGCTTATTCAATAATCTATTTACAAAAATAAATAAAATTCGAAAAACAATTTAAAATAGCATATTATGAGCAGTAAAAAACTCACCAATTCCTTTTTTTTATAGAAAAAATGCATCTACAACTTTCATAAATACAATTCAATTCCATGTAAATATGATTGTTTTCATTAGATTTTTAACAAAAATATTTTGTTGGGAGAAAAACATGTTCAAGTTTTGAAGAATTAGAATGGTTTATTTCGTTATGTACAACTGTGTTGTGATATTATTCAAACGATAATCACCCATAAGTAATTTAATCCACATTTGTTTATATTTGTTTATAAAACAGTTATGAAGTTGCAAAATTGATTCAATCCTTAAATAATATGTTGAAAAAAATCAATTTTAAATTTGATCTGTTTGATATTTTTTGGAAAAATCATTGTTGATATTCCCCAACCCCACCACCCCCCCTACCCTCCTTTAAATTGGCTAAATTTGACCATTAGAAGAAATTTTAATTAAATAACCAAAGTAAACATTTTTTTTCAACATCAAATATGTTGAAAAACATTAATTATAAACTAATAAAAATGATTAATTATACAACATTAAAAAATATGGCAACATATTATTTATATTGTTTTCTTAATAATGTAGCAATGTATTTTATTTTTGTAGAAACAAAAGAAACAAAACGGGTGATATTTTGGCATTAAACTGTTGAATTATCACCCCCAACCCCCCTTGAATCAACAATATTTTTTATTTGATCTTTGGTGGCAAATTTTTGCATGTTGGTGGATTTTTTTAGTTAAAAAAAAAATAGAATAACATATTGAACCTAGTGAACACCAAACAAAGTGTTGAAATGACAAATCTTCATAAAAATTATTTCTCATCATCATAACAAAAAACATAGATGATAATAGATAAACCTGATGGCCACCAAAATGTAAAAAGAAACAAGACCTTTACAATAGGGAAAAGAACTAAAGGATGTCATAACATTGCCAAGTTTTCGCGGTGCCCACCAAAATCAATAATTTAAAATAATTAGTAAGCAATTTAATGGAAAAATCAAAAAACACAATTTGGAATACCTACAAAATATTATGCCATTTAATTTCATAGAGTAGCAACAAAACAATTTATGATAGCTACAATTCATGTATTTCATTAATCATTGGTGGAACATTGAACACAAAATCATAGGGCACTAAGCAATCAAAAATAACAATAGAAATATCATTTAGTGGCAACCAATGGGTATCATAGTCTTAACTTGAAACATACTGGGACATATACATTGAACATTTACCCTTGAATAGGTAAGAATGCATATTATGAAATATGAATTTCACCTTGAAGAGCTAACAACCTGAATAAACCTCAAATGCACGAAAGAACAATGTCAACCCAAAATTAAGGAATCCTCTAACCTTTTAGACCAAGATTCAAACATGCAACTACATCCTTTGCTTCTCTAAACAGAAAACCTAGTGGATGGCATGATTTTCTACCAATTAGAACTATAAATGTTTTCATGTGATGTGCAAACAAAGATTGGAATCCACTACAATTAAATATGAATAATTGAAATTTCCCCAAACTACAAACCTTAAATTGACAAAATATAAAATAAAAATAAATAATTGAACTAATGTGAAATGAGAAACATGGAAAACATAACTGAAACAAGGAAGGGAAATTTTTACTTAAGACATTACCTAAAGCAAAATTGCGCTATTGTTGAATCCCCATTCGAACTTCCTTTAAATTACTTGAATAAATGGTGGCCTCAAAAATTGCATGATAACTACAAAATGGGCATAAATTGTTTCTGCAAAGTGCAAAACCTTCAATGTAGACCACAACCAAGATGCAAGGTGTAACCATTGCCCCTTGTTTTTAAACAATTCACGTGCTTTAAATGGTTTAAAAAAGAGTCTGCTTCATTTTGAATATTGAAGGGCCTCACTAATCTCATCATCAATGAACAATATTTGATCCTTGTCCCCATAAAATAGACCTCTACATGCAAAATGAACTTGATCCAAATCCTTCAAATAGCAATAAACTCAATGTGTGAACTAGCATGTTGTTGTAGTGCATTACTCACATCTTCAAACAAACACAAATTGATCGATGAGAGTCTTGGGCATCAACAAAGGTAAAATTTAAAGGAAATATTCTAACAACATACATGACCAATAACAATGTAAAAATGTTCAAATGCTCAAAAAAGGAAATGTTCTACTCCAGCATGAAAGTCCAACTTGGAAACATTTAAATTCTTCCTAATCTCTCATTGATTCCCTTGAAGAAATGCACATTTTGGAAAGTAACAATGGATACCATTAACACCAAGAATGAACAACTTTTTAGTTATCATAGACTAAAGTTGAAATGTCTGAATTTGCCACTTTGGATTCGAAAGAACAACATTAAACACTTACGAAAGAGAAAACAAATTAAAATAGAGAAAAATTCAAGAATGTATATAAGTTTTCATCCTTGTCATTAGAAATGTTAATCTAAATGAGAATTTATAAAACTTAAATTGATATCTAGAATATGGAAGGATAATTCTAAACGTTGGGTTTGAACATCCATAAATAACCAAGGGAATTCAATAATAACATGGAAACACACAAATTGCAATGTGGTAACCACCAAGTAGATTGAAGCATAGAAAACTAAAAGCATAACAAAGGACACCAAGTAGGCAATAGATGGCTGCATGTAAGAAAATAGGTTGGGAACCAATGTAAACTTTAAAAATACATATTTCAAAAACAAAGGTTACAAACAACATTCAAACAATAGAATTAAAGATTTAATAGATTTGTTGAAAAGGAAATATTTGAAATATTCAAACAAGTTAATGAAGATGATTAATTAATAAGGTATTTTTTATTTCAATTTCAAATTCACACTATTACCAGATGTGGGTTGGTAAACACGACTACATTTCACACATAACCATTACTAAAATTCTAGGTTTTTCAAACCGATTTTTTTGGTAAAAAAACACCCTAAAGTGACAAACATAAAAAAAACCCCTAGTTTTTTAGGACAAGTCGATTTTACCTTGTTAACTACGAAACAATTTGGCAATTCCAACTTTGACATATTTTTTCTATTACAGTTTATGTTCAAATGAAATAAATAAAGGCAGAATCTTTTAGTTTATTCAAAGATCTAATCAATAAAATCAATATATTTGTCAAGAGCTTTTTAAGGGTATGTCGCACGTCACTTGAACACAAACAAATCGGGGCATTTCTAAACTTTTAGTGGTTGGGAATCAAATTGTCAATTTCACTCATGGCCCTTCTTTTGGCCATAACTTATGTTTTAAGAACCCAAATGGGTCATGTGAGCCCATTTTAGACATTTACGTTTTAAGAGATTTTTAATGATATAATGAACTTTTCAATCAAATGACTTTTGACCCCTACAATCGCCTTCTGAAAATTCGGGAGTCCATTGGGACTCCAACTCCCAAAGTGGGAGTTCACTTCAGAGTGTGGGCGTTTATTCCCTCACACTTTCTTACACTCATAGGAGCATGAAATGTGACTTCCGGGCTCACTTTTGATTCGCAGTACCTTTGCTAGCCTTTGCATTGGTCACGAACCCAAGGCTAGGGTTGTGACAAACTTATTTGAAAAATCAATTCATTAAAGAGTGATAAACAAAACAAACTTAGAAGAAAGAAACATTTTGCTTTGATACCATGAAGAAAAATAGATGATATATGACTGCATTTTTTGTTATATCAAGCTTATGAATTGATGAAAATACATAGTGAACACTAATCATTTATAATATGAGCAAGTCCCTATGTTAATAAAATAAATTTCTATTTGTTGCATGTTTAGAATATCTACCATGATCAACTACTTGTTGCTTATGGTGCACATTTTATTTGTTAATGGTTTGTGTACATTTATTCTTATAAATTATTTATACAATTGCTTTGATTTTGGTGCACTAATTAATCTGCACCAAACCATGTGCAAACATTAAATTTTATAGAACGATTTTGATTGTTCTATTTACTGAGTGTGGTTTGTTATTGTATTTGTTTTTACAAAATTATTGAACATGGAAACATGTTTTTGAAAATAATAACATTGTCTACTAATGAAACACAAATGAATATTCCTTGTTGAGAAAAAAATTACGCACAATTTTTTTTTGTTTATCTTTTGTATTACCCAAGGTAATAGTTTCTCAAAAAACATTTATTTCTAGCATTTTTAGACTTTGAACAAAACTAAACATTCGAAAACATGTCATTTCAATTCTCTTCCTCTTCATTCACAACAAGAAAGGAGAATGTCAGTAGACTCCACAATTTTGAATTCCTTGAAAAAATCTGACCACATAGAACAAAATGACAAGAGGAAAAAGAAACATGTTGTGCATAGAACTACATAGAGAGATTTAAAATTGCTCATCCTCCCCATCGCCATTGCTCCCCCTCCCTTGCAAGCTTGGGAGTTTCAAGGTTTTTTCATCCACATTTCATCATGGTTGAATGTGAATTTTTCATCAGATTCTAACTTTTTTGATCAAGCTCCATTCATCTATCGTTTGTGAATGAACAAGGAGCTCTGGTTGATGACACCACACCCCCAAGCTTTTTTTCATCCACATTTCATCAAGTTCAATTGTAATCACCAAAGTTCCAGTTGACAATTCCCAAACCTTTTTCATTCACATTTCATTGTGAACACTAACAAATGAGGAGCTCTAGTTGATGACACCCAAGCCTTTTTCATCTACATTTCATTGAGTTTGACTATGAACACAAACAAATGAAGAGTTTCAGTTGATAACACCCAAGCCTTTTTCATCCACATTTCATTCAATTCAATTGTGAACAAGGATCTCTGGTCAATGACACCCAAAAAATTTTCATCCACATTTCATTGAGTTCCATTTTGAACTTTTCATTTAATTTCATCCATTCATGATCGAGGTCAATTATGAATTCATGTAGGGTTTCTTGAATATTTTCAAAGTTGTTTTATTGGGTTTGTGAACCAACTAGGGAGGAGCTTTAGCCCATGACGCCACCATTGGTCCAAGCTTTTTCCATCCATAATTCATCAAGTTGGATTGTTTCATTTATTTTTGATTGAATTCAATTTTGAGTTTCATCTATTTCCCATCCGTCATTCCAAAGCAGTTCTTAAAATGAACAATGATCAAGAAGCTCTGGTTGACAATGCCATGGGTCCAAGATTTGTCATCCACATTGCATTGAGAATGAATTCTGGACTTTTCATCAAGATTTGCCATCCCCATTTCATTGAAAATGAATTCAAACTTTTCATCAAGATTTGCCATCCACGTTTCATCGAAAATGAATTGTGAATTTTTCATCAAGATTCGTCATCCAAATTTCATTGAAAATGAATTGTGGACTTTTCATAAAGTTGCATCCGTTTTGCATCGAGGTCGATGATTCTGAGTTCATCCAGTTTTCATCTATCGTCCCGAAGCGGGTCGATGGGGTTTGTGAACGAACGAAGAGCTACGGTCGACGATGCCACCGGCAGCCGCCGGTTCACGAGGACCGGAAAACCGGTCGACATCCTGAAGAGCATCGTCTTCGCGGGGGTTGTTGTCGCAGCAGCTCTGCTGCGCAATTGCGCTTTTTCCGACGACCAAATTTGACGATCCGAGCAGGTTCTTAAGGGTTTCTGCAAGCTGGATTGATGCATCAAGCGAGGATCGAGTACAAGAAGAGCCCATAAGGTAAAAAAATCTCATCCAGTTTAGATTATGTTTTGTTGTTTATTTTTTCTTCCTCGGTGCTTTGCTTCTCAATCAAGTTTGATCGTCTTCCCTGGACAGTGTTTCTGGTAAGATCTTTTCGTACATTGTTGGTTCTTTTCGGGATCTAAAGAACTACAGTCGCGCAGATCGGGATGTGTTAGGAGTATTTTAGGTTTCCATCAGTTCGTTTCTGGAGGCTTCTTTTTTCTCTTAGGATTTTGGGGATTTGTTCCTTTTGTGGAGTGTACCAGGAAGTGGGGTCATGGGTTGTCGTTTTTTTTCTGTTTGGTAGACAGGTTTTGTGCGCGTGGATTTAATGTGTAAGATCTGAGTAAGTCTGACTCTTTTGGTGGCTGAGGGAGGGAGGGAGGGAGGGGGGAGTTGTTTTCGGCTGTGATCCAGAAAACCCTAAAAAAAATCTTCATTGTGAGGTTGCAACTCTGTATGGTTGATCCGGTTTGTTTGATTGATTTTGTGTGTTTTTGGAAAGTTTCTGTGCAGGATTGTAGAACCAGCAACATATCTTTTCTGTCAGGAGCAACAGCAAACTCAATGTTGGATCCTTGAATAGGAAGATTCAAACAGAAGACAAAAGGAAGAAGCATCCAGACTCAGGCAGAGGCTTTTACAGGAACAAGACAAAAGGAAGAAACATCCAGACTCAGGCAGACAGGATTTTACATTAACAAAATTGATTTGACTCACAAGGAGAACAACCTCTCGATTTCCTGATACCTTCAAATTGAGGGGTCTGAAGGAGAAGATTCAGGGTTTTGCAGCTTTTTTTAGGACTGTTAAAGGGATTTGCAATCTAGGGTTGAAGAAGCAGATCCAGGAATTATGGTGAAGTTGACAATGATAGCAAGGGTTACAGATGGATTGCCATTGGCAGAGGGATTAGATGATGGACGGGACCAGAAAGACCTTGAGTTCTACAAGCAGCAGGCAAAACAACTGTGCAAGAGACTCTCACAGCAAAAGCAGGGAGCTTCTCGCATGTCTGTGGAGACTGGACCTTACTTTTTCCAGTATCCTCTCTCTCTCTCTCTCTCGCTCTCTCTCTCTCTGTGTCTCTCTGTGCATGTTCTGGAAGCTTGCATTTGGGTTTCATTGCATTCTCTGCTTGTTCACAAATCTTTGTCTGGGGCGTTTGTTTATGAGGTGGAGCTTCTTGCAGTCAAGGTTTCATTGAATTCCCTAAATGTTGGCAAATCTTTTTCTCAAAGGTTTGTTTGTGAGGTGGAGCTTGCACTTGAGGTTTCGTTGCATTGGCCTATGTGTTGACAAAGCTTTGTCCAGAAAGCTAGGTCTGAGGTTTACACCTTGACATACCTTCCACAGTTACCTTATAGAAGGTGGAGTCTGCTACCTTACTCTCTGTGATCGATCATATCCAAAAAAGCTTGCTTATCAATACCTTGAGGAGCTTCAGCGGGAGTTTGAGAAGGTCAACCGGTCACAAATTGAGACTGTCGCCAGACCATATGCTTTCATAAAGTTTGGTATGGCATTTTTTGAATCCTTTGTTTCATTCTCGTTTGATGCATTCTTCCATATATATATATATATATATATATTTTGGTGAATGAATTGCCCCCCAGAGTTGCAGTTTTGATTCATATATTTTCTGCTCTGTGCAGACACATTTATTCAGAAAACACGGAAGCTATATTTGGACACACGCACACAACGGAATCTGTCAAAGCTCAATGATGATCTGTTTGAAGTGCAGCAAATTATGACCCGCAACATTCAGGAGGTTTTGGGCGTTGGGGATCGTCTTGACCGTATGTCCTTAACCCAAAATCAAATCATGGTTTTTGCACAGATGGTGTTAAAGTTTTGGTGGTGAAGCTGGGTTTAGCCTGTCTTGTTTCTAGATGAAAGCAACAATGGTATTGATCATGCTTGACTACAGAGTTGAACATGCATGTGCTATATATGCTTATTATATTTTACTTAAAATTCTCTCAGGAACAGTGTTTGATATTTGTTTTTTTTTCCTTTTGTGACATTATCAATGCAGAGGTTAGTCAGATGTCAAGCAGGCTTTCATCAGAGTCACGGATTTTTGCTGACAAAGCAAAAGATCTGAACAGACAGGTAACAAGTGTTCAAACATTCCTTGTAGCTTTCCCTTTGAGGGGTTCTATAATTGCAGGTTTAGCTCTGATATGTGCCCTGGCTTTCTCCATTTCTTAGATCATCCACATGAAAAGGCAGTTGAGTTATTGGATTTTGGCATAGTTGTTGTAGAAGATTTGATTGCCCTAAACCCTAATTTGCATGTCTATTGTCAACACAGGCTTTCATTCGGAAATGGGCACCAGTTGCAATTGTGGTTGGGATCGTGGTCTTGCTTCTATGGTTTCGGCGCTATTTTTGGGGCTAACTGCTATATCATTTTGGCGTCAAGCTATTCTTGATTATGCCTGAGCTATTACCAAAATATGTACCCAAACAATGGGGACACTGACTCTTTATCTGTGCATAGTAACTGTTAAAGCACAGGTCTAGCACACAGTTCTTTGAGTAGAGAGAGGAATTCTGTGATTTAGCACCATATGATTCTTGTATGTCTTCATCAATACTGAAGTAGTTTGCTTGCAGTGACAGCATTAACGGTAGTGTAGGCCTGTCCAAATGTAGTATCCGATGGAGAAACTTTAATTGGAATGCTGTTGTTTGTGAAGAGGAGGATGAAGGGGAAGAGCATTCAATTATATGCAACATCAAATGAGTTTGTACTGATGAGTTGGATGATTTTTGATGGTGGGATCTTTATTTTCTGAAGTCCAAATCCTCTGTGCAGTTTTCCTGATGCCACAGAACAAGACCAGCAATAACAAACAGAAGGCAAGCAATATTTCAAACTATTGGGCGGCTAATACTCTTGATGCTAGGCTAAAATTTTCACTATTGTAGAGAGTCAGGTTGAGTTGTTTCAAAAAGCATAAGAAATATCTTTGGTCAATGTTTGCTTCTGATTTTGCCGCAGTGCATGAATTATTTCCTATGACAGAAGCAGGTTTGACTAACATATATGCATCATGTTTACTTTAATCATCACCACTCCAGTTGATTGTTGTGTTTGGCATCCTTGCATTGCTTTATTTCCATGGATAGTGCCTTGAGAGATTCATAATGCGGTACTATACATTCATACATATATATATATATGAGATTGTAGAGAAATCTCCACAATGAATGAGGTCCTATCCCTACAAAACTTGCTCACAAAGTGTGGACAGTCACCTTCATCATGAATTAGGAGTGGTTGCTACAACTGCTGGGTTGTGGAATCTTGTACTTGTACTTAGTACCTTTTGGTGAAGTCTGTGTTTGGATCATGTCCACCTTTAGGGTATGAATGTTCATTATTTAATGGTCATGTAGGACTGTGAAGATGAGTTGTGCATGTTTGAAGGTTATATCCCATGTTTGGTGATTTTCTATTGGAGGTTTTCATGGGTGGTTAACGGAGATGTGAAAGCACCATTCAGAATACAGAGTAATAAGATTCAGAAGCTTTGTGCATCTAGGATTGTGAAGGTTACTCTATCCACTTCTTTGTCATGTATCCAGTTGTTTTTAGAGATTCTCAGCACTTTGGAGACCTAGCTTTTCTTTATCTTGAGCATTGTTTGGGATTCCAGTAGGTGCTTTTACTTTTGCTTCACTATTGTGGCCTTCTCCTTGTACATTTTTTTAGTTTATTTTAGTGGGATTGATGTTATGCTTTTGCCCATGTGTTACTTAATGTGCAATGTGAAATAGAACTTGTGGAAAGGCTTGCAGCATGATGCTTAGTGACATGTGTTTATTAAAGAGTGGAGAATCCAACTACCCTCTTTAGTCAATGTTCCTCCATGTACTCGTGAACTTTAGTAATACAAAACATCCTCTAAGAAAATCAATAAAATGCACCTTAATGTTTGAAAGCAGAATAGATTTTTTAAAAACTAATTTCATGTAGGATATCACTAGAAAGGAATAATGATGTTTCAGGATAGTTTTCAAAGGATGTTTGTGCTGAAGTATTCAACATCACAATAGCTAGGGACTAAGTTCATTTAAAGAATCTCCTTATGCATGATTGATTTTAACTTCACCATAATACTTTATGGCATAACTTGAAGTACTTATAGGTATTTCACAAGCTTTTTGATCCCTACATTCTACTTCATACTTCAGTGTTTATCAATGGTTACTTCTTGTGTGTAAAATGCATCAAAATTCTTGTTTTCAAAAAGTACTTTCATGGTTTCTTGATCACCATGTTGCAATATAAGTGAAAAATTTGATCACAGTTCATGTTTGGAAAAAGAAAATTTACAAACCTTTAATCCATCCACAAACAATAAGAAACAAATTTCAACTTAAGGAGGAAACTTTGATTGCTTGATTTTTTTTTTCAAGGCACACAAAAAGCAATGTCCTTGTTCTTTTCCCCCATACCAAAATAACCAGATCCATAGTCTTTACCTGTGTCTGAGTAATACATGAAGTAGCCGGGCCACAAAAGGCTTCGCACAATCACATCTCTTTGCAAAGGGATTGCATGTATGCTCCATGAACCTACCACAATTCTTGCTTTTGTTGTTGAACTTTTTTCCATAGAAAAATTCTAGTACATGTGCATATTGCTAAGTTTCTATGTGTAGGATTCATGGTTTAAGATTGAGAAATCACACTATTCACAAAGGTTTTAGATTGAGAGATCATGTGTCTATGATTTCATAAGGTTTAGAATTGAGAAATCACATCTCTATGATTCAAGAAAGTCCTGGATTGAGAAATCACATGTCTATGATTCAAGATGGTGTAAGAGTGAGAAATCAAAATGGTAAAAAAAATTGAATAAGAAGAGATTATTACCTGGAAGATCCTTGGAAATGGGTGCTTCATGATAGCCCTTGAAAAGATGGCAATAGGAATCAAGCTCATCAATAAATTTTGGCCCTTTAATCACAAGCAAAAACCCATTACGGAAGGCATTCCCTTTGATGAACATGATCATGATGCAAATTAGCTCAGAGAGAGAGAGAGAGAGAGAGAGAGAGTTCCTATATATATATAGAGAGAGAGACTGAAAACAAGTTTTTTTTGAATAGAGAGAAAAAATGCATGTGTATTTCAATTTGATATATAAATTTGATATGAAGATAGAACAAACAAAAGAGGCAAATATGAGAAGAGGAGACCTGAGAAAGTGGTGTTTTTGACAAGGACATTTGCTGGAGTCATCACTAAGGCATTGTAAGGTACAACTCCACAATCTTCATCCACCATCTTCATCAATGCTGCTAGTCTTTCCAACTGCTACAAAATTCATACATCTGATGCTCAAAATGATCAAGTACCATCTTCCAATTGAGATGTTCACCCAGCAAAAATACAAAAAATCAAAGTTCATGTCAATTGGTTTGTAAGAGGACTTCCCAAGAATTAAAGCCTGCAAATCAAAATTGAAATCCAGCACAACACTCTAGTACCCAATACTTGTCACAACAATCTCCATCTGGAAAATCCTGCACATTGTCAGAAGAGAAAGATGGATGTGGCAGGGAGATATGGTGGGCTAACCTCAGGCACCTCAGTACCCTTGGGTATCTCTTCTCCCTCACCTTCTTCACCTTCCTCTCCTTCCACAACTTCCTCATCTTCAATGACCTAGTCACATGATGCAGCAAAACCATGTTGAAAGGTTTGGGATTACAAAAGAATTAACATGGTAAAATGAAAAGGTGACAAAATTTGAGAGTAGCTAGATAGCTAGCTAGGTAGCTCAACTTTCATTTTGCAGTAAAAGTGACATGAGCTTTGAGTAAAGAAAAAAACACAGTGGTGCACACTTTAGCTTCTTCACCAACACCAGGAGGCTCATCACTAGCATCTTCATCTTCTGTGGCTGGTGCTGTGCTCTCGTCTTCTGTCACAGGCTCTGGTTGTTCTTCCTCTGATGTAGTACCCTTCTCATCTGTGGGTGATGAGCCTGACTTGTCCCCTATCAATGCCGGCTCTATCACTGCAAGACTCACCAAAACACATCACACCCAAAAACTAAAGCTCAATCTGTAATATAAAACTCATCAAAGCTGCAAACACAAGATCAAAATGTAGGTAATCTATATGCAGATATGTACAACTCTATGCTTATCCAGATCACCACCAAATCAGCAAAACAATATCAACCCAAAAACTTACAATTCAATCTGTAATAGAAAATGCATGAAAATGGCAAGCGACTGAAATTAGGTTAGCTATATTGCAGGTGCATGCAATCTACAATTACCCAGACATGAATTTTAAGTTTTGAGTTTTAACATGCATATGGTTTTCAGTGAGAAAGGGGGGGGAGGGGGATGGAAAAAGATCATTACTCTCATCAAATTCTGAAGGTTGGGGAGGCTCTGGGATGACAAAGAATTTATTACTGGGGTCACCTGTGAAAGGGCCTTTGCATTGCTTGCACAACTCATACCTCTCTTCTGTTAGTGGCACCTGCAAATCCAGCCACTGCACTCCATTTTGACTGCATACCAACAACACAAACAAAATCATTAAACTTCCTTCTGTCTCATCACTGTACACTTTCTGTACTATGCACATGGCACACACATGCAACCCAAAAGCTCAGCTTCTATCAACTTCTCACCTGAAATAGTATTTGAGGTCAAAGTTGAGCTTTCTGCCAATGCGCTTCGCACTAACACAGCCCTCAGCAAGCAAGTAATCTTTCCCCGTGGTAGTGAAAATGCGGCCCCAAAATGCAAGGCTTTGCAACCCTGCATCCATCTTCTTGACCTTGAGGGAGATATCTAAGCCTGCTCTATGCTCTGATGGGATCACACATCCACATGATGCCAGGGCCTCCAAAGTCAAGGTCAGGTTGCTATCCATGTGCACCAACAACAACAACCATCCCCTATAATCTCATCATCATCCCTAAGGCCTGCAATTTGTGCATGTTGGTGCACGAGATCTTTGAACCTGGAATTACACAGTGCATCATTCAGAGGGGTGAGTGCAGCTGAAACTAGGTCAAGGAAGAAAGAGGAGGGAGAAGGAAGAGGAAGTTGGAAGATGGCAGTTACACTCAGTTTCTGTCAAAGCAGACTGGCTTGATGACACCCAAGGAACAACCCATTACACTCTGAGTAACCCAAGAATGCCAAGAAGACATTACAACTCGCACATATGCTTCCCAGATAGAATCTGCATTCCTTCAAGACCCAAGAAATTTCTATTGTATCTAGTAGCTGACTACTGCTTGTATGATGAATCTCATACCTTTAGTCAGCCATCTCTGGATCTTGATTGAATGAAATTGAACGAGATAGGTACAATACCAAAGCATGTTCCCTCAGAATGTTTCTTCAATCTTGAAATAGATTTGCTGTCTGAATGAATCCCAATCTTGTTCAGAAGCAAAGTTAGTACAATCCAAAATTCCCTCAGATGATGATCAGGGAAGGGGGAACAAAGAGAACCAACAGATCTTTAAGTGAAATATGAAACTAGATTGTGGCATCAAGTATTGAACAATGAGGAAGTTGGGTAGTGTGAACAAGTAGATGGAGTGGATTTTTGTCTGAAAAACACAATAAATGTAAAAGAGATGAATTCACAGACCAAACCAACACAGAATGAGTATTGGGGAAAATGTAATGGAAGAAAGAAGGTCCTTTCTGAAAATTTACCAGTTAGAGCAGACAATCCATTGTCCATTGTCTGTAGAGGAGATGGGCTGCAAATCCATTGAAGGTTTGCTTTGTTAGCTGTACAGCATTGTAGCCAAAAGTTGAAGCAGCCAAAAGTTACCCATTTGTTCAGAGTCTGCAAATTTTAAAGGGGAAATGATGTCTCACCACCATGTTGTGCTCCAAACACCAAACCAACTAACATGCTTTTGGGAGTCTACAGGCTTCTCAGCCGAGGTGATGCCTGTTTGAGACAGTGGGTAAAAGGAACAAAAGTCTTGTTACACATAGCAAACATGATGCATGATGTATAGATACACTGTAGAAACTGATGCACTGTTCCTGCACGAGGGACCATATGAACTTTTTATTCATCACAGCAGGAGTGAAGCTCAACAAAAGCTCCTTTTGTCCTGCTTCTGTACATTCTAGGTACCATCTGCATATAGCAGGCTTAATCAACTGAATGCCCCTTGTGAACAAGAGATAATGTGTGAAGTATGGTCACAAATGGCTGAATTCATCATAAGCTTTTCACAGGGACCCACAGTCCAGAAAAGCTTTTCTTGGTGTTGAGAACCCAACATGGATTATCACATCAACCCTGTGATGCAATTTGTGGAGATGAAGACACATGAGAGCTTTTCAGCGGCGTCACAACAAATCCACAACCATTCTCTCTCCAGATGCCCACCAATCAGCAACTCAATATGAAGACAACAGAAAGAAAGAAAGCGCCACAAATGTGACACATTCTGAGCCAAGCAGTGCAGGCCAAGGGCATCCCAAATAACTCATGTGGAGAGACTCATGTGGCAAACATCCCTGAGCAAAACTACCCCTAAAAAACCCAGATGCAAAGCTGGCCACCTTTGTGGCCTCTGAGGAGTGATTGGCAGAAGTGACAGTTCACAGACAGCCACCATCTCTGCCCACCAGCACAAGAGAGGCTTGCCAGGAGTTTCTTCCACAGTGCACCTTTTATCCACTGACTCTTGACTGTAACCTCTTCCTCTCCAACTCCAACTGCAAAATATGATCATTCAACTTTCAATATGATCAGTAAGTGGCTAAAAGCAGCAATGATCATATTACAGTACAGTTCAGTGCCAAGCTTTGACATGGAGAATGGTCAATAGTCTTCTTCTACATGTTTCAAGCAAGGATCTACTACCACTTTGAACTACAACCACCACATCAAATTCCACACAAGGATACCTTCCTTGAAACTAACAGATGTGTCTATCACTCAGGTAAAGTAACAGACCTTGGCCAAGTCAAGAAAGACCAAGGAATACTCCAAGAAATGTAAAGTGTAAAACTCAAGGCAAAAGATTTGCGGATGCATGGTCCATCCACAAGGAGATATTCTTCTTCACCATACCAGGGTTTCACAAAGCTACAGCTATATCTCCTTGTCAGCCCTATCATCACTCTCAGAAACACTTAGCTTTTGAATCTCGACAATCCTTGGAAAACAAATGCATCAAATGGGCTGGTTCAACAGGAGCACTACAGCTACATCTCCTTGTCAGCCCTATCATCACTCTCAGAAACACTTAGCTTTTGAATCTCAACAATCCTTGGAAAACAAATGCATCAAATGGGCTGGTTCAACAGGAGCACAAAGTATAAGGAATGGCTTACAGACACAATTTGAACAAACTCTAGCTATGTGCTATTTGGGACTTAGTTCAGGAATTGAATCACCAGCTCCCTCAAAGTTGACCAATGAATGCAGCCTTGTGGCATAGAGCAGGATCTTACCACTTTTCGGACTCGCTCATTGGCAGCTGGTGGGCCACCAAGAACATTGTCGGGAAGGTAGGGGTGACTCACACGCACTTCATTCATGACCAGTATTGCAGTCTTCTCCCATCTAACAGGGAGCCTGTCCCCCACCAGAGCCTTGTTAGTACTCTTTGACTAAGCTGTAAGACCAAACTTTGACAGAAAACAAAACATTTACAGACAAGCAAGAATCCCAAGAAATCAACTGTTTAGTAGTGCCAAGGGTTCACTGTTTCACTCTCCTGCAAACCCAGGCTGATTCCTGGTCAAATGTTTTTGGCAGCCAATAATAAGTTTCTTTGCACCTGAGAATGTGAGAAATGAGGAGCTTACGTTTTAGATAGGGCATCAAAAATGTCTTGGGCTTCCTGTGTTACTCCTACTCCAATCCTCTCAGCCTCTGCCTCTGCTTGCCTGCAAGACAAAGGATTCCCACATCCACTAGAACAAATAAGGTGCTACACAAGCCATCTGGCATCAAACATGAATAAATACTCTGAAATGCTTTCATTCCTGTGGCTACAATGCAAAGCTCACATGAACACAGCCTCAGCCATCCAATGCTGTGTTCAAGAGGGTGTATATGCCCAATATTATGCTTCAAATCCTTTCCACCAGACATTTTTTCTGCTTGACTATGTAGGAAATAATTCATGAGTACAACCCATGTTATGTTACATGCTTGCATTATTCACTTTTCTACCATTCTCTCTAGTCTCTGCAAGAGTTTTCCAGATTAAGCTTGCCTATTGAATCAAGCCTATCAGCACACCCTGAGAAATTTTGTCACAAATGCAAAATGAAGAGAAACATGTTTAGCATGCCAGCATGGCAAGTATTCTTGACTGTATCTCATATTCCTGGTGTTGTATCTCGAATCTAAAATGGAATGAAGGTTTTCACTCTGAAGATCTCATCACAAGTACTCTTTGATAATGGTCAGGGGGTGCATGCTGTTTGCCTTGAAATCAATACTGTATATGAATACTGTAACAGAATCGGATGCCTGCTGCCCTGTTTCAAGATGGTCTTGTGAACCATAAAGTTGGATATAGAGGTGAGGTGCAGTCATGAATACTTCATGTGCTTCTCAATCCATTTCTGACTGAACTGAGTCCAAAATATGTCTCCCAAAAAATTGGCAGAAACTTGATTCAAGAATAGAGAGAAGAAGAGAAGAGATACCTGATGGCAGCTTCTTCGCGGTTGCGTAGGCTAGCCATGTCAAGGTAGGGATTTTTCAACTCAAAGAGATCCTCAGATTGCCCCAGTAATGTCACATCTTTCACATAGTTGACCTTCAGAAGGCGCAAGTCCCGCCGGGCTCCTGAACTGCCTTCCTGTTTACTTCTTGGTCAAGGAGGCAAAAAGACAAAGTTTCTCCAAAGATAAAAGCAGAAATAGAAGAAGCAGAAGAAGAATGCGAAGACAGATATAGACGAATTATGCACACACAATCTTAGGGCCACTGTGACCACCTTCCACAGTTGACACTTCCAAACCACCCACTAGCAGCAATGCAGTTGCCTGTTCTTCCCTTGAGGAGGTGGAAGCCCCACTCTTTGAGCAGCAAGCTCATCTAATGATTTCTTATTGCTAGGATTGGCTAAAAGGATAGAAAGTAGCAGGTCTTCTTTCTGTGTAAGACATCAAACCACAGTCCTTTGGCGAGGCAAACCTTAAGGGTTGCAGTCAAGGGCAATTCAGCCCATTAAGCAAGTAATGAATTTGCAGATCAATGAGAGATTGCAGAGAAAATCCCCACAACAACACTTCAAAGGTAAAGTGTTCTGTCAGTTCTAGCAACACAAACTGAAAACAACAAAGAACAAGTGGATTCATACCCTTATGAGTATTGCTCACAAAGTATCAGACCACCACCACCACCTTCATCACAAATAGCAGTGATGAGCTGCTGCCATGACTTCCCACTGTTGTCATCATCTCTTTTGACAATCATGGAGATGAGTGTATAACAACTTTGCCCCAAAATGCCTGCAAACTGTTGTACAAACATCTGCATCCCGACTTTTCTGTAGCATTTCCAGAAGCAACTGGAAGACACAGTCAGGATGTTGGCTCACAATCAAGCAACATAGCTATGGTATCAATTAGCTGCTGCACTCCAACCTCACATAGTAGCTAAGACTCCAAGAAGGATTGTTGGTGTGTCAGTGTCCAGGATCCCAAATTCAAAGTCAGGAAGCTTAATGGGGCAACGGAATGAATGATGCTCAAATCCTTCTGCTCAGTACCACACAAGCATTATCCATTTTCTGCTGCAAGAGGAGGAGATCTGTCCCTCTAGTACCATAAAAACTGCAACGAGAATGCAGCAGGTGTAAAATTGGCGCACATGGTAAGCATATCGCAGATTGCCAAATTAATGATTCTGGGTCTCCCAGCAAAGTAAACAAAGAAAGAAGAGAGATGATCGCATTGCAGAGATTCCAGAAACCACACCCTGGACTGCAACATCTTGACGTGATTGCAGGCAGAGAAAATCTCCACACAACAACAACACGGAAGTATATCGGAAACCAACAATTCCGTGAAATTCTTTGAAAGGGCAAAAGAGGATATGAATAACCACAATTTTGCTGGAATTGTCGTATGCTATCACGGTGCCTTCAATGTCCTCCCCAAGCGTCGTCTTGATCGCCAGGCGACATCCCACCACATAATCCACACCGCTTGTTACTACCTCCATTGCCTTTTCTTGCTCTGAAACACAAACCCTGCCCCCTGGAGAGAAGAATGAAAGAAAGAAGAAAACACCACACTCGCTCTATTTGTCTATACTGCCACTGTCTTCTTTCTCTTATCCGCTTCTCTCCGGCATTCGCTCCAGCAACGCTGCCATCGTAGAATCTACAACTCTCGAGAGAACACACCCACACACACACAAGCGAGCTAGTCACTCGACACAGAGGGTTTCACCTCCGGAGATAGAAGTACCTCCCCGTGTCACAGAGGGTTTCACCTCCGAAAACAGAAGCACCTCCCCGAGTGTCTCCTTCTGCTCCTTATTGACGACAACGGAAATGCAGAGCTTCTTTGACAACAAGGATTTGCTTACAATCGCAAGGAAAAAACCAGCGATTGCATGGAGGAAGCAAACCCTAACGCACAGAGCCCGAAGCGCCAAACCCTAGAAAAAAAGCTGCATCAAATCAAAACGCGCGAGGAAGAAGACGAAGACGACGACGACGACGCGCGCATATAGGGGAACGTGGGGGACCGGGGTTATTTAAATTTTGGCTCTTCCTATTGGTAGATATCTTTTTCTTTCAATAAAATTTCGCCACGTCGTCAAAATTGTGAAAAAACCCGATAACCGACCCTTGAGCAACTCACCAAACTGTGGTGAGTTTCGGCGATTCCTATTGGTAGTTAGGTTTTTCCTCCAATAAGGTCTCGACACGTCGCGAATTTGTGAGTAGGAAACCGACAACCGACCATTCTGAACCTTGTACAATATCTGTATGTTCTGCTTTTTGGGGGATGATCCTTTTTAGGGTTTGCAAAGCAGCGCGCTCGCGCGGGGAGAGGGTTTTGTGAAAGCTTCTTTTTCTTCGCGAGTGAGCTAGCGAGTGATCGCGTGAAGCTCTCGGAAGATTTTGCGGAAGGGTTTTGAGGAATAATATATTGCAGCTTTGTTCGTTTGTTTGCGGGGGTTTTTGATTGAGTTTTCCGGCAACGAAGCTTGTGTAGAAGCAGCGGATTTTGGTAAAGAAAGACGATCTCTCAAGGCGATCTTTGAGAGGAGGGAGTATGCAGTTTTGTGGGCTCTGATTTGGTACCAAGAGTTGAGATGATGATGAGGGGGAACCCTCCGGTTCCTGGCTCGCAGATGGCGTTGCCGCAGATGCCTCTGCCGCCGCCGCCTCCTCCAGGAACCCAGCCGCTTGCTCCTCTGCCGATGCCGTCAGCTTCAGAATCGTCTCCTGGAGGACCAGCAGGAGGACCAGGAGGAGTGGCGGATGCTGAGGCGCGGCTGGAGGAGAAGGCACGGAAGTGGATGCAGTTGAACAGTAAAAGATATGGCGAGAAGCGCAAGTTCGGGTTTGTTGAGACTCAGAAGGAGGATATGCCTCCTGAGCACGTTCGGAAGATCATCAGGTAAGTTGGTGCCTTTTGTCATTGTAGCTTTTTTGTGTCCAGCAAATGGAATGACATGGGCGTGTAGTAGAATATTTGGGTTAGGTCTGGCTGAGGCCCACTTTTTGAATGCGGTTACCATGCCAAAACATTATGTGTAAGCTTGGGCTGGAGTTTTCATCCTGCTCTTGTCCTCAAAGACCTTTGTGTTTTAGTTTCCTTGAGCTAATTAAGGCTTGAATTTTCTTTTGCTTGTGTTCTTAATTCTTTTCAGGAGGTTTATGGGATGGTTCGATCCATAGACACATTTCCTGCAGATAGGAACCTGCAGTTTTGTTCACCTTGTTCTTAAACCCTAGTTTCTGAGCCAGATGAACTACTAAATTGTTCTTTCAACAAAACAGGGATCATGGTGACATGTCATCAAAGAAGTACCGGCATGACAAGCGGGTTTATCTTGGAGCCTTGAAGTTTGTGCCTCATGCTGTGTACAAGCTGCTGGAAAATATGCCAATGCCATGGGAACAGGTATGCATCAAGTTTCTGAGACCAAAACCATCTGGCTCAAGTTTCTCAAGTAGTTGGTTTTACTGAACCTGGATTGGAGGCCTATGGATTGTGTAGCTGTTGCCAATTTCTTATTGTTCCTTGTTGCTCTTGTCTCAAATAGTGGTTCTTTAGCCTGGATTCCAGCTGCTACCAAGTGTGTATCTGGCACTAATCACATATGTTTTCTTGCATACTTTTTTTCAGGTGCGTGAGGTGAAGATCCTATATCATATCACTGGGGCTATCACATTTGTGGATGAGATTCCCTGGGTGGTTGAGCCCATCTTTTTGGCACAGGTAATATCTGCAATCCACTGCTCTGGATTTGGTTGTATAGTGCAAGATTTTGGATGAGCTCTGTATAGTTGGTTGCAACTTCACTTCAGTAGTTAGTTTTGTGTACCCCATGTGTCATCAAAAGTTGGACATTAGCATTCAGTAGGAATGAGACTCTACCACATCTTCAAAATAAGGTTGTGGGTGGTCCTTAATTGCCATTTATATCACGATGTTGCAGTGGGGCACCATGTGGATTATGATGAGGCGTGAGAAGAGAGATCGACGCCATTTCAAGCGGATGCGATTCCCTCCATTTGATGATGAGGAGCCTCCCCTGGACTATGCGGACAACCTGCTTGATGTGGATCCTCTGGAGCCCATACAACTAGAGCTAGATGAAGAAGAGGACTCTGCTGTGTATGTCTGGTTCTATGACCACAAGCCTCTTGTGAAGACTAAGCTGATCAATGGGCCAAGTTATAAGAGATGGCATTTGTCCCTGCCAATCATGGCTGCTCTTCATCGCCTTGCAGGCCAACTGCTTAGTGACTTGACAGACAGGAACTACTTCTATCTTTTTGACATGGAGTCCTTCTTTACAGCCAAGGCACTCAATATGTGCATTCCAGGTACTGTGTGCTTTACCAGTTGCTTAGGCCATGTTAACTGGTCTTGGACAGTTTTCTTTGGCTGATTAGCATTCTATTTTTGGTTTTCTTAGAGAAGTAGGCTGTCACTCTAATTGTGTTGTCCTTTTGTCTGTGCAGGAGGTCCAAAGTTTGAGCCTTTGTACCGTGATATGGAGAAAGGAGATGAGGACTGGAATGAATTTAATGATATCAACAAGCTTATTATCCGCTCCCCTCTGCGAACAGAGTACAGAATTGCCTTCCCTCATCTCTATAACAATCGTCCTCGCAAGGTGAAGCTGAGTATATACCACACTCCCATGATCATGTATATCAAGACAGAAGATCCAGACCTTCCTGCTTTCTACTTTGATCCCTTGATCCATCCAATTGCTTTCTACAAGACTGATAAGCGGGAGAGGAAGCCATTTGAAGAAGATGTTGGTGAGGAGGATGATTTTGCATTGCCAGAGGGAGTAGAGCCTTTGCTTCAGAGTACCCCCCAGTACACGGACACAACTGCTGCAGGTATTGCTTTGTTGTTTGCTCCACGACCTTTCAACATGCGATCTGGACGAATGAGACGTGCAGAGGACATTCCATTGGTCTCTGATTGGTACAAGGAGCACTGGTAAGTTGTTGCTTTATGCTGTTCTTGTACATGATCTTCATTTCATTCTATATTCTTGCAAGTGAAGGTATCTTGCAGAAGTTGGGGAATGCCTTTCTCAGATCTTTTCTGTGTGTGTTTGGAAGTCTTGCCAAATTTAATTATTGAGGGTGCCATGTTGATCTCTGTTAATATTGCAGAAGTACTTGCTGGCTAATTCATTGTCTATATCATGTTGAACCAGTCCTCCAACATACCCAGTGAAGGTTCGTGTGAGCTACCAGAAGCTGTTGAAGTGCTATGTTCTGAATGAACTTCATCATCGACCTCCTAAGGGCCAGAAGAAGAAGTACTTGTTCAGGTCATTGCGAGCCACCAAGTTTTTCCAAACCACAGAGCTGGATTGGGCTGAGGCTGGCTTGCAAGTGTGCAAGCAGGGATACAACATGTTGAATCTCTTGATTCATCGCAAGAATTTGAACTACCTGCACTTGGATTACAACTTCAATCTGAAGCCAGTGAAAACACTCACCACAAAGGAGCGTAAGAAATCACGTTTTGGAAATGCCTTCCATTTGTGCCGTGAGATATTGCGTTTGACAAAGCTGGTGGTGGATGCCAACATCCAGTTTCGGCTTGGGAATGTTGATGCTTATCAACTTGCAGATGGCCTCCAGTACACATTCTCGCATGTTGGTCAGCTCACTGGAATGTACAGGTACAAGTACAGACTCATGAGGCAGATTCGCATGTGCAAAGATCTGAAGCACCTCATTTATTATCGCTTCAACACAGGACCAGTGGGAAAAGGGCCTGGTTGTGGATTTTGGGCTCCCATGTGGCGGGTCTGGTTGTTCTTCCTCCGTGGGGTTGTTCCCTTGTTGGAAAGGTGGCTGGGCAATTTGCTAGCTCGCCAATTTGAGGGTCGTCATTCAAAGGGGGTTGCCAAGACCGTGACAAAGCAGAGGGTGGAGAGTCATTTCGACTTGGAGCTTAGGGCAGCTGTTATGCATGATGTACTTGACGCAATGCCAGGCAAGTACTTAAAATTGAGAAATTATTTCCCATTTTAGACTGCTGCAGATTTTCTGGATTCTTCTGGCTGCCATTTGAGAATCACATGCTTTTGATAAAAATGGGACCATAGTATGGCTCGTTAAGACAGACTTTGCTTTGCTGTTCTAATTCCATGGAAGTTGAGGTGAGTAGATCTGATTATGGATCTTTATGTGATGCAGAGGGTATTAAGCAGAACAAAGCTCGAACCATTCTCCAACACTTGAGTGAAGCATGGCGTTGTTGGAAAGCAAACATTCCCTGGAAGGTGAGCTCAGGGCTTTGTCAAGGTAGTGTTTGATCATATCATGCATAGAGCTTGAACAAGCATTGGATGGACCTTGAGCAACCTATGCAAAATGCATTCATATTGAATGAAGTGCACCATTTGATGTTACTGTGTTAGATTTATCTCACTGTGGACCAAATGATTTGCAGGTCCCAGGTTTGCCAGTCCCAATTGAGAACATGATCCTGCGTTATGTCAAGTCAAAGGCAGATTGGTGGACCAACGTCGCTCACTACAATCGTGAGCGAATTCGTCGTGGTGCCACTGTTGACAAAACAGTCTGCCGCAAGAATCTTGGGCGTCTCACCCGTCTGTGGTTGAAAGCTGAACAGGTGTGACTATTATCCCCTTGTCAGCTTTCACTGCTGAGTTGTCTCTTTTCAGAAATGTAATTGACGAGGCAGGCTTGTCTTGTAGTGTCAATTTCAAATGCTTGTATGTGATATGTAGTCTGTTTTAAAGCCATGCTTTTGTTTCTTTGGAACAAACAGGAGCGGCAACATAACTACCTGAAAGATGGACCTTATGTCACCCCTGAGGAGGCTGTGGCTATCTATACCACCACTGTTCATTGGCTGGAGTCTCGGAAGTTTTCACCCATTCCCTTCCCTCCACTTTCATACAAGCATGACACAAAACTTCTGATCCTGGCCTTAGAAAGGCTTAAGGAGTCATACAGTGTGGCTGTGCGTCTGAACCAGCAGCAGAGGGAGGAGCTTGGTCTGATTGAACAGGTGAGTTAGGCTACTATTTTTTTCAGCTGGCATGTGGCTACAGTCTATTAAGCCAATGCTGGGGAAATAGAGTTTGGTGAAAGAATGAGCAAGTGTTTTTTGTCAGCTAGTTGGGTATTGAAGTACTGTGAGTGTTATGGGTGGGTGGGGCAGGCCTATGATAATCCTCATGAAGCATTGTCTCGCATTAAGCGGCATCTACTCACTCAGAGAGCCTTCAAAGAGGTACAACATTTGGAACCTTCTACTGCTGAATAAGAGAGGGGGCATTTTTTAACTTTTGTGTTTTAAAGCTACTCAGTTGTGCCATTGTTTGCCTAGTACTTTTTTGAGACAGTTTTGTCCAATCTTCAATGACTACTGACATGAAAAAATGTTTGGTCTGCATTTGTGTAAAGGTGGGCATTGAGTTTATGGACTTATACAGCCATCTCATCCCTGTCTATGAGATTGAACCTTTGGAGAAGATCACAGATGCTTATCTGGACCAATATCTGTGGTATGAGGGTGACAAGCGGCACTTGTTCCCCAATTGGATCAAGCCTGCTGATTCAGAACCTCCACCATTGCTAGTATACAAGTGGTGCCAGGGTATCAACAATCTTCAGGACATTTGGGATACCAGTGAGGGGCAGTGTGTGGTCATGCTACAGACAAAGTTTGAGAAGTTCTTTGACAAGCTTGATCTGACTATGCTGAACAGGTATGGACATTTCAGTTTCAGTTTGTCATTTTAATGGTACCTAGCTACTGTTGAGTGCAATGTGGTTGTTGTATGACTACCTTGTGATTTTGTTTTTAAAGTGGATTAAGATGGAAGACTAAAGACTGTAAATTTTGTATATGATTTTGTCTTTCTCCTCTGGGATGTTGGTTCCTGTTGCAAAATACATACAAGTCTGAATACTAATTGTATCCTGGTTGCTTAAACAGGCTTCTCCGGCTGGTCCTTGATCACAACATTGCTGACTATGTTACTGCAAAGAACAATGTGGTGTTGTCGTACAAGGATATGAGTCATACCAACTCATATGGGCTGCTACGTGGGCTACAGTTTGCCTCATTTGTTGTACAGTATTATGGGCTGGTTCTGGACCTGTTGGTGTTAGGTCTCACACGTGCTAGTGAAATTGCTGGGCCTCCACAGATGCCCAATGAGTTCATTACATTTTGGGATGTGAAGGTGGAGACACGTCACCCTATTCGTCTTTATTCTCGATACATTGACAAGGTGCACATATTGTTCCGGTTTACTCATGAGGAGGCAAGGGACTTGATTCAGCGTTACTTGACCGAGCATCCAGACCCAAATAATGAGAACATTGTTGGGTACAACAACAAGAAATGCTGGCCTCGGGATGCGCGGATGAGACTCATGAAGCATGATGGTAACAAGCTGTTTTGTGCTTTGCCTATTGATTTTTGTGGTTGTGAGTGCATCAGTACGTTCGGTTCAGAAGTATAGTCTGGAGTGTAGGTACATGCTCTTTTAGCTGGTAGTCTAGACATGTGTGTTTGTATTGGTGCTGTGACTCAGAGCAACATTTTGGGTGAAGCAAAATTCAGGAGTTCAGTTGCTGGTTGCCATTTGGTCTTCTCACATTGAACTCATATACATTGACAAATTGTTTTTTTCCAGTGAATCTTGGGAGAAGTGTTTTCTGGGACATAAAGAATCGCCTACCACGAAGTATCACAACTTTGGAATGGGAGAACAGCTTTGTGTCAGTTTACAGCAAAGACAATCCCAATCTTCTCTTCAGCATGTAAGTTAAGCATCCCTCTGTTGAGTGATAACTTCATGGCAATTTCTGTGATGACTAGTTTGCAAAAGTATATTTAATCCTTTGTGTCTGTATTTAATGTAGATGGTGTAGAACAAATTTCATTATACTGGCTTCTGATATCCTCACTCTGTGTTCAGGTGTGGGTATGAAGTGCGAATCTTGCCCAAAATTCGGATGTCCCAGGAAGCATTTGGAAGCAAAGACGGGGTTTGGAACTTACAGAATGAGCAGACAAAGGAGCGCACAGCAATGGCCTACCTAAGAGTTGATGATGAGCACATGAAAGTGTTTGAGAATCGTGTTCGTCAGATACTCATGTCTTCAGGCTCCACCACATTCACGAAGATTGTGAACAAGTGGAATACTGCCCTCATTGGTGCGCCAGAATTCTGTATCTTTGTCTGGGCTTGTTGAGATTCTAATGCTCGTTTGTATAGTGACCAGTCAATCTATTAGTGTGGATGTCCCCAGAAAAGTTCTTGCAGCTAGCCTGCCATTATTAGTCCTTTCAGAAAAGTTAACAGACTGTTAACCCTGCTTTTTCTTCTGCAGGGTTGATGACATATTTCAGAGAAGCAACTGTGCACACTCAAGAGCTGCTTGACCTCTTGGTGAAGTGTGAGAACAAGATCCAGACCCGTATTAAGATTGGGTTGAATTCAAAGATGCCCAGCAGGTTTCCTCCAGTCATATTTTATACACCAAAGGAGATTGGAGGATTGGGAATGCTGTCGATGGGTCACATTCTGATTCCTCAGAGTGATCTGAGGTACAGTCAGCAGACAGATGTGGGAGTGACACATTTCCGTAGTGGTATGAGTCATGAAGATGAGCAACTCATCCCCAATCTGTACCGTTACATCCAGGTATGTCAGATGTCCCCTATTGCAGTGTTGCAGTGCTCCCTGAAACCTGTAGAAAGCCTTTGGTTTTAAGTATGAAATTACAACACTGTGTATTCCCCTGGCAAACATCTTCTAGTTTTATACTGGCAACCAGTAGCTCAAATCAATTATCATTATTCCCTTACTTTGTTAGTACTCACCAGGTATGATGATGTTTGATTGGCAGCCATGGGAAAGTGAGTTCATAGACTCACAGCGTGTGTGGGCCGAATATGCTCTCAAGCGGCAGGAAGCACAAGCCCAAAATAGGAGGTTAACCTTGGAGGATCTTGAGGTACAACACTTGAAGTTTGTGAAGTGAAATGCTATATGTATAGTTGGATTTCAAGAATAAGAGGAGATTTATTGTCACATGGGTCAATGTTCGCTTCACATTTTGTGTAGGCTTTTGTACTAATTATTGTTAGTCATCATCATGGTTAACCTTTGTTCCCTCAGCTATTTGGTCACTTGGCTGGTTGTTGCTGTGCTCTGTTTCCAAGGGTAGCTTTAAAAGGTTATGAAGCATCCTATTGACTTTCTTTTTCTTGTGCAGGACTCCTGGGATAGGGGTATCCCTCGAATCAACACACTGTTCCAGAAGGATCGTCACACACTGGCTTATGACAAAGGCTGGCGTGTGCGCACTGATTTCAAGCAATTCCAAGTGTTGAAGCAGAATCCTTTCTGGTGGACACACCAGCGCCACGATGGAAAACTGTGGAACTTGAACAACTACCGTACTGATGTTATTCAGGCACTTGGAGGTGTGGAAGGCATTTTGGAGCACACCCTCTTCAAGGGTACCTAGTGAGTGTCTTCACTTTTCCCAGCACAAATATGAAGCTAAAGAGCAGGCAGAGAATTTACTGTACTTCCACTGAGAGGTCATTGTCTCTGTACTTTTAGGCAGAGATGACTTATGTTATCTTCAAAGAGAGGCAGTCTGTAACTTTTTCTAATATGGTGTTTTTGTTGCTTTTGTGTCACAGTTTCCCCACTTGGGAGGGTTTGTTTTGGGAGAAAGCTTCTGGTTTTGAGGAATCCATGAAATACAAGAAGCTCACCAATGCACAAAGGTCTGGTTTAAATCAGATTCCAAACCGTCGATTCACACTCTGGTGGTCTCCTACCATAAATCGTGCGAATGTTTATGTTGGTTTCCAAGTGCAGCTTGACCTCACTGGAATCTTCATGCATGGAAAGATCCCCACACTGAAGATCTCTCTGATCCAGATTTTCCGAGCCCACTTGTGGCAGAAGGTCCATGAGAGTGTGGTGATGGATCTGTGCCAGGTTCTTGATCAGGAGCTTGATGCACTTGAGATTGAAACTGTGCAAAAGGAAACTATTCATCCTCGTAAGAGTTACAAGATGAATAGCTCGTGTGCAGATATTCTTCTTTTTGCAGCATATAAGTGGCCAATGAGCAAGCCAAGCCTTGTAGCAGAGTCCAAGGATGTTTTTGATCAGAAAGCTAGCAACAAGTATTGGATAGATGTGCAGTTACGGTGGGGAGACTATGATTCTCATGATATTGAGCGATACACTCGTGCTAAGTTCTTGGATTACACCACTGACAACATGTCCATCTACCCAGCTCCAACAGGTTGGTGCTTCTTTGCTATTTATGATACACAAGTAGATTATTTCATTTTGGGTGTGAAGTTGCATTAGTGGTTGGACCTTTTTGTTATCTGTAAGGACCTTGAGACAACTTTTGCAATCAACAGTTTGAGCACTCTCTAAGGAAAGGATGCAGTTGTGAAACAGGATTTGGATGCTGTGGTGCACCTGTTTTGTTGATCTGGTGCATGTTCTAATAGTTGGCTACTTGTTGATGTGTTTTGAGTCCTAACATCAGATGGATTGTGCATCGGAAACATTGCTTGGACAGGATTCTAACATCTTTGGGTTGGAATACAGGGGTAATGATTGGACTGGATTTGGCGTACAACTTGCATGCGGCTTTTGGAAATTGGTTCCCAGGGTCTAAGCCCCTGTTTGCTCAGGCGATCAACAAGATCATGAAGGTACTGCTTCTGTCATGGAAGTTGCTGATTTGTTATTGCTAGGAGTCCTGCATTTGTGGATTGGCTGCACCAGTTTGTGCTGCAAGGTTTGTTGATCTATATATTCTGTGCATATGTTCAGGCCAACCCAGCTCTTTATGTGTTGAGGGAGCGTGTACGGAAAGGGCTGCAGCTCTATTCTTCTGAGCCAACTGAACCCTACCTATCATCGCAAAACTATGGAGAGCTTTTTAGCAACCAAATCATTTGGTTTGTTGATGACACCAATGTCTATCGTGTGACAATCCATAAGACATTTGAGGGAAATCTTACTACCAAGCCAATCAATGGGGCCATTTTCATTTTCAACCCCCGTACTGGTCAACTCTTTCTGAAGGTACACTCTGGCCAATGTGTTTACTGCACAGATCTTGAACTTTGTTGAATGGATGTATGAAATATTCATGGTTCTGAAAACTGAGATAGTGTTGTCATGTTATCAATCTGTGCGGTTTATATTTTTTTTAACTTTTTGAATCTGCCTGGAGATTATAGTAATTGGTAAAGGTGGTGATGGCCATGTGTGCAGGTCATCCACACAAGTGTGTGGGCGGGACAAAAGCGGTTGGGTCAGTTGGCAAAGTGGAAAACTGCTGAGGAGGTAGCAGCGCTTGTGAGGTCCCTTCCAGTTGAAGAGCAGCCAAAGCAAATTATTGTGACAAGGAAGGGTATGCTTGACCCGCTGGAAGTTCATTTGCTGGATTTCCCCAATATTGTCATCAAGGGCAGTGAGCTGCAGCTGCCTTTCCAAGCTTGCCTAAAGATTGAGAAGTTTGGAGACTTGATCCTGAAGGCAACAGAGCCACAGATGGTCCTATTCAACATCTATGATGATTGGCTGAAGACCATCTCATCATACACCGCATTCTCCCGGCTGATTCTCATCCTCCGGGCCCTCCATGTCAACAATGAGAAAGCCAAGATGCTGTTGAAACCTGATAAGACTGTTATTACAGAGTCTCACCACATATGGCCAAACCTCAGTGATGACCAATGGATGAAGGTGGAAGTTGCATTGAGGGATCTGATATTATCAGACTATGCCAAGAAGAACAATGTCAATACATCAGCATTGACACAGTCAGAAATCCGAGACATCATTCTAGGGGCTGAGATTACTCCTCCATCACAACAGCGTCAGCAGATTGCAGAAATTGAGAAGCAGGTCAGTTCTCTTTTCTCTGCTGCAAGTAAGAGCCCTGCCTATTTTTTTCCTGTATGCAGACAATGTGTTATTTGCACTTGCAACTGCTTTCAGATGTTGCAGGAGGTCTGACTTGAAATTTGGTTCAATGCAGGCTAAAGAGGCTAGCCAGTTGACTGCAGTCACTACTAAGACAACAAATGTGCATGGGGATGAGTTGATAGTCACAACAACCAGCCCGTACGAGCAAGCTGCATTTGGCTCCAAAACAGATTGGCGTGTGCGAGCCATTTCTGCCACCAATCTCTACTTGCGTGTCAACCATATCTATGTAAATTCAGATGACATCAAGGTATGTATTGAGTGTTGTCTGTCCCTTGTGATTTGTACTTTGTTCACACTTTATTTCCTTTCACCTTTGCATGGTATAATGAATTGCTGGAAACATTTGCTCTTGGTTTGCAGGAAGCTGGATATACGTACATCATGCCCAAAAACATCCTGAAGAAGTTCATCTGCATTGCCGACTTGAGGTCACAAATTGCAGGGTACATCTATGGAGTGAGTCCTCCAGATAATCCTCAGGTGAAGGAAATCCGGTGCATTGTGATGCCACCCCAGTTGGGCACACACCAGCTGGTTCATCTGCCATCTGCTCTTCCTGAACATGAATTTCTGAATGATCTGGAGCCTTTGGGTTGGCTGCACACACAACCTAATGAGCTCCCACAGCTATCGCCACAGGTATGCACCACTTTGAACTTTCGAATATGCAAAGGATGGTGATCTCTATGTGGGTCCTTCAAACTTGCATTCTAACCTAGTTTAGGCTGAGTGCACTTGTCAACATTCCTCTAATTGTTTCCAGTAGGTTTGAAAAAAGGAAGTTGTGGTTAATGTGTGGCATGCATGGTGTTTGTGGAATTCAGGATCTAACAAGCCATGCAAGGATCTTGGAGAACAACAAGCAGTGGGATGGCGAGAAATGTATCATCTTGACCTGCAGCTTTACACCTGGCTCTTGTTCTTTAACAGCTTACAAGCTGACACCTAGTGGGTATGAGTGGGGTCGTCTCAACAAGGACAGTGGGAGCAACCCTCATGGCTATCTGCCAACTCACTATGAAAAAGTCCAGATGCTTCTAAGTGATCGTTTCCTCGGTTTCTACATGGTAAGCCAAATGCTTGATTCCTCTTTTGGCATATCGCACTTGCCAGTTTACTATCCCTAAGATTTGTGAACTGTGTTGTTGAAGAATTTGCTTCTTTACTATCTTCTTGTACATGTGTGAGCCTATTTTAGTTGTTCTCATGATGTGGTAGCTTCATGCTTTCGCTGCAAACTACTTGGTGATAATCTCTTCTATGGATGTGCTCTTACAGGTTCCAGATAATGGTCCATGGAATTACAATTTTATGGGTGTCAAGCATTCTGTTGGCATGAAGTATGGAATCAAGCTTGCCACTCCCCGGGAGTTTTATCATGAAGATCATAGACCAACTCATTTCTTGGAGTTCAGTAATATGGAGGAGAATGAGACCACTGAGGGTGACAGGGAGGATGTGTTCTCTTGAAGAGAACCAGACTTTGAGAAAAATTCCCCTGCCAAAATGCTTGTACATTTACTTCACTCTCTTGAAAGAAACTTTTACCAAGTTTTGTAACTTTGACAAAAACAGAATTGAAAACATTGGTCTCTAGTAGTGTCTGTTTCCCTTGCTCCTTACATTTCAGACTGATGATGCTGCAGTGGCAGTGGCCAGTTGATAAAAGAAGATATTTTTGCCTGCAAAATTTGATGTGTGACTTGTGTTTATATGCAAATCACTTGAACTGGATGCCTTCAACCATTGAACACCACCTTGCTCCAAAAGAATCATGAAAATCTTCTTTCTTGGGAAGGAAGGATATGAGTTATGAGGCAAGTGGATGAGAAATCTTCTTACTTGCAAAGAATATCATTATTCATGAGGCAAGTTAATGAGAAGTGAAGGAGAACAAGACATGATCCAACTTGAAAGGAAATTTGAGGTTTGCGCAATCACAGGGCTTTCTGGTGCAAGAATACAATAATGCTGAAATTTATGGCCTTTAGATGGAGTGAGGAAAACACATTGGAAACAACATAATTTCAAGTGGTGAAAGAGTATGCAAACCTGAGGACTTGACTCATCATAGAGCACTTCACATTTGTACACGCAACAAACATCTAGACACACAGGAGAACATAAATATTTGATGGTTTTTGCATCAAATGCATAGCACAGTTCAGCTTCAACTTGAATGTGATTATGTGACAAGCTTTTTGCACTGAATAATATTTGCATAGCAAAACTTGAGCTTCAATTTGCCTCTGATTTTGGAGAAAATGTTTTTGGGGAGAAATTTCACCACATTTCAACATAGTTATCAGTTTTTGCGCAGTTCTTTTGCCAGTTTTAAAACAGTTTTGACAAATTTTCTTAAAACTTGTCACCGATTAATGCAAAATCTTTTCTGGGATGATTGCCACTGATGCTTAAGATTGAACCAGGAAAACAAAAAAACCCCAAAAAAGATTGGTGACACCTGCATGCAAATGCACTGATTTCATTTTGATAAAGTTGCATCTGAAAACAATTGGTTGCAAACTTTCTTAATGAAGTGGATTATTCTTTGAAAAGCATTGCATTTAAACTAAGTTATAGCTTTTGTGAATACCTTCCCAAAAACCACTACCATAGTAACTAGTATCTTGTCAGCGTATTACACTAATTATATTATTTTCTGAAATGTTGAAATTTTCACAAATTTTTTTTTCAAGAAACAATTTTTCGTCAACAAAAGTATTGAACCTTCAGGAATATTCTATTTGTGGAAATGTAAATTAGAAAATCAATTAGATTTTGGACTGGCATATGTTGAAGTTACAAAGGTACTTGGGTGCTATAGGAGTCACATGATACACAAAATGGGCCATTGGACTATCCATCCATTGATCACCACATTCATGCCCATACCAATCTGCTCCCATCCAATTCTCAATTCCAACTTGCAAAAGGATCAAGTTGTTTGGTTTCAAAAAAAACAAAAAAACACCAAAAAAAAGGAAACAAAAAAAGAAATCAATATTGAGGACTTTAACATGTAGTAGATTGGAGCGAGGGAACAAACAAAACAGGACAGAGTGTAAGACAGCTGTGGATTCACAAACTCCAAACTTCATGATATGAATTTCATAACTCCTAAACAAAGTCCACAACTTGGAAGCCCCAATTTGTCCTACAGCTTCACATGTGAAGTCCCAACAACTTTAACCCCAAATCCAATGCATTTTTACAAGTGGAACATAATTTTAGCAGGAAGAAAGACAAACAAGTATCACAAACAATTTTGACGACCTAAACTAATCACAACAAAAGCAAGTGTGAAGAATTATGCAACAATAAAGTTCATGGAAGCAAAGCTGTAACCAAATCTTTTTTGTGACCTCTGAGCTAAGCACTTCATGTCACAAAGGGTAATGCAGATAGCTGACTAACAAAGAGACCCACTGCCACAATCAGCAAAAGCCCACCTCCAAATTCAGACCCAAAAAAAAAACTACGGCATTCAGAAGGAGCTCCCAATCATACCACCTCCAACAAGAGTGAAAATCCAAAATTTTACATTTTTCTTAGGGTTGGTAAGTAGCTTTTGTGTCTGCACATTCCTGCAAAGAGCTATTCCAAAGTCTCACTCTCTGTTCGACAATGATCAGATTTACATCCTTGAGAAAATGACAAGGACATCTACAACTAATTCGTGAATGATGGTTCAAACAAACACATTGTTTTCAGATGAAGGGAATTACAGAAAGTAAACCCTACAAACTGGGAAGAATCGTGACTGTAATTGCACAAGACCCACACAAAACAGGCAATCTAAACACAATTCTATCATTCTCAAACACTTAGTAGTTTCATTACAGTAATTCTCTGTAGTGAGCCAAAAGGGCACTAAAATAATCAATGGCTCCTAACCTATCCCAAAGAGAAAATCTAGTACCTAAGTATAAAGTGAACTATGCACAGTTTTCTCATTCTCACAGATTTACAAGATTTGCTACAGTAATCGTCTATAAATGAGCCAGAACGCACTAAAACAACCAACATATCTCCTAATCTACCATAAAGAGAAACATGAAAATATAGAGTGAACTAATAGCCTGGTATGCTGATAGACACCATCATAAGAAAAACAATGATGCAGATTTTGCCAACGAGTGTGCCAATGTCTCTGTACCCTTAGGGCGGCTAGAGCCTCCTTCCAGATGTGAATTGATCCCACAACCACTTGCAACAGGTGTGGCTGTGAGTCCCCACGACTTGGTGCCATTGGCTTGTTGCTTGTCACCATCAGCAGCAGCAACAGCAATATATATGCATGTTGGACAGAACTATCATTCGCTACATTCAACAAAGCTGAAGCATGCCTCCTCCCAACTTCTCTCTTTGCTATTGAGAGGAATCCCAAAGATTGCCATCCGTACCTTTCATGACTCTATAGTCGTCATCCTCCTCCTTTTCATTCTCCCATTTTAGGACTTGGATGGTTCAGCAGAGTGGAGCACTGCAGACACTTCCTCTGCAGCAAGCTTTAGGGTTGGAGGGGGGAGATCCTTGCTTCCAACAGCTGAGGTGCACAGTGATATACACCAGACAACAAAAAGAGACAAGTAGGTGCTCAAGCCCACAGAACCCTGGCACACAAAAAATACGCAAGTTATTAGCACACAAAAATATGGAAAAGCTCCACAATTGTAATCATGAGATGTCTGCGAAGCAGACATCAAGGTCCTTCAGCACCAGGCAATCTCATTCATAATTCCAAACCCTAATGGTTGTTGGAAGTGTGGCATATTCCAGATGTCATGACCTTCACCAACTGAGTGATCTCATTCACAATTTCAACCCCAATGGTTCCTTCAGTGTACATGCAGTGCATTTCAGATGTCATGACCTTCACCAACTGCACGATCTCATTCACAATTCCAAACCCTAATCGTTGTTCCTTCAGTGTAAGTGTAGTGTAAATACCTCGCGTCTGGAACAAGAGATGGGGGAAGAGAATGTCATGGAAATTCTAGCAACAGATCTTGAGAACAAAAGAATTTTGCAAAAGGAATACGAGAGAAGCAAAACTGAGATCCTCAACGAGAGCAAAAGAATTTGGAAATGGATATGGAACTAACAGTTGACGACTGATCGACGCGATTCGGAGAAGTACTGGTGACGACGATATCATCACCTTCATTCAGAGCTGCTGCTTTCGACTGGCCGGCTTGCTCTGCGTAATCAGCAACTTTTTGAATAACTCCTACAAGATAATCCCTGGATGAACTTGAGGCATCACCGTTGTTGTTGTTGTTGTTCTGGTCAAGCACAAGATGAGCCACATCCTCGACGATTGGAGCCTGAGCAGTAGCACCATTCCTCACTGTTTCTATCTGTTCCAAAGCTTTCGTAGCCGTCTCGTGAAGACTTGAGGCTATCTCGTCTAGGTTATAAGCCGCAGGTTTATGATTTATTACTGCTACCACATTGTTACCATTCTCCGACTGCAAGCTCGATGCAACAAGCGCATTCTTCTTCTTCTTCTTCTCCTCCTCCTCCTCCTCCTCTTGTGCCGAAACCACCACTGTCTCCTCCAGCTTCATATCTTCCGGTAAGGCTACTGAGTTTGTTGGACCAGAAAATTCAGATCGCATGCTACAAACCGCAGCTTCAGATTCTGCAGAGAGCTTCTGCAACTAATGTCGCATCCTTCTGCCTCGTTGTGTGCTGCAATTGCGCCGATTTCTCGCTCTCAATTGCGCAGATTCACGAGCTTGCTGAGCACCCCGAGCGAGCGACCAAGCGAGAGCTTGCTTCCCGAGCGAGAGCTTCGGACCCTAAAAAAACCCTAATTCATCAAAACCCTAAATACGCGACACCCTTTTTTTTGTACACTCGAGACTGACCTCTTTTTTTACCCTTGGGAATAACCAGTTTTCACCCATTACCCCCCCCCCCCCCCCAACCCTCTTTTCCCCATTTTTTTTCCCCCACATACCCAATGGGTATATGGGTATGGTATTATGGGAAGAAAATGAAAAATAAAATTGAAAAAAAATCTGTTGATGCTTTATTATGTACAAGGACATATATATATATATATATACCCTGAAAATTATATACCCGATCTAGGCCTTTGCGGAATTGGCTAGGCCAAGCATTGCATTCCAGAAATATAAGCCATATGGAGGTACCCGAGGACCGTTTTGAAAGGTGAAATGCAATGGCATCTCCTTTTTTTTAAAACCTTCCCAAAGGCACAAACACGCATTAAGAATGCATCGTCTTCCATTTGTTCACTTTAAGAAGGAACAAAGGCCGTGGCCTTGCCATTTTACATTAAAAATGTATCTTAAGGCAAAAGAAGAATTATGGAAACTCAGATAATTTCACCATGCAAAAAAATTACACTTAATCTTCAAAAAAAATCCTCTGATAAATAAAGAAACCAAAAATCCCTTCAAGACATTATAACTCTATTATAACTAATCTATAAGTTTCAACGCAAGCCAAAAATATCATCTTTAAAAAATCCTCATATAAAAATAGACCTATTATTATTATTATTATTATTACCTAGGGGGCCAAAATCCCTTAAGCTATTACTATACACTCCTAATATTCACTTCTATGGAGCAAACCAACCACAAACTCCAAATAAACATTTTGAAATTTTAAGTCGGCAAACCCACAAAACAACTATAACTAGTAGTTGTTTGATTCGTAAATTGGTTAACCCAATCAATAGGCGCTTGATAAAGATGATAGTATCATCAGATGTCCAATTACTTAACACTCCTAATGTGGACTTTAGCATGGAATGGGTTGAATTAAAGATTTGAATATATTTTGATTCATTGTTGAAGCTATTTCAATGCACTTGGTAAGTGAATGGTGAGAGAGTTCGAAGCTTAACAACTTTGTGATTATTTTCATATATCTTTTGTGTGCGCGCGTGTGTGTGTCTCTCTCATAGTTGTTGAAGGATCGTCAATATTCCCTTTGGTACATAACAACTAACATGTGCCTACGTAACGCACCCTAACCCTAGGCACAAGTTGCTTGTTAGGTAGCACAGGTAGGTAGGTAAGTAGACAGGTAGGTAGGAAATATGAGAATAGAGTTCTAGTATGTAAAAGCTGCCTAGTTAGTAGTTTGTTCCAAATTTTGCTATCACAAAATTGATTTTTAAAAATAATTTTTAAAAATAAAACCTACTTGGAGACCCTTTTTCTCACAATGTAAGGCCTATAACTAATTTTTAAAAACCCTGAAAATAATCAGGCACCCATCCACACATAGGTTGAAGGGTTAAGAAAAGACATGTACCTTGATAATATATATATATATATATATATATGTTTGAGAAGATGCCAGAATGGTAAAGATACAATGGTAATAAAGGACTTGGGTGTTTTTACAATTCCGGCATCTTCTATAAAATTTTATTATAATTATAATTTCGGAGAAAAATAAAATTCTTACAAATTTAAGGTGGGAAAAAAGAAAATGCCAAGTAATTTTGCACTACTTCACAAGTCACCACCCATTCATTTGGCCACAACAAAACAAGGGTTGCGTCACACTCTTGGCCTTGCCAGCCATTTACATTTAAAAGTATCTTAAGAAGGCAAAAGAAGAATTATGGAAACTCAAATATTTCACCATGCAAAACTATACCTAATCTTCAAAACAATCTGGTAAAAGAAACCAAAATCCTTCAAGATATAGTAAAAGACGTAGTGGTCATTTTTTTGAAGCTTTTCATCCATCCATCCATCCCGTCGTCCATCCATGGATGGCATCATACAGGGAAGAAAACCCTGGCAGAAATAAATAACACCCCCCTCTGCGCAAACAAACAAACAAAACATCTATGGAATGTATGTGATGAAGTCATCACCATCTTTGGTGTCGTTTTCTTTGGCACTTTCCTCTAAGAATTAGGTATGTACTTTCAACTGAAGATCTGACACTCTCCCCCCCTTCCTCCTTCGGCCTTTCCCTCTTTGCCCTTCCTAATGATTGCCAGCAATTGGGTGGTGATGACATACATACATGGTCAGAAAAAGGAGTTCTTTTTAAACTGTTGTGATTTGTAGAGAGGGCTTTTGGAAAAGTGCCAAACGCACCTCGCGGCAACTTATTATGAAAAATGACAATTTTTCAATGTGTTCACATGGGGTTGTTATGAACATACATGATTGATTGAAGCCTCCGGGGTTTTAGCCCAAGGTTAAAAACCCTAAAGGCCCAACCAAGCTGGTGGTCAAGGGTTTTACTGCATGTACAGACCCTACCAAGTGATAAGGCGGGAAGTGGGTGGGCTTTATGATTTTGGCCAAGTAGAGAGAGAGAGAGAGAGAGATTGAGAGAGAGAGAGAGAGTGAATATGCAAGTTTTACCAAATTGTACAGCTTGTGTGAGAAATGGACATAATGTCTCTTCATGTAATGTGATGTCCTAATACATTAAAAATAAGCTAGGTTTTGCCGTACAAGGGAATTAGGGCTCCAAACCCTAATGTAATATGATGTCCTAATACACTAAAAATAAGCTAGGTTTATGTGTCCAAGGAAATTAGGGCTCCAAACCCTAAGGTAATATGATGTCCTAATACACTGAAAATAAGCTAGGTTTATGTGTCCAAGGGAATTAGGGCTCCAAACCCTAATGTAATGTGATCTCCTAATACACTACAAATAAGCTACGTTTTTACGTACAAGGGAATCAGGGCTCCAAACCCTAATGTAATGTGATATCCTAATACATTACAAATAAGCTAGGTTTTTATGTACAAGGGAATTAGGGCTCCAAACCCTAATGTAATGTGATGTCCTAATACACTAAAAATAAGCTAGGTTTTGTAAAATAATTTTTTTTTTTACTACGTACAAAGGGAATTAGGGCTCCAAACCCTAAACTCTTGTAAACCCTAAACCCTTCCTGCTTTCGAGATGCCAACTAGGCTGAGATGGTGTAGCAAAAGCAAAGGACTTGTTCAGAGGCATTCTCCCACCTCAAGAAACATAAATTTGTTTTCATCAGAAGGAGTAATGTTACAAACTGTAAGAGATCAATGGCAGACTGTTGAGGATATTATGTGTTGGGTAATGCCCAAGGACAAGGGCATTACTATTATTTGTTGGAAACCAAATCTTTCCCCTTTGTTATGGAGGAAAATTTGCATTATATAACATACGTAGCCTCTGCAGATACTAAAAACATTCTTGGCAATCTTTACACGAATTTGAAGAGAATCGATTCTAGCATGAGAAGTCAATTGTTATGAGAGAAGCTATCTCATATCAACCTTACATTACAAAGCAAAAGAAACTTGTTTCTCACCCCACTTCTTAGAATGTGATGCGGAGAGAGAGAGTCAGGACTTGGCAGGACCCACAAAAAAAAAAACACTACTCTCAAGATCTCCAAGAGTTCAACACTCTACAACTCTACAACACAAGTGAACCCACCACCTTTGTGTGATGAAACATTTTGATGGTCTCACCCAAAACAAACAAAATCATCAGATCCATTTATTTATAAGTATCAGTTAAGTCTTCAACAAACATTGAAGACTAACTTGCATGTATCATCACATGCTATACAAGCAAGTAAGTTTCTCTTTTCGTATTGGTTAGCTTTTGTGGACATTAGCACTTGATGGTGTTCTGACTCCATGCCAAATTGATGTTGCAAGTTGCACGAAGCAAAATTTGGCACTTAATACATTTTAGCAAGCACTAAACCAATATCAACATAATTGCCAAAAAAAACTTACAAACAATGGATCAAGACCACGATGTTTGCTTGACGTTTTACTTACCAATCAAGACTTACAAATTAAACAATTTAAACTTGCAAAGTCGTAACAATGTTAGAATGATTATATGGTTAAGAGATTTTCACTTATGGAGGAGTTGTAACCTCTAAATTGGCTTGCAAGTTTGATTAATATTTTTTTTAAAACATGACTTTGGAGTTCTACTAAATTAGATAAGTATTAAGTACGTGGAACTTAGTACTATTGACACATTCAACAAAACCAATGGAATTTTATAAGCACAAGGAACAAGGTAGTGGATTGTGGCCTTTGAAAGCTAGAGAGATATGTGAACCCAAATATCATCCATGCAAAGGGCTCAACATGAGCAAACGTACAAGGCACATTGCCATAGTTGACCAAACTTAGAGTTAAGTTTGCAAGATAATAAAAAAAAAAAGGCTTAACATCATGAAAACTTAAGGATTCATTAAATAGGAATGTGAATCAAAATTGAAGAATACAAAAACACAACAAACATCATCATATCACTTCTTTTTCCTCTACTAGGACTCAATTTTACATCCTTGGATGAGAACGCATTAAAGGTGAAAAATTATTATTGAAACATGCTAACAACCATGGGTGAATGTAATGAAGGCCCGACAGACTATTCCCCAAAATGTTCACAAACGTCAGGATGAAGTTGAATGTTTCCGTTCATTGTTTTCAAAGTTGTTTACCATTTCGATGCTCTCAGTTCACCTCAGTTTGTAAAAGACCTAGTCAGATATATTCCTAGTGTATTAGGAAGGAAGGAATGTTACTAGGCATAATTTTAATCTACACAAAGGGTTTGGCCATTTACTATGGGTTTAGGGTTTAATGGAAATGGAACTCTAGATTCAATGCAAAGGTACTATGCAATGAAGGGAAAGACACAAAAAGAAGGAGAAAGTGGGAAAAAGGCTCAAGTGTATAATACACACTATGGCCCTCTTATATGGTGTCACCATACTTAAAATGCATTCACACTTAATGTTACGTTAGTGTTCAGTGAAAATCTAGGTGGCATCTTAGGTGGCACCCAATGCTAAAATGGGTGATTGTTTAACATTAAGTGAATGTTAACTTAACATAAAATTGACTAAAATTAGGGTTAAACCCTAAACCTGACCAGAACTTGTCTGATTTCAGAACCAAAACCAGAACTGGAATTTGATGGTGAAACCCTAGCAAAACACCATTAAACAAAGCACCCCAGCAAAGGAGGAGGAAAACAAACAACAAAGAGAGAGAGAGAGAGACACACACACACACACAACACAACCCAAGTCCAAAGAGAGAGACAACCCAAGTTCAAGAGCTAGAAGAACAAAACCCAAAGTGGGTCACTAAGGAATTGGTTTTATTTATTTATTTATTTGGTTTTTCTTTAAGGACTAGACTCCTGGAACTGGAACCAAACCAGAGATTTTTTTCATAAAAATAATAAAATAATAAAATAAAAAGTCAATGAAAGTCTCCCTTTTTGTAGTCAATGAAATTGTCAAAATTTGATGACATGCACAAACTTCAAATGGGGTTTTTTTTTTTCTTTTCTTTTCTTTTTCCCAACAAAAAAAAGCCTTATTATTCCAATTTTCAACAAAGGCCCATTATACTAATGTATATTTTCTATAGCCTAATAATATTATAACCCATGTCTATGTGATTATTCTTTTGCCAATTCACCTTGTTTTTTAATTTTAAAAATGGAGAGAATTATTAATATATAGTATGAAGAAAGAAAATGTTTTGTGGTCAATGAAATTATTTAAAATTCATGACAAAGAAAGTTTTTTTTTTTTTTTCCCCTTTTCTTTCACACTTAAGGCACAAGACTTATTTTAATTAAATTTAAAGATTTCCTGTTGGAAAAGAAAAAGAAAATATTCCAAAATGTTCTCTCTATTTTCTTCCTTTAAATTAAAAAAAGGTTTCGTCTTTCAGAAAAAGTAATCATGCTTTGAAATTTTCAAAAATTATATAAAGATAAATAAATTAGTTTCAAACCTACCAAGGCACCACTAGAAAAGGGGTAATATTAAAAACCCCTTGTCTATAGTGTATATGTATATATCAATACACAATTTTACAAATGGACAAAAAAACAGAGTTTTTACCCAAAAAAAAAAAAAAAAAGCTACAAAATCAACAAAAAAACAACAAAAACGAAAAAGAGATCATTATTATTTTTTTAATTATTATTATTATTATGTACAAAATGCCAAAACTAAAGACAAAAAATTGTGCCTCCACTTCAACTTTTGCATAAACTCCCTTTCTTTTCGCACTCACTAAAGGATTTCTTTTGGTCTTCTTTTAGCTTTCTCCCACACCCCCACGCACTCCGGTTCCCTCCTCCAAAGCGACCCAGTGCGCGCACGCACGCGCACACGCACAGACATCAAGCGCGCATGCGCGCGCGCCCATCGAGCTTCTCGCATTCCGCGCTTGTTTTTCTTCTCGGATTTGCTGCAAGGATTGTTGTACTAGTTCTCTGTATGTACACTTTTGTTTTTTGGGGGGGTTTTGGGTTGTACTAGTTCTCTGTATGTATGCATGTTTTTTTTTGGGTTTTTGGTGTAGTTGTTTTGCAGTTGCAGATGAAACTGTGCTGTTGTTGTTCATGCTTTTCTAGCAACAGAGACAAATGACAATGGCCCGGAGAGAGAGAAAGACAGAGACAGAGACAGAGACAGAGTCCGAGACACAGAGACACAGAGAGACGAGGTCGAGATCAGATCGGAACTTGGAAGCAAGTTTTGAATGGGAGAAGAGATTGAGAGCTAGAGAAGAGACGACGTGATATACAAGATCTTGGAGAACGAACTTCACTGAGATTGAGAGAGCTTTCTTTTAGTGTTTTCTAGTGCGTGTTCTTTTTGGGGGTTGTTGTTTTTCTGAAGAATACTCGAGCACATTGTTGTTGTTACAGCAGCTTGCTTTTTTTGTTTTGCAGACTTCGTCAAGATGTAGAGCTTGAGAAGAAGAAGAAGAAGAAGAAGGGTAGTAGCTACTACTTAGTAAATAGCAGTGTGCAGGAACTCTGGCAGTGTTTTCAAGACCTCTGAAGACGAGAATTGCTGTTGCTGCTGCTTTTTTCTTGAAGTTCCGGAGTTTTCATGGCGACAGGCAGTTTACAGGCACTTGCTTCCTGCAGTCGAGAGCAGCGAAGAAGTAGTTTATGTTCTCGGGAGGTCGACCCGCAACAGCAGGAGCTTCGAGTACGAGTAGTTCTAGAGAGATTTCTGTAGCAGCAGCAGCAGCAGCTGCTGCAACAACAATCTTATCTCCTTCCCGCGAGAGAACATCGAGCATGGCTGACAACAACAACGGGTCGTCGTCGTCGTCGTTGGGCGGCGCGGCACCCGCAGCTGCAAGCTCCAGTAGCGTCAAGCTACATGTATACCCCAGCGTCGTGGTGGTACTAGTGGTGCTCAGTGTGGTGCTCTTCTGTTCCGGCTTGCTGCATCTCCTCGCGCGCTGTCTGGGTCGACGCGACCGGCGCCGTCATGCATCAGCCCCCGGCACTGGCGGCAGCACAGCGTCCGGGTCGAACTCGCCGACTAGCGCCGCAGCAGCAGCGTCCAACACGCTTCGCGGTCAGCTACAACATCTCTTCCGAATGCACGACGCGGGAGTGGACCAAGCTCTGATCGATACTCTACCCGTGTTCCTGTATGGCACCATCCGCGGACTCAAAGATGGCGCAGATTGTGCGGTTTGCTTGAGCGAATTCGGCGAAGCTGATCGTCTCCGTCTCCTCCCCAAATGCAAACACGCTTTCCATCACGATTGCATCGATACATGGCTTCTCGCGAACTCCACTTGCCCCCTTTGTCGTCAATCCCTCCTGAATCCTGCCGACGGTGACAGCCTCAGGCTCACAGCTTATGGCAGCAACCACAATCCCGGAGCTGCAGCTGCAGCTGAGAGACAGCTGCACCAACTCGCGGATGATTCTAGAGCTCGAGCTTGCAACCCGGATGCTGCAGCTGAGAACGTAACTGAGCAGCTGCAACAGCTAGCTCTTGCAGCAGGCACACCCACAGAGCATTCGGAACCGCGAGAGCAGCCGAGCTCGATGCTGCAACTGCAGCCTGAGAAAGAGTCGGTGCTGCAAGGAAGTCCACTAGGAGCGGGTCCGACAGTATGTGTGACAGAAGCGGATGGAACAGAGAGGGTGACGAGAGTGAAGCTGGGCAAGGTGAAGTTCGATTCTTCTGCAGCAGCTGAAGATTATGACGACGACAACAACAACAACAATAGCGGCAATGAAGGATTCGAGCTGCAGCAGCAAGGATGTTCTGCAATAAGCTCATGTTCTCGATCTGCAGCAACGGGGCGTTGTTACTCCATGGGTTCGTATCAGTACATTGTGGATTCCACCAGCTTCGAGCTCACCATGGCTCCCACTCCGTATCCGGGACGTCCTCAGCAATGGGGATCAGCAGCTACTCCTGCACAGCTGCTGCAGCGGCATACCCTGCACAGGAGTGTTCTCTCAGACACCATACCGGAGCTTGCTGCACCTGCAAATGAGGATTTCTTCTGGGCTAGCAGGGGACTCAACACACCCAAGTCTCTTTCCCTGGTCCGGGAGATGATGACTCCTAGTACCGAAAGCTTTCTCTTCTCCCCTGCTCTTGCTGCTTCTGCTGCTGCTGCTGCTGCTGAGCCTGATCATGGGTTTCTGCACAGAAGAAGTTCTCTGCTGCAACCAGCAATGAAGGACTATCCACAGCAGCAGCAACAGCAATGCCATGATGCAAAGCTCATGGAAGATGATCATCAGACGCTGGGTAGCAAGCAGCTGGAAGAATCTGATCAAGTTACTCTAGTAATTAGGAACTGAAGCTGGTCAGGTCTCCTGATCATCAAGATCATCAAGATCAGTCTACCAGTATGAGCAGCATTCCTGCTGAGAAGCTGGATAAAAGAGGCTAGCACCTGTAGCTGCCATGTCTCAGAGCAGCTGGAGAGCTCCATCAAGGAGCAGCAGCAGATCACAACAATTGTAACAACAACAAATCCATCTTCTCTCAGGAACTTGTTTTTAGGAGACAAAAGAACTCAAAGAAACAATCTAAGGTGATTTTAGAAGGTCTCTCTTTCTCTCTCATAAAAGAAGTAGGATTATGATTCAGGGTTAGGTTCAGGATTGAAGCTAGGAGTAGGATTAGGATTGAAGATAGGATTAGGATTAGGATTGAGGATTGAAGATTGAGGATAAGGGAATGGGAGTTGAGGGTTGACAAGGGATGATGAGGAGGAGGATCATGCTGTCTTTTTGAATTTCCATCCAGTTCAATGATCCACAGGAGCAAGCTTGTGGTGTTCAAGCTTGCACACACAAGCTTCAAGCAAAAATTGTTTCCTGAGCTGAATTTGGGTTGATTGGACTTCCAGGGGAGTTGAGCTTCTAGGGTTGTTGAGCTTGGTTGCATGGGTGCTTGGGTTCTCTGCCCTGCAACAATTCATTCCATCACCATGAACTCCATGTCTCTCTTTCTGGTTGCACATGCACACACACACACACACACAGCATCCCCAGAGAACATGACTGCGTGATCAAATTGGAAACAAATATCCATAGCATGAAATTTACTAGAGATTTTTTTCCTCAAGTATTGCCCAATACAAAACTGGGGATCAAATTTTCTCATAATTATTTCTTGCATGATACAAAACCGGGGATCAAATTTCTCATAAGTCTCTATTGCATGATACAAAACTGGAGATGGATTGAATCTTTTTTACAAGTTGAATCATATGAAACTGTAGATTTCAGATGTGAGCTGAATTTATGAAGTGAATCATTCACATGACTTAATCAAAATATGTGAAATTCTACATGATTTCTAATGCGATAAAAAAAGTTTGGATTGTGTATTTGAGAACAAGCTGTTGGATATGAGTTTAAAAGATCTTTGAAGACCCTTTTTCTTCCAGTGGGTGTAGCTTGTACACTTACTGAAGATGTGAAGAAAAATGTACACAGATGTTTCCAATTGGTTTAAACTTGCATATATTTTTGAACATAGAATTTTGGAGAGAGCTAATTTTTATGTCTCTCTCACACACCCACCCTCTCATTAGCCTACTATACTTTGTATGGAAGTATATAGCCTTCAAAATAGAGTGAAAATTGGTTAAGACTTGTAAATTTGAGCACAACAAAAGAGATCTCCACACAAGGCCCACTAAACCCTTAACCTATCATAGGGTACATGTGGACCCACTAAACCCTAAACCCACCCAACATGCTGTGCAATATTTCAAATGACAAAAAGTAACTTTAGAAGTTAGTGAGGATATTATTTGTCTTTTACTGACCTGCCCATTGTCCCACTCATGCACCCCATCATATCTAGCAAGAGTGAACCAATGATGGCCCACCATCTAGTGCACCATGAGGGATGGATGATGGGATTGAGTTTCTTTCCCAACCATGATGGTTAGCATAGGCTTTTAATGTTCCACCTACCTACTTGCTATGTATCGTATACCTACTTACCTACCTATTTACTTTTCTACCTACTTACAAGACCAATCCTTCACCAGACTTGGTTACCAAGGTGAAACCTAACGTCAACTTATATAGTTGGAGTCATCCGCAAGTAAGTCATAAAAAGGCTTCCAAGGGATGATGATGATGGGCTGCTGGTGGTGGCTCTTGATTCAATTTGACCATTCATGGTTGTTGCCTTGTCTTTCTTTCCACAACCTTTTGCTCCCAAAGGCCTCTGTCATCCTCTGAATGCACTCCATGGTTTTTCTCTCTTCTTTGAACTTGAAAGCACCTCCCCCGACACAACACAAGATGCTTCCTTTGAGTGAAGGGACCTTTGCTATTTGCATGCAAACCTCCCATCATTCCATTTCAAAACATTTAGTACTTTTATGCTGGGAAACTGTCCTCCCCTTGGCCTCCCCTATACCTAACACAATTTATTAGAGTGTCCCTTGTGTTGGAAATGTCCAAGATTGAACAAAATTGTGAAGTGGTTTATGGATGATTTTGTGTGGTTTGAAAGTAGTTAGTCCTACTTTGTCATCCACCCTAAAACCCCTAGTACTAGTGTGCATGTCGCTTCACCCAAGGTCATATAAATGTAAGGGAAATGGAAAGGGTTATCTTGTGAAGACTTGTTTCTTTGAACCAAGACTTTCATCTCTTGTGAAGAAAATCTTCTCAATTGGATGGGAATGAGAAACCAAGGTGAACATGAAGAAAGATCAAAATTGGCCACAAGAGAGCATTAACAATAAGGAAGATCTCATAACTCAATTGGATGTGAATGAGAAACTGAGGATGATGATGGACATGAGTGAGACCAAATTGGCCACAAGAGAGCATCAACAATAGACAACAAGGAGCATGGTGATGAACTTTGAAAGTATGCTTCCAATTATGACACTATATGCTAGTAGTCATTCATAGGAAGTGAGGACAAGCTTGTCATCATTGGAAATGACCCACCTGTCATAGAAGTTGAGATCAAGTATTATGCTATGCTTTCAAAGACCGACATTCAACATACATAGCAACAATGTGGATCTCAAGACAACCTGCAAAAAACTTAGTCCCAGACTCAATAACTCCAAACATCATCATCCACTTCATTTCCTTTCCATTGAAATTCATTGTGGGTCCATGTCTGAAGTTGCTATCGGATTTTTGATATCACCACTTGGATTGGTATCAAGATGAAATTGAGACAACTTATTATTGGAGAATTTGATGGTGCAATTTTGAATGCCATCAAATCACAACAATCCTCTTGAATTCCAATTTTAACATATTGATGCAAAATTAATGTTATTTCTTTCAACTATTTGATCATTCTCAATCTCTTTACTTAAAAGATTCTGAGTTTGTTAAGTCAATAACAATGCAGAGACCGTCATGCAAAGTTTCTTTTAAGGATTTTGTGATGTAGTCCTCGTGGCAATAATCCAGGAAATAATTTAGCCAAATCTGGTTACATACCACATTTGAAAGTAGAGAAAAAACAGAATCCTTCTATATTCTTAGCTACCTACTGAAACTTGTCATAAAAACCTGGCACTTTGGATTTATTTTTCTTTGAAATATGGCTAATTTAGCCAATTTTTCCATGAAAAATTCTTTGATATTTTCCAGCTCAAAACATTGCCTCCGCATGGTAAGGGTGGCAAGGGTTGCCACTGGTCATCCCGTAGTCACCATTAAGAAGTACTGCTTCATGATATTCTGACATGTGCCAACCACTATATGAACAATATACAACAATAATTTTAAAACACTACAATATGCACAGTATTTGTACCAACCATCAAAGACTTGCCCAAAAATGCTTATAGCATATTCACATCAACAAGAACAATTTAATATTAGCCTTTCATTGGTACACATAGAAACCTTTCTTCCTTTATCATCCTCAACTCCAACCCACCCCATCCAATAATACTTTGGAATTAGCTATATTTACTAAACTCTGATATGTTCATCCCATCCTCCCTATTTAACTTACATGTACAGGTTTGTCATCCACTTGTGTGGAATAATATTGTACTCACCCTCATGCACATTTTGACAGGACTGACAAAATCATCAATGGTGGTGCGTAATGCAACAAAGCCCTAAATCTAAGGTGCAAAACACACAAGGACTAGCTAGCACAATGATACAAACACCCACTTGGGATGTCTGTGGAATTCTCCCATCCTGTCTTGTTCAGTCCTGGAACAAATGACTTGTATGACTTAGGGAAGAAATCTGTTGCCCTTTGCATTCATGCAATGTCTACATTGAAGGTCAAGAATGAGTTTGTGAGCACAGGCAAAAGTATGGTTGGAGTGAGAAAGTGCACCTTCATGATGAAGATCAAAACATGAAGGCTTTGCTGATATATGTCTCCATTTGTCCATTGACAGAGACAGCACACCCATATCCCATGGATCCAGACTACCTGCACAGTTGGCCAATAGTCCACACAGGACTCGTCTTGTGTACTTCCAATTTCTTCCTGTAGCACAAAAGGAGCCAGATTCTGGGTACCACACTCAACACAACCATTCAAAAAGAAGAGAACCAGAGCAGTGGCAGCCAAGCTCAGATAGGAAACTAATCATATATTCACTGTTGCATGCAAATGCCATTCTCAATCCAATCAACAACCACTGACATTTGAGCAAGACCTGTATAGGTTCAATCTGAGAACACACAGGGCTTTCTCATGATTACAATATGAACATGGATATTCCCACTCCCTCACAGATTGTGATCATGGAAATCCATCTTCTATAATACACAAAAGCAAGACAAGAAATATACAGAGCTGTGAGACTTCACACTGCAGTCAAACCCAAAAAAACTTGCTATGTGTCTGGTACTATCTGCAGGAGTGTGGCTTCGTAAATAGTAAGCCCTACAAATGACTTCTTTGTCCATCATACTGTTTTAACCCCACCTTTATGTACTTATGCAAATGTTTCTGTGAAGATGTTGGTACATACCAGCTGATCACACCCCACTTTTCAGCGGCAGTCATCCACCATGCTCAATCAATTGCCAATACCACAATGGCAAATTTCTTGCTTTTCTCTCTACTACTCTAAAATCCCTATGTTTCTGCCCTGAATCCTAGCCAGGAGCAAGTTGTCCCATCTGGGTGGCCAACTCATCAACATTTTCCTTGCTCCACCAGTCCTTGGCTTGAGGATGGCCCCCACCAATTACATCAGCAAAGACATCTGTTCCATCCACTGTACTATCCATAAGAAGTGCTCCTGTTTCTGAGGGCCCCTCTGCATCCATATCAGGATCTGTGCTAGCCACAGGACTATCTGGAGTCTCTGTCAAGAATTGCTCCCAGAAGATATCATTTGCACCCAAACTAAGAGCTGGGCTGTCCACATTGGAGCTTACTTCCTCTGTGAAACCCTCACCATTGACTTCCATAGAGTCATCATTCTCCTCCCCATTATCCCTTGCATCACTGCTCAAAGACTTATCAGTGCTCTCCACGGTGTGCCCACCTGACACATGATATGAAAGTTTCACCTTCATTAGGTGGTGAGATACAAACAGAGAAATAACAAACATCAGCAACCTCATTCCATGAATGTCTGCAACCTGATGAAGTAGAGTTTGTGCACAAATGGTAACTGACATAACAACTGCAAACAAATCTCACCTTCAAGTCGTGGGATATGCATAGTTGGTGAAGGAGAAATACGAAGCACCGATTTATCAGGTACGTCTGTCACAACTACATTACCAGGCAGTGTGTCAGGCAGCCCTGACAATTGCATTTCTGTCAGTGTTACACCTGAATGCCGGTTCAAAGTATTCACCTCAGGAACAGAGGTCCCAGAACTAATATCCCTGAACATTGTTTCAAGGGGAATGCTATCATGATTTGGTGAAGAAGCTTCTAACATATTCCAGAACTGCATGAGCATTGATCGGGTCCCATTAGGTTCTCCAGTTCCATTGGGTTGGAATGTCACCATTTGACCATCAGGTGGTGAATCAGCATTCAAAGAATCCTCTTCACTCTCACCATGTTTTGGAAGGCGTCGCTTCTTCCGAACAGTCACAGCCAGGCGTTTGTTGCTTTCAGTCTGTTGCATAAGCTGAGCAAGGAAGGCAGGATTCTGCATGGCTTTGGCCAAGAATGTCATCATTTGCTGTTGCCGTTGCTCAGTGACTTGTAAGCGTTGCCCCATTACCTGCATCAGCAAAGATAGCAATGTGACCTGACACCCACAAGGACAAGGAGATCTCAGAAATTGTACACAAACAGAGGAAGAACTTCAGCACTGCATGGAACCACATACCTGAAGATCCTGCTCTGTACTCTGCTGCTGCTGTCTCAGTCGCACCAGCTCAAGCATAAGAACATTCTTATCCCTCTTCAGTGTCTCAATCTCCCCTTCCAATCCAACTTTCCCAATTTCCAGAGTGGGCCCCAAAACACCTTGCTCACCTTGCTGCTGTGGCTGCAACTGCTGGGCCTGTGATGCTGGCTTCCGGCGATGGATTCCTCGTAGCAGCTCTCTCCGGCCACGTAAGAAGCACTCATTTGCAAACTCCCAACGATCTGGGTCCACTTTGCGAAACCCCTACATGACAAAACCAAGAAACCACCGCACAGTTAAATTCCTTCCTAGGCATGATAAACCTAACAAACAAAACCACCCAGCATCAAAATTCCCAACTTCCCCAAAGGCAAAATCACTCACATAGGTGTTAAGCTGCCGAACAAAGCTAGAGAAATTGTTGTGCTTGAAATACTTGGGCAAAAGTTCTTGAGAAAACCCCGGAGGATTCCACACCACAAAGCTATTTGAGCCTGTACTCCATGAAACTATAGCATCAGTGGCAGGGTCGTCAACCATATCATAAGTTTTTGTCAGGAATGGAGGGGGCGCAGCATTCTGCAAGCCATCCAAAGGTTGTGGCACTGTAGCAGCTGATAAAGGCAGAGAATCTGAGGTGGAAGCAAACTGCACTTGTTCCATGCTCTCCTCCAGAGATGGCCATTTTGTGTCTGTCTTCATTCCTTGTGACACCATTGCGTCCTGATATCAGATGTACCACTGACTAGAATATCTCTCATGCCTCCAAAGTCTCTTCGACCCCCATCTTTCCACCACCAAAACACATGGTCCTGAAAAAGAAGCAATTCAAAAAACTACAAACAAAAGATCAGTCTAACCTCTACAACTCGGTGACAAAAGGAAAAGAGCTTCAAAGATTGTATCAGAATGCACAGTGAAGCTTGTATCTACAATGATCAATCCATGGCAGAATCCACTCCATCTGTTACTGTGGCAGATTGGCATCAGAAAGCTGATTCAACTCTACTCAATCTTAGTACTTTCCAGTCAGACCAAATTGTGACCTCTTGTCATCAGATGTCCTTGTCTGATGGCAACTCAGACAAAAAGAAATACTGAAAACTTCTGGCCAGACCCTCGCTAGAAAAAACTGGAAACCACACACCCAATCATCAGATAAGCATGCATCTGGTGAATGGCTTTCTGTGCTCACATAGCTAACATGGACACAGGTCTACCAGCATACACCACAAAGCAGTTCCAAGAGTGCAACATTCTCAATAGGAAACCAAGAAAAGCACTGAACATTGACAAGCTCATCAAAGTCCTGCTACAATTGCTACCAGAGGAAAGTGAAAGCAGAACCATTCAGGAAGCAACAGCAGCACAATCAGAGCTCCATGATTCATGACTTTCCCCCATCTTGAGAGAAAAGAATGACTTTCTCTGCACTCATAGCTAACACAGATACAGGCTTAATACCGTACACCACAAGGCAGCTCCAAGAGTGCAACATTCTCAATATGAAGCCAAGAGAGCACCAACCCTTGACAAGCTTACCACAGTCCTGCTGCAAATTGCTATCAAAAGAAAGCAGGATCAGACCATTCAGAAGCAAAAGCAACACAATCAGAGCTGCAGATTCTCAAATCAGAAACCAAATACACAAGAAAGGAGACCTCAAGAACATGCCTGACGGACCTGCAGCATGTCTTGTGCATCATATCCTTAAATAGGAGTAAAATTGCCTCAAAAACATCAGAGAGGAAAACAAGAGTTCAAAATTTCCTGCAACCGCAACCAAAAAAAGGAAGGAAGAAAGAACGACATATCATACAGAAGAGCTCACCGACAACCTTCTACGAGAAATCATCTACCAGAACAAAGAAGCAAAAAAAGAAAGAAAAAAGCACCGGCACAATGGATCAACAAAACACACCGCACAGAGCTTCCCTCATTCTCCAAACTAGGAGCCAAGACCTGGATCCTGGAAAAGCTCAACGGGGAAACTTGTCCCGGAAGCAAAACAGAAAACCAAAAAAGCAGAGGGCCAGAAAAACAAAAGAACAGGAACTACGTCGGGAACTGGATCAAAATTCTTCTACCGCAGAAGAAGCAGGCAAAAGCCAGTAGAAGAACACGCAGCAACAGGGACCGTGAGAAAGCTTACCGGAGCCTTGGTCCAGCAATTGTTACCGGCAGATGAAGTGAAGCACAATCCCATGAAAACACGGGAATCAGCTAAAACAGCAGCAGCAGCTACCCCCGACCGACCGACCGACTTCTCTTCCAAAAGCCAACCAGAAGGCGAAAAGAAGCGTGCAAATCACGGAAGAGGCAACGTTTTGGTTGCAAGCTTATGAGAGAGTTTCCTCTCTTTGTTTGTTTGTTTGTTTGTTTGTTCCAGAGGAAAAAAGGTACTACTACTGTGTGGCACACTCAGCGATGAGATGCCACAATCTCTAAAAGGCGCCAAATCCGCAAACCCTAATCACCAGCACCACGACAACAACACAAGTTTTGTTCCTTTTTCCCCTCTTCTCGCGTCTCGCATCCACGCTAGGTGCGAGAGGAGGGATTTTGTGCCGCCCGGGTGGGTGGCCCGTGCATTGCCGCCGGGTGAATTAAAGAGAGAAAGAAAGAAACCTCGCTCTCTCGGACGCTCTCTCGCTCCCCGGAAAGTTCTCTTCGACGTTCTTCCACGAAACCCCCGACCATGACGGTAGCTAGGTCGTTCTCTCGAACGATTCGCCGCAGTTCCGCGGGTTCTAGCCGCAACGAAACCCTAACCCTAAAACCCGCCCAGTCTAAAATGCAAAGACCGTTGCTAGAGACCGTTTTCTTGTCGACGAAGACGACGACGACAGTGGCGCTTGCTTCGTTTACGAGCTTTTTGCTGTCGAAGAATTGACGAGGTTCTGTGTGTATCTAGTGTTGGCGAGTTCCAGTGGAAAGGGCAACTGGTCGGATCGAAACTTTGCAGTGAAGAAGAGAGAGAGAGAGGTTTTGTTTTGTGTCGTGGCGTGGACGAAATGATTTATGATGTGAATTCGGCGCTCTTCCGCTCTTTTTTGAGCCAGAAGGGCGCAGGGGAGAAGAGGAAGATGGAGGAGCAGAAACCGACTACTCAGAAGTCGAAGGCCAATGAGAACAAGCCTGTGATGAATGAATGAATGAATGAGTGAATAATGTTGTGTGTGTGTGTGTGTGTGTTTTTGCGGGGTACGATTTCCGATGATGTCGGAAGCTTGGTTGGAGATGAAGGAGAGCTTTGTTGTTCCTTTGTCTTTCTGGTCACGGGTGGCCTCAATGGAGCTCTTTGAAGCAGAACGAGGCGATCTTTCCGTCGTTGGAGCTCGAGAACTGAACGACAAAGCGATCTTTCGGCGAAGCTCGAATCGGAATGAGGCGATCTTCGAGGTTTTTTGCATAGTTCGAGATTTCAGTAAATGATTTCTTGAGAATGGCATAGTTGTTTCAGTGTTTTGCAGGTCTTCTCTCTGAAGTCATTCTGGAGTCTTCGACTTGGGGTCTTCTTCTCTAAATTTTGTAATCCGCTTGCTCCATTTCAGTGGTTGCTACAGACTTCACTTGCTAAAATCTAAACCCTGGCCATCATAAATCATACCAGATTCTGTCAACTGTTTTCTTTGGCATGTTGGTTTTATAGTTGTAATGTAAGCCAGTTTGAGCTGGAGATGGATTCCTCTAACTCTCAAGTGGCTGTTGGTTTTCAAGCATCAAACAAACCATTGCTGATGAGTTTGAAAGTCTTGACCTTAGCAATGTCCTGAGGATTGGAAACGGCTGACACTATTTCTACTGCTAAAATAGCTGTTCCCAATTGCTGGGTTGCAATGTGATAGCTAATCTGCAGGTATACTGGAGATGAACGATTTGGAAAGATTCAGGTTGCCGCCATCAAGCATTACCTGATGACTGATGGTCTTCTGCTCCTTCATGAAGATACTGTTTTTTTAGTTTCATTGTTTGACAAAACTACTTTGCAGTATGATGTGTTCTTGTTTCAAGCTCCTCTTAGGACAGATTTTTGTGAAACCTCTTTGTGCAAATGCAACAGAGATTTTGCAAACTTATAGTATCACTGTTTCAAGCTTTCTCAGGATAGATTTCACTTTGTGTTTGGGGAATGCTTCATTTGTTGGTGCCTATAGTCCCCATGAAGTCCAAAAAATGAACTCACAGGCTCATAGTAACACCAATGAAACATGATTACTAAGTTCTCAAAAACTGAACTCACATTTTACAATTAGAAATGATCCATAGGGTATGTGAAAACTTTGCAAAAGTTTTAATTGGTGCCATTCATTGTCAAAACAAAATGGGGAAATAGGGAGAGTTATGATAAATGGCCTTAATCCCTAGTTCAAAACCTATCATGAGAAGTATGAAGCTAGAGTGAGTGGCTTCAAAAGTGGGTCGGTGGTGAGAGGCCATGTCTAGCTAAGTTGTTGAAGGATTCAAAACCATTTGGGTAAATGCTTGTCAACATAGTTTTCACACCTACCTGGGTTGTCGGAGAATTTGTTAATGGATTCAAACCAAACCACTGGGGGACATTTGGGGACATGATTTTCAACAACAAAGTGGTCGGTTTTAAAAGTGTGCACCTTCAAATTATTGACAAGTTTGTTATAATCCCATATCCATATTGCAAAGGTGACCAAGAGTTAGTTGTTCACTTCATATGCCGCACAAAGTGACATAAAATTGTCACAAGTGTGCTTAATGCATTCATTCGCTTTGTTACATGTTATCATAAGATACTTTGCTCCTTTTTTTTATTGATAACATTTTGTTGGCTTTCCTTGCAAAGGAGTACGTGCCATATCAATGTAGTTTTTCACTTGGTCCCACATTTTGAATAGTGTTCACCCAGTGTTGTTACTTGATTAATTTAGTTTTCTTTGGGTCTCAGGTTTTGAGGAATGTTCACCAAGTGTTACATTCTGAATTATGAGTTCATTCTTGAGAACTTTTTGCGAAATTCCTTGTTCCCATCGTTGGGTAGTTTAAACTTTGCCCATTTCTGAGGCCATCCTGTCTCTTCTTTGGAGATGGCTGATCAGGAATTTGTTCTTGAAATTTTTTTGCCTCTTGGCAACAAAAAGAAAAGGGGCTGTGATTGATACAAAGGATTGTTTTGGAAATGACAACCCAAAGTCACTATGTTTCCAAAACAAAAATTGAAATCACCAAATTTAGATCATATGTATTCTTTTGGAAATGATGGCCCAAAGTTGCCATATCCCCCCCCCCCCAAAAAAAGTAATTGCCAAATTTAGACCATATGTATTCTTTTGGAAAAGAGGTCCAAAGTCGCCATGTTCTCCCCCCCCCCCCCCCAAAATATGAAATTGCCAAATTTATACCATATATATTCTTTTGGAAAAGAAGGCCCAAAGTTGCCATTTTTCCCCCAAAATAGCCTAAGTCCTCTTGTGGACGATGGCCAATCAATTTTTCACCTCACAAAATTGAAACAAAACCCCTGCTGATAGTAGAGTTTTCATTAAAGTCATCCTGTCTTCACCCTGTCTTTGGTCCTCTCTTTTCACCCCCAATCCCCTCTTTTAAGTGAGGTCCGCACGCAAAGTTAGGAAGTTTTATTAAATCTGGGAATGAAATGCTGAAACTGAGCATTTAATGCGCAAGGTAAGGTTCGAGGTAATTATAGTAGTTGTACATGTAGGAGCAGTGAAAATATATGTAGCAGCAGTGGAGGCGCTCAGCATAAAAGAAAGACGGGTCAAAATTGGATGAAACTCAGTTTGAAAAAGTGGTGTCTTGATTGTGTTATGGCAGGACATGATGATTATTTATGCTTTTGTACCTGTTTCTCTGGAAAGCTAGCTCCCCTTCAGTTGCCCATTGGTTGTGAAGAAGCTCTCTTCATGTTGGTGTCGCCTGTTTTCTTTGGTTTAATTCATTAATATTCCTGTCTTTCTGGCTTCTTTGTTTTTTGGGTTTACTCCATGCAAACTTCAAAGAGTTCACATGCATGATGGGTACATTTGGCAAGCTCTATTACTTATTGTAGTGTTTCCTTCCATTTTTTGGGTTGAATCCATGCAAACTTAAAAAGAGTTTACATGCATGGAACCTATCGGCAACCTCTAATTAATTATGTATGTGTTTCCTTCTTTTTTTTCTCGGGTTTAATCCATGCAAACTTCAAAGAGTTCACATGCATGGGTACCTATTGGCAACCTCTATTAATTAGGTTTTTGTTTTCTTTCTTTTTTTTTGGTTTAATCCATGCAAAGAGTTTGCATGCATGGGTACCTATTGGCAACCTCTATTAATTAGGTTTTTTGGTTTCTTTCCTTTTTTTTCGGTTTAATCCATGCAAAGAGTTCACATGCATGGGTGCCTATTGGCAAACTCTAGTAATTAGTTGTGGGGGTCCATCCAATGTGATTTTCTTTTCATTTTTTTGGATGATGGCCTTCTTGGATCGGCCCACGACCAAAAGAAGAAACACTTCACACTATGGGTACCCCTAAAATATAAGATTGTGTAGCCTTTTTCCCTTCGGTATGGCTACATAGTTTAAAGGTTAGAATTTTGGTATCAAAGGATATGGGATAAACTGTGGTGCTTTATTGGGATCAGCTTCTTGAACACTTGGGAACACATTGGGAACACATTGGGAGCATCCACCCCCCTTTCAAAATCTCAACCCACCTCCCCCCTCCCCCCCTCTAATGAAGAAGAGTGTAACATGGTTGGGTGAAATTGGAGTTAGAGTAGGATTGGGTATGCAATTTTAGATGGAGATTTAAATAATTATAAGGTAGAACAAATCCAATGGAATAGTCACGTAAAAAACTCAAAATACTCCTTTATATGCCTCAAGATTTTATGGTTCCACTAAAAACATAATGTAATGTTTTTCATAAACCCACTCAATAGATGTATCAAGTGAACTTATTTCATTTGGAAAAACAAGTATATAGGAGTAATATTTTAACAAAAAATTAAACAATTGTGAGAGGCGATCAAAGAAATCTAAAATTTTTGCAACAAAATTCAATAAACTAACACAAGTTAACAAGGGTTGAAATAGAAAAAAAAATTACAAAGTACCATCAAATTCCTAATAGAAGAAACTAAATAAATGTTAAGAACACACTTGAAAAGTTCAAGTGATGATCATTTTAAAGAGTTATTGATAAGGCTTGGATAGAAGTAGTATCGGCTTTAAAGCTAGTTGGTACTCTCACCAAACTTTCAATGACTTTTGAATTCATAATCCAAATTTTGTTTGAAGACTTTTCAATTGGTAGCCCACTATTGTAAAAGTTGAAAAATAAAATTTCAAAAATTGTACCTTTAACATTTTCCTTGATGCTTTAACATTTTCTTTTAACATTTACCTTTATTGCTTCATATGGTTGAACATGGGATTTTGTGGCATTACTTTTACATGGTGTTGTTTTTTCATGGAGATTCATCACTTTTGTAGGGGCACATGCCTATCTAAAAAAACCTTCCAAGCATGTATTCATCTTCATGTTGTACTTGCACCTTTCTTGGCTTTACCCCATAGAGAAGAGACTACAAATTGGTGTAAGCTTCTTCCTAGTCAATAAACTAATTGTGTCAATTCAACAAGCCTTAAACATTAGTGCATTGTAACCAAAAACAACACAAAATTTATTCATAATAAAGTTTAAATAGCTTGATGCATGTAAAAAATGTATAACTTTGCAAAAAGCATTTTCCAAGTTTTCTTTCAAGTTACAAGAAAACACTTACAAAATCAAAACAAATTTGAAAATCCCCTTTACATATTTCTATCCTTCTTCTATTACCTTAGAACACCACCACCTAACATTGTCACCTACAACACCTTGATCACCATCATTAGCACCATGGAACCATTGTCTTTACTCTTTACCCTCCTCCTTTCTGATATCAGAAAAAACTCCCCCTTTCAAAACCCTAACCTTATATGTTAATATGTTAAAATGCAGAATCACCATATTCATATATGTTACCTCGCCATCTTATACACCTAAAATTATTACTTCGATTTTATGAACTTGTATTATTCATTATCAATTTACCTTCTTCTTATTTGCATCATTATTTTTATATTTACACCCTTAGCCTAACTAATAAGCAATTATGAAATTATGATATTCAAGGTAATGGGGTATCATTATATCCAACATATGTTCTTATTTTAAATTTTTTTCACATTATCATGAAGTTCCCTGTTATTGTACCTACAACTAATGTTTAGAGTTAAATACGTCTTAGAAGGTTTTGTCTCCCAAAAACAAAAACAATTCATGGTATTAGATGAATTTTTTGATAATTGACCTACAACCCATTAGACAATCTCAATTACTAGCAATAAAATTACTAGATTAATATTCTAGATTCAATCATAAGATGCATTATTTTATTTTATTTTTTAGTTTGATTGGCAAATTTTTGAATTGTTCAATTTACAATTGTCATTTTTTTTTCCTAAAATCAATGAATATTTTGGCATAAAATTGTTGATTGTCAATTGTAGGCACACTATTTGTTGCATCCATGGACAAATAGATGTTGAACATTGTACAATCTTGAAAATTTGCAAACATAATATTATTATTTTTGTCCAAATTGTTTTTTTATTTTTTTATTCACACATGTGCTACCTAACTTACTACTCTAATGATAGTGTGGAATGAATAGATAGGTGAAAGAATATAGTATTATCACTTAATGATAATTGAAGCCTTCTCCACCTTCATGTCTAATTCTTATACAACTATCTAACTAGTTGTAATATCATAAGAAAATTACTGAATTAATTTTATGAGTTTTTATTATCTTTCCTTGATATAATCTTCAAGTTGAAAGTGATTAGTGGAGACCTAGTTGAGTGCTATTTTACACACGACACAAGGGTTAAGTTCAATCAAGTTTCTTATGAACAATGAAGTCGATAGTTTTCACCTTGATCATGATTGTCACACTCCCACAATATAACATGAAATGTTTTGCATACAATATAACAACATGAAATGTTTTGCATACCTTGTGAGGGTAGGATGCATGATTGGGAAAACTCGCCTTTCAAATTTTGATCCAAATAAACAAATGTTGCAAGATGCTCATAGATAATAACATGTGCCTTGCATAGACCATCTTAATTTGGCCATGAAAGGTCAAGCATGTTGGATCAAAAATTCTTAATTTTAAAGGATTTGTGATATATTCACACCTATTTGACCATCCATTAAGGTATCAAAGTGTCCACCACATTCGCCCCTCAAGATCTGCCATAAACATCACCTTTTTAAATCCTTCATAGAGCATGCCCCAAATTGCTTGGAAAAATAGTTTTGATTTGATTGATTTTTTTATGACAAAATTGTTCAATATTCAATAACTCCCGCATTACATAGGTACTAGTGTGTGCCCCGTGCCTAAGGCACAGGTGTGTGTGTGTCAGGGAGGAGAAGCAAATTTTCTTTTGATTTTCCCACCTTCCTTCCTTTCCCTCTTCCTTTATGTTTTTCCTCTCCACCTTCCTTGGTATGTTTTATGTTCCCTTATGTTCCCAAATAATTCCCAATAGCACCATTTTTTGACAAAAAATGTTTTACCTTGTCAAGTAAGTATTTCAAGGGAGAGGATATACCAATGCCCACTACCACTTTTTACAATTGTCGGATATATGACAATGTAATGGATTGTACAAGCCAGTGGCAGTAAGTTTAGCATCAACATATAACCTGCTGGATTTACTCAACTGATCAGTTGCTGATGCTAAACTTACTGCCATTGGCCTGTACAATCCATAACAATGTTAATCTTCCCATCGTTCTGAGTGAGAGGCTGGAGATCACTCTTCTCAGGTCTAAAACAGCCTTCCAAACCATTTGTTCCAGAATCTCCACATGAGCATTCCAAATCTACAACAGAAAGCCTTCTGACCTGAATGGCCTTACTATCCTTCACTACTGTATGTACAGGAGAAGCAAAATGTAACAGAAAATTAGGCTACTAATCTGACACTGATCTCAGTTTTTTTGCAAAGGGTTTTTGTGTTGTGCAAACCGTGGAGACAGCAGCAGGTGGTGCTGCTGATGCAGGAGGAAGAAGAAAAGCAGCATTAACCGAGAAAGCTATGTTGTTGTTGATGAGTCCATCTTGTTGTGCTTGAATCTGTTGTTCACCATCCTCGTTATTGCCCACTCTCCCCATAGTAGTCTCTTCTGGTTCCTCCTGTGTGTCTCTTGCGTAACATATTGCCAACTTGCCAGGTCAAGTTTGGCACATGTCTAGCATGTCACATGCCAAATTGTGATATGGATTTCAAGCTAATATGCAAACTTCGAAAATCAGATCTCCACAAAATAAACTTTCTCACATCTTCTCCACAATTGTTATGTATTCAAAAACTCCATTACGATGTCCTTTAGAGCAGCAGCAGCAGTAGCATCATCATCTGCACGGAACCTCCTGGGGGGAGTAGTCCAAAATTCCAATGGTTGTACTTCAAAAGAATCATATCAGAATAATTTGGGCCTAGGCTAGTTTAGCTTGACTTCCCTCAGAGCACACTCTCTCCATTGCAAGCTATATTTTATATTCATAACAAATCCATCTGCTAGGTTTGTAGTTCATTTGAATTTTCAACCTGGAAATGGTGGGAGTGAGAGAGAGAGAGAGAGAAGATACTGCAGACAAACTTTCTGTAGCAAGACTTGAGCTGAAGGCAGACACAGAGAGAGAGAGAGAGGATATTGCAATACCTTGGCAACTTCCACACATGTTTATTGAATAATTAATTAGTTCGAATTTTTTTCTTGTTGACAGATAGAATATTCTTCAAGCTTTAATATTTTCCTTTGCAAAATACAAAAAAAACTCTTTGTCTGTCTGTCTCACCTGTGCATCACCAAAGAATGTGTAGGTTCTTTCTTCCTCTCGTTCTCCTCCTTTTTATATTCCTCCAACAAATTATGTGCACTATTACACCCGTAATTTGGTTTACATTCTCTGCAGCATTTTCACTTGTAATCTGCGTATATTCTCTGCACTATTATATTTGCGCTCTCTCCCACTCGGTTGCTCGCGGGCCGCTCTGTTGCGCAAGCTTCACGCCTTGCCTGTATGTGCGTGTGCGTTTCTCTAGCGGATCGTTCCCTTTAGTTTGTTTGCTGGCATGTCTACCTGTTTGGCGGTTCTGGTCGTCTCTGTGCTCTCTCTCTCCCCCCTCTCTTTATGATTATTGAACACAATATCCTCCATATCATTAGTAAGGTTATCGAGCACTCTCACTTGTTGAACAAAAGAATTAGCAGAAACTACACATGCGATTGAAGCTGTAAATAGAAAGATTATGTCACATACTTATGTGGTCAAGAGAATTACATAATTTGCTGCCCCAGAGCTTAATGTGCATATTTTGCAGGTTGAATTGCATGATAGATCATAGGATTATTATTGCATTGATCTCTAACCTCTGATCTGACCAAATACATTATGTTCAACATACACATTTTTGGTTACTATTACGCACATATATGATCATCATTGGAAAGATTATGTCACATACTTATGTGGTCAAGAAAATGACATAATCTGCCTATTTGCAGCTTCAATCGCATGATAGATCAGCAACAATGTTCAGCCGGTCTTGGCCCCATAAAATGGCAACAATGTTCAGCCGGTCTTGGTTGATGATGATGCAATTGGTCGGTGTGGTCATGTGATGCAATCCATCTCTAAGGTCTGCAAGGGACCCTGCATTATTCTTAAATACCAAGGGATTGCGTTATTGCTGCTTCTTCTTCCTCCTGTTGTTGCAGCACCAATTGACGCCAACTGTTGCAAACCCCAGCTACCGATACAATGCGTCTCCCTTCCCCTCTTTCTCCACTCCCTGCTTGTACTCGTTGTAACACCAGAGTCAGAATCTCCGGCGTTAAGCTCTCCCAGTCCAATCTCATCAAGCGTATCGTATTTGCACAAGTTTGTTATTTCTTCTTCCACATGGTTACTTTCTTCCTGCCAGGAGTCTTCTTCTTTCTCTAATCTTGGAGAACTCAAGATGGAGCCTCTACAATCTCGCTCTTCTTCTTCCAATCTTTCAGAGCTTCTCAACTTCTTCCAACCATACAAATCGACGATGGCCGCTTGCTTGCTTGCTGGACGGTGCATAAATTACATATAGGATGGAGGGCCATTCCTGGTTTCTTTCCTTGGTGGGTAGAAAGTTGCAGCGTCAGCTTGCAGAGTGTCGATTCGCATGGACGACCAGATGGGACGGATTCATTCTAATCTCGCAGCTGATAATTATAGTCGGCAATGAACGTTTTCTTGGGTGCATGTCTTTAGAGGAGACTCAATTTCGACACCACTTAGTGATCGCTCAAAACTCATGATCATCACTGTGTGTGTGAGCACTTGTGTGTGTACGTATCACCGTTCAAGTGCAAGCGCGAGATCTCTAGAGTTGCAGACTACATTACTATGTGAAAAGAATAGTAAGATTATAGTCGACAGTGATCGTTTTCTTGGGTGCATGTGTTTATAGGAGACTCGATTTCGACACCACTTAGTGATCGCTCAAAACTCACGATCATCACTGTGTGTGTGAACACTTGTGTGTGTACATACCACCGTTCAAGTGCAAGCACGAGATCTCTAGAGTCGCAGAGTACATTACTATGTGAAGAGAATAGTAAGAAAGAGGAGACTGTCCGTCCGGCTTCACATGCGGCTTCATTGTCGATACCATTGCTCCTTTACTGTATGTAATAAACGTTATAATTTTAAATGAACATACAAAATTAAACCTATGCCTTACAGACACTTATAATCATAAATATCCAAATAATGATATTTTTAACATCATAACTTTTTCTTTTCTTTGGTACTCTCATGAGAAATTCTCAAGAAATCTCCACACTCACAATTAGAGAAATCTCCATACTCAATAGCTAAAGAAATTGATTCCCATGACTATTGAGAATACTTGTCAACTCAGGTCCAAAACCGAAAATAGAACTAAGATCTACCCTAAACAGGAAACTTGGAAGGAAACAGATCCTTCTCATAAACACCAAAAAATTGCACATCTGCTCTACTTCGGTATCAGCATTAGGTCAAGACTGGTTCCTATGCTATATTGTAGTAGGGCATGGTATTCAAACACTACCCTGAACAGCAGATAACTACCCATAAGTGCATTGATAAAACCTATGTGACAGCATTGCTATCACAGTTAGTGTTCAACTGAACATGAAGAATTTCAATGTTCCAGAGCAAACTGGTCGACCACCATGTAAAGAAATAAACAAGAGTTATGGAACAAATAGGACCCACCAGAAAGAATGAAAAAGAGAGAAATCTACCCTAAACCCTAAACATATACCTGAGAGTAACAGCTTCAGACAGAAACCCTAGGGGAACCTATTCACTCCAATTTCTCACTGTTTTCTTGGTGTCAATCTCAATCATGACACTCTCAAATGTACTAATCATCCAATAATAAGCTTCCCAAATCAAACTCTACAAGCACCCTAGTGACGTGTTGGGACAACAAGATCTCTACCAGGACCTTCCATCAAAGATGGTGCTGAAATTCATAAGGGGAAATACCTCATACAGATAGAATGAATGACAAAAGCTCAAGTTGGTGCAATTAGGGCGCTGATATCTCCAGAGATAAGCTCAGAAACATGAAAAGAAAAATACTCACTCTGGTGACTTAACACCACAGCTAAGAACCTATCCAAGTGGTTATCCAGCACAGATAAGAAACCAGAAAGAATTGTTATCTCCAATACTCATTCATAGGGACAAACTGTTCACTGTGAATCCAGATGCTTTTTACATCTTCTAATACCTACACCAATATAGAGAGACTCTGTAACATGAACATGCTCTTCAGGTAGAACTACAAAAAATCAACAAGGAAATTGATACTAGATCGAATGTTGAATGAAGCCAAATTGCTATAGAATACTGATGCAGATTCACTGACTCCGGAAGAAGCAACAGAAGATGCAATTAGATCCCCTGAGAAAAAAACCTTCATAGAGGTGGTGCTTTATTAGTTGTTTGCAAATGAGGGGTTTAGACCAAACAGCATGTTGTTTCCTGAGGGCAAATAGACCACATTCCGGCTCTTGGAAAGAGTACTAGCAATCTCCCTGGAGGCTTCAATGCGGCGGAGCTCAATAAGACCTGATCCAGCTGCAGCAGTTGCTTCAGAGATCAGCTTTGCAGCTTCACTTTCTCCCTCTGCTCGCACAATTGCTGCCCTCCTTTCCTGCTCTGCCTTGGCCACCACAAACTTGGACCGCTCCGCTTCCTGCTGTGCTACTTGCTTCTGCTCCACAGCTCTTGAGAACTCGGCACCGTAGGACAGATGAGTGATAGCAACATCGTCTAAGAGAAGGTTGAAATCTCGTGCTCTCTTAATCAGAGCTTCTCTGACAAGAGCCGACACATGAGGTCTCTCTGTCAACAACTGGTCCGCATTGAACTGCGCAACTACAGCTTTCAAAACCTCGTTACCGATAGACGGAAGCACTCTCTCATCGTAATCGATGCCGAGGGTTTTAAAGATCGTTGGAAGCTGTTCAGGGTCGGGCTTGGACAACACACGCAGAGTGAGGTTCACCATCTGCAAGTCCTTGGTGCCTGTCACTGAGGTGATGGAGCGAGGCCGAGTCCTGACATCAAAGATATACGGCTTCTGCAAAACGGGGATGAGGAAATGAGTACCTTCCCCAGATGTCTCGTCCAACACTCCCCGGAACCTGTCGAAGAGCACAGCCTTGTGCCCTCCATCGACAGTGTAGAGAGAAGCGTTGAGCGCACTCCCTCCTACTCCCACCGCAATCGCAGCTCGCGCAACGTTGGTCAACAGATTCACTGCTCTAGGTGCACTCATCTTCACAAAACCAAAAAAAAAAAAAAAAGAACAAGAAAAAGAAAATCCCGCCGCAACAATCACCAGCAACAGAGCACCGAAACCTCTTCACTGATCACCGCTTCCTTCACCGAAACAGGATTCAGCCAAACTGCAAAGCACCTGAACGAGGAGACCACCGCGCGCACACGAACGCAAGCACAGATGCAATAGCGGACAACCGAAACCCCGAGGGCAAGTTAGGGTTAGGTCTTTGGGGCCCCCGGCCCACTTGGAAGCATCCAGAAAATAAACCATAAAACAAATAAATAAATTTATATACTTATGGGCTGTGCCCATTTTGGAAGGCCTATATCTGAAGGATCATTTTGGGAAAATAGGCCCTAAGTCGCCATATTTCAAGGGGAAAAAAAAAAGTTGAACTTGCCATATTTATTTAAACTATAGGTTCTTGTCTTTCCTTTGGGCCATTTCTTCAGCCCCCAATCTATCCTAAAAGCCTCAAATGTTGATATTCACAAAAAAAAATTAACTAATTAAAATGGGTGTAAAATACTAACAATCTTCAAATGATTTTTCAAATAAAATTAAAAGTTTTTTTAGCAACATCGGTGAAATTGCATAAACTTAGGGTGAAATTAAATTTTGCCACTAGCAATGAGAGTAAAAATAATTTCACACCCTATTCAATGCCAATGTAGTTTTTTTTAAGAAATATATTTAATTTCATCCTATTTAATTATACCCAACCATTTTTTTTAATATGGAAAAGTTTAATATAGCTAATTTATGGGCTATACCCTTTCTCAAAACCTATTTTAAAGGTTATTTCAAAGGTAGTCATTAGTGGACCCTTGTGCTGGCTCAAGTATATTTAAACCTCATGTGAGATCACCCATCCCAATACTATTCTAGTCAAAAGAGAGCTTAACTTCAGAGCTTTTATGAAAATGATTTAATTTCATTATATTTTTATTATTAAATCTTCAGCAAAGCCTTATTTTTTTAAAATTAAACAACGTCAAATTAATTAAACTAATTTATATCTCAAAAAAACTTTTATATTAAAAAATTTAATTTATTTTAATTAATTCTTGCATAATTTTTCAAATCAATTTTTAAGAATCTCATGTTAATAAGATTTAAAGAAATTGAAGCTAATTATTTGTATGTTTATCAAACAATTTTCATTTTTAAAAATTAATTATGTGAATTGTTTTAAACATTTCATAGTGACATGAAACCTTGTGAAACAAAAAGGAAAGTGACAACCCAAAAATATAAAATGATATATAGAGGCATGATTTTCGCAACATTCATATTTTGATCCTTGAGACATTACCCAAAAATGGTAGTGTTACTAAAATGTTTAAGGAGAAATAAATGGTATAAAGATGAAAAATATATCATTTTTAAAATGTCCAAATAAATGAGGAAAGCTTAATCAAATTTTCCCAATAAAAATTCAAAATCACTTGAAGGTAAAGGTTAATTAAATTTATTTTATTTTATTTTTCTGTTATGGTCATGTTTCTTATTTGAAAGGTTATATTCAGTTTCAACTTGAAAGTGAAGTTTTCCAAATGTATGTGTGAAAATGTTATAAATAATGATTAAAAAATGTGAAAGTTTATCAATTTAATCATTTCTATAAATATAATTTTCATAAATTTTCACAAAAGTTATGAAATGTACATTAAAATAGTTAAATTAATTTTTAATTTTATGATCATAAATTAGCTTCATTCACTTTGAGAAAGAAGTTTTCAAAAGGTATGTGAAAAAAAAAGGTAAAGATAATGATATTTGAAGGTTTTTGAAGGTGAAGGTTTTTGAAAGGGTATTTGAAAAATACTTCTAAAAGTAAAGATAAACCCTCGGACTTCGGTTTGCACATTCAATGACACAAAATTGATTAAGGAATGAGGCAAATATTGGAAAGTGTTCAGTGATATGTACATGTCCAGTGATGAGCAGTTCTAGCCTAAACCCTAAAAAACCATTTCTAAGGCACACAAGATAATGTCATAATGTCGTGATTGGCTTGGAACCATAGACTGCAGATAAGTCCAGATAATGTCATAATGTCAGGAATGGCTTGAAACCATACTCTGGATAAATCCATAGAACAAATGCTTGTTCCACAACTTTGTTCATTCCTTGGATCCTTCACCACAGAAGTTTTTTCTTCCATTGAAATTCCATAAGAAACTCCCAACCAGTTCAACCATTGTTCTGTTGGGTGTCTCTGAAAAGATCAGCTTCTTTTTCTTCGGTGTCTTGAGACCTGTCGTGTTGACTTTCACTCGTCATATTTCTCTTAAAACCCAATTGGAAAGTGTCTTCATCTAATGATGCGACAATTCCCAGTCTAACAACAAATTCCATAAGATTGCAGAGAAAAACTCCAAACCCAAATCAGAGAACATCATCGGATGTGAAAACTCCAGATCTGAAAACCAATCAGATGAACAAATGAACAGATCTGAATACTAACTTTGCTGACAACATGAAGGTATATCTGAGGATTCTAGAAAACACAGGACACAAACTTGCATCCAAATGTGCTCCCTGTGCCACAAAAGTCACAACTGCAAAAGCTCTAGCAACAACAAAATTGCAATGAGAGGCAGATGCAAATGACTGGTTCTGGCAGAGACATATGACAGTTCGGATGCATCAAAATGGCAATCTGATGCCTGTGATACAGATCTTTCATTACGTGGAAGGAATCGAGTGTCATTTTTTCTCTGTTAGAAAATTGTTGATCTCTGGGCCTACACCAAACTCCCATCACAGAAAAGCATTCTGAATCATGGAGGTTCCCTGCTTCTTCTGATGACCTGCCCTCTACATCTGCATTATAACTGAACAAGTGCATCAAAGCTTTCCAAAATCACAGCAAATATGCTCAGGGTTTCAATCCTCTGGAAATGGTTTCATATGAGAAAAATCCAAAGGGCAAAACACTCATTACCATGAGTGATAGATGATCCATAAGCTTTTCTCAGCCCTCCTGCAAATGGTACAAAGCTCCATCCTCAAGTCCCACTTGTTGCCGTTTCTTGGTGAAGATACAAGATCCCATCAAGGTTCCAATTCTCTGGAGATGATTTCATATGAGAAAATCCAAAGAGCAAAAGGATTAGCATGCATGATCCATGAGCTCCTTGTCACCTCCTGTAAATGTATAAAGCTCCTTGCACTTCCCTGTGCTCTTGTCCCTGTTCTCTGTTCTTCTTCTTCTTCTTCCTCCATTGTATGCTCCTCCTTGTTTTTCTTCTTCCTCTGTTGTATGGTGCTCCTCTTTCTCCTTGCTTTGGAAAGAGAGAAAAAAACAGCAAGTGAGAAAAACCAACAACAACAGCAACTGGCTCAAAACAAAGTGGAGGTCACAGGTTGCCATAACCCTAAAGACTTGGTATCTACACCGCCTTCACGCACGAGTGCAACTCTTCCGGTCCTGGCCACTTCCAAGATGCCAAAAGGCTCAAGCAAGCGTTGCAATGCAGCCATCTTCTCAAGATCGCCAGTGAGTTCCAGAGTGATGGTCCGGTTGGAGAGATCCACAGGCTTGGCACGGAAGATGGCAGCGACATCCAGGACATCTCGGCGCACATGAGCAGGAGCCGCCACTTTTATCAACATCAGCTCTCTCTCTGCAAACGGCTGGTGCGTAATGTCCTCCACCTGAAGAACATCCACAAGCTTCACCAGTTGACTCAGGAGCTTGCTGATGGACTCGTCCGTCCCAGGAACTACTGTCAGAATCCGAGAACTCCCTTCGTTCTCAGCAGGTCCGACCGCCAAGCTCTGGATGTTGTACCCTCGACGAGCAAACACCCCCGTGACGCTGTTCAGCACTCCCGGTGCATCGTTCACCAAAAGAGAAAGGGTGTGCGATTTGAAGCCGCTGGGATCCTCATCTTCCAAACCTCCCCAATGCGCATCCAGCACTTGATGATACCAGACGCCGTCTTGTTGTTCGTCTGCTGCTTCCACTGCGTACACATCCCCACTCGCTGGCGCGAATCGAGAAGGGGGAAGAGGAGCATCATAACTGGTGTGTGCAGACGACAAACTCTGAGAAGACGATTTGGTTTCTTCTTGCTCTTCTTCCGAACTGCTACTTCCTGCATTTTGCTGTACTGCGATGATTGGAGTTTCCTGTTGTTGTCGTCCTGAGCTTTCTCGTCTCAATGCGATCTTCCCAGTGCGAGCCAGTTCTTTGATGCCGAATTTCCGCATGGTACGTTGCATAGCAGCAATCTTCCCAGGATCGCCAGTAACCTCAACAGTAAGAGACTCTTCCGCAACATCCACCACGCGAGCTCTGAAGATTTGCACCAAGCCAAGAACCTCAGTGCGTTGATGAGCATCCACATTGACCTTGAGCAGCATGAGCTCTCTTTCCACTCGCGGCTCTCTCGACAAATCTGCTACCTGCCGGACGTTCACGAGCTTGTAGAGTTGCTTCATGACTTGCTGCAAAACTCTATCCGTTCCAGATACCACAATGGTGAACAATGCCTTGTCTTTGTTCAATCCCACTGCGAGTGACTCTATGTTGTACCCTCGGCGTGCAAAAACTCCGGCTATCTTGTTAATCATCCCGCTCTCGTCCCCCACAAACACCGACACGGTATGTCGCCGCACCCACGGCTGCGTACTAACAGCTCTGGTAAGAGCTGTAGCGACGTCAGGGAGACGAGTAGAGACCAGGATTCCTTCTTCTTCTTCCACCGCACACCGAGCTCCATCCTTCTTCTTCGTCTTCATCTTCTTCCACCCGAGTTCTTTCCGAGGAGGAACAAGTATTTCCCGAAGCTCCACACTTGCAATCAAAGCTCCCCCTCCTTCTCCCCGGGAAAAACTCGACATTGAGAGATTGGAGAAACGGCTTGTTTTGTTGCTGCTGCTGCTGCTGCTGCTGCTCCTTCTTGTATCACTTGTCACTGATACGTCCAGTGCATGGAGAAGGAGGGGCTTTCTACAGAGAGCCATTTCCGAATGCAACGCTGCAATGGTGATGAAAACTGTGAGCTTTTACTTGTTTTCCTCTTTCCCAAAACAAACCCTAACACTGAAACGCAGCCACCACCTTCGAGAGCTTCAATCAAAGAAAGAAAACGACAATCCGGACACGTCTTCGCTCTTCCTATTGTCGTCGACCTGATCGAGAATCCTTAACAGCAGCTCGAGAATCCACCGCAGCTGCAGTTCGAGAATCCGCATTCGCTGCGGGTCGAGGATCCGCGGCTACTGCTGCTGCTGCTGGCAGGGGAAGACAGAAAGCGTGGCTGCTGATGAGATTCTGTTCAGTGAGCTTCGAACGCCGAATCTTGTCGTGGAATCTCAAACCTCCAATTGATTCCTTTTTCCAAGTTCTTGGGAGGCGGGGTGGAAGGAATTCTATGAGTTTAGGGTTTTCTAGACCAGGATTTAGGGTTTGTTTTGATACATGCACAACATCTTATGTTTTGGCAAGATGAAACCCTAAAGTGGACCCTAACATTACATATGCCCATACCCTAGTAGCCTAGTAGGGTCAAGTTCCACATGGATAAAAAACAAAAATTACTGTGTTTTTTTTTGCAAAAATAATTCATTTTTTATAAAATAAAAATTATTATTATCATTTCATTATCTAATATGATATTGTCACATTACGAGCGAAATTAATTATTTTTAGATTGTAGCCTTTGATAGTAGTTATGATGGTTTTCAACACCTCACCTTCGTATTTTCATTATTTTAAAGACTGGTATTTTAATAACAAAAACTGACCCTCGGGTATAAACAATTACTAGTATGTAAAGATATTAATTAGAAAATTGATAGAGGTTAAATATTAATTAATTAAAATTTAGTATCAATTGCACTTTATGAACATCGAAGTAGTCCATGTAATGTGGTATTTGAAATGTTTGAAATATCATGGTAAAAAGCCTGGGCTTTCAAAAATAAAAGGTTGGAAATGCCCCCACATACTTTAATATTTTAAATGTTTGAAATCTCATGGCAAAAACCTAAAGCTTTCAAAAAAGAGAAGATAAGAAATGGCCCACATATTTTTTGTAATTTAAACATTTTGAAATCGCATGGGAAAAAAAATGTAAGTTTTCAAAAAGAGAGAATAAAAATATGGCCCACATACTTTAGTAATTTAAGTGTTTCATGTTATGGATCCTCCTCCTCCCTAAGCTTTCAAAAATGGAAGGTAAGAAAATGATAAGGTATGCATCAAATTTAATTGCATTTGCTTGTTTAATGAGGCTCTAACCTATGAAGCCATTTCCATGGTGCATTGTACCAAGAACCTTGTGTGTTTTCATATTCTCATTTCCAACCAATTTGAACTAGTGTTGTAATAAGGATAAATTGGTTCACAAAACAACTAGTTCATGTGGGTTCTCTCTTATATTTGTACCTAAAGAAGACACATTGTCCCCTCGGTAATTAGTAATATTTTTTAATTAGCAATTGTGTTATTTTTTTTAAATTTCAAAGATGTTTAACATGCCTTTGACATTATGGGATATCAAATTTTGTTTAATTTTATGGAATTGTAAAACACAATAAGGTCTTTAAAACAAACGTCAAAACTTTTTCATATGTGCACACTATTGAGGAGCACATTACTTGTTCATTTATGGTGCAAAGTTTGTAGTCAATTGCAAGCACTAAAGAATTCCAAAGTGCAAGCATAACCAATATTCAAAAGCAAGGTTATATTGTCTTACATGTTGTCAATGATGCCATTTCTTCACCAAAAGGTATGGATTGCACAAAAATAAACAATAGAATATATGGATTACATGTTCAAATTGCAATGATGGCAAACCCATAATTTGGGAATGCTCATGGTGCAAATTAAAGATGCATCACATAAAACATAACACAATTACTAGATATGAAGTAATACGCCTTTCTAATATAATATAGATATGAAGAATGAAATGACCAATAGAATCCATGATATCAAGAATTATCTTCTTGTGTATAAAAGATCTTTATACTTTATTAATTGATCGATAAACATGAACACGTGTTTATATGTTTGCTTATTTCATCATGACATCAAAGTTTTGGTTTTTATAATTATGCATTTTCATTTTTGAAGTAATAGACGAAGATTTTTAAAAATGATTTTAATATAGAAATCATGTCATCGCTAAATCTTTTCGTTGAGAAACTTGATGGCAACAAGTATCAAGTATGGAGAAATCGAATGGTAATGTATTTGCTAAGAGAGGATGTTTGGTCTATGCTAGATGGATTTGAAGCTAGACTTATTACACCAACCACCCAACTTGCTTGAGATAAAAAAGAGATCATAAAGCTAAAGGTAATATATATTCTTTGTAAATGATAACCTTTTTACTCATATTAAATCTTTAAAAACCTCCCTCAAGGTTTTGGAAGAAATTAGAATCTTAATAGCAAGATATAAATGTCATTTGTAAGCAATTCATGCACTTTGGAATCTAATCCACTAAGCGATTAGGTCCACAACCTTCTCACAAGAAGATTTTTTAACATAAAAACGTTTGAGAGAGAAAATGTTACAACCCATGTTAATTAATTTTGTAACCTTATGGATAAATTGGCCATCACTAGCATTTCCATAAATGATAATGATTCAATAACAAATTTGCTGGGATCTATGCCTAAATTTTATGCAAGGATAATAATATTCCAAACTGGGAACATTGGTACATCAACTGATACTATAAAATTGTGATAAGAAGAAGAATTGAAAAAACATAATGAGGATCTTAATGTATTATCCTTAGTTTTACATAGAGAAAAAAGATTCAACAAACTATCATTTAAATTTAATTTTAACAACTCCACATTCAATAGGTCTAGTTTTAATTTTGTGATTTAACAAAACCATTATTCGTTGTTTTTATTGTAAAATGGCAAAACATCATATTCAAAATCGTAAAATGAATTAGTAGGTGAACATAGAAATGGACATATAAATAATTCAATATCCCATGAAACAAAATTATTTGTCACATTTTTAACTACTGAAATTAGTGACAATTCATGATGTGTATATTTTGGTGCTTCACAACACATGATGTCAAACTGAAAATGTTTTAACACATTTAAAAATAATGATCAAAAAAATACTTAGGTGATAATTCAAGTTATCCTATTCATTGTCAAGGAACTATACAAACTATACTTCCTATAGGAGATGAATATATATATATATATATATTGGAGTTGTGTACTTTAGAAATGGACAACTATGTAAGATTGGTAGGTCCATTTCTAATGACTCTCAAGAATAAGATTGAAGCTCATACTATTCAATATATTGTAACTAATAAGGCAAATTTATGGCACTTCCATCTAAGTCAAAAGAATAAGTAAATAACAACTCTTACACACACATTTTTATGTGTATGGGATAACTTTCACACATAACCCTCTAATAAATTTATACTCTAATTGTCTTTATGGAAAATGTTAAAGGTATAAAATTGTTTTAACACTATGGGTGTTAAGAAATGGTAGTATAGTTGTTAGATGGTAATTATCGTCAAATTGTAAAACCATTATAAAAAAAATCTAGAATGAAGGTGTTTTCTAACAATAGTATTATTAGTATAATGAACTACTTTCATGGGGCACAATAATCATATGGGATGAACTTTTATAGAAATAATATTAATTGATAAAAATAATATCTTAATCTAGTTACTTATAAGGGCAACCTAATAACTATTTAGTTACTAGTGGTGAACATTTTATTTACTATCTTTTATTTATTAAGGGGTGAAGCCATCTAGGTTAATTGGTCCAAATGGATAAAGGATGGATGGATTTCCCTTAACTAGGATGTGTGGAAGGGACTAAAATAATCAAATTTATAAGGATAAGGATTCAACCCTTGTGTGGTGAATATCCTTTTTGGGTTCTTTATTTTTTTTTGAGGAGGAGGATTGTGCATCATTTCTTTGTATGATTTTAGATTGGATGTGGCTAGGAGAGCTCTATTAGGGAGGAATGTGTATTTGACATTAAAAATAGGGGTGGGAAATATGGAAATATTTTGTACTTTGATTCTTGCAATGGAAAATGGTTGAAAATATATCATATTGTTTTGTTCTACTTAAAGGATGTTAGATTGTGGGGGAAGGTAGTACACATTAAGATTTCATAATGTTATGTTATGTTTTATATAATAGTTTATTGTTTCTTTTATAAGAGCAATAAGATATTCTTTCTATGTTTTTAATCTCTAAAATAGAAAGCATTTTTTGCTATAAGACGGTAGCTACCATTAGAAGGTGGCACCGAGGAGGTAGACATGAAATTTGGGGCTTGTAGGGAAGGTAACATGGCTGCAAACAATAAACAACAACCATAAAGGGTTTGCAAACAATGTAGACAGTAGGCATCAACTACAAAGTGTCTATAAGTGTTGCAAACAATAGGCAACAACTATCAAATGTCTACATGCAGTTAAGGGGCTTCTTTCAAATTTGTTGATGACAACATATGCATGACGATGCTTGTTGCATGATTATAGTTGCTTTACCTATCTTTCTCTCTCTCCTCTTTTTGTGTGGTGCTAACAAATGAGCACGAGGAAACAACAATAGAGGTAGTATCAAAGTTGATGCCGCCACCACTGTCATTCATTTTCCAAAAACCTTGAGAGCCGTATACTTTTGCTTATGCATATTGCTTGCTTATAAGGGGTTGGTCTCTCATGATAAAATGTTCATCATACCCTAGTAAGATACACTTTAAGCTTTTGTCATCCAATTTAATTTTTAATTTATCTAGGATATGCATATAGATTTCATTACGAAACATTTTTAGTTCAAAGATTGTGGGCTTATGTTCACTCGATTTTTGTTCAAGTGTCATGTGGTGAACTACTTTTGTAGGAAGACAATTTTGAATGTAATTAGCAATGGCAACAACTTCAACCCAAAACTTTTTGGAAATTGTTGCAAATTACATCATACAACAAGTATTTTTGACTAGTGTTTGAATCTTCCATTTGGTGGCACCATTTTGTTGTGGCATATAACTTGTAGTCATTTGATGTGTTATGCCATTGTTGTCACAACAAGTTTTGAATGCACTTGATTTGTAATCTTTATTGCCATCCATAGTCTTTAAATTTTTAAATGTAAAAACTTCAACAACTATAAATATTTTAAAATGCTAAAATGTTTCATTCTTGAATTTCAAAAAATAAACTTTTCTCCATCTAAAGGCATCATCTATAAATGTCACAAAATAAAGATACCTAGGTTATGAAGGAACATACATAGGACCACAAATGCCACTATGAATTATATTTAATAAATGTTTAGTGTTATATCCACCTTCTAAGGGAAATTTTATTCTATTTGTTCTCTATTAAACCGTGGAATGTGGCAACCTAGCTACCATTAAGGAAAAAGGTTGTTGAATAAAAACATGAAAGTATAACCTATATTTTGTCTACCTATAATAATGTCGCAATTACTGCTTATACTACATGCCAATTAAAATTTTAAAAATTGTTAAGGATGTTATGTTTAATGAAGGAATTCAATTGATTCATTCAAATGACCATGTAAACCCCTTTGATCCCACTTTTTGGGAAGCAAAATTAGACGAAACCCCACCAAAATCAATTTCCAATTTTTAATCAAGCCCAACATCCAATTCTAAGTTTCCAACCTTTAATCAACAATTTAGCCCAACCACTAGTCATAAATCCCATTAATGACAATAATGACTTTATTTCTAAAAATGAAAATCAGAGATTAGACAAAAACATAAATTCAATCTTCTAATAAGCCCATGACCTAGCCTTCGAAGGTCAGCTTGAGTGCAAAAACTAACATGGAAGTTACAACATTCCTTAAATTATTTATAAGTGTTGGTGGCCATCCATCATGATGATTCCCCCCAAACATTTGGAGAAGCTATGAACATTCCAAATGTTGATAAATGGATTGAAGTTGTTCAAAATGAATGTAATTCATTATTGATAAATAAAACATGGACTTTCACAAAGTTACTAGAAGGAAAACATGCAATTGGATGCAAATGAAAATTTCACATCAAAACTAAATCAAATGGATCCATTCATTGCTATAAAACATGTTTAGTGGCAAAAGGTTACACCCAAATATTTGGTGTTGATTTTGAAAACATTTTCTTGCTATGGTTTAAATGACTTCATTATGAATGTTATTAACATTTGTTACCCATTCATGACATAGTCCAAATGGACATTACAACAACTTTTTCTACATGGGGATTTTGATAAAGAATTGTACATGTGCCAACCATAAAGGTTTATTCAAAAGGGAAAATAACATTTAGTTTTCAAACTACATAAGTCAATCTATGGTTTGAAACAATAATTTAAGGCTTGGTATATGAAAATAATTTTTTATTTATCAAAAACCAATTTTCAAAAATGCATATTTGATAATAATGTTTACATCAAAAGGGATGGGCTTAATTAAAATATAATAGTCTTCTATGTACATGATTTATTCATATTCACAAATTTTAAGATATTCAATATGGAAAATAGTACGCCAATACATACTCCATTAGAGACCATATTTAAATTAACTAAAGATCAAAGTTGACACATTCCCAAGTCCTTTGTTGGATCCAAGTTGGGTCCAAGTCAATCAAACAGCGAAAATGTTTGGGTCTCGAGGCATGCTCCCATCTCTCAACATTAAAAGGGGTAGAGGGTCGTGCTGAAGCTCCAGGATGGGACTAAGAAGAGGGACAAACTTTACTTAGTTACTCGAACCTGCATCAAACCAACCAACAAGTTGGTTAGTTCACATTCGAAAGCACTTGCAATGTTAAGACAAACCACAAGCGACCCTAGACTCACATGACTCACCACGGCCCAAACTCGGGGGAAGGCACGAAATTCCCCCATATAGTATTCTCTGCGTTTGCCCACGACACCTACATCCAAATGGCACTTTTTCCCGAGACTCCCAAGGAGGAGTCCTGAAATTGTCCCGGTTTGGACTTTCAGGACTTTGGGAGTTCATAACTCCTTGTTCAGATACATTTGTTATAGGATTTAAATCACACATGCAATTAATATAATACATGAAACATCCTTGATATAACATTTGAAAATTAATCACACAAAATTTAAATGAGTTCATAAACTAAACAATAGACAACATAGCAAATTGTCCTTTTACAAGTGAATATCAACCAAACTTTTTGCTACCACTATTGTTGTTACTTGTTGGTAAATATTAAATGTTGTTTCCTAACTAATTTTTAAAATATGGTTATTAATCTATTATGAAATTATAAATTTACATGCATTTTGGTTACAAACACATATAGGCAACCTAGGCAAATACTATTCCTATAAGTATTAATTATTGTAACTCAATTTGTACATGTATTTTTTAGCATGAAAAGAATATTCACGTATTTTCATATCCTCCTGCAAACTTCAAGAAGATGCAAAACTCCCAAAAATGTAATATAGAAAATCCATGGCAAAACTAACAAAATAAGGGAAATATTCCAAAATTTCCTTCCAAAACAAAGTTCAAATTAGGTAAGTCACTAACTACTTGGCTAACAAATTACTACATCCTTCTATTATGTTGCACTACTAACTACTTCATCCCCTTAACACTTTTATATGTGTGTATTCTACTATTTGTGTATTCTGTTATTTGTTTCTTTCTTCACAAAACACAAAAAGAGCACAACAATGGTGATAATAAACATGACCATGACAATGGTGGACACAATGAATTTTCTTTTGGTAGTTAAACATGAACCAAATTTTGTACCACCATTATTAGTGGGTAACCCGTGGCTACGCCACTCCAGCCACCTCGAACACTCTATTAAGCTCTATTGTCTACATGATCATGTTACAACACCTTTGTGTAAACAACATTGCGAGTGTACACACCAGCAGGTGCATCTTCATGAGCATCCTCCCACCCATCTGTAACCAGTAGTTTCACCCCCTTGGGGCACCCAATGCGCGACATGGCCACATACAACTGGCCATGTGTAAATACAGGCTTGGGTAGAAAAATGCCGACCATCTTCAATGTTTGTCCTTGCGCCTTATTAATGGTCATGGCAAATGCAGGGCGCACAAGGAACTGGCGACGACGCAGAGTGAAAGGCATTCGTTCTGTGTTTGAAGGTGTGATGCTTAGTCGTGGAATGAACATTCGTTGGCCCTTTGCACGACCTGTTGCCACCTCTGCTTCAATGACATGTTGCATGAGTTGAATGACAATGAACTTGGTACCATTAGCTAGGTCGTTGGTCATGTTGCGTAATAATATGATGGGACAACCCTCTTGCAAGTGCAGTTCATGGGGTGGTACGCCCGGAAAAACTGAGTGTGTTCAAAAACTCAGTGGGGTAAATGCCATGTTGCTCCCCATGCATCACAGAATCCACGCTGTAATACACGCAGTGTTGTGCGGGCGAGCCATCGTGCTTTATGAATGCATATTTGTCATTGATGAGTTTATTGAGTGCATCCACATCTTCGTTCAAAGGTGTAATAATTGCACGCTCAATGATGTATGCAGATCTTGCAGCATATTCAACAATAGATGACAGAACGCCATACACTTTTTCAATCAAATCTGCCACAGTAGGGCCATTGCAGCACATGTCATGAGGAATAAGAATGGAGTCTTCACCAACAAAGGGATACACGCGCTCTGCGCCCTCTCCCACACGTTGCAAGTAATCAGCAAATGATTACTGCCGTGTGGCATTTGCTTGTGCATGCGCCCCACCTTGAGCCAACAACCTCTGCACGCGCATCTTGGTGTGCAGCTTGAATACACGCACATGTTGCCATATGCTGGAACAGTTCAAAGCTGCATCGACAACATCTCCCTTGGTGCCACGGGCCACAACATGCAAAAATTGCCGAAAATCGCCGCTAAACACCACAACCAAGCCGCCAAAGGGCAGGAACTTGAATGATGGGTTAATGACAGCCATGATGTCCTGCAAAGACCTGTTGACAACCTCAAAAACATGCCTATGCATCATGACAACCTCATCCCACACAATGAGCGCAGCCGCTTGCAAAAGTGTTGCCAGCTCAGAGTCCTTACTGATGTAGCATGTGGACGTGTTGTTGAGGCTTTTCACAAGGATCTTAAAACATGAGTGTGTAGTGCGTCCTCCATCCAGCAACAATGCAACAATGCCAGATGATGCCACAATAATAGCGACCTGACCCTGTGCGTGCACGATGCTCAACAAGCAATTATAGAGAAAGGTTTTGTTAGTGCCACTAAGGCCATCGACAAAAAATGCACGACGATTGACAGCGGCCATGACATTGTCATAGACAGCTCGTTGCTCAGGGTTAAGTTGCGGCACGCGCTCATCTCGCATGGTTGCTTGCGTTGCCACATCATACCTTGCAATTTTGTTTGCCACCACAACATTGGCAAGCTGGGCCGTAAGCATCGACAAGCCAAATGCTACCAAGTCCTGGCTACTGTTGAGGTGTGCCAAGTGCAGTGCTAATTCCCGCAACACCATGTCCGGATGGGAGCATCGAATTGCCGCGCTGGCTTGCCCTGCATGTTATAGGAGCGCACACACGACATAGTGAGCATTGAGCGCCGCACAACATGCAAACCATGACCATGCAAAACCGCAAGGCAAGCTGACATGCAGAGCCATACACGGGTAGAACTAAGCACCAACCTGACGTGCTTAATACATGAAGTCTTCTGCCATGTCCTCATTGAAGCACTCCCACAGAGCCAATGGGTTTGCAACAACATTGAACACCAATAAGGCAGTAAATAGTGCCCTGAGGCATGAGGCACTGGCCATGCTTGCAGCCTCTTCCATGCATTAGGCCCACTCAGCATCATCCTGCAGCAAACCACGTTGCTGACATGCTTCTTTGAAAGATGCATGTTGCGTGGGATGTTGCAAGTGCCTGTTGGTGCACGCGAGGTCCTCAAAAGACGTAACCCTAGGCATGTGATGCAACAAAAGACGCAAGAAGTACCTCTCCCCCTCGGAGGGTTGCACAAAGTACATGCGGCCGATAGGCAGCAGACCTGGAGTTTGTGTGTGGAGTGCCCATTGCTTTTCCTTCTTTTTCCATGTGGCAATGCGTGGAAAGTCATGGTAAAACGTGTTGAGAACCAAGCGTAAAAATGTAGATGGATTGAGATGTTCCCGTGTTGTTTTGTTAAATGTAAACCATGTAATCAGAGTTGTGTGAAGGTTCCGGTTAAGTACGGCCGCAACATCAGTGCCCTCTTAAAACAGGATGGTCTGATGCCCTTTTAAGTGCACAACAAGCTGAATGACATTGGGGTGCTCCTTGTGTAAATCAAAGCCATACAGACGGTGGCTGGCTTCAAAAGTCGACACATACCGACCTTCTTGGTAGATCTTGATCTCATCCCGCATGCGTGGCTGAGCGGGCGCAGCGCCATCAGGTGCAGCAACGTCCACCAAACCAACGTCCACCTGTGCACGGTCGTGGCCCTTGTAGACGTACTTGTAGAGGTATTTGACATCCGCAACGGAGGTGCAAACCTCCATGTTGATGTGGCAGTTGAAGAACAGGGATAGGTACGGGTTGTAGGGCACCACCCAGCAATTGTCAAAGGCAAACCCACCCCTGCAGCAACAACATCCAAATAGCAGTTGTTACATGAGCGGTGCCACAGGTCAATAAACGCAAACATGGCAACATAGTCGTGCATGTTGTTAGTCCAAATGCATGGTCCTACTGCCAGCACAGTTACCGCTCAAATGTGCGGCCATCATCCCGGCAACGGTATGTTGGGTAGAAGCCGGTGGTGTCGGTGGTGTGCTCTGTGAAAGCCTTAGGGTAGCCTTTTGAACAAACGTCGTTAGCCATGCAAGTGCAATGTGGGTTGATGGTGCCACAAGGGCCATGCACCATGCAACTTGTAACGACTTTTAAAAAAATGGGGTGTGCATCCTTATCAGGCAACTCTGTAGACACCATGCGTTCGTACTCATCGGGCCCTCGTAGTTTATGATCGGAGTGCAGAATGAGCAGAATGTGTGCATGGGGCAAGCCTTTCTTTTGCCACTCAATGACATGAATGTTAGCCACCACCTCGCCAAAAATGCCCTTCTTCAAAAGCTCGTCCAGCAAGTGTTGTAATTTGCCAACAAAAACGCATGTGACCAAATCAGGGCGATCATTGGCAATCTCGCCAGGCTTCAGCGCGCTGACAATCTCTTCCCACTTGGGGTTGCAGGTCATGGTGATGAACAAATCAGGCTTGCCATATTAGCGGACAATGGCCATGGAATCTTGGTATAACTGAGCCATGTGTCAATGTCCACCAATGAATGAGGATGGTAATAAAATGAGCTTGCCCAGGTTGTCGATGTTGGCATCGTTATTGGCAACAACATTAGCCACGCCACCATAAATTGCAGCACGCAAAGGGCCATGGTTATTGCATATGTAAAACAACCGTTGTGATTCCACTTTGCTATATTGGTCAACACCCCACTCTTGAACAAACATTTGCCATACACAAAGAGGGCGTGCGATGCCGGGTTCCTATCGTGCATGTGATAGCAAGCCCATTCCCGTGCAGTGATTTTTTTGTGTTGTGCAGGTTGTGCTGGCCTTGCATCTACTACAACATGCTCAGCATCACCTTCCTCCTCGCTACCATCATCTTGTGCAGGTTGTGCTGACTCTACATCTGCTGCAACATGCACAACATCACCTTCCTCCTCGTCGCCAGCAACCCGTCGACGGACAGGGGCAACAACAGCATGGGGCATGCCTGGTTGCCAGCCGGGCTCACCATGAGGATGGAACAGCACAAAGTGGAGCGGATCGTAAGCAGGGTGCAGGTCACTGATCCTCCATAGCTCACCGCTGCGTGCACACACTCTGACGTCCCTGTTTGTAACTAACTCGTCACCACCGCCTGTGTAAGAGCAGCAACATTTATGTCAATGAATGAGGAACATTGCATCAAGTGAGCGATGGCAACAAATAAACAACACAACAATACACGTTGCTGAAGAACCTCACCTGGCAGCAGCCCAGCCACTTCGAGGGCGGTAGGAGCATTGTAGCGGCGCTTATCAACGTTGTTGTTGACTCTGATGACAATTCCCATTGAGGCAAGTCTTGTGCGGGCATGTCCATGACTTGTTTGAAACGCTGCACAAATGTGTTGTGATCATGCAACATCTGCTGTAGCCCCGCCAAAATTGGCTGATGCAAAGCAACGCCCGTAACACCCAAAGTTGCAAGGCGTGCTGTGACTTGTGCATCCATGGAATCAATGATGTATAGCTAGGCGAATTGTGGCACATCATGCTCGGCGGGTTGCAGAGGCCTCAGCAAGTGATGCACAACCCCTTTGATGACAATCATGATGATCCTTTATTCCGGGGAATGGATGTGCAGGCCTGTTGAGGCCATCTGCAATGCAAAGTTGTATGCACGAATGTTCTGCCTGAAATGTTTAGTGGCAGGTGGCAAAGATTGATGTTCACTGGGCACACTGGTGAGCAAATCTCTGAGTGGTTGAGGTGTAGGGGTGGGGAAAACATTGCTCAACCCAAACATCTTGACATTGCTACAACACAAAGTGGTGCACTTTTTCTCGTGCTCAAAGCGGAGTGCATTGTAGTGTGTGCACCTATGTGACATGGCATCCAATGAGTGTACCACCAACCCCTCTACCTCATCCGTAGTGTGCAGGGTTTGCTTCCCAGCTCGCCAGGCGTGAGCCCCTTGCTTGGTTGCTTGTCAATGGTTAGCAGGCTAGGTTGCCTTGGCAACACGCCTAGTAGAGGCATCTCGTTCCCTAATTGCCTATTGTTCAGCAGGCTGGGCTGCCCTGGCAGCACGCATGGCAGAGGCATTCCGTTTCCTCACTGCTTGTTGTTGTTCAGCACGCTGGGCTGCCCTAGCAACACGCCTGGTATAGTCATCCCGTTCCCTGACTGCCTGTTGCTGTTCAGCAAGCTGGGTTGCCCTGGCAGCACGCATGACAGAGGCATTCCGTTTCCTCGCTGCCTGTTGTTGTTCAGCAGGCTGGGTTGCCCTAGCAACATGCCTGGCAAAGGCATTCCATTCCTTGACTGCCTGTTCTTGTTCAGCCCTCTCCATTATACACAAAGTCCGGGAACCGTGACACACCTAAGCCACACCCATTATGTGTGTGAAGCTCCACTCGACAACCCCCTCCTGCTCCTCCTCCTTGCCTTTTGCATTACTGCAACCCACATCAATTCTTTTTCTCTTTCCTTCCTTCCTTCCTTCTTTCCTTACTACATTGCTCTTTTCTCTGATTTTGTGGAATTATTTTTTTGGTTATGTAGAAAACAAACCAGTGATGGTGAAATCCCCTCAGAAAGAAAAAGAAAAAGAAGAAACTCACTTTGTGCGAAACCCTGAGTTCAAGGCAGCTACGGAAAAGCTGCAAGGTCCTTTGTGGCAGATCTTTGTCGAGTTTTTGGAGCGTTCTTGCACTTCTGAGTTCTCGGGTTTCCTGCTGTAAGAGGAACTCGGAAGGCGATTGAAGGTTGTGTTCTTTTTCTTTGTTATGTAGAAAACAAACCTAGTGGTGGTGAAATCTCCTCAGAAAGAGAAAGAAAAAGAAGAAACTCACTTTGTGCGAAACCCTGAGTTCAAGGCAGCTGCGGAAAAGCTGCAAGGTCCTGTGCGGCAGATCTTTGTCGAGTTTTTGGAACGCTCTTGCATTGCTGAGTTCACGGGTTTCCTACTGTAAGAGGAACTCGGAAGGTGATTGAAGGTTGGGTTCTTTTTCTTTTTTTCTTTTTTTTTTCCTTGGGTTGAAATCAATTCTCTACATTGCTTTTTTCTTTAATTTTGTGGGATTTTTTTTTTTGTTATGTAGAAAACAAACCCAGTGATGGCTAAGATTTTCACCTTGATGTCAAGGGATGAGGCACCCGACATAGATTGGGTAATGCATCTGGTTTTGATTGCAAAAGCTTCTAGAGGTTGACAACAGATTTCTTCTCTGCACTTTTGAAGGCACAACCACAGTTCCTCAATGACTGGCAGGTCAAGCTGTGGTCCCGGTTTTTCTGTCTTTCTGTAAGAGGAGATTCGCAAGACATTCAATATTAAAAATGAATTCACACCAGAATAAGAGGAGGAAGTTTGGGAAAACCAATGGGCTTTTGAGTGAATTTTCTCTTTTCAGATGTGAGATAGTTGCATCTTTAATTGGAAGCCCTTCTCTGTCTCAAGCTTGTCACTCTTGGTTTCTCTGTTTTGCAATGTGCATACTCTAGTTCCTCTTTTGTTTTTTGTTGTTGTTGTATTCACCACCATTCCTGTACCTGTAAGCTTCTGATGCATCATCAACCCCTTTACAGCCATATCAACCCCTCCCCAAAATCACGCACCTTTCTCTGTGTGTGTGTCTCTTTGAATATCCTATATAAAGAATCTGCTGGATCTTACCTGTCAAACAGTGGCTGATATGATCAAAGGCATTTCAATCTCCAGTGCAGTCCATCTGAAGGTTGGGTTTGATTGAGCATATACTCAGAATGCCAAAATGCCATTCTATTGTAACATCTTCTCGTTTGTGGGTACTTTCTGTAGCTTGCAGCTGCAATATTAATAGGTGGTTTGTTATGTATCTGGATCAATTATGACTGTGACTGCCAACGACAATAGAGGCTGCTACTCTAGGACGAAGTTGGAATTCTCTCTACTTCTGTCATGCCCAAGTCAATCGTCAATCTATCTCTAGATCCATATCTCACTAGCTTCACAAATTTCACTCCTTGCAATCACTGATTGCTACTACAGTGCTGCATCTATTGAAACCAAAAGAGAAAAAAGTTTGTAATTCTGAAACTTTCATAGATCTACTTGCCTCAGTACCGAATTAATCTCCTTTTTTGCATTTGTTTTTTTCTATAAAAGTTTGTTACGGAGAGATCTCGTCAGGAATTCACGCAACAGCAACAACGAGGAGGAGGAGGAGGAGATTGAAATTCCCAAATCCTGATCGCGGCCATAAATCCTCCATACTTGATGGAGAAAAAGCTTGTTTGAAATGAAACCTTTGAACAACCTTATTTTCCTCTAGCATACAGAAATTTGTGAACGTCTTAAGGATTATAAAAAAAACACCATTTTCATAAACCTTGGAGGTAAAATAAGCAGAAACGTTGTGTTGTTTAGGTTCTCAGAGGACTATAAGATAGGTCTGTAAACAATTTACCTTGAAAGACTTTCACTTGCATTCAAAGCAAAAGACAAAGTAGAATGAAATGCTTTCTGAATTCCTCAAAACAGTGAAGTTTCTGAACTGCATTACAATGCAAAGTTGAGCTTCTCACATTTTCCTTTTCTTTATGGAAGGGATCGGTTGTGCTGATAGAAGTTTACCTTGAAATTTCTTCCGCGGATTCGATCGAGGATTTCACAGTAATTCGAAATTTCTTCTGTGGATGAACTCGAGGCTCTAACAGAAAATTTATATGCACGCAAGGTAAATTGTTCTTTGAATGCTGATACTACTGCGTTTGTTTGTTGCGGGGGATGTTGAAGTTCGCACAAAGAAATGCAACAGTTCAAGAGGAATCAGCACCTGCTTTTTTGTTTGCTTGAAATTTCTTCCGCGGATTCAATCGAAGATTTCACAGTAATTCGAAATTTCTTCTGTGGATACAGAAAATTTATATGCACGCAAGGTAAATTGTTCTTTGAATGTTGATACTGCTGCGTTTGTTTATTGTGGGGGATGTGACGACGATGCTTTTCTTTCTCCTAAATGTGGATGAGTTTGAGGCTCTAACAGAAAATTTATATGCACGCAAGGTAAATTGTTCTTTGAATGTTGATACTGTAATCAGCACCTGCATTTTTTGTTTGCTTGAAATTTCTTCCGCGGATTCGATCGAGGATTTCACAGTAACTCGAAATTATTTCTCCCCAATGCCAAAGATTCTATAGGTACAAATTTTTACAACAAATTTAAAATTGGGGTTTATATGAATATGCGATTCAATATTATTATTGAACTATGAAATTCAACTTAAGATAGGTCTGTAAACAATTTACCTTGAAAGACTTTCACCTGCATTCAAAGCAAAAGACAAAGTAGAACGAAATGCTTTCTAAATTCCTCAGAACAGCACATTTTCCTTTTCTTTATGGAAGGGATCGGTTGCGTTGCTAGAAGATAACGGCCTGGAAATGCAAGCGTAACTGAAAACTACCTTGGCCCTGCCCTGCCCTGATCTGAATTCCTCAGAACAGTGAAGTTTTTGAACCCTGATCCGCTTGGAAATGCAAGCGTAATTGAAAATTGCCCTGCCCCTGCCCTGCCCTAATCCAAATTCCTCAGAACAATGAAGTTTTTGAACCTTGATCCGCCAGATACGTCGCAGAACGCTGTGTGACACACAAACACACAGACACCATGTTTGCTTTTATATATAAGATAGTCTTTTTTTTAAAAAAAATCCTACTTTCTCTACCTTTTTCTCAAAATACAAAATGAAGGTGAAAATAACGATGACAAATATGAACACAAACATAGCTTTGGTGGCCACAACAATGGTGACAATGATCACAATGATCACAATGGCAAATACAAACGTGACAATGAGGTTTTTTTTATAAAGGAATAAAACATAAACATGATTGTTTTTTCCAAAAGCTTTGGAGTTGGAGCTTGGTGATGATGATGACTGAAATGGAACCACAAAAATGAAAATACAAAACCAACATCGTGATGGACACTACCCCATACAATAGTGGATCCTAGTAAACTTATAATTCTAGACTATAACCTTGAGTCTAGTATTGTAAATAACAACAACCAACCCAAGCTATGTCTAAGTCTTCATCCACCTTGAAATGCTTCTTCACAAGTTCATCATTTTTGGCACAATTTTTGTTTCATTGACAATATATATAACTAAACTGCAAAAATAAATATAAACCTATGAAAATCCTTAAGGAGAATCCAAGTTTCAATCGCCACATTGCACCACCTCCCTTGGTGTTTATTCTCAAAAATACATTGTTTTTAGTGTCATTCTTCACCATTATTTATTAAATTTGATTAAATTTCATTGCCATGTCTGCTTTTATTGTTTCCCTTGATATATTTTTCTTTGGTGTTCAATCAATGTTTTTAGTTGCCCTTCCATTTGCTCTTGTTGTTTTTCCTTAAATTTGTCATTTTTGATGTTCAGTTAATTTTTAAAATTATAGTTGCATTTGCTTTTAATGTCTTTTTCTCGATTTCCTATTTTTGGTGATCAATAAATGTTTATAATTATTCTTATAATTGTTCTTATTGTTTTCCCCTTGAATTTGTTTTTGGTTGTTAGTTAATATTTATAATTGTCCTTACATTTGTTTTTGTTATTTTACTTTGATTTCTCATTTTTGGTCTTAAGTTTTTTTTTTTAGTTATCCCTTGTGAAAAAACACTCAACAAGATATTTCAAAGGCCTAAGATTTTATTGACACTTTGTGTATCACCAAAGAGCTCCATAATATTAGGTTGTGTGGGCATAAATTAGAATTAGGCTTTGTAAGTGTCATCAACTTTTGACATTAAAATGATTTTTTTTTTAACCAACTCTTAATGAAAATTTGTGATTACATAATCATCAATTTTTTTGACTTAATCACTATCATTACCTGAAGGCTTCATACATTTTTTCAACAATTGTTTGAAATGATGTATTTTCCCAAATTCCAATCAATTTTATGAAATAATGTACATCTACTTGTACACTAATTAATACAACTAACAATAGGGACATAAAGTCACATATATCATAATACCTTGGTAGTTTTCAAACATATTTGTCAAATAATTAATTAATTAATTAAAAATCATTTCAATTTTTTTTTTCAAAATTCAATATTTTTGTCACATAATTTTATTATTTAAAAAAATTACATTATGATAAAATTATATTTGTTGCAACTCATTCGATGTAACTAAAAAGTGTTTGATAGAACTAAGTTGCAACTAAAAAATGTTTAATAAAATTAAATTATAGCTAAATAGACAAGTTGCAATGAACATGATTTTCTTATATATATATATAACATTATGGGTACATCTTGGTGAACACATTGAGAACTTGGGGAACATGGTGGAAACAACATTGGGAACAGGTGGGTGGCACACATTGGGAACGTGGTGGGAACACCCAAATCCCTAAAAAAGCTACCCTTCCTCCCCTTCTCTCTCTCAAAAGGAGAACTTGCAAGTATTGGAACAGGATTTAGATGTGTACCCAAGTGTGGAGGTTTTGTTGTGGAGCAATCGCGCCAAGCTCGAGAGTGGGAAGAGTTTCTTTCCATGACAAGAAGGTCATCATCAACTAGGATGTGATGATGCTGCTGCAGGTGCGAAGCTTTTGCAGTATTGGATGTGCGTCTTGGAGTCTCGGATCGTTGCCGTTCTCTCAATTGCGCTATGATGTAGCAGCTTCTCATTGTGGCGGCAGCAGCAGCAGCACAGTGGGAGGTTTGAAGCTATGGAACAACACCAACGCATTCAAGGTATGGGAATTTTCAAATCAGGGTTTTAGGGTTTAGGGTTTTAAGGTACAGGCATTTTTCTCTTCTTCAGGAGCTCGATAAAAACCATTTACTAGTTCCGGGAAAAGCACACCTGAGGAGGCTTTTTTAATTATTTGTGCTGTTTTTCAAGAATCTGGGTTATGGAAATTGCTTTCTTGTGGGGAGCAGCAGAAGTGGCTTACGGTTTGACAGTCTAGTTATGAAATGGTGAGGAAGCTTCAAAAGAAAGTTTTTCAGCTGCCTTTTTGGATGCTAATTTCGACTTTCCGGTTTACCAGAATGGTGGGAGCTTCCTCTGCAGCCAATTCGCAGCAGGTGGTTGGAGGAAGATGAGAGAAGATACGAAGCAGTTTGCATCATCACGATATGAAGAAGATGGCCATGTCTTGCCTTCTGAGGAAGCAGACCTCTTCACCCTGTCCATGGCAACAAACACATTTGCCTCCAATTTGCATCATGAAGTCATCAAGTTGGAGGATGAGGCAGCAATGAGAAGAGAAGAGAGAAGTCTGTCAGGAAGTGCATTGATCAAGGTTGTAGGCGTTGGAGGTGGTGGATGCAATGCAGTGAATGAGATGATTAAGTCAGGCCTTCTGAATGTGGAATTCTGGGCCATCAATACGGATATACAAGCCTTGGGAAGATCCTTGGCTCCCCACAAGCTGCAGATTGGTCGAGAAACCACACAAGGAAGGGGCACAGGAGGAAAGACTTTGGTTGGTGAAGAGTCAGCAACAGAGTCACTAGCAGAGCTTTCCATGGCACTGGAAGGTGCTGATCTGGTGTTCATTGCTGCAGGAATGGGAGGTGGCACAGGCTCGGGTGCAGGTTCCTCTCTTGACCATTACTCTCTGCTTCCAGATTTCTTTGCATGGATTTGCATAAGAGCATTGATATGATCGCAGATCTTTTGGGCATTTCATTATATGTACTTATCTACACCCTGCCCACCTTGGGAGCTGATGAAGTCAGTGGGTAGTCATGGCCGCTCTTCTTCATTGTTATTTGTGATGAAGGTGATGGTCTGAGGCTTTGTGAGCGACTCTCTCTCATAAGGTTATGACGGCACTCATTGTCTTGTTGCCTTCAAATTGTTGTTGTGGAGATTTCTCTGCAATTTCATTGATATGTATGATCACAGAGCATTGTGTGTCACTACACATTTAACAGACTCAAAGCTCTTTCATTGGCAGGTCCAGTGATTGCAAGGTTGGCAAAAGCCATGGGGGCATTGACAATTGGCATTGTTACAGAACCCTTTGCATTTGAGGGTCTACGCAGGGCTCGTGAAGCCAAGCAAGCTGTTGAGGTGATGCGCCATGCAGCTGACACTGTAGTTGTAGTCCCAAACGATCGCCTGCTTGAAACAGTTGAAGAGGAAACCAGTATGCTAGAAGCTTTCCAACTTGCAGATGATGTTTTACGCCAGGTATGTTGCTTCATCTGCATAGAAGGAACAGAAATAAGTTTTCTACAAAACAGAATACATTTCTTGTCATCACATAGGCCACCACAACATCACAGCAAGTCATGACCAAAGTTGAGTTGCAGGGGGTGCAGGGTATCTCGGACATCATAACTGTTCCAGGCCTGGTCAATGTAGATTTTGCCGATGTGAAAGCAATCATGTCGAATGCAGGGAGTGCAATGCTGGGGATTGGTGTTGGATTTGGCAAGAATCGTGCAGAGGATGTGGCACGCTCAGCCATAATGTCTCCACTTCTCCGTTCTGTCTCAAGACCAATGGGTATTGTGTACAATGTTACAGGTGGAAGTGATCTTACACTCCATGAGGTCACTGTAGCAGCTGAGATTGTCTACAGCATGGCAGACCCAAATGCAAATGTGATTTTTGGTGCTGTCATTGATGAGGGCTATCAAGGCATGGTCCGCATGACTGTGATTGCAACAGGGTTTCAAGATCCAGGAATCGTTGACCAGAAAGATATTCGAACTGTTGATGATGACATCTTTTACTGGAAGCAGAACCCAAATAGATCAAAGCTGACTCCAGTGCCTGAAATTCTGCGCAGAAGAGACAGCAGGCGAACAAGTGTGATCAGGAGCTTGAGATGATCTTCCAAGTGTGCTAAAAATGCTAGAATGTGGCTGTAGGCATCCCATCACACATGGACTTGAGGAAAGAAAGTTGACAGAAAATGTCTTCTTCTTCAACTGATCTCAAGCTGGAGAGAAGATGCTCAACAGCTGAGGGAGCTAGAGGATGACAAACAGGGGACTAAAATGCATGAAACCTGGACAAACTTGGGATTGGATATGATGTAAGCCCACATTCCATTTCAGATCTAGAGTTCCCAAAGGTTCTGCATCCATTTTCACAATCATGATAAGGAAGGAGGATCCTTTGATCTTGCATGTACAACGTCACACTTTGTCATTGAGAACTAGCAGAACCATAAGAAACATAAATATGCTTTTTGTTGTTCATGGTCTGAAATAGTTTCTCAAACTTATCTCATTAGCAATTGCAATATTTGAACTATTGAGAACCCATATTCAATTGACTTGAAGATTTTGTGCCAGGGGAAATCTTATGAGGAATCAAAACAATTTTATCCTCAGCCATGGCACACTAAATAATTTTGTGGGTGGAAGTTTTGCTTGGAGATTCTGATAAAATTTTGAATTTTTTGTGGGTTGTGGTTTGGTTTCAAATCTCTCCACGAGTGCCAGCACTGTGATAACAAGTCATAACAAACCAATGCCTTTTAGGCTTCACTACTGCCTGGGAGCAGCCCTCCCATACAGAAGGGGGCTTCTTGAGTGCTTATCAAGATCAGAGACCTTTGTGTCAGGTGGTGATTGTTTCTAAGTCTATCAATAATTCTCTTGGGTCTGTGAGGAATGATAGATTCTCTTTTTTGGCGTGATATAACCCTAATGTGCTCCATGATTTTGGAAATGGAAACATAGAATGGGGCCAGGTTAAAAGATTGATGGAGATGGATGTGCTGGTTTTCATGAACAAAGTGACTCCAGATATGGATATTTGGATAACAGTTCTTTTGCTGGTTATGTCCACCCTGAATGAAATGGCTAAGCAGAGGTTTTCAAAGTCCAAGAGATAAGTTATTCTGCACTTCAGAATTCCTCAAAGAAAGAGCAAGATTGCAACTTGATGCTTTCATTAATATAATTCACCATATGAGTTTTATTTGCCAAGTAAAAAGTTCTAGATTGTTTGAGCACAGACCTCTGCAGCCTCTCCTGAAATTCTTTTATACCACTGGGCTTGACATATGAATGTATGAACTTGCTTTTAACAAAGTGTACACAAAATACTGGAAATGGGTAAAATTGAGTCATCAAAACAGCTTTGAGACTTTGAAGCAGACAATTGCTTTTAATTAGGTTGGCTACTTTCAGCTGATAATTATGTTCACCATTGTTACCATTAATCTTAGTGTAAGGTTCATTGTTTAAGACATACTCATCATCTGCCTGTAGTTTGCTCAAGTGTATTTCTGGAAGATGACTGCAGATTCTCCACTTGAATGTTCTCATTGAGTTGCTGTGACATTTTGAGAAGAAGAGAATCAAAACCATTTATGGGTAACTTTTGTTGGCTGGTTTGAGGTTACAGACATGTCACAGTTTGATGTCTCTTTGTCATGTGAAGTTCTTTATTTTCTACTGAATGATGTGCATACTTTGTGAAGAAAGTTGCTGACATACTGTAGAAAGTCTGATCGTTGTTATTTCAGTTATACTTCACTTTGAGATTGAGTATGAGTGTTGTGCAACAATGTTTTGTTGGGGCGCAAATTCTCACATTTTTTCAACATGAAAATAATGAGTTCTAGTCTTACACCATTCGCTCCCTATAAAGAGAATTTCAAAATTTCCCAGAATTTTGATACCTTTTGAGAGAAAAGTGAGAAGCCAATGTGAAAATTTGATTAGTGCCAGGATTGGAAACTAAAATCACACATTCTAGTCCATGCACCAATCCTCAATGGTGACTCCTTGGTGTTGATTTAATGCATGGTCTTTTTGTCAATGGCGTCAAAACATGTAACTAGGAGCCAAAAAGGGTGTTGGGTCTATGTCAAAACTGTAATCTTTTTTACATATGTCTATGTGGTAACATTTCATGTCATGTTAATCATGGAAACTTGTACTTTATGAGTAGTTTGGATGTTGAGGAATGTAAATTGAATTACTAATGGGCTCAATTTGAGGTTTTGTTTAGGGTTAAGGACCATTAAAGTTGGGTCAGTGCAGTGTCAAATAATTTTCAGTTCACAAAGGGGTCCTTAATTTGCAAAATACAAACTTTTTTACTTTTTTTTTTTCTAGTGATAAGGAACTATGAGAAACACTTTAAAATACTCAAAATATTAAATATATATAACTTATTTTTTCAAAATTCAAAGCCTATTTGAATTTCAAAAGTTCTTTGTGGCATGCAAATTTGATCCAATGTACATGGTGTATGAAGAAAAGTTGTAGCTTAAAGTATTAAAAATTCAACCATGAAATCAACAATTTATTTAAGCATGATTTGACATATTTTCAAATGCCTCTAAAAATTATGTTCAATTTTGAAAATAAATGAAATCAAGTATTTGCAATACATAAGTCCTTTAAGGCATTCATGGCAATGTAGTTGAAGACAATTTGCAAAAAACCCCATGTGAAAATTCCATTTATGTTGGATGCAACATTGAATCAAATGCAAGGAGCTATTGTTTGAAGCATCCAACAAATAATCAAATTGTTTTCATCTTAAGAATGTGGATGCTTTGTGATTAATGTCCATTCTCTTCTCATTCATCATCAAATACCAAAAATGGCTATCTACACCATTCATTTTGATCCAATGGTTGAAACAAGTCATATTCAAAACATGTTTCTTTCCCTTGTGCAATCATTGTGGCGCTATGAGAAATGCTTGTCAAGACTATTTGTGTGTATGAAAGCTTTCTCCTTTGATGTTGCAATCATTGAGGTGTTATTGGCAGGAGTGAACATGTGCACTGGAGCTTACCCGATATGGCCATTATTTCAACTTTCATGGAGACCAATGTTTGACAAGGGTGAATAGTGCATGCATGTGTTCAAGAAAAAATGCACCTGTGGACAGGAAGAAGTGTGTGCATTGGAGCTTCCCCAATGTGCTCATAATGGTAACTTTCACTCGCTTGCCAAAAGAGAACATGTGTGTTGAAGCTAAACTATGATCAGATTGCGCGATGCAAATAACTTTCAGTACTTACCTACAAAAAGAAAATGTGTGCATTAAAGTTGACCTTCAATGAGATCACATGTTGTGCAAAGAGGGATCTAACATCTAATTAGTGACAAGCTTGCAAGGAAGAGTTTATAGGTAGGACTCACAAAACATGTATAGTTTGAATGTGTCACTTTTTTTCCCATATTTTGCACCAAAGGCCTAGTGTATAGAACTTAAGTGCATTGGCATCGTGTCTGACCTTGAAAACATGATGCTTTGACCTTCGACATTAATGCACAAAACTTTAGTATTTGAAAATCTAATTTAAATGAGCATAATGTTGGTTTTTCTAATAGTAGAAGTGTAATAGATGGATGTTATTCGAAAGGAATGTCATTCGAGAAAACAATAGAGATATTACTAACTTGGCCACCAATTCCTTACCATGGACAACCACAACTTGCTATTTTGGAACATAGAGTAGACATCAGATTGTAATACTTGAAACAACGCACAATTCAAGTGGTACAAATTTGATTATTTGTAGCATGTCTACAATTGTTGTGAGGACCAAGCAATGAGGAAATCAAGTTTTTCCGGTCACAAGATGCAAGGAGCAAGTAGCAAGCTCGTGCAAAGCTAAGAGTTTGGTGCATCAAATGCATGTGAGATGACATTGGTTATGCAATCAAAACATTCATAGGTATGCATGCATTTTTCATTTGTTTCAAGGTAGGAATTTGAAAGCATTTTAGTGCAAGTCCAATAGAAAACAAGTTTTTACATGATAGTTGGACACTAACTTGCTTGTGTGAATGTTGTTAGTGTAGTAGTCTAATCAATGTTGATTTGTCCAAAGGATGCAAGTTGAATGCATGGTTCAAATTTAACATGTAAATTGTACTTGAAGTTGATGTACATGGTATTCCCAACAACAACATGATGCAATTTTCAAAATTGTTCACTTGTGAGATTTCATTTTTATAATTTGAAATATGTGAACATTTTATTCTTAAAGGAGGCAATTTAGTTGGTTTAATATGTGTGGAATCTTAGAAAGAATTGGCTTGATCTCACTGCTTGAGTTGTTATTGCTTGTAGTTGGAATTATAAGTTATTTTTGGTGGACCAAAACATTATCATTTAGTTTTCAACCAACAAACACTTAATTCATGACCTAACCCAATAGCTCGTAAACATTAACAAAATTGCATCCTAACAACTTGTTCAAAAATTTCAACAACAAATAAAGTGGTTCATTTCTAACCTACACACTTTTTTTTTTTTTTTTTCAACCTTAGGTGTACTTAATGTGAATGCCACCATTCTCCATGGCTCAATGCTTATAAATTGCATGTTGAGGTAGATTTAGACTTGACTAATATTTCATGGTTTAATTTGGGTGGAATTGTTATTACTTGCAAATGGTGTTAATTTTTCTGGTCATGGATTAAAGCATGACATATTATATTTTCAAACAAGGAGTAATCCATTCATTACTAATAAACATCAAGATGTTAGCTTGTGACCACCTTGACTTTTCATGAAGTTTGCAAATGGATTTCAATCTATCATCTTTGCAATGTGGTATAACATTGTGCCAATTAGGGTTTCTTTTCATTGCATTAAGTGTCATTCATATTGAGGGGGATAATCTAATACCTATACAATTTTCTAGTCTGTTGAGTAAACAAGTGTTTGTAACTTGTAATAAGAATGCAAAGTTGTCATCATATGTATAAATATATTGATGATTTGTGTTGGATTCATTATGAATTAATTCTAATGATACTAAAACTAACATTATGGTTACCTTCAAAGGTGTTTTCTTTGTATAATTTCATTTGTAGTTCCATAGCTTTTGGATTCATGATGTGTTCGTGGTGTCTAGTTTGAAGTTGCATGCAGCTAGAATTGTCATGACTCAACATAACATTGAAATTTGACATATTGGTCTATTGGCATGGAAATTGTAGATATTAATGAATTGAACTTGGCAAATACAACATCAATTTTCTTCCCCAATGGCAAGGACAATCTTTTCACTTTTGAGATCACAATCCAACCTAACGAAGGTTACAATCAATAAGTCCACTTTCTTTGACAAGTACATTTTGTCAATATGTATTCAATTTCATTAAATCAAGTTATTGTACTTACAATATAAAACACAAAATATGCAAGGAGACTAAGGATTGTTTTATTTAGTTTATTATTGTGTTTATTTTTGGTCTTCTCCTTCTTTTTAAAGTTTTGTTGAATCAACCACTAACATCATGGCTGAGTCTATTGGTCTTGTGAAAGAAACTTAGAATGTTGGTTAATGTACATTGACTTCCACCCATTGGTGGGAACCAATGAAGTCAGTGGAGATAATGTGGAGATATTGTGGTAGTAGGTTGTTGAAGTTCAATTTTTGTTCATGTTTTCATGTATGGAGTTTGGCTAATACTTAATAAGAGCATGCATTAATGACAATTTTTAGGGAATTGGTTCATTCCTAACCCATGCTTCATTTTTTGTTTGATAACATGTGCATGTTTGAACATTAGTGTGGCCTATATGTAATTTTCATTTATGTAATTTGGAGTGGGTTGCTATTGGTTACATGTGGTCTTAATGTGCATTTGGAGATGGAAACAAACCCACATTCAAGCATTATGATTTGCAATATATCAACTCTAACCCACAAGCAAATACGAGGCTAATTTTGTAATAGTGACAGTGATATCTTTCACATTGCAACTTGCCACAAATCTCCATTAGCCAAGTTTTATCTAATTTACATCCAACATGTTCAAGTTTATTGTTTAATTCATTTTTTAGCTTTGAGTCCTTGAATGTTCACTTTTGGTTTTACTATATAGTATGTAAAGGAGGAGTTTTAACAATAATATGTCTTGGCTTAACAATTGTAGTAGTCATTTTTTTTATTCAACTAAATTCCTTAGTTCAACACCTAGATACACCTTGTTTTACCACCCAATATTTTCTTGGTTCACCATTGTGGTTTATTTATTTCAAGCATATAGCGTGGACAAGCTTACATTAATGTTGGTCCATTTATTTGTTAATAGTTATTTTTGTTTCCTAAAACCATTATGCCACTACAATGCTTGTCTAAGCACTATGGCTTCTTTTCTAGCACATAGGTTATTCCAATAGTGGTGGTCAACTACTTTTCCGTAAGTGATTGTGCTTCATGAAATAGTTACAACTACCCCTAGTGCTTGTCTAAGCAATGTGGCTTCTTTCTAGCACATTAAAATAAGGATATGTTCCTTTGCCAATAGTTAGTTTACTTCTTAAAACTACCTCCACCACCCATGGTGCTTATCTCACCATTGTGTCTTGTTTTCAAGCTCTTGGTCTCCTTCCATTAGTGAGAGTCCACTTGTTTTTTGTAGTCAATGTGCTTATTAGAACCACTCTAGCACCCATACTACTTGTTTCACCATTGTGACTTCTTTTCAAGTGTTTAATGTCTTTTAATTAGTTATGGTCCACTCTTTTGCCAGTAGTCATTGTGCTTCCTAAAACTAGGTCCACCATTCATAGTGCTTGATCAACCATGTGGCTTCTTTTGAAGCACATTAGGTCCTTTTACTAACGGTGTTCCACTTTTTTTAGGAGGCTTGTGCTTCCTAGAACCATAACCTTAGCCACAATGCTTGTCTCAACATTACGGATTCCTTTCAAGGTCCTTTTATGAATGGTGATCCCCTTTCTTTGGTAGTACTCATAGTGCTTTCTCAAAGCATTACCATCACCCAATGTCATTGGCTTAGGATTATTATGGTTAAATTTGATGCACCTAGTTATCCCATTTTCAATTTTATGGGTAAACTCTTACTTGAAATATTAATTGGTGAATTGAACGTGTGGTTCATGTTGTTGGTTCATGATATGATATACTGAAAGATTTATCTTTGAACACCTTTTACTATGGCATACCTATCCCCTAAAATTATATTTGCATTAACTTTTGTAAAGTTTAGGACATGTTTCCAATTTAGATATGGTGTGTTTGTGTTGAAATTATAGGTTTAGTTCCCATGGTTGGCAAAAGGGCAAGTCTTGAAGAGGTTGCCAAGAATGTATTAAGGAAGGCAAAACCTAATATTGACCTTGGTGATGGAGCAAGTTATGAAGTTGATGAGGATGAACTAGAAAAAGAACTTGGAAAAAAATAAATATATAAATACAAATGGGCATCACGAGCATGAATAGCTACAAGAAATCAAAAAGTTAAAGAATTGTTACAACTTTCAAATTTTGGATCAATTGGACCATAAAAAAGTAGTGGTGTTGGGTGTAACACTACATACACTCCTAAGGGGGAGACATGTTCAATAACAATGTTGGCTAAAAATGCACTTCTGCACCTAGTTTGTGACTTATTTGGTTATGAGTTGGGGGTTCAACATAAGGTAATAGAAAAGATGTTTGGACATGAGTTAATGAAGCCAATGTTGCCCATTTTTTTGTCTAACCTTGTTGAAACAAAACAAAATAATCTTATTGTTGAGGCCATGAAATTTGGAGTTTCCACACACATAATAAGTAGCCACACTACTAAACATAATGTGGCAAGGGAGTTTTTGGGCACCTTGGTCACCATTACCTTGGTCTTTAGTAATTAAGGACGCAAGTGCCAAAATGGTGGCAAAAAATCTTGGGCTTCCAAAGAAATATGTCTATTGAAGTCTACAATGATGTCTTCAAATTGAAGATGGTGCATTGGACTTTCAGACTAACATAAAAAACAGTAAAAATCAATTGCACTTTCAACAAAAACAAAAGCTTTTATCATATAATGGTGGAGGGTGAAAGCATGGTAAAGTGTATAGTTAAAAGTACTTGCCAATCTACTTGTCAACTGAACAAAAAGTAGGACCAAAACCCATCACAAAATTGTTATACATTCAATCTTTTTAGTTGACTAATAAAAAACAAGATTATTTTTCATTATTATGCATCAAAATTTTTGTTTTGCATTGTAAAAATAGGTTTCAAGTAGACTTTTCTAAATGTAAATAACTTTTAAAACCTACTTTCTGCAATGTATGTCAAGTATGTGTCAAGTATATTCTACCAAAAAACAAAATAGATTTGTTTATTAGTGATGCCCTTGAATATACAATGATATCTATGTTATAACTTCAGACACATGTATATTTCATTAAATCTTTTAATGAAAAAGTAGGTTTGAACACCATTTTGATTAGTCAATTTCAAACCTATTCATTCCCTACTTTCATTATTCCGAAGTTTTTGAAAATTTGTAGTTGATTTATTGAAGGCTCAATAGTTTCAACACGAAATTTAAGTAAAATTTGAATCTACTTTCTTGTGTTTGCATGAAAAACTACCTTTTCTTTTAACTTGATATTTTTCAGCAATTTTTAATGTATATTTTACCATGCTTTCACCCTAGATTATGGAAACAACTATGTTTTTTGAGTGAAAGAAAGTATGCAGAAAAATACTTGACAAGAAGCAAGTTATAAAACATCCCACCCATTTTTTGCAAGTGTCCCAAGTAAAAAAACTTTCAAAGCTTTAGTATGCTCTTGTAGCCATTTGTAAATGTTGCCAAGACTTTAGGATTGTACATAACAAAAAACAAATTTGTTCAATTGTTTTGTTTCATGACTTTTACTTTGCTTTGTCTTTTTGTCATGGTTTTGCTTTAGTTTATTTTTAATGTGTGTCGTTGTGTTCTCAAGCTTGTTAAGTAATTATTCATACTCACATATGATGTTCATTGAATAAAATATGTGTAATGTTGCTAAACTATTTCACTACCTTCAAGGAAAAAGACCCTAATGTTTCCACTAAACTCACAAGTTTCACCCATTTGAAACTGTGGTTTGTGAAGCAAATGAAAGAGTGGAACACATGATGTTGTCGCTACCACACTAAACTAGTGGAACAAAAAATTGGCCTATATGGCATGCACTTTGAGACTAGTGGTATTCATGCTAATTGTGCATGTACATGTGTGGATATTTATTGCCCTATAGATGTTAAAGATGTGGGTGACTATTGTGCCAATCAAATTACATTTGCAGGGTTGGTTGACTTGTCTAGTTCTATTTTTTGTCCCAAACGAGTTGGTGATGAGTGGTATAAGTGAGATTGCTTAATGGGTGATTATTCATCATGTGGAATCAACACAATAAAGGTTTGCCCCATTGAAGAGCTTATTTGTGTTTCAAGGATGGCGTAATGGTGATGATATGCAAAGGTAGTTGTTGGCCAGAAAGACAATGGTCATGACCGAAAAATGATGCAACTACAATACATGGATACTCCAACCTCCAAGCTTTTGGACTATCTCCATCCAAGATTGAAAGAATTTGTCACCCATAACTTTGTGGCAAAATGGCAAGACAAGGTGCAAAAGTCCTTACCCATACATACATTTTATCTTTGATTATATTTCAATTGGAATCTATGTGCATCTAGTTAGGGCAATAATTCAGTTTTTGCACTAATACTCATTATTGGTAATAATATAATTGTTCAATATTGAACAATCCTTTGGTAATCCTTTATTAGCATGGTACTTAGGTCTAATTCTTGAATAAGGTGGAATTTTTTTATAAAGTCCTTGAATAGGATAGTCCTTAAAAATAAGAAGTAGATAATTTTGGAATGGTGCAACTTGAAATTTAAAAGTGGACAATCCTTAAACAACTCCTAAATATAATAGTCTTTAAAAATAAGCCAATCTTTAAAAAATGGACAGTCATTGAATAGTGCAATCTTTAGAAGTGGATGATCTTTGAATAGGGCAATCCTTATAAGTGGACACTCTTTAGATGATCCTTTAATTATGTTTTCACACTAACAAGTTGTTGGTATTTTTTAATAAGAATTTAAATACTTTTTGAACAATATTCTTGATGACACCATTATCTCATGCATAGACTTTTCAAAGAATTATGCATTCAAAAATTAGAATAAGGTCCACGACATGCACTAATATGATTTCCAAATTACCATTTTGGTGCATATCACCTACATAATTAACTTCAAGTTCAACCCAACCAATCCTCAAAGTTCTTGAATTATAAAGGAAATTCATTACTACATTAATGATGACAAGACTCATGACAACCTTTTTGTGCATCATATTTTTACCTTGCACTAGGGCTACTTGCAAACTAAGGGATGGTGGCCAAAACATCATGTGATTTGGAATGATGGGTGCACTCCTCACTTGAAATTTGCTCAAGCATGATATTTTGTTGCATAGTTTCCACAACTAACTATTTGTCAAGAGAAGCTTGTGAGGAATTTTTGCACACCTTCACCATTAAGATATGCACTCACAAAAACTCGGTTAGAAGTGGAACTATTATGTAGTTATCATCTAACAAGTAAGATGGTTCAAGGAAAGTAATGAAATTCAATAAGGATCTACTACGTTGTGTCCAATTTGAAGATACATTGTGAGAGGATTGTAACTCACCATGATGGAATATGAAGGAGCCATATGTTGATGTTCAATTCAATGTCACACTTGATGGTTGGAACCCTTCCGTTCCATTTGTCATAACATCTACATATAACCTCATAATCTAATATGCATTGAATTTTAGAAAAGCTAATATAAAAGGAACCATGTTACAAAATCTCATAACTTTTTATTTTATTTTTTTGATCAAGAGTTAAAACCTTGGAACTACAAACCACTTTGCTTAGATTGAGGGGAAAAAAATAGACAATTCAACCCCCTCTACTTCCAATAAGTGTAGCTCCCTTATAGCAACCCCGATGATGTTGAAATTTGAGGAGAACCTTCTACACTTTTCAAACTAAGACTGATTTAAATTTGACACAAATCCAACGGTGAATTTGGGAAGAACAACTAATTGAACAAAAAATCCAGAGGTTTTGTCATGGAAATCCTTCCATGAATTCCACTACAACACCCTCTATTTCCAACCAGCGTAGCTCCCTTACGGCAACCCCGATGATGTTGAAATTTGAGGAGAACCTTTTACACTTTTCAAAATAAGACTAATTTAAATTTGACACAAATCCAACGGTGGATTTGGGAGGAACAATTAATTGAATCAAAAATCCAAAGGCTTTGCTACAAATACTTGTTACACACAACCTCCTTCCATGCTTGATTCTTGCACACACCTTTTCCATGAACACCTATCCACACATAAGAACTAAATCCTTCCTCACACTTCATCCTCCTCTTTTTTTCTTTTCCTGATACACAAAAAATCCTCCCCCTTGATAAACCTTCATGACCTTCCTTGAGCTTGTTCCCTTTGTCCAATGAAAGCTTCGAAATCCCTTGCTCCAATCAATGGCCTCTTCATCCTTCTAGAGCTAATGAGAATTGAGAATAAATTGCCATCCAATTGAGTTTAGGATGAGAATTCTTGGGCCCAATGAGACACAAGAAATATTCCATCCTCCAATCAAATAGGATGACAATCCTCATGACTAATGGGATTGGAGGATTCATCCTTCCCTTTATTTTGGATATATTGATGAGGTCTCTTGACCTTGATCCTTATTTTTTCCGTCCGTTGACCTTCACATCCTACTTTTTCATCCTAATTATTTCAAGTAACTAACTACTAGGATAGTTTATCGGTAATAACAAGTAAACGTCCTTGAATTCTTACTTGAGTAATTCAATGGTTGAATTAACATCCCCGTGCACTATTTATTCTTTTGATATCCCCTACCTATTTATTTTACCATGCACTAATTAACTATGTAGTACATAGTAAATTGGAATTAAAATTTGCATCACAAAAAACCTCCACATACTTTTAGATCCACTGTCGAAATTAGGGTTTGATGAATCCATTAGATCTCGGATGTTCGAGTTTTCATGAGGTTTCGCCGTCACTCCCACACCTTCGCCTACCCTAATTTGTTAAATAAAAAGCCTCGACCTTTTCTGAATGCAAGTACCACATTGTTTTTGCTACCTTTTTGGTTTTTTGTTGATGCAGGTGAGAACTAGTCATGGCGGATGATGGTACTACGCCTTTGAATCCTTTAGTTGCACCAATAGAACAAGAAGAACTTGAAGAAGCACCGCTCGACGTGAATGTTTTGCAACGGCTGCGCGAAAAAGAACCATCTAGGCGAGTGGTGCGCACTCAAGTCGATCGTTCGGCATGGGATCGTCGATTGTTTCCTAACCCACATGCTTTAACAATCTATTTAGAATTTGTTTGCTCATGGAACCACGCCAAAAAGGTTTGAAGAGTGTCAATGTGAAGATGATGATGTCCGTCTCCATTGTCGAATGTGGGTTCCCGGTGATGGCCATTACCATTGGCTATGAGGCCCAATTAACCCCCTTTCCATGGAGCATCAAGCCGAATACTAAGCTCGCACCATCCGTCGCATTCTAGAGTTTTTGCAATTGTGACCTATTCCTTTTAAGTTGTTTACTAAGTTGTAATTCACCTGAGGCCACTCAGGTGGAAATGTTAATACTTAAGTTTGATCTTGATTCTATCCAAGCGTCTGATAAAAGTGAAAACTACATAAAGATGTATTAGGATTGCATCCTATAAATCTTTCCAGTACATCATTCGTGCCTAAAGATTATTCTACAAACTAACTTAATATTGTCATGGCGAAATGTTGTTGTGAGCTATGGGCTTGTATTCCCACTATATCAATAAATCACATTTATTTCTACATCCCCTTTCCCTTTTCTAAAGGATAATGCACTTTAAAAGGTTTATTAGGTCCTAAAACTAATTGAACATTGCATCAATTTAAATAAAAATAGTCTTTTATGTTGAAATATCCAAAGGCTAATCCAACTCCTAATAATTATTACTTGGAGGTTTATCAAGATTCAAATCATTAATATTAAGGAGAACTATGGAACTAAAGCTTAATAATTTGTGATATTATAATCCATGGCTCATAAAGCTAGAGGGGCTAAACATGTATTGGAACTACTTTGCAAGCGGTCATGGCAAGGGCGAAATTGATGGTGTTGGTGCCCTTTTGAAGTGCGAGATTAATAAGGAGCAAATTAAACCACATACATGCAAGCTACAAAATGCAAAAGATGTTGTCACCTTTTGTCAGAAAAGACCAAGTATACGTCCAAAACCCATTGTCAATTCTTTGCATCCACTTTTGACTAGTATTTTTTTCAAATCAAAATTGCCATAGTTGTCACTTTAGCGGGTGAAATCAAGGGCCTTTGGTCCTCCTTTGTTAGAAGCAACAATTGGTCCTTTTAAAAAAATAATGATAGTCATTTTTCAATCATCCAAGTTGTTCATACAATCCTTGGGGTCTAATCCTTAGTATAATCCTTGTATATGTAGTCCTTTTTCAATTGGGCAATTTTTTGTACAACCCTTAGGTAGTGCTTTGCATCAAAGAACAATTGGTCCCTTTTTTTTGTAGTGAAAATCACATGGACATGTGCTTCCTAGTCCCTTTTCAAGTGGGCAATTCTTTGTACCTATACTTAGTCCTTTCCATCAAGCAACAATTGGTCCCCTTTTTTTTGTAGTGAAAATCACATGGACATGTGCTTCCTAGTCCCTTTTCAAGTGGGCAATTCTTTGTACCTATACTTAGTCCTTTCCATCAAGCAACAATTGGTCCCCTTTTTTTTGTAGTGAAAATCACATGGACATGTGCTTCCTAGTCCCTTTTCAAGTGGGCAATTCTTTGTGCCTATCCTTAGTCCTTCGCATCAAGCAACAATTGGTCCCTTTTTTTTTGTAATGAAAACCACATGGACATGTGCTTCCTAGTCCTTTTTCAAGTGGGCAATTTTTTGTACCTATCCTTAGTCCTTTGCATCAAGCAACAATTGGTCCCTTTTTTTTGTAGTGAAAACCACATGGACATGTGCTTCCTAGTCCTTTTTCAAGTGGGCAATTCTTTATACCTATCCTTAGTCCTTTGCATCAAGCAACAATTGGTCCTTTTTTTTTAATAGTGAAAACCACATGGAAATGTGCTTGCTAATCCTTTTTCAAATGGGCAATTTTTTGTACAATTCTTAGATGTCCATTGCATCAAGCAATAATTGGTCCTTTTTCAAAAATAATGAAAACCACATGGAAAATGTCCGTGCTAGTCCTTTTTCAAGTGGGTAATTTTTTGTACAATTCTTAGATGTCCTTTGCATCAGCAAAAATTGGTCCTTTTTTTTCAATAATGAAACCCACATGGAAATGTGCTTGCTAGTCCTTTTTCAAGTGAGCAATTCTTTGTATAATCCTTAGATAGTCCTTTGCATCAAACAACAATTGGTCCTTTTTTATATAATGAAAACCAGATGGAAATGTGCTTGCTAGTCTTTTTTCAAGTGGGCAATTTTTTGTACAATTCTTAGATAGTCCATTGCATCAAGCTAGAATTGGTCATTTTTTTAAAATAATGAAAACCACATGGAAATGTGTTTGCTAGTCCTTTTTCAATCATTCAAGTTCTTCATACAATCCTTACATTAGTAGAAAATTGGCCTAGATGTAACCACTCTATTTGCAACTCCATGTAATTATTAATTATTTGTAACTACATTTGGACATTTTTGCAACTATTTTTTGTGTTGGTCATATTTGCAACTACAGTGCAATTAGTTTGCAACTATTTTGTTGTTCATCCTTCCATGTGAACAACATTTAGTTTAATTTTCATCCAAGGAAAATAATTTATGTCCCATTAAATGCAAATGTGATCAATTTAGTTGCAACCTTATGAGTATACAAAGATGTATTTTATGAATTTTAAGAAATATAGTTGGGTGTATTAGGATTTATAAATGTATATTCTCAATTTATATGAACAACCATATTATATGTGTATTCAAGTATTATTACTAGCATAAATGGCTTTAATATTATGGTTACACTAAATAACGTATATTTTGAGTATATTAAATTTTTATGTAAGATATTTTTGCTAAATATATTGTGCCCATATAATAAGTTTATCCAAACCATCTTATTATATTTCTTAAAATTATTACAAATGACATTTATTATTCTATTTATATTTATATTAATTACATGTGATAGAAAACTAAATTTCAATATTATCTCTTATTAAAATTTTAAAATAGTAATATCTTATTACATAATGATGATAATGATGATGATGTGATGATGATGTGATGATGATATTAAAATGATAGGAAAAACAATTATATAATTAATGAGGTAATTATTATAACTTTTTATATTAATATATTATTATTAATTTTTTTTCAAATGACTAATGTACTTATTATGAATTATTTTTTATTTATTAAAAATGAAATTTTAATTATAATAAATCATAATGACTCTAACTTGTGACATAATTATATATAATAATAATAAAATAGCTAACCTAGGTTAGCTACAAATTACCTTATTATTATTACTATTATTCTAACTAATCAATTATGAAATATTATTAGAGTAATATAATAATCACTAAGAAACTTCAATATATAGTTAAAATTTTTACTTTTCAAATTTATAAATGATATTAGTTATTTATTAATAATTAAATGATTATACAATTATTGATATCTAAATTATATTTTCAGTTTTATTATTTTATAATAATTACTATATTAGTTAGAATGGGGATCTAATAAATTATTGTACAAATGTAGAACTTTTTTTGAAGGAAAGATATATTTATTAAAAATATAAAACATTTATTGTAAAATTTCATAAATAACTTTAATGAGTGAAGTAATAATATGAATAATAAAAAATAAAATAGTTAACCTTGGCTACCAACTAGCTGCAATAATAATTGAATTAATGTTATTTTTACTATTAATTTAAATTTAAAATTATTATTAACTATATAAATGAAAATAATTATAATAAAATAGTTAGCATAGGCTAGGTTTTAATTATATTATTAGATTTTAAAAAACTAGTATTGAATATTTATAAATAATAGTGAATAATTATTAAATATTAAATATTTGAGTTCTTATATTAATTTATTTTGTTAAGAAATATTAATCTATTATTTAGTGATAATTAGCTATTTATTTCAATATTAACTAATGACTAGTTAATTAAATTGCTTGATATATTATTATATTTGACATATATATATAATAGAATGTCTTATTGTTTATCTGATAAAAAATAATAATAATAATAGCTAATAATATAATTAATTAGTTAATCATAAGATATTGATGATTATGACTATAAATAAATAGTTAGTTAGATAGTTTATAAAATGAATTAGTTAGTTTTTAATTTAGTTGTTAATTGATTAGCTAGTTAATTGTCATTTTCCTATTTAATTATATATTTTTCAAGATGAGAATGAAGGCTAAAACATATGGGATAATTTTTTTTAAGTTCAACTAATTTGCAACTAAAAATGATTAATTGCAAATGACTTGGAATTAAAATTTTATCCCATATGTTTTGGCTTTCATTCTCAATTTGAAAAGTATATAAACAGGGTGTTTTGTCTTACATGTTCATACTTTAAAAGATGGGCATATGGGATGAGTTAATAAAAACAACAAATAAAATATAAATATTCATGTAGTTACACCTGACTATTTACTTCCTTAACTTACTACCTATTTTTTTACCTACCTACCTACCTACCTAAGTCTGTATTTAGCCTAAGTAGGTAAATAGGTCTTATTTAGAAAGGTGTTTATCCTATATGGGTAGGTAGGTATATAGGTAAATAGGTACTTAATTTAACCTACATACCTAAATATTAATTAAAATTTAATTTGGAAAAAATTAAGTAATATGCCATGTGGCAATTTTTTATTGCACCACATGTCATAATCTAAACCATCCAAACATAAAAATTAAACATCTTAGATTATTTCAAAAAAATTTAAAATTTTTATTAAAAGTTGGGACACATGGCAACACATAACTTGTTCCCATTGTTCACCAAAAAAATCAAAGTTTAGTTGTAAACGACAATACATATATGAACAATCAAAAGATGAAAGCGTATTTCATTGATTTTTTATTTCATCCAAAATTTATTGTCATTTGCGACTATTGTCAATGGGACTATTAAGATTTTAATTGCAAATGTTATTTGTAACTAAATATTAGTCACATGGACCAATTGTAAAATGGCCATTTTCTACTAGTATTGGGTCCAATCATTGGTAGTCCTTGTATAGTCCTTAGATAGGTATTTGATATTCCTTGGACGATCTTTTGATAATCCTTTTCTAGACTCATTAGCTACTAACTAAACGAGTGTTGATAACCTGTGGTTACACCACTCCAGCCACCCCCAAGAAAAAGAGGGAGGACCCAAAAAAAAACGAAAAAAAAAAAAAAACACCTCCCTTCACTCCCCCGCCCAGTCCCCCCCTCACCCCTGCTGGCCCCCCTCCCCTGGCCCGCCCCCTAACTTCCTAACTGCCACTCAGTAAAAAGTAAAAAGTAACAAAAGTAACTTGGAAAAGGTAAAAATGGACAGACAGATACATGCACAGACACATTGTTTTAATTATTACTAGTGGGTGCCCGTGCCCTTCAGACACTCTGAAGTCCCCTGGGAGCATTTTCTTTCCTTCTTTTTTTAATTTATTAATTTCTTTTGCCTTCACTTCACTAATCTGCTCTAGTTTGCCACTAAAATAACAATGTCACCCTCCAAGTAAGCAACTTGCATAAATTCAAGCAATCTTCCAATGTTGGAGTCTTTCTTCTTCACCCATTGGTTGGTATTATGCTAAAATCCAAATATAATTTTAGTTAGTTTGGCTTGACCTAAATTTCCAAGTATAGCCTGTTATTAATTAAGTTGGCCTCCATTGGTTAACCCTGAGGACCTATGAGTTATGACTGAATTAGTAATTCTGGCCATTTTGGGGGCGGGGGCTGCTGCATTTGGCTTTCAGGACCTGGGTCTCGGGACCTGAGTCTCAGGACCTGGGTCGCTGGTAGCCGGTGGTCATGGTCTCTGTGGCCGGTTCCGCCACAGAAAACGCTCCCAGAACGTCGTCGGAAGGACGCACGGACGCACACACAGTTTGTAATTATATAGTCCTTTTCTAGACTAATTAGCTACTAACTAAATGTCATGTTAGGTTAATGCATGTCAAGTTCACCTTTACATTTTCCTTTCTTTTGTGCATAGGTTTGTCACATGCGGCTCACCCCAATACAAGGACAGTCAACAAACATTTTTGGGAAATCCATCCAATTCATGTGGATAGGACCCATGGATATGGTTGTTCCACTGTGCCTAGTAGTAGAAGGATGCATCATGTGCTAATTTGATGTATTTACAACACCTTAATGCATATCCTACTTGTACTTGTTGATCATTGATTTGAAACATATGGACAACATTAATTTGCATATATAAATTCTTCTCAATTATACCGAGGTGAAGAATGTATCTAGCTGAGATTCCACACTCCTTCAATTTCGTTCAACTGTTTCGTTTTTATGACATATGCATAGGCACATCTAGCATTGGGGAATGTCATTAGAAGTCTCATGCACCATCATGGAAGATTATCAGATTAAATGTGTTTGGTAGACCTAGAACATGTCAAGCCATGTTAGAAATTGATGAAGAAACAAAGTACAGAGCTGGGGGGAGGCCATTGCGGATGGGGTTGTTATTGGCGACAACATTGTTATGCCATGTGAGACTGAAAATGGAGAGCAATTTTGGCGAATGCTTTGTGATAAACCAAAGCATGTTGTGATAGATGCCTATAAAAATACATATTATGAAGGAGATGAATTTGATTTAGGGGTGCTATCATGACTTGCTACAACTGGGGAGCATGACCTATTGCTTTAATGATGATCGCCTCTTGCCTACATCTACTCACAACTAGTCTATGCATCAAAGTTCGCAATGCCGCCTACTTCACATAATGTTAAAGGAAGTTATCCAACGTTTGAATTGCCAAATGAAACTCTTCTTTTGATTGAAGAAGCATTAAAAGATTTTAGGCAAATGTTTTGATGTTGAATTTTAATATGTATGGGTGTCCTTATAGTATGCCACACCAATCAGGAAAGTACACATGATGTATGAAGGTGTTTTTTTGCAGCATTAATATTATGATTATCTACAAGTCACCTATTTTCCTTTTCCAACAAGGATGTCAAATTTCCAACACTCATATCCTTTTATTAAGACTTTTATGTGTAGTGGTCCTTTTGAATGTGTAATATGTGGTTGGTGATCTTGTGTACTTTTTTTGGGCTATTCAATCAATAAGAGAGATGTGATCCACTTAGGTTTTTTAAAAATTAAAAGGATCTCATTTTTACAACATTGATGTCTTTAGTCCAGCACATTTTATGCACATAGTGGTCTTTGTGTCATATGATGTCATTAGTTTAGCAAGGGTATTCCTTTGAAAATGAAGTGATGTCATTGGTGCAACACCATTAATGTCTTTTTGCCCAACATTTTTGTTGCAATGGTCCTTGGGTAGATGCATCATGAAATTGGATTAACAGGTGTTGTCAAAAAACAAGCTCTAAATATGGATTTATACATAAATAGTGCTTTAATCTTTCATTACATTTTTGTGAACTTGTGTACTTGCCTAGCTATGCCATCAAGAAAAAAGGTTGGGTTGTTAACCTTCCTTCTAGTATTTGGCTCTTGTGAAGATGTAATGCCTAATCTTGGCCATGTCTTGAAGTGTTTTCAAGCACCTTCAATTAAAAGTTATAGGTGTTGCCATAAATGTCTTTAAGTCCATATTCAATATTGGTTGGTACTTCCCAACCACTGCTTCCTTACTTTAGGTTAAGGATTGGTTTCCAAGCAACCTTAGTGGTAAAAAAGGATTAGTTTTCAAGTAACCTTCGTGATAAAGGACTAGTATCTAAGCAACTTGTTTAGTGGTAAAAAAGGATTGGTTCCCTAACAATCTTAATGATTAGAAATGTCATTTGTAAAACAATCATCCTAATCACAAAGAATAATCACAATTCTTCACAAAACTTTAAATCACCTAATATTTGCACAAGTAATAAATTCCTCAAAATTTATTTTGATGTTCTTGTTCAAAACATTGTGGGAAGAAACCTTCATTCAGCCCATGCTTGCTTGCCCTTTCATAACAATGTTCATTGTTACAATTTGTACAAAAAAATGTACCTATGGACATATGTATTCAATCATACATTTTAATTATGCAAAAATTATTCTCTACTTGAGCATAGGTTTCACACATTGTGCACGAAAAATGTGCCTAGGTTAGGAGCTGGCCAAGTGTTTACTTATACCTCCTCCTAAATTCATCAAAAATATGGCTTAAAATAGTTGCTTAGATCACTTATACATCATGTGCCCACCGTTGTAAGCATGTTCCATATGTATAACTTAACACATACTTGACACATACTTGAATCAAATCTTACACTATAGAAAGTAAGTTTTAAAAGCTACTTACAAAGTTGGTACGTGACATATCCATGGCAATGCATGCCAATAAAAGCAAAATGGTAAAAGTGTATATAGCATGAAAAGAGAAGGGTAGGAGCAAGAGGGATCTTTGTAGTGTAGTTGGAGAGGCCCCCACAAAGAGGAGGCTAAACACTCCTACCAATATTTTTGTGGGGGCAAATTATCACACTGTGGCAGCAAAAATTATTTTAAATTAAAGTTCTAGTGCGAATTAGTACAAGGCTCTTCTTTTGGAAAAAAATGCAAAAATCCAAAGGCTACTAGTTGAGCTTGTTTGCTTGGTCATATGGTAGGCTAGTGTGGTGCTCCTATGAAAGAAAACAACATATGCTAATACCAGGTCACATATGATGGCCGCATGCGATCTTCCCTTTTCTGGCATCAGAAATGAAATGTTTAACACATGACTACCATAGTACCTTGACCATTTCAACACATGTTCATTGAATAATTAATTATTTCTTTAAAAATTCATTTCAACAAATATTCCCTATTTTCCTTCAAAATATTTCTTGATCTGAAAGAGATAATTTTTGAAATTTTCAACATTTAAAATAATAATATAATTAGTGTTGAATTGGCCGAGGTACTAGGGTAATGTTTTTACTACCTACCTACTAGGGTTTTTTTTTAAGGATTTTGTGATGTAGCCAAGGTGGCGACCATCCAGGAACTAATTTAGCCAATTCTGGCTACATGCCAGATATATGTAAGTAGAAAAAAATCAGGATCCTTCTATATTTTTTGCGACCTACTGGAACTTATTGTAGAAATCTGGCAATTTGAAATTTATTTTTCTTTTCGAAATTTGGCAAATTCGGACCACTTTTCCCATGAAAAATCCTTTGAATTGGTCGAAATCACATTTTTCAAGTCGAATTTTTGTGTAATGATCTAGTACAAGCTTTTTTTGGGTCAACTTTCTTTTAAGTTGAGTGAATAATGCCAATCATGCATACTATGGTCCCACAGTTTGATATCAAGTGTTGGTTTGGTATCAAATATATTGTATGCTAATCTGGTCCTTGATTTCTTTTCCTTATTCCCAATGCGTTCCCATCATGTTCCCATGAGAATCCCCAAGTTGTTCCCTAAGACGTTCCTAACACCACCTCAGATTTATCCCATATGGTTTGCCCAAAGTTCAACTCTTGTGTATAGAAACTAAAAAGGTGGGCCATAGCTGATCACATTTTGCTTCTATTTCAGGTCCGAAGTGATGCTTTCTATTGCAGAGTGCACAATATTCCCAAAAAATTGGTGATGGGCCAATCAGTTGCAGCCAAAAAAAAAGGGAGTTGTGAGTGCACCCCTGAACTATAATTAATATGACTCACATTAGCTATGTCCCTAGTCTCATAACTTTCATGAATGGGCAATCTGCATAATAAATAAGTAGCCCCAGTTTATAATGGGGATATTAGTACAGGTTGAAAATGATGACAAAACATTTTGGATATAGAAATTTCATGTACCCAATGAGAAGGCTCAAGGGGGCTTAGTTTTTGTTCTTTTGTGTTTTGGGGGGGGGGGGGGGGGTGGGGTGTTCTGTTCCCAATGTGTTTACACTATGTTCCCCCTCAAGTTGTCAAAATGTTTCTGAAGTTCCCAATGTGTTCCCTAAGCTGTTCCTATAGGCACACTTCCTCATGATTAATAGAAGTGTGATAAGTATTATTATTAGAAGCGTGCTAAGTACTCCATACTTATATAAGATGGAGCCACTTTCACAATAATGATAAGGATTCTGACACATCCTTTGTATTGGTGACTCCCTACTACATACGTAGAAATCAACTTTTTTTTTTTCTTTTTTTTCCAAAAAAAAGTCTAAAAAAAGGTAAAAACTCTCAAAATCTTTATTCTCCATGTTTTCAAAAAAAAAAAAAAAAGATTTTAATTTACTAAGAACTTCACAGGGTGCGAAAATTCACCACCAGAAAAAAAACACCCAAATTAAGGTACCTCTGCAAATACGAAAGAGTAAGTTAGATTTTTAAATCAATGCCTGAAAAAGTGAGTTATGGCTAAAAGAGAAATATTTGTATCAGTATAGGAAAAATAAAGTAGCGGGAAACTACCCATCAGCGTTTTTTTAATTCATATTTGTGATGTCAAAATTTTGGCAAAATTTCCCCTGGAAATAGCTAAATTGGTCGAAATTACACTAGAAAAACATATTTTCCCAAAATTTCCCAGATTCTTTTTGTCAAAATCAACCGAAAATTCGCTCCCAAAATAGACACTGAGGCTATTATTGCAGAGGCTTCTTATTGCAGGCAATATAAAAAAAGCACTGCATGCTTCTTTTTTCCTTGTCTGCCATTTGGCTTGATCCATCTTCTTCTGGAGAACAAGGGAGAGTGAAGATTCACTCACACCTTTCATTCCTGGATCTCCTAAGAAATCACAGTGCGAGAAGCATTCTGTGCATGCTATGGAGAACATTGTTGTGAGGTGGGCTCAGCTGATGATACAGCCGGCTCAATTGAAGATAGTTGCTGCCACAATAGCTGTTTTGATTTTTCTTCATCGTCTTTTCAAGCATTTTTTCCACCAGCACACAAAGTTGAAGAGAGTACCGGGTCCATTCCCCTGGCCAGTGGTTGGAAACCTTCTGATGCTTGGCAAGCTTCCCCACCATGCTTTCTACAGGTTGTCCAAGAAGTATGGGGACATCATGGAGCTGAAGTTGGGATCTGTTCGCACAATTGTCGTCTCCACCAGAGATGGCAAAACAAGTGCTCAAGGTTCATGACTTGATATGTGCATCCCGTCCTGAAACAATTGCAAGTAAGATCATATTTGAACAACGTGATATTGGATGGGCACCTTATGGGGATCATTGGCGACACATGCGAAAGCTTAGCACGTTGGAGCTTTTGACTCTCAAAAGGCTCGAAGACTCTAAGAACGTCCGAGATGAGGAGTTCTCATGGTTGGTGCATGGGATCTTTGAACATTGTAAGGTAAATGTATTGTTTCACAATTTCAATTTTTTTTTTTTCACTACATTTCAAGTGTTGCATGAATATGATACCAAAGCTAGAGAGAGGATCCAAATTGATCAACAATACGATTGAAATAGTTGGATGCATCGCCTTAAGTCTTAGTTTCAATCCTTCTTTTGGAACTAATATCTTCAAGTTTGGGCTTGACACTAGACTGATTGAATTCAAATGCATTCATGGAGTTTCAAAAATCTTATTAGGAGTTTGAACAAATTGCAGGAAGGAAACCCGGTGAACATGCAAACAAGCTTGTCTGGTACCTCCATGAATGTGATCTCACGCTTACTCTTCAAGAAGAGATATTTCAACACAATGCATAGTGATGAGGAATCTAAGGAGTTCAAGGATATTGTTATGAAAATCATGAGTCTAAATGGGGTCTTCAACATTAGTGATTATGTCCCATTCCTAAAGCCATTTGATTTCCAAGGTATTCGACTTGAATGCAACCAACTACTTTCGAGGGTAGATCGATTTTTCAACAAAATTATACAAGAACATCTTAAAGAAAAAAAGAAGGCAAATGAATCGAAAGACTTTCTAGATGTCATGCTCTCTCATCATGGTGTAGATGGTGGTAGAGACAGGCTTGATGAGCTCACAATCAAGGGAGTTGCCACTGTAAGTTGTTCTATGTTCTTATAACTCATCTATAGATTTCCCAAATTATTGGTTTTGAATTTAGTTAATGATTGTGTTCAATGATTTCAACAATTTGATTTGTGAACTTCATTAATGAACACATGACCATGATCTTTGCATGATTTGTTTGTAGTAGGACTAGGTAATGTTGCATGCATAACAAGTTCTTTTTGCTTGAATTCAACAACCCACAAATGATGTTCATTGGCTAATTGTGCCACAATTGTGTGTAGGACATTTTCGTTGCAGGGACTGACACAATTGCCACCACAGTGGAATGGGCCCTAGTGGAGCTCATAAGGCATCCAAATGTATTAAAAAAAATTCAAGATGAATTGGATGATGTGGTTGGCCAAGAACGGGTTGTAGATGAAAATGACATTCCTCAATTGAAATACCTACAAGCTATAGTGAAAGAAACATTTCGACTTCATCCTCCAGCTCCCCTATTGATGCCACATGAAAGCAGAGAAGCTTGTGAAATAGGAGGTTACCACATACCTGCCAAAAGTCCCATTTTTGTGAATGTATGGGCCGTTCATCGACATCCATCTGCTTATGAAAATCCATTTGATTTCAATCCTGAAAGATTTGTTGAAAATCTGATTGATGTAAAAGGGATAGATTTCCAATTGTTACCATTTGGCTCTGGACGACGTATGTGTCCAGGTTTGAATTATGGTCTCTTGATGGTGCAAATTGAACTGGCCAAACTTCTTCATAGCTTCATGTGGACATTGCCAAAAGGACAAAACCCTCAAGATATTGATATGGGTGAGATATTTGGCGTCTCAGTTCCCAAAAAAATTCCATTGCAAGTTGTGGCTAGTGTTAGGCTTCCCCTACACTTGTATGCATCTAAAAAAATTGATGCATTTATTTAAATTTATAGTTATTGGGCCACAATATTAGTTTCACTACACTATAATTGAACTCACCTTAAGAGTAAGGTTAGCCATTTCCTTCTAATTAGAATTCAAACTCCATAACTGTTGAGTTGTTGATGAGACCATTTGTAACATGACTTGATATATATATATATATAATTTTTATTTTTATTTTTATTTTTTTTGCATTTTTTGTTTGAATTACTTTGGGATACCTGTTTATTTAGATAAGTAGTGAAATGCATAGATTTATCAAACATGGTATGAAATCCATGCAAACTATGTGAACAATAGATGTTGGAGTATGGGTGGAATATTTTGATAGTTGATGTAGGCAAACATGACATTCCATTCCATGCAACACATTTAAATGATCTCTTTCAGAACCAATTATTTTTATTATCACATACTATAATTTCATATGCGATGGCAATGGCAAAACAATGATTGCATGGGAATTGGGGGGGGTTGGGGGGGGTTGGGGGGGGGGGGGTGGGGGTTGCAACACACATGCCTTCCCAACATAGATTTCAAATAGCTCCATTTTTTGCATTTTAGTACAACAATTAGGCCAATTTAAAATTTGCATGATTAGATATTTCCAACCTTTCCTTTGGCCCGAATAAATCATTCATTGGATAAAGGCTTTCAAATGGGTCTCCATTCATATCCTTAATAGCTTATACAATCTGCCACTTAAAAAATGGAGTCGTGATGCCAAAAAGTACCTCAAGAAAAATGACCGGAAGAGGCTTCGTTGATGGAAATATTCCCCAAGCTTGAAATGATTATATCTATTTAGGTGCAAACCCCTCATCATTAGCATTTACACCATCATGTTGGGACTAGAATCATAACTCAAAACTCCCTATTTGAAATTGACCACGAACTTATTACCATTGCATGTTAGAAAGACCATGTGGTCATGACATCATGACATGAAAAACATGCACATCTAACATTTGCGTGTAAGCTACTATAAGCATTTGTTACATTTATTCTGAAACATGTCATCTAAGAATTCAAAGATCAACTAGTAACAAGAGCACATTCAAAAAGTTCAACATTGTTTATCCAAAGTTAGACTATGAGAAAGTATTTTTGATCATAGAGTTAGGTGGCACATTTTTAGAAAGGGTTCACAATTTAGACTTTGGACATAACAAAATCATTTTAAGGGTGGTCAAGTTTTATCAGGATGCAACTTCTTCCATAGGTCATGAGCTTTGGGCTATTAGGATGACGGCACGAGGCACAAATTGGAAAGGGCAACCTCTATTCTTAAATATTTCTTGTAGTCATGTTGAACTTGATTATTTGTAAAGGATCCATTTCCCATAATAAGTGAATTTGTTCACCACCTCAGGATTGTCTAAGACATTAATTTTTGTAAGTACAAAGAATTTTTCAACACTTACAATTCAAGTAAACCTAGACACAATTGAAAAAATACAAGTGTAAGCTAATATCAAACATCGACCATTGTTTTGAGTTTTTATCACAACACCAGCAATGATGGGAAATCTCACCCATGATGCTGACTAGCTCAAATAAACTTAGAATGGAAAGAGAAGAACAAAGAAAAAAGAAGAACAAAGAAACGGAAAAATGTAAAACTAGAAAAACTTGAAAAATAAAAGAGAAAGAAAACACAAAAAAGGAAAATGGAGAGCACTAAGAGCAAGAACATTTGAGGATAAAATGTTAATTTGAAGTTTGAACTCCATAGTTTACAAGTAGGATGTGATTTGCTGACCCTCTAGAAATAGCTAAATAAGCTTTCAATTGTGAGCTCTTTTACATAATATTTGCAGGGTCATCAAAGAATTCTTTTTTGGCTTTGCATTATCAAGGAACAAGCAGTAAGATGAGCCCTAGTTGATTGGCCTACTAAAAATATCTAGTTTGCATTCAACACATTCTTTTTTATTAAGCGAAAGATGTGTGCACTGAAAGTTAAAACTCCAGGCTCAAAAAGCATATGGATCATAAATTATGTGCACTATGTGTAGAATCTGTTTTAACCCAACAACAAAAAATGTGATTTGTGTTACAGATAACTTGTTTGGATCACCACCATAGCTACCAACATTTTGAATCACATAACCTAATCCTATTGTGGCATATGATACCATGTTGCTAATATAGCCCTATGGGAAATTTTTGCAGGTTCACAATTTGTGCATTAAGTGCTTACTATTTGTGGTGGGGGCACTATTGGGGGTTAGTTTTTGAGAAGTTCTCTCTTCTCCCTAGTCTCGTGGTTGCATCAAAGTCTAGGCATAACCTTATACAACATGTGTAATGTGGTCTTGTAGTAAAACCTAAGGGATCTTCCAACTACTTGAAAGAATAAATTAAAATAAGAATTATTTTCTTTAACCCTATCAAAACAAAATGAGGTTTTAGCCCTTGGTCCTGGCCAAGTGGTTGTTTTCTTTTTCTTTTGTGCTAAGTTCTTTCGTATAAATGAATAGATTGAAAGTAAATACTTATGACCTAGTCAAATCTATCATGTGATAAGCATAAAACAAACAATGTACATTTGTGCACATTTTTATTTGTGAAGCTTAGATGTCAATGCTTAGTTGTTAGGTGAAAGAAGTCCTTTTGTTTTTTTTTTTTAAACCAAAAAACAAAAAGGGGGTTTCTACAACAATTATGTCATCATATAATATAATGTGTGCAGGTGAAGGAACCGTAGTTATATTTGATGCTCACAACAATAATGTCTTGTTCAACAAGCCCAAGCTATGGACCAGAGTGAACCAACGCCCACCAATGCATCAACGTGGATGGATGGTGCATTGATAGGTTTATCTTTTGTATCCTTGCACCATCCCAGTTTGACTTTTGATTTTTTGGCCCTTTTCAGCCCTAATCTCAATGTTTTTTAACAACATTATTTTCTCCCCACCCCCTTACTAGGGTTTTTTTCCCCTGTTTTTTACTTTTGAAATTTTTCCCACCCACTTATTCACCTATACAATTAAATTAAAAGTAGACTCTTCCCCAAATACCTCCTCACCTATAAATTCAAAATGTGTTACTCTCATCCCCACCCACCTACCCCCCCATCTATTTATCTACCTACCCATTTTTCCACCTTCCTACCTATCAACACTTTAAGTAGGGACCTACCAAACCCCACCTGCAATGCTACACCTAACTACTTGGTTGCCATTCAAGTAGACCCCCAACAATCGACAATAATGAAAAAAGAATAAAATGAAAATATTGCATGGAACATGGTCTTGTTCATTCAAACAAATAAATAAAGCCATGATTAAAGTATTTGACACCCCTTATATAAGGGTGTTGCAAGTTTTGTTCAAAAAGTGTTTTCAATGGGGTATTGTAAATCAAATGGATAATCAGAACAATACCAAGCTCCAATTTGATTTAGACGCATTTAATGCATATTGTACTTAGGTTCATAAAGCGAAATACTCAATGAACATGTAATATCCCTCTTCTGATATCCTAGAAATAGTTTGGGCTCCATATCATATCTTTTGAAACTTGGAGAGGTATTGTACATAGCCTAACAAAACCTAGAAAAAATGCAATGCCCTCATTGGGATACTTTGTAAACACCATGGGTTGAATTATTTTGGTCCAAGCTATCAAAGGGGTATTGTTCATGCCTAGAAGGATTCAATGAACATGTAATACCCTTCTCAAGGTATCCCATAAATAGATTGGGTTCCATAACATATCTTTTGAAACATGGAAGGGTATTGCATAACCCTACCAAAACCTACAAATAAACCAATATGCTCATTAAGGTATTTTATAATTAAACACCATGGGTTGATTTATTTTGGTCTACATTATTGGAGGGGTATTGTTTATGCCCAAAACTACTCATTACACATGAAATAACTTTCATAAGGTATCTCAAAAATAAATTGGGTTCCATAACATATCTGTTGAAACTTGGAAGGGTATTGCATAACCTTACCAAAACCTATAAGAAAAACAATACCAAGTTGTTTGGGGTATTCAATAAACACCACGAGCTAAATTATTTTGGTCTTGACTATCAAAAGGGCATTGTTCATGCTTAGGAATACTTAATGCACATGCAATGCCAAGTTGTTTGGGGTATTCAATAAACACCATGGGCTAAATTATTTTGGTCTTCATATCAAAGAGGCATTGTTCATGCTTAGGAATACTTAATGCACATGCAATATGACACGCTCCTTGGTCCCGGGGTGAACCCACTTGAGGGTTCACCAAATGTCAAGTTGCGGAAGTTGGGATCGAAGGGCACGCTCTCGGCTTCCAACTCTAGAAAGGGGTAGAGGGTTGAGTTGGGAGCCCTGGGATTAGACTAGGAAAAGGGACTAGAAGATCAAGCTTGAATCTGCATCCAAAAACCAACCACGAGAGGTTAGTTTAGCATTCGGGACACCCTTGGGTGTTGGGACTTGCCACGGGCACTTGGACACACAAGACTCACCACGGCCCGGACTCGGGAGTAAGCCACCACCTTACTCCCTATAACATTCTCTGCAGCTCGTCGTGGGGACTACATCCAAATGGCACAAATTCCCGGGACTCCCGAAATGGAGTCTCGAAATTGTCCCGACAGGACTCCCGGAACTTTGAACCGCCATAACTCCCGACTGCAGAGTTGGATCGCGACGAGGTCTGAACCGAAGTTGTAGCAATCGTCAAGATCTTTCCAAAGCCATGTCGCACGCTCAAATCGGACGTCGAGAAAAGGTCTATTCCCGACTTTTAATGGTCGGGAGTCAAACTGCCAGTTTGACTCCCGGCCCTTCTTTTGCCCATAACTTGGGCTGCAGATGTCCGAATTGCCAATGCGAGGGCATTTTCGATATCTACGTTTGAATACCTTTCCAATGACACCAAGAACACCCCAATGCAAGGTGTTTTCCCTCTTGCTATCGAGCTCTGAACATCCGGGAGTCCCAGAGGACTCCAACTCCCAACTTTTCCAAGTGTTGGGCTTCACCCCCACACTTGGCCAAAGTAGGGTTGCGACACAATACCCCTTGTAGAATATCTCTGAAATCCTTTGGGCTCTATAACATATCTTTTGAAACTTGTAGGGGTATTACATAGCCATACCAAAACCTAAAATGGAAGCAATACACACATCATATTGTGATAATATCCTAAATTATGAAATAAAAGGGCATTTTTTAAAATACTTATTCCATGCTTAATATATCATGCCCTACACATTGATTCAAATAAATGAAAGTATCGCAAAGTTAGTCACATTGATTGTAAAAAAGGTTTAAGTGAACAAAATTAAGGAGTTTAAATGCAATAGATGCATTATATTGTGATAATTCATTACCAATGAAACATAATTTTTTTTTTAAAAAAATAATCCAAATATATCATGAAATTCATGTTTTCAAAATATTTGTTCACTTTACAATATGATTTAACATATATAAAATGAAGGTAATGCAAAATGGTCACATTGATGGTACATGGGTTTTAGGTTTAATGTAAAATTTACTATTTAATGTTAGAATTATAAGTTTGTTGAAATCAGAAAATATAAGTTCATTCTTAAAATTTCTTCAATGTTATACATATTTATGTTTTTCTTTCTTAAAGTTGTAAACTCATTTAATAAAAAAAAACATAAAGTTTTAATGTATGTTTAAAAAGTTAATTAAAGCATGATTTTCCACTTTTTATAATGGTTCACATTTTTAAAAATGATCTATTCCATATATTAATCCTATGTATGGTTCAACAATTATTTTGAATTTTTTTGACATATAATAAATATTTTTCACCTAAGATAATTATATAATAGATCATTAATACTTTATATTTTATAAATATATAACACAAATCCTTATGTAAATTTCATTTTCTATGATGCATAATATTGGCTTGAATATTGGTCTAAAAATATTGTTGTTTATAACCTTGTTGCTACATTGCCAACCCAAGTCATCCCATTATTGCTTCATCGACCTATACTCCTTGTTCTTGTTTTCATAGTCCTATTACAAATGAAGCTTTTCCTACTTAACTCATTCAAGTTCTTGCATGTTTTTTTTCATTGTTGGTTTGCCTTTGTTTGAATAATAACAGGTCTTAATTCATACAAACCATTTTTTTATATCCATGCCTTGTACCTCTTTCTTTGGTTTTTAGATTTGTGCCTTTGCATGTTCAAAAAAATTCTGAATCTGCATCTTCTATTCTACCACCTACTAGTTGATTAATTTCAACCTTGACATCTCCAACAAGACAACAAACATATTTTTGCTATATCTTGCCACATGTTGGAACATACCCATTACTTGCTTGTGTAGATCTTCCCCTCCTCCCATCAATACATCACTTAGTGTACGGAAACCAAGTGTAACACCTTGTGAACTTATATTAGAAGACATAACAAATGGATAATATGCAAACTTGTTTACTTTGGAAGTGCCTGCAAGAGAGCTTGGTTTATCCTTAGCACTCGATGCACCATTTGTAGTCTAGCCTAGTGTACATGGTAAGTTGATTATGACTTGGGTGTATAAATTTATGGTATATAAATTTATGGCAACCTTGATCATCAAATTTTCACAATCATATTGTAGGGCCATTTTTCAGACTCCACATCAATAATTCGGGGAAACCATGTAAGGCATCACTAATCACCTAGTAAAATCCACAAAATATATTTAAAAATTCATATGGACATGTTTGACCAATACCTCAAGGCCATCAAATAAACTTGCACCCAAGATTTGAAATCAAGAAATTTTTAAATTAGTTGGAGGTTGAATGGCAATTTTTGGGACATCATAAAACCTTTCATCAAGTTTGCCAACACACAATGATTTTGTGTTCTTTTAATTGTTTTGACAGATAGCCAAAACTTTTTTCAATGTTCTTTTAGGTATGACCAATAACAAGGAAGCCCAACTACACCTCTTCAAAGACCTTCTTGGCTAATAATAACAACAAGAAAAAAAGTGCTTGTTTTTATTGTCTTTCACACAATTGTCCATTTAAACCAACATTTTTTTAGGCAAAGGTTTAGACCAACAAATTGGTCAAGTGTCTTCAATGCCTTGACACATCAAGAACTCCTTGCATTGATTGTTCAAAGAATTCATTTTGGAACTCATGATTAAATAACTTTTGCAATTCATGAAATAGTCCTTCCCCAAAACTCTTAGCATATGCAAAAAAGTTCCAATGGTGAAATTTGGGTAATTTGGCTAGAATTTGTTGTAGTTTTGAAAAAGCGCTTCATCTTTGTGTTGTGAACAATCATTTTGATCATTATAATCAATAATTTACTCAACCCACAACCATTTTGTTTTTCACTTGGAGTTTCATTCACAATGCAATTTGTGAATGATCATTTTATCATGAAAAAAACACAAAAACTCTTCTTTTGATTGGATGGATTCTACTTTCCAATCGTGGTAGAGTTGTTTGCATGATTCTTAGTGGTTGTTATGTCTTTTTAACTTCAATTGTGCTATTTGGCAATGGGCATTAATACTATTTTTTTCAACTTTCAATATCAAATATTTTCATATTGTGCAAATTTCACAAAGGTTGAACCTCTTTTTCACATATCCACATTGAAATGATATTTTCTTTTCAATTGGCTAATATCAAACTAAAAGATCTCATCATTTTTTAATTCTTTGCTACTATGCAATCACACACATATGATAACAAAAAAAATGTGAGATCTAATATTAAAAGAAGAAGAAGAGGGTATATCTACAAATTGATGTGGAGGGAGGACAAAATAGAAAACTAAAATAAGGATTAAATACATATATGTGACATTTGGCATATGTCATTGCTTGGTTTTCAAATACTTTTCCATGAGTTTGGAATCAAAAGATGAATGTTTTGTTAACCATTCCCAATTCCCTTCATTTGAAGTGGCATTATATTAATGCATTAATTGATAAACAATTGAACATTACATTTGCTTGTCTAACTACAAAACATTGTTTTGTCTCACATTTGCTATCTTGTTTATATGAAAGGTAAGTAGATAGTGAAATGCCAACAATGGTAACTATTAGAAAACATGTTCCCACTCCTCTATGCACTCCACTCAGATATTGCCCAACATTCATGAATGGGAAGGGCTTTGATTTTCCAAAGTTGGAAAAAATTCACTCATTGAATAAATATGGTAAGTTGAATATAATAATCAAAGAATAAATAATATAATAAAAGTAGGTAACACGTATGTTTGAAATTGTATTGGTCATTATGGTGTTCATTTACATATTTTTACATTATAAATTGAATTTTTTTTTATGAGGTCCAGTCCACCATGTACACAATTCACATTTTAAACTCAATATGTCACAATTCATGAGTGAACCCAAGGATAGGGTCATGACATATTGGGTTTTGGGAAAATCTCTTTTAATTATGGAAAAAACATTGAAAATGTTCTAACATGTTCCATGGCCAATAATTTGCCATCAAGATTGGATGCAACACTAAATAACAACGCCATTCAAGAAAAGAACCACACCCACTTGGCTATTTTGGAACTTGGAATTTATTTTTGAAAGACATGTGAATTTTCATTAAAAAAATGAGATATATTCATCATTCATCCAAGTCCAAATGGGGTATAAGGAACTACTATATGGCACATAACCATTACATGATTTTCTTAATGATTTCCTTATGGTAAGTGGTAACTAAAGCTAATGTTGAAACTTTTGAATGAGCATGTACAACAATATTTCTAATGTATTATGGGAACATTTAGACAAATTTGAAATTAATCTAATGAATATGAAGTCTCTGAAAACACATTAAAACAATGCAACCAATGCTTCTCATTACTTAAATGACTTTCATTTAAGTACTTGAAGTGATTTGAAAATGAAATTTACACGAATTTTTTAAATGTATGCCTTTACAAAATAATATGGTACAACATATTTTTGGGCCACACGAATTTTTTAAAAAATTATGTTGATTTGTAAATCACAATTTTAAAGTAGATATTTTGCTTTTAAGGATTTGATCCTTGGTGTGGTTGGCTCCTTTTGTAATGTGTTTGCACCCATCCCCACATATCATGACCTTTATTATGTCCAACCATTTTTGCCAAGTTAAAGGGATGTTCCACAACTTTGAAAGTTCTTTTCTTGCAATAATGCCCACACAAACCTCATAGTAGACATCCAACTATGAGAACACTAAATTCAGTACTCCAATGGACATCTGGAATGTTCTATGGGACCAGTTGAATGTGGTATTGCATACATTAGATCTATGTCACACATTCCACAAAATATGTCAAATTTATGGTAAACAACACATATGATGATGGTCATGGTAGAGGGCTTTACCGAGCATAAAGACATGCTTGGAATTTTAAAAATATTTCCCCCCCACCCCCCCCTTGATATCCCCCTGATACCCGACAGTTACCCACCAAGTATCACAGGACAAAATGAGCAAAATGGGGGGTTGTTTTTATTTTTTTTGAAATGCAAGGAAATAAATACTTTGGATGACATGCCCTCCAATTACACTAGAAAATTTGAATGAACGGTGAACCAGCAACCAGCGCACCGTAAAGGACATTGGATGATAAGTGATAGGTAAGTAGTAGTTTCTGTTGGGGTTCAAGTTCCCATGAAAAACAATGAAAAAAAACCATGAAAAGAAAGATTTGGGGAATTATTAAATATTTTTCATAACCTAATAACCTACGAAAGCAGCTGAAAAAGTGCTGCTATTTAGCACATGGCAAAACCCCTTACATTGACAAAACAAATAGTTATTATTATTTTTCCAAAACATCAATTCACTCTTATTAATTGTCTAATTTTTTTCATGACCTATAGTAGTAGTCCAATCAAGGTTTATAAGAATATATATATAGTGATGTAGCTTGAAATGATTTTTAATATTTATAGTTTTAAAAATCTTTATTAAACAATTGGTTTTTTCCTAAGGTGTTGACCATAAATATGTGATAAATTAAAACTTTGACAAACGATCATTTTCAAATCAAAGATGACAAAAAAAATATGAAGTGAGAGTCATTATTTAGAATTCCATTTCAAAGGCTTCCTCAATGATTAATTAAAATGGGAAATGAAATATGATATATTACATATATCGTAAATAATGTGCACTCGAATTTCTGTTCATTTATTTACAAGGGATGTGCGATCTTGCATTGGTCTTAATCTACTGCCTAAAATTGCCCTTCGCAGAGGTGCAATTGTAGTGGACTCAAAGCTTTGAAAAGCCTGGTGATTCGGTTAAACCAAATGCAGATATTGGCATTCAAGCTTTAATGTCTGTAGGTGTTGATTTGCAATTGTTCTAAACAAATTGGTAATCCAGATTCCATACCTACTACAATTGACAATAGGCACTTACTTCTACGCTGAATGCTTGTTTATTTAGAACAATGAGGTTCAGCCATTTCAAATTCAATTTTCTAAAATTTCAACAGTTGAGGATTACGTATGTGACATACGCTTTGTGTCGTATATTTGTAATAGTAAACCCAATGGTTGGCACAAGAAATAGTTCTCAACAATTTCAACAAAAGAAAATTCATTTTTTCAGCTAGACCTTCTGCAAATTATATCGTGCTAAACATCTGCCATAGGTAGAGTATTGGAGTGTTCAATACAAACAATACAAGATAGAACGAAGATGGTGTAAGAAACAGCAAACCTTAGCGAAATGAGAAAACTTTGCAGAACAATCATAGTAGAGCTAGAAAACCTTCTTTACAAACAGCAATGCTGCAAAACACAGATCCCAGTTGAGTTCCATGCCCGTGAAACAACACCTTCAGATCAATGAGATCTTCCCAGAAACCCATTTTGAGAGAGAATGATGGTACCAGAAACATCTCCTATACAATCACAAAACTGCTACCAGTGTCGTGGTATGTCCTTTCACTACCTATTGAGCATCAAGACACAAAGTATTGTGTCAGATCACATTCATTGAGGTACCTATTCATTGAAGTGAAACAAAGGTGGAGCAGAATCAGAACTAGAATCTCTCAAGTGTTCATAATACAAGAGGCTTTATTATTAGCCTTCACAGCTTGTTAAGTCATGCTCTATGCAACAAGGTGTTGAGCAGTTTTAGAGAGAAAAGTGGTTTAGTGAAGAGGGACTCCTCTGATACCAATCCTTCTGCTGCAGGTGCAGCGCCTGTGCAGCCATGACTCTCACTTTCACTGCTAAAGTTATTGTCTTGATTGTCATCTGCAATCATGGCAAACAAAATTGTGCATTAGAAAACGATATGGTAATGCAGATCAGTTGATCAAAAGTTATGTATACAGTAGAAACTCTAAATAAAACATACATTGGTTTGCATCAAGCAATATTTGCGTAGAAAATAGGAGAAATATTGGTTTAGGGTTTAAACCCTAAATAGAAGATGATAGCTGGCCTGAAGGCTGGGCTATGTCAAGAGCTCCAGGCTATGCCAGAGGCCTGTAAATGATCAATATGCTACACTGGAATCCAAAATTTTAACTATTAAAGGATTGGTAGTTCTTTTAAGAAATAATTCGCAAATATGGCATTAAATCTGCAAAGGAAGGTTGGATATTCAGAACGATGCATACCCAGTGATTCTTGATCATCCACTGTGAGAATGGCAGCTCTCAAGCTGACATCAACCTTTTGTTTCAATGACAGACCTGAGCATGATGATGAGCCTTTGTGGTCTGCCACTGTTTTGTCATCAGTAACTTGTGCACCTAATGATTCTTGGTCTTCAGCTGTGTCAAGAAGAGTGGTCAAGTCAACAACAGTCTGTGATGAACTAGCCAGATATGTACTGCTTTTATCTTTGATCTTGACCAACACCTTGTCATCAAAAGGTTGCTCATCTAGTGATCCTTGATCTTCCACTGGGAGAACTGTTGACCTCAAGTTGGTGATATTGTGATTTGGTGATGAAGCTGAGTATGCACTGCCAGCAACGTTGACTTCAAGCAATTCTTTGTCATCATCAATTTCGCTTGAATCACACACCTCCTGTTGCATTCTCTTTTCTGCATCATTTAAGTTGAGGGAGCCCTCCTGTTTCACAATCCATCTTAAACACTCAATGCCTGAACCACACACATGCAGCATCAAGATGAGTAGTTTATTTCTTCTGAACCCATGTTTTTTCCACTTCATTTCTTGACTGTTATGAAACCAAAGTTATGAATTCATTGATAAAATAGATGACTTATGACCCAAACCCTACATCCTGCACAAAGACTTTACAATCTCTCAAATAGTGACAATGCCTCTATTAAGACATACAGAGAAGACTTTTTATCCTGGAACATGATCTGCAACAGATTTTGACAATTGGACTAACCTCCAATCGTGAGCGTTTTCTGCCATTTAAACGATCACTTAGCCTCTTGACTCTCATTTGCAAGCGTTGTCGAGCTCTCTTTAGCTCAGATCGCCTTTGACGGTTCTGTTCAATTGTCACATTGGTGTGGCATACAACACATAGTGTTTGCATATTTTCCAATCGGCATTCCCCTGCCATTTTTTGTAGAAGAATTCACACTTCTTCAAATCCACCAGAATGTGAGAACTCAAAAACCATCACCACCCATAATATTTAAACCCTCAAAACTTCCCCAGAGTATGTGGAGTGTCATTTTTGATGGCCAGTTTTGGGGGTCTTCCATTGTCTCCCTTAGATACAATAGTAATACTCCCATAGTGAGAATTGGCAACTGAGAACGTGTGCATCTAGAAACACATCAAGTTTCTTTAGAGGTAGAAAGGACTTACCACCACCATCCGCCACAGGAACAATATGATCAGCATGCCATGCATTCCCTTCTGATGGATCCCGCACTAACCGCTCCAACCTGTTGTTGACAAGTTAACATTTTTGCCACTTAGCCCACAACATGCCAAAAATTTGTACAGTCACACTGTGTACTTTGAAGGTCTGAGGTGTACTGAAGTGATACTGGCGAAAGGTAGAAGATAGTATACAAGCATTTATGTTTGTCAAATTGGGGAGCTGTCTGGAGTATGTAAGTAGTGCGATCATCAAGCGTTAATGGCTGTATATGTTGCACCAGGGTATGGCAGTCCAGCCCACATTTTACACACACCCCTTGTTCCAGCTCAAATAGCTCCTGCACTTGGCACAAGCATCACCCACAGTTCATCAGGACATTGGCCAGAAGACAAGGAACATGCTTGAAATTCTGTTACCAGGATTGTTGAGAACTCAAGAACATGTCTGGACTTGCATGGAATAGATCTTAGATTCCACTCTGCTATAAGATCTCAACACATTTTTTAGATTGGAAATTGACTGTCAGAAAAAGCTTAGAATTATACCTCTCGAAGGTAGCGCTGACTAGTTCTTTGAAGATAGTCAGCGAGACAATCACTCTTACAAAATAGATCATCAAAGCACTCTGGTCTTGTTGCACTAATGCCCCTATCAACACCGTCAATATCACCAATATGTAAGCAAACTGAAAAAAGTCATATGCAAGGTCATCTTCTGCCAGGTGCATACATTGCAACTCCCTTTCTTCACAACAGGGCATCACATAAGGGATCATATGCAGATTATTACTTGCAGGGCTGTTGACAAAATTTGCACAAAGGTGCACCACTGACACTCCAAAGTTGGACTGTACGACTCTCTTTCAGCCCAGACTTTTTGTGGAAAGAGATTTTTTTCCATGTTGCACCTTCTGGACGTGCTGCACGGCCAACTTCCTCTGATGGGGTTACTCGGCGTATGCTTCTCACCTTGGACAGGCCCTTCATCAGATAAATGCAAGACTGCACAAATTAGTCACAAGATCTTGTCCTGAACCATAAACCTGGTGAATTCTCTCACACCCCATCTCAACAGAGTAAATCTGCATCTGAGAAATCAATTCTGTTCATTAGAAAATGAGAGGCACAAAAGTGGAAACAAAGGAAGGAAAAAAACTACCCCTTCAGTATACTGTGATTGGATCTTTAAGCAGCTTAGCTCTGAGGACAATGGTAATAAAAGTGGCCGCCCTGAAAGGCGCTTGCGGATCACGGGCCGCAGCTGACTCCACTGGTTCCAGAAAGACATTGCTGCATTTTGGTGGGTGATACTGTGTACAAACCAAGTGGGCAAACTTCGACCCTTTTCACATGCCCCAGTTCTTAAATTCTCAAGTTCTTCTGGTCGGAAATTTATTCCTAGAGGCTTAGGCAAATCCACATCAAGGAGATATAAGTGGATGCGCCCTGTGTTTGAGCTCACCTGTTTCCACATAAGAAAAATCCAATCCATGATGTTGACCTCAAGGAAAAGGTCCCTAAAAGCTGATGCTAGAGTGCAATGATCACATCTATGCAATTGCAGAGATATCTCCATGGCAAAAAACTGAAGGTGACTTGACAATGAGTGCAGTCATCACCGTCAGACCATCATCTTCATGAGGAATGGCCATTCTCTAGCAACCAGGTTCTAAGAATTGGTTGAATGTATGTACCTCAAACATCAAAGAAGTTGCTGGAAAGTCGACAGTTGAGTTCTCTTTCACAGAAAAAGCCAACCTTTCAGGTTGGTTTGAAATTCCATCCATGTGATAACTGGTCTTACTAGTCTCATTGTAAACCACCAGGTGTTCAGGAGTGCTAATTGAGTCCACCATACATGTAGGTGTTTCTGACATTTGAGGTGTGGTTTTGCTCAAATTCTGAAAGGTCATGGGAGTATCTGAAACAAGAAAGACATCATCAACATTTGCATCTGTTGCAACATTTTGTTTCAAAGAAGTCACTGACTCATTGAGGTCATGGTCACTGAATTTGAGACATGTCTCAACGGCTCCTGGACCTGGAGTTGACGCATGGTTGATCACTGCTTCCACCTGCAAGAAATTACATACAAACAAGCACACTAATTTATTGGTGTGTATGTTAGGCAAGTCACTGCTCCTCCTGTTCATTTGAATAAAGTTGGGACATTGATAACTCTCTTGAAGCAAACGCATAGCATTGTACTGTCATGTGACTACAAGAAACGGAAGAAGTATTCCTTAAGTGCACTGAGAACACTATTACAAGTCCAAATATCAAACTGTGAGCTGCACCCATTACCCCTAAGTTGCAATAAAATACCTCAAGCCCAGGTATGGCCTGTGTAGCACCATTAGTCATGGTTGAAACCTGCTCCAGACTTCTGCTTAAAGACTGCCACCGTATGTCATCTGCTGTTCCCTGTACAAAAACTTCCCTGAGCATAGTTTGAAGGATCAATTCACTTAGTTGTCTCCCTAGACAAGAAGGGCCAGCCTACTTCGAGGGGAATTAGGTGTTCTATAGCTCTGTGAGATTTCCGTTCACATTTTTGTATGCTCCAAGCACTAGTATTCCATTGTATAGTCTGAAAACCAAACCTGAAAAGCCATTTCAAAACCAAATGATTTCTGTAGAAATCTGGTGATGGGTGTCAAAGACTTGGGATACACATGGAGAGAACAACCCTGGAGTATAATACTGATCTAGTCATGTCACAGCTGCATGTTGCAAGATCAGCTCAGGATAATCACCTTTGCACAGAAGATGTAGATGTTGATTGAATTCTTTTGACCTAGCCTGTGGGCTCTGTCTTCAGCCTACGCAGTCCCACCACAGCACAGAAACAATCAGACACTAAATGTTTTCTTCCCCTGTAATCATTGTGTTGTTGAAGGTTTAGGCCTACACAGCGTGTTGACGAAAATTTGAAGACACCAAGCTGCTGCTTCTGCTCCTGCTACTGCGTAATGATATACACACTATTGTGAATGCATTTTTGGCCAAACCTGGAGCATCTCTGATGCAGATTTCGGCAACTCGACAAAAATAACACTCTGAGCTGCTGAGAGGTTAAGCCCCACACCACCAGCTGTAACTCCAATGATCACCACCTTGACCTGAATGATCTTTCCAAGCACCATTAAAACCAGAACCAAGGCTTTCCTGTAGGCCTTTTCCAAGCTTGTTCTAATGACCATATTGTTGTTGGTCATGAACAAACAGCAACGTATTTTGGAAAAACATTTGCATCATGGGAAACCCACCCACATGCTGAAAGAGGATTCAAGAGGCAGCAGTCGTGTATGATCCATACCAGAGTTCAGAGACTGAATTCAGAAGAACCTATGCACACATACATACACGGCAGGTACAAGGAAGATGTGCACAAAGAAGTGAACATAGAGACAGAGCTGCAGCAACTGAAGAACATCTGACAACCAAAATCTTGAATTGGAGACATTCCGTCGCCTGGGAATTCACATCCATCACCTTAAATTCGTTTTGGAAACGGTTGACATATTTCATACGATCTTGAGCTGAAGTTGTTCCATCAATACGCACAAATTCAACAGCGTTCTTTTGCACAAATTCCTACACAAGTATAACTTGTTCCACAATCAGAAAACTCAACACACCTTGAAAGAAAACATAAATTGTTGATGACTGTTTTGGCTTGTGGATTGACATGTCGGGCAAAATAGCATACACGTGAAGATCTCCAATCCACATGACCAGAAGCCTATGTTCAAGGTACCCGGTAGTTTAATGGAATAGCTCACGTAAAACAAAGAGGACCTGTATGTCTTACCTGGATGCCATCCAGGACCTTATGATGATGTGCAAAAATTATCATCTTGCTTTGGGTGCTACAGTTTGATGCCTGTGGTCCAGTTGGATCAGAGGCTGCTGCAAATACAGGATTATTCAGCAACCACTCCTGGAAACCCCGGAGCTTTGCCACTCCAATTCCCTGTTCTCCTAAAGTACAACCGGAGATTTCAGCTCCTGCCAGTTTTTTGCCACGTCTCTGGACTTTATCAGATGCATTGACTTCATCATCACTATCATTGTCTTCTGACGTCTCATCCTCACAATCACAGGCACCCTTTACTGTGAACCCACATTTGCAAAGCTCCTCCTGAGCAGCTCCATCTTTTACAATTGAAGCTGCCCATGCTTCTTTAACATCAACAGTGGATAATTGCAAGCAAATAACCTGCCTGCGTTTGGGTGGCAGCTGTGCCATCACATTCTCTTTTAACCGTCTCACCTACAGACATGTGTGCAACTGAAATCACTCAATGAAAGAAGGCAAGAGATGTGAAACAAAAAATTTCGGCCAGAAAAAAGACAAGAAATGTGACCAGCTCTTTGACTTTGTTGCCAGAAGAGGAGGACAGGAGGAGACAAACCATCACAGTTTCCCTTAGTAGAATATTGAGCTCCTCAAGTCGTCTCCCATTTTGAAAATTCTGCACAATTAACATTTTGTGCTTCAACTGAACTGCAATGCTTGCATTTTGAACAAGAACCAAAATAGTGTAAGGAACACAAAGTCTCCAAAGACAACATTTTGTTTCCAGGAACAGTTTAAGATAGTGGTTTAGAAATGGAAGAGAAGGTAAGAGAGCCGCCTCTTCACACCTGGAAAGGGCCATTTCGTTGCCAGCCACAGTAATTGCTGGCAAATTCAAATTTGTTTTTTCCGAGCAACCCTGGCCTGCACATGTGCAAAGCAGTACTGTGTCATACAGTTATGCAGTCTACTTGTTTGCAACTCTGCCCCATATTCATATGCCCTGTATGTAGATCTATCTTTACATTCTCCATTTAAAGAGTTTTGAGATATGGAACCCAGGTTTATGGCAATTAGGTGCATACCACAAGCAATCCACTTGATGGAATATGTCAAAGGGCCTGCATCATTAACAACAGTAGTAAACAATATCAACTTTGGGCATGCCAGTTATAAAGTGCTCAATCAGTACTCCAGAAGAAGGAGCTTGCACAACAAGTTTACATATATGCTATCAGAACCAATCCCCTACAGAAAGACCCAAGATCTTAATAGTCACTGTTTTTGTCAAAATCTCAAATCTTGACATTAGTTTGGAAAAAGACAACTGTCATAGAAATGTTATGCACTTGTGAATTGGCCAATGGCCAAGAGTGAATGTTCACAAACCTTGAAAGTGATGGTGTACCCGTGAGTAGTACAACCCGCTTTACACTTTGAGCTACCTCGAGCACTGCCATTGTCTAATTGTTCAAGCACAGGCATGTAGCTCAATTATTTGAGACAGTTGTGGCACACTCTTCATTGTTTTATTTGGGGGGCAACTATTCAAGCTATTCAAAAACTCTTCTTGTCATAAATGAGATACCCTTCAGAAACAACAAACTGCCCATAGTGGCTGAGAGTAGAAAGCAGAAAGAAAACATTAAACATTTAAGCACCCAGACCAAGAGGCTAACCATTTCTTGGTTCAAAAGTTCAAGAGTTTGGTGGATGTGCAGACTGACCTCCTCACATGGGAGCTTCTTTTGGGTACAACGCAGATTGTGAGATTCATCCACAATCAGCATACCCCACTTTAGTGACACCATGCTTCTTCTCAGATGCTTCATCATCGTATATGATACCACCACCACCTTTGGCATTTGCATCTGCTTGGCTGGATCATTCTTCCTCCCAAACACTTGCACCCAGAATGAACTTGTCAAAACCGAAATTTTCATTGATGGTTGTGACCATGAGTAAGAAATGTCCACAACATTCTTATAGAATCTGCATGGATGTAGGCTTATCAAGAACAAATTTGAAGTATGCAGCTGTTGCTATGGACTGTACAGCAGTCCAATAGAACTTGTGAAAGTATCTCGCACAGAAGCTAAAACCAGCCTACAGTTGAGGAAACAACAACCCAGACAGTAAACAAATATTGCGATCATAATTCAGGTCAGGAGATGCTGGCATGGTGAAAACTGCAAAGCATTTATTATCCTGCATGAGAATCTGGAGATTCAAGATATATCAATCTCTCTAGTACTTGATGACAGCATTGAACTAAAATGGATGAGACAAAACTCAGGCTTACATGCATGACCAAAAGAATAATTACCAAGATGAACATCCAAGGGTGAGAGGAAAGGAAGCCATCGCTCAAGTTCTTCAGCCCACACCAAGCGCAGACTGGCTGGACAAATTACCAATAGAGGCCACTCCTCCCTGTAGCATGCCGCTATTGCTATTGCCTGACCCAGAGTTGATTTCATCAGAGTCCAGGAAAAATGGCAAAGCACGACCAATTCTAGAAGCCTAGGCCATGTACCCAATTTACCTTTGAAGCAACAGATACAGAACCCTACATGCAGCAGTCAAAAGAGCAATGAATCCAGATTCCTGAAGCCTCATGGAATACCAACTCAATGTGTATGTATGTCAACTTTTGTACCTGGATGGTTTTGCCAACACCCATTTCATCAGCAAGCAGACATCGGCCATCTCTGCAGAGAGCATACCGAACTCCCTCCCACTGAAAAGGCAGAAGGCTTTCCTTGAGCTTATCAGGCAGCTGCCGCTCTAACAGCTTCTCCACCTCCACAACTGGGATATTGCAGCCATCCACTGGTTGAGCCTGTAAGGATCTCTCCAACACCATTCGAGTAGGCCATGGAATTGGCTCATATTCCAACAATCCTGGCATGCTCTTCAGTGCATCCGTAACAATGTCATAATCCTTCAAGTTGTAAACAGGCCACCATGGTCCCATCTCAGAAGCCTTTGCACTTGTTATCATCTAAGCCAATGACGATCATAAAAGCTCACTGTCAGTATTTGAGTTTTTGTAACTGATAAGAATGTTAGTTTGACATCAGATTTAGGGTTTGAGGATTGATTCCATGAAGTGATTCATTCTGGCTGGCACGAAGGGGTGAAGCTGGGTTTGTACAGCTTTGTGAACAACTCACAGATGAAAGATGTTGAAGAAGGATTTGGCTGAAGGAGCCGCTTTGGTCTCCATTGTTACTACTCAAGAGGAGTTTGAACTTTGTTGGTGTGCACATTTCCAATTCCACTCTGACGGTTTGCCCAATTCTTGGCAGTTGATCCCGCAACCAGAGTTCACCCATGACTCCTGAAGAAGGTCCCAACTTGCCAGAAGCTGCTGCTGCAACTTGCTGCTGAGGCTGCTGAGCCCTGCTGTTCATGGTTTGACAACGAAATACAGGTTGTTGGGCTCTTGCAAGAATGTTTGGTTTGGGAGGTACCCATTGCCTCAAAGTCGCATTTCTTTTCTGTAATGCTGCTGCTCGATTCGTTTGCATACGCTGCCATTGCTCCTCGCTCACTTCCATGGGTCCTAATCGACTTGAGAGCCTCTGCAGGGTTCCTCATCGGAGGACGTCTAGGCTCATACATCTCATTATTCCTGCATCTTCCTTACCATCCTTTAAGGATCCTTTAAAGACGAGGCCTGCAACGAACTCTAGCTTATACTCTTGAGGCCTATAAGAAGCACCCATCCACTTGAACTGAGGATCAGGATCATGTGTTACTTTCCAGAGAGTAGCTGTGAAAACGTGGAATGCATTTTCCGTCAAATCCCGAGCTTTTGGGACTCATGTAATCATTGTCACACAAAAGAATTCACAATAGGCGGCTCAAGAAATCATCCCTCCGGTTTTCTCGAGTTCGGAAAACCTTGGAAGCGCTTCGAAATTCCCCACGCGGGCTCGACGAAGACCCAAGTGGCGAATTCTCCAAACAAACACCCTACCAGGGAAGAAGAAGAAGAATCAATCCCATCCCCTTTGTCTTTTTCTCCTTGAACTTCACAATGCATCAAAGCTGTAAAATAAAAACAACAAGAATGAGGTGAATTCATTCTTGAAAATCCTGAGAGCAAAGTTAAGAGTGATGATAACTCGGAGGCGCGAAGCAGTAAAAGAGACCGTTTGTTGCGCAGCGGCACAGGGAAATCGACCGTTGCGCTGCACAAACAAAACACACACACACACACACTCACTCTCTCTCTCTCTCTCTCTCTCTCTCGTCTCCATCTCTGCGGGCACGAACATCACATTACAAACTCAAGGATGCGTTCTTCGCGGATGGATGCATTCTTCTCGTGGAGGAGACCAAAGACACCAACGAAAACAAATCCTCAGTCATCACGTGGATGAAATAATGGTTCCCCAACATGTTCCTAATAGGTCCCTCTAAGTTCTTTATGCGTTCCCCAAGACGTTCCCAAGTTTAAACTCTTCAGGCTTAGACTAGCCTATATAGATGAGCAAAAGTAGATTGATATTCATAGATACTTAAATACAAATAAATATCGTATATGGGTTTTGTTTACATTACACCTATGCATGTTATATTTACAATAGACATGTTTTTATGCTCAATTTCCAAGTTTTTTTTGCATTTGCATTTGCATGTTTTTCCTAATTTTTTTGATGTGTTCTTGATTTCATTGAATGTTTCGTTGATTTTTTATAACTTGTTTGTTCATCTTTATGTAGGTTTCCATTGTTGTTTTGATTTTATTTTGCAAATTTTCAAGGTTTTTGGTTTTTTTTTTGGACATTCAAGTGCAATTGTTCATGAGTTTTTTATTTTCCTCTTGTAACTTTGAATCTTCACAATGTTTTTGTGTTGACAATTTTTTTTTGTAGTGAAGGTTTTGTTAATTGTGTTTTTGAAGTGTTGAAGGACACATTACTTACATTAGTTATTATGTTCAATTAGTCATTAAACCTTAAACCTTTTGGACCTTGTCTTGTTGAATTGCCTACACCAAGCTTCATTGCTAATGTTGATGATGATATTTTGTGATCTAGTGATGGAACTAATTACTTTCATGAATATCTTGTTGAATCTCCTCTTAACTTTCCAAAGTTGAATCTTCAAGCAAAGGAAAATATGTTTGTGCATTTTTTTGACCTTGTTATCCCCTCGAATCTTGAAGATTTTGATGCAAATTTTGCTCCTTTTGTAGTTTATTCTTTTGATGATTTTAGTTGTTATGAAATTATTATTGGTTTTGATTTTATTGATCATAACAATAGTGCACCTCTTGTTTCTAAACAAACACATTAAGTTATGGGTGAAGAATGCATTTGATGAATGGTCTATGTTTCATGGTTTTGACATTCAAAAACCATTAAGGATTTGTTTAAAACTAAAAGAAACTAGAACAAGAGTTAGGGATTTGGTCAACATGATATTTTCATTTGTGTTACAAGTTGTGAGAAAAGATGATAGCATGTACTTTTCTTCTTAAATTGTTGAATTATATTTTACTTTCTATTGTTTGCAAAAGGATTTAGGTCATAGGGTTACTCTTGTTTACAAAGAATCTTTAGGGTTTAAGGTTTTTGTTATTTTCTAATTTAGGTTTAAAGTTTTTGTTGTGTTTAATTAGTGTTTAATGTATTTGTTGTTTTCAATTCGTGGTTAGGATTCTTGTTGCTTTCAATTAGGGTTTTGGTTTCAACTACTATTAATTAATATTTAGAATACATGTTGTTTGCAACATGCATGTTCTTTTTTTTGTTTGTGATTTTTTTGCAACATCCAATCCTTGATCAAAAGTGTAGGAAGATAAATGTGACAAAAAGCAAGAATAGAATTTAGTAAGGCACCTATATTTCCTTTCAACATTTTCCTTGATCCAACATACCATTGAACTAAGGTTGGTAATGAGAAACAATTGTTCAATCAACTAGAATAAAGGAGTTCATCAAACAATTTGAAATGTTGAATATTAAAGAGGAATGAAGAATGTTAGCACAAGCAATCTATCAACCTACCTGCAATTTAGTCTAAGCTTCAAATTTGAATATTTTTGTGTTCATAATTTTTTCATCAAGGGCAAACCCATCCTCGGGTGGTACCATTAAGAACATCACACTTTGAGTTTATTAAACCCACAAAATAATAAAATAATAAAAATATTTAAATTAATATTTTCATAAAAAAAACTTAATGAGTATATTTATTCGGGTCCATAGATTTTTAATTTTCAATAATATCAAGAACATTATGTATTTGATGTTCCATGGCACCATGACATTTCTATCTTGAAAGTGCAAAATTGTAAGTTTAGAAAAAACTTCATAATATTTCATTGCAAATGCCCATACCAAAAAATTGAACTTTGGAGGGCACTCTTATAAAGAATGTTTTTCATTCTAGCAAATTATTTGCAAAATTCTATTTTTTAAAAAGGGCAACTAACATTACAAAGGAGAAAAGAGGAAGTTAATCATTTAAAATTGCCCAAAAGTGGCATAAAACTTTTTTTTTGGAATGAAGGTGTTGCATTAAAAAACATGTATGTGTATTAATTACAATTTTAAGAGTCTTTGAAATAAATTTGTTGTCAATTAAGTTGAAATTTACCTAGGGATGTTTAACACCTTTACTCCACTCAGAAATTGAAAAGAAAACATTACTTACAAGTAATCAATATGAATTACAACCTTAATAAACCCTAATATGAAGACCGATGACATTTGTTATGTAAGATTTATGACATTTTCTACATCATTATGTATATTGCGTAGAACCATTTATCACCAAAAACACACCTATAATTAAACATTGATTTATATCTCCAACATTTTTTTTTAATGTTGAACCTTCTTCATGGTTAAGGGTGTGACAAATGGAAGCCTAATGAAAAGATTTTTTTCAATTATGAAGGCAAAAGAACAACCAAAAGAAGCACAAAAGAAAGAGTTGTCAAAATAAATGTTTTTTAGAGAAAAACATTAGACCTCCCCTTTCCTTGAGACCTCATGTTCTTTTATTTTTATTTGTTTTGAGTGATTTAAAAAGCTATTTGTGGATCAATGGAAGCGTAATAAAATCTCTAAACTTCTTCCTATTTTTAAATACCATATATATGTTTAATTTTCCATCTTGAACAACATAAAAAACTATAGATGTATTAATTGGAGCTTTTGAAAAATTTTAAAGAACTTTACATATAACAAAATAATACATTTAAAGATTTAAAATTTCAAATCACAATTTTTTTAACATGTCCATCATCAACACATTAACCTCATTAATTAGTTCATGACCTCATGTCTTTATGCTATCCTTAAACACCAACCTTTCAATGTCTTTTTTTGTGGCAAAAATTCCCCAAAATGTGAAAAAGGGGTTGGCAAAAGCCCATTAACAATTTTTTTTAAAAAAATCCATTTTTTTACCATAATTCAACTTTGGCGAGCAACAAGATGCCACCTATGCTATGCATGGCTTGGATCCATTGTCATCTATGTGAAAAGCCACCATTTCGTGCCAATGTCATCAAACTTTGTGAAACAACTTAATGTCATTGTTTTCTACTTACTTATGTTAGACATCTCCACCTTTTTAATGGCAATGCCATTGCCATACAAAGCAAAAATGAGAGGAGCTTTGTTGCCATGCATGTTATGTCCTTGCAAGTTTCTTGTTCAAGTTGATACTGTCTTGTTGGGTTCAAAGCTTTTAGAACTTCATTGAATTTTTAGGTGGCTACTCCTCAAGTGCTGAATGCGCTGAATGCTGGAACATTATAACTTGTGGTGTGTAGCAAATTGATAATCAATGTGGTGGTGGTGGTAGTAAATGATCATTGTGAATTATAAATAGTTGGAGGTTGGAGTAATGGACATGACATGGAGATTTAAGATATGACTTTAGATCTTGATTCTTAAGATGTTGTAAGATAAATGGTTACAAGCTAGGATATGGTTCATTTATTTGTGCATATTGTATTATCATTTCTTTGTGATTTTGAAGGTTTAGGGTTGAAAGGATTTTGTTGTCAATAAACATTAGGACCTTATAGAGTTTCAATGTGAGAAGATTCATCACCTTTCAACGTCTTATTTATGCATGAAATAAGTTACAATATATGATGTCACCTTTAAAACCACAAACTTCAATATAAATTATTATTTTTGGGTTATTTGCTTTGTTGAATATGTAGTTCTAGGTTTGCTTTGGGTTTGCCAAATGTGGCTTCTTTCTCTAGGTTTACATTTGGTTTTGGGTTATTTAATTTTCCAAATTTTATTTCCATCTTTGGGTCATCAAGTCAATTAGTTACAAGTAGTGCCCATGGACTACATGGATTGACTAAGGCCATTGATGCATCAAATTTGAGTGCTTCAAATTTTGCAAAGCTTGGCACATTGGATGTTACGAGTTTTGTTGGCACCTTTGGTTTGTTTGTTTGTTTGTTTTTTCAGGTAGAGAGAGAGAGCATCAACCTTTTCGAATGATGCATTTGCAACAACTTTTGTTAGGTCCCACTTTTGGTGAATCAAATAGGTTGCCCAATTTTCTTGGGTTGAATTTGTGGTAGATCTTATAGGCAGAATCCACACGGTGCATTGCATTGCAAGGATTGTTCCATTGTTGACGGCAAAGAAAAATTTATAAATCGTAAATCGAATGGTTTACAAAAACATGTGAGAAAAAGGAAAAGCCCTCGTTCCTTGTTTGAGAGTTTTGGTGGGTGATTATTATATCAACAACGATAACCAATGCCAAAGAAATGATAGGATTCATGCCAATTGGGATGAAGACTGTATTTCAAAGCTGTATTTGCTATGGGTGTGCCAAGTGATGGTTTACAATGCCTCTTGGAACTTCTGAAGCAACTGTGGAATGTCCAAAGATTTTTAACCTAAAATCTTTTGGAGACACCAAGTTACCGATCACCGATCAGTGTAGCCTAATTCGGAATCACTTTGCTCCGTGATGGGTGTCATCACTTCCGCCGACGTGTTTTACGGTTTTGACGATAGGCGTAGAGTCTGGAGTGTAGAGACGTGGAGCAAACAGCGCAAGAAAGCTCGAAAAGATGACGTAGACAATCTTCTTCCACTAAGGAGGAGGATCAGCAGCAGCAGCAGATCTGAATAAACACGACCGAACCTAAACCTGCCAAGACAACACTTTTATTGCATAATATCCAAAGAAAACGTCCTCCCTATTTGAGGAGGAAATCAATCTGGTGAGTAAAATTGTCAAGAGCGTTGATAGGCTCCATCACTCCAGGCGATAATAATATCAAGTATTTCGGTGAAGCTCGATTCTTTTAAAACTTGTAAGTCTTTCCGTTGCTTGTCAATTCGACGCTTGCCAAAAGGAAGAAACATTCGGTTTGAGGTGCTGTCAAAGAGGGAGCACATTTATGTATGTATGTTAGGGAGGGCGAGCGACGCAAAGAAAAAGAAGAAGAACAACAACAACAACTTTCTTCGTGGGGGAATTCGACTTCTCTAGTAGTGCAGAGAAGGAATATTTGTTGTTTCTTGACGACACTTCGACTTCACAACAGAAGAGAAAAGACGATAGGAGAAAGAAGGAGTCATTCCGTGTTGAATCGGAAAGTAAAGTGATTGAGGAAGAATTGGATATGGCGGAACTTGAGGAAGATCATCGGCGCACGGAGATGCCGACGACCTCCATCGTGGCCAACCATGGCAGCTCCATTCCCTTTCGCTCAGTTGGAAGCTTTTCAATTCCTGCGATTATCACAGGTTCTCTGTCTCTCTTCTCCTTGTTGGAAATTCTCCCAGGAAATCAACGCAACCTGAAAATCAAGCGCTCTTTTTTCCCCCCTCTTGGATAATTGTGTTCAGATTTCATTCTACATCGTAAAATGACGAGTTTTCTTCCTTAACGATTCATGGATTGGTGTCTTGCTGTGTGTCTTAGGAATGTGGCAGGTGGCTGGAGGCCATGGCAAAATCGACCAAAAGAAGGCAGTTGAGGAGATGAAACGATACGCCTTTGCAGGCCTTGGTGTCTTCGACTTGGCTGACATCTGTGAGTTTGTTACCCTTTGGGACCCAGTTTGTTGGATTGTTTCACCAGTAGATTCATTGCAGTTTTGCAGCAAGATCTGAAAGATGAAAATGTTGTAAGGGAATGCTGAAACCCTAGTTTAAATGCACTACAGTTTTGTAGCAAGATCTGGAAAATGTAAATTTTGTAAGAGAATGCTGAAACCCTAGTTTAAATGCACTACAGTTTTGCAGCAAGATCTGAAAATTGCAAAAAGGGAATGCCGAAACCCTAGTTTTTACAAATAGCGTAGTATTTACAAAATTCTGATGTTCTCTGTGTAGGAGGGCATGATGACAAGTCTCAGAATATCAATTTGTTCAAGGCTGGTGAAATATCCAAGTTCTATGGATCTGGCTTTCTTTCACATATGTTAGTAGTCTGAGTTGTTGTTTCATACATGGCAACTGGTACTTTAGATCTTAACAAAGCAAAATCTATCTATGCTGTAGATGGGCCTGCTGAAGAAATTTATGGCAAGTTCTTGAGGGAGTATCTGGGTGCAAATCTTGTCCTTGGCTTCACAAAATTTGTCCCTCGTTATGGTAAGGCACTCTTTCTGTCTTCAGCATACTCTTAGGAGTGATACATCTCTTTCTAGCCATTGTATCAATACCTTTCTTTTCCTATTGGTTGCCAAGTTTTAACCCCTTTGAGCCAATTCTCAGCTGCCTGTGCTTGTTGCAGAATCATTTTGATGTCTTCTCACTCCACTAAGAGAGAAAGAGGATTCAGTCCTGGGCCATAAATCTTTGGTCAAGCTTGACCATTCCATCTACATGTAGAGAAGTTAAACCACTAAGAGACTGATGTGTAGGTAGTAGCGGTACAAATACACGAGAAGTGGTGGAATCCAGCATTGATCGATCCCGCAAGCGTATGGGGGTGTCTACATTGGACATGGTCCAGTTTCATTGGTGAGTGCATTTTCACAATGTGCTGTATGTCATGGGCTCACCAGCATGCGGTTTGGCCTGGGTCTCTTTCTGAGTCCTTTTATCTCTCTTGTTTTAAACCTTTTGAACATGATGATATTGTTCAGTCCTCTCAAAGATGAAGTTTCATTTTCTTGTCTCTGTGTTTTCCTGTGAGTTCATGCCACAGCAGAGTTTACTTCCTCTGAGCTGTGAACCTTAATCATTTTCTGTCATTTTGCTTTTCTCCATGGCTCTTAAGGTTGTCCTTCAGAACTTACATTTCTTCTTCATTGGTTCACCATAAAGATCTGCTCTCCAAATGTGAAACCACTATTTTCATCTTGGGCTATCTTTGTTCCTTGCAACAGGGTCTGCTTCTCTCAGCTTCCTAAAATTAATAAATCTTCCCTGCTCACCTTCTTGTGCCTGTTCTTTACATGCCATGAACGTTAATTTCCAGAGACGTGAGAGTTCATTTGGCTTTTCAGTTTCTATTGCAAGGATGCTGCTGTTGTCAAGCCTAATGTTACCAATGTGCAACACCTGTGTCTTTTTGTTTGACTTGGTCCTCTTTACCCATTCCTGTCAGTTAGATATCAGAGTTAAGTGGTTAAATGGTGCATTGCTGGGGTTGATTACAGGTGGGATTATAGAGATGTCCATTACCTTGATTCCATGAAGTTGCTATATACCCTCAAACTGGAGGGTAAGATAAAGGAGCTGGGGCTAACAAATTTTGACACTCTGCACATGGCCAAACTTTATGAGGAGTGTTCCATCCCAATTGTCTCAAACCAGGTGCAGTTCCACCTCTCTTCTGCCCTATATGACTCTATTTCTATCCATGTTCATGTTTTGATACAATGTGCACATTACTCTCTCCAAAAGCATCAAAGATCTTGTCCCTTAATCTTAGTGCCTCTTTTGCGAGTCTCAAGGCTGACCATAAAGCCCTAGCTTTCCTGGGGTTTGGGCAGCTATGAACAACAAATGGATGCTTAAATGAACAGATCAATAGAGAAATCTGGAAAGCTCTTGCAATGTCAAGGTAAGGTTCAACGTTGGAACAAACTCCTGATGGAGTTAACTGTCACCATTTTGTCACCTTCACCATCCCCTTGTTGTTGCCCTTCCTCTAGCAGCTGTGGCTACGTGCACTCAGAGGCAAAGAGTCTATGCCCCCCAGGGCAGTCTTGTGAATGGACAATATCTATCCGCATGCCTGTTAACTTTCTATTGATGCTCGTGGTTTCTTTTAGTGCAGTAACACCCTGGTGGCTGAAAGGAACTTTTGAACATTCCTATTGTCTCTGATATCACTGTCTTCTTGTGGAAGCCCTAGATAATTGGACCCATTGTGGAGGGTGACCGTGCAGGTTGCATATTCAATTATAGACAGAAGGCCAGAAAAGAAGATGGTTGCATGGTGCTTGAAACACAATGTCAAGATCCTTGCATATGGGTATGTCTTTCCTTACCAAACACAACTGCAACTGCTTGAAGATCATGGATGTGGTCTTTATCTCCAAAAGATGAGCACAAGTACATAGAATTGAGTGCTTGATAGAACTTTGCTAACAGTGGTTGATTTTCTCATTGGTCATCCCTGCTCATCTCATGGTTGAGAGAAGCTTGAGTTTAGTCAGTGACAGACAGATTTTGACATCAGTTTTGGATCCACTGGGTCACAGGTCCCTACTGGGTGGATTCCTGTCAGAGAAGTATTTGGGGCGTCCTGAGCCACAAAGATTTGAGTTAACCACACAGTCACTCTCCAAATACAAACGCACCATCGACCAGTGGGGTGGTTGGATGCTTTTCCAGGTTAGTATCATCCCAAGTAGAGTCAAACAAGAATTTGAGAAAGCTTTCTTGGCAAGTGCTATTTTGCTTTTCCCACCATTTTGTTGACACTAGTTTAGGGCAAGCCATGTCTTACAGTGATTTGGTGTTTGATTCATGTGGGATCCAGGAGCTTCTGCTTGTGCTTAGTCAAATTGCAGACAAGTACAAAGTGAGCATCAGCAATGTGGCAGTGCGCTATATAGCTGACAAGCCTGCTGTAGCTGCAGTTATAATTGGTGCTCGGCTAAGCATAGCTGAGCACATCACTAGCAACCAGGCTACCTTTTCTTTCCCAGGCCTTGATCAAGGAGACGTTGCATTGATTCATGCAGTGGTGGAGAAGGGCAATGGAATTGCTGGGGATTGTGGTGATGAGTATCGCTAGCTAAGACACAAATCCAATTTTGTAATGTTTCTTGAAGATGAAGGGGAATGCCCAGATTCCAACATGCTAAGCCACAGGGCATAGCAAAAACTTGAATGGACAGAGGGGGGAAGAATGAATCTCATGGAATGAAAATGCTGTGATCTCGGAATCTTGCACAATGATCCCTACAAAGATATGATCAGCTTCACTGTTAATGCTAAGATGTGCAATAGTCTGTTAAAGATATGTTACCTTTTGGAGCTGGATTTGCAGGCATCTTGTGCTCAATTAGTTTTACAAGGAATGAAGAGCAGCAGGAAATGCCATGGACAGAATGCAGCAAAATGGGGGGGTATAGCTCAGTAGACTAGAGCGCACATAGTAGAAAAAGTATTTAGGAAATGTGAAGAAAGCATATGATAGTTGTGCTTGTGCATCACTGTCTTGAATAAGAAAGACTTTGCAGTTCTTCTCCCTTTCACTTGGAAAGAGCCCACTTGCAATTTGATTGATGGTATAGCCTAAGCTGACCAAGACAGAGAAAAATGAACATGAGAATAAACAAAGCAAGCTCGAAAATGCACCAAGTTATATAAAACAATGTGACATGACAGTGGAGGTCTTGGAGCTTTGTATTGCTTCTTATGATACATAACTTATCTTGATATGCTGCAATTCTCCTTCCCGATAGCCTGTACACAATTGACCTGCAAAGACAGGATGCGTGTCAGTAAGGTTGGGTTGTGAAGAACAGATGGGAAGTACATATCTTGAACCCTTACGGATCCTGCACGGGAAGATTTGTGGACTGGAATCCCTTTTGTCTCAAAGAAGATTGACAAAAATTAGTTTTGGTAGGTACCTCTTCCATCAAGTACTTGGTGTAGTACACTTAAAATCGTCGCAGAAGGTGATTTTATGTCGGGCCGCGTTGGCGTGTTCGGTCAGCAATTACACTGAAAGGTCGTACCGACAGCCAGTGATTTACGCGTAGAAACTTCTGAAATATATTTGGTATTCTCTCGGTGGTGTATCTCTCCGTTGTTTTTCTCCAGTGTCCCCGTTCACAGCCACACTCTTCCTCCGACGATTTTCCTTTCTCTCTACCATCAGCTCAGCTCCTAGAGGGCAAGGTGCTCACTCACGAAATGGGCATACCACTACAATACCAGCAATGGAATTCGGAAGGAAGGAGATAAGGTGTTTGATAGAAGAAAAGCCTTTTCCACAACCAAGGTTTCATGCATCATTAGGAATTCCAAGTAATTCCTGCTTCCATCCCACTTACAACAAATTTAGCCTTCATTTACAATCGCTTGCCTTTTGATTGGATATACAATTTACAGTATCTCACCTTTTGATGACAACAAGAAGTCTCCTCATGTTAGGTTCATAATGGCTCACACAGCTACCTTTGTCTCTATTAAACCAAGTCTATTTGTGAAACAAATGCTGATGAGCTCTCTCCGTCTGAACAATCTACATCAAAAAATAAGATTTTTCTTTACCATTCAAGGTCCTCAAGGCATTTCCAAAATAACCACTGTCCAGTTTATGGAAGCTTATGAACCCATGTATACTGGTGGCAGGTAGATGATACCTAAGCAAACCAGGTTTTTCAGAACAGTGTGAGCTGCTGAACACTTTGATCCGTAGCATAGAAATTCAGTGTTGCAGATGTTTCTTTCATTAAGACAAACAAAACACCGTGCAAAGATAATGCTCAAAATCATGAGGGTGTCGCAAGTAGGTGTGACTCAATGGATAGTATAAGATTAAAACAGGTCTGTGCATTCTACTTACAGGTATCTCATTATGTTTCCAACAGCTAAAGGCCAAATCCCAACTTCCTAACGTCTAAGTCGGTAAAGGCAATTCATGTCAAAAGAAAAACACTAGATATTACCCCACTTGCCTTGCAGGCACATCAAAAACCAGCTGCATAGTGCAATCAGCATTGCATTCCCACCCACACAACATATCAGCAATCTGGCGAAGTTCTCAGTACTTACATATCAGCAACATCTCAGCAAAATGGATATGCTGTCAGTACATATCAGCAAACATCAATAAGAGGAAAACCAACCCTATTGAACACAAAACAAGAACAAAACCAAAACCAAAACCAAAATGTGCAGATTAGCTTCCATCGTAATCAGTACTAGATTATTTCAAACAAAATATGAAGGTTCCTATCAATGGATTTTTTTCATGAATTGATGTGCAAAAGAAAGGGAGAAATGTTCTTATAATGATATGAGTGTTCTTGTAAACAAAAATTCCACAGTGACATTGTGAAATGAATTCTTATCTCAATTTCAGCCAAAACAAACAAAATAATAACTACTATGTTCATATCATTGTGATTTCACAAACTATAAGACCATCACCATTAACATGCATGCATGGCAATGGTTAGTAACCAATACATTCAACTTAGTTCACTAGCTCCCAACATTGGGTGTCTAAAAATGCAATAATATGTCTTCAAAATTTTGTTCAAGCAATTACAGAAATATTTAAAGTCTACCTTTGTGTTACACCACCAAGAGCAATGGTTGGACTAAATCATGAATTTGGCTATAGGCCCACTTCAAGGAACCTAATCAGAAAAATGTCATTAAAATCCCCATTTCAATCAGGCACTGAAGCCATTGCCATAGATTGGCTTAGATAGAGGGTGGTGTTCACATTTGGGGTTTTACATATCTTGTAAGCACACTTGGAACACATCATGTATGACATTTTTCCTGCAATTATGAAAATGTGATATTAACTAAACAAAAGTGTCAATGAGCAGAGCATGGTATGAAATTGCACAATTGCAAATTAAATGGTGTGAGCATCGAATCCAAATTAGGAACTTGTAGAAGTTGAACACATGTTTTAACTTTTCTTTTTTGAGTGAACGCAGGTTTAAGAAATTTCAATTGTTGGCGAGGGGAAACTAATAAGATATACTAAGAAATAATGTTTTAGGGGAAAGGAGTTTTAGGGGAAATAATTAAGAGGTCATCATACCATGTGTTCTCAATAGCAACAATGGCCATCTCACGTCTTTTCAAGAGCTCTTTAATGCTAAATTAAATACAAAGTGACCATACATGTTATTTTGTGCAAGAAAATAAAAAACATCCAACAATAAGGTGGAATCACCATTTCAAAACACGAGAAATGAAATTCCAGCATATTTGCTAATATGAAAACCTCCCAAGCTCAAAAGAAAAATGAAACATATAAAATTGTATAAAATAGTTGATAACACAAAATAAATTTAAACAATAGCATAAATCAATGAAGGCTTCAGATTTATCTAATTTTTGAATTTAGCTGACCTGTGAAATGATGGGTCATGCAAGGTTCTCATTAACACAAGAAATTTGAAATAACCTGAATTATGAAGTCTATAGTTACTAGCCCATCTATCTAATAGTGGGTGTTCTACAAGGATATTAACACAAGAATTTTCATTTGCAAAATCCCTTCACATTGTGATTTTTGGGTGCAAGAGTGCGATATGATATCCACAATAAACAACTTCTGTTGAGGATATGATGTAGGAAAATCTTTCAAACTCATTTGAAGCATGATGACCTCCTCATGTGAATTTGTCATGGCCTTGTGTACTCAATGGGATATTTCAACTATTTCTCTTGGTTCCCAAAACACATGTACACAATTACTTCAAACACAATAGAAAAAATGGAATATGATGCAAAAGGTGAAGTTTTCAGAACTGGTTGAATTGACTCCTAAAAACTAGGGTTGAAGTTTCAAAAAAACATTCATTTGTTTTGCAAAATCTCAAACTAGAGTAAAAAGACATACTGAACGGAAAGCAATCATTCAAAATACTATAAACCGTAAGTTCAAGTCCAAACAGAACAAAATTGAATGAAACAGCCAAAACTTATTTTTAAAGCCAACTGGAAATGAACCCATTTTTTAAACTAAAAATGGTGTCCTCAATAAAGATTGCTAGAGCACCAAGCAATACAAGGTGTTCCAATACAGTTGTTCAATTTCCTGACAGTAAACTTGAAACCTATTGACTGCCCTTGTAGTAGGTAGCAAATGACAGATCTAAGGATGATGCATCATAGTGATGGCAATGTCTTCAACACATCTTTGAGCAACACAAAGCTCAAATCTGCCCAAGAAAAAAAGAAAACTTTAAAGAAGGGGTTCCACACAACAAAAACATGATATACATAGCCTGCAAGAAGCCTAGAAAATTTCGCAGAGAAAAATTGGAAGGAAGTGCATCATTACTTTATGCATGATATGGGATGTGAGATAGTGGAGAGATGATCCTACATGGGGTGGCTTAAAATTTGATTCATAGCAACCAAACACAATCCACCGAATAGAAGGATTGCTACAACCACGCCTACTTCATATGATATTAAGAGTCCCAAAAATGTTGCACAAGCACCTTTGTGAGCAGCAGCAAGTTTGGCGTGTTTAGCCCTCAGTTGTTGGTCTTCCTCATTGGCACAAGTTTGAAAGCTAAATTTCATTCCTTGTTGTTTGAGTTTTCGCACCCTGGCAACGAATACCTAATAATAAGGCAGCACCATATTTTTGTGTTAGATTCAAAGCGTTAAGATCTGCAAAGTCAACAATGAGCTAGCTACATACATGCAGAAATACTTGAAAACCTCAGGTATAAATCTAGAAGCCAAGTAAGCATAAATCTAAGCATAGTTTTCCGAATCACTTTTGAGAAGTATAATTCATGCGTTACCTCCAAACACTAGTTCTCTCCTGTAGCAGTGAACAACAAACAAGCAAACAAACAAATCTCCATTTCTTTTGATGAAAAGGTTCAACTACTCAGCAACACTTGAAAACCTCAGATACAAATCTAGAAGTCAAGTCAGCATAAAACCAAGCATAATTTTCCAAATCACTCGAGAAGTATAATTCATGTGTCACCTCCAAACCCTAGTTCTCTGCTGCAGCAGTAAGACAACACACAAACAAACAAAGCCCTGAAAACAAATGTCCATTTCTTTTTATCAAAAGGTTCAATTACTCTACCGCTGCAGCTCCTCACATTTGTCACACACTCTTGAACACTCCAGACAGACGGTTGTTCTGATATAGAGAGAAACGTAATGTGTGCGTACCTTTCGTGTAGGATCTTCACCTTTGATGGTCTTGTTCAACTCTCTGATTTGCTTGTTCTTTTGACCAACTCCGAGGACAGTGAGAACCGTGGCGAAAGCAGAGAGTGCTAGAGGAAAAGCACGGTTGTTTTTGCGCAAGAGACTGGATTGCGCCACGGCTGTGAGGAGCAAACCCTGAAAAGCACTGAAAAACCCTACCAGCTGATAAACCTCATTCCTGATGCTGCGGGATTCTTTCTTCCGTTTGTCAACTCGATTCCCAAACAAGTCGGCATTATTCTGCCATTCCTTCAGCGCTACCCTACACAAGGTTTTATGGTTTACCTCTTCATCCGTAAAACCCAACAAATTCCAAATCTCCCTCTCCACTTCATTGACTTGATCTGCTTCCACTATACTATTATTTGCGCCCTCCTGCTTTTTCATCATATTCCCTCCGCCTCCGCTTTCAAGGGCTCCCTGAGAGGTGCTTCCCATTGTTGACACACCATTCACATCTCCCGATATTACATCCAATTCCCTCCCTCCTCCAGCTTCAAGGTCGTCGCCCATCGTGGTTGTTGTTCCGGATAAAGTTCAAGTCTTGTACTTAAATCTCTTGTAGTACTGGATCGAGCTAGTGGATCTTAATCCGGTGCTCTAGCAGCTGCTACTTCCAGGCGTGCTACACGAGCTGAGCTAGTTCATCGCCACCGGTTCCAGGGAGATCTAGAAAAGAAGTGATCTTCTTGGCTCGCCGAACTTGCTTCCTATGAAGAACTGGGGTAAGTAGAAATCGTGTGTTGCACGGTATGTACGCGGGATTGTACGTATTTTTGCGGTTGCACAAAGTTGGCAGAAAAAGGTACACAAAGAAGTCACGGGAGTCGTCGGTAAACACTAGAAACGAGGAAATAGCGAAGGAGCATCACAGACATCGCCATTAATATCCGCATTGTTTTAATTAAAAATAATTGGGGCGAGTTTCTGCTACTTGGGCGAAAACTCAAAATGAAATTTTTTTTTAAAAAGTCCAGCACGACTCGTACAAAGGATTTTGTTTTGGGTCAAAAAGACGCGCCAAAATCGCCACATTCCAAGGAAAAAAAGATTCTCTTAGACAATAATTAATTATTGTGTAAAGTGCGAGAAGTTCCGTGTAAAATGTTTCAGGATTCTTTTTTTTTCTTTGTTTTTCTATTTTCCTTTCTTACTTATTATAGCCATATTTGGCTAATTCCTATTGTGGATGATGATCCTCATTTTGTGTGGGTTTTTTAATAAAAATTATTATTGTCTAAAATGCGAGCAACAACTCCCTGAAAAAATATTTAAGGATTCCTTTTTCTTTTTTTCTTTTATTTTCCTTTCTTACTTGGAGCCAAATTTGGCTAATTCGTCTTGTGGATGATCCTCATTGTGTGTGGGGTTTTTTTCTTTTTTCTTTTCTTTTCTTTTCTTTTCTTTTGTGGCGAGATTTTCTCACTCTGGCACTCAAAAAAGGGGCTTTTGGCTATGATTTGTACAAAGAGTTTTTTTTTTGAGAAAAATTGTCATATTTTTGGTTGTTCACACTAGTGACGGCCTTTCAGGTGAACCACGAGACTTACTTGTGCTGGTACCATGGTTAAAACCAGAACCAGTGTTGTGAAAGTATCCGGTTGTAAGTGTTAAAACTGGGGTTTAGGGTCAGGTTTTTGTGACCCGGGACCTGAGCTCACATTTTTAATTTTTGTTGGAACCGACACAAGAATTGAACATCGGAATTAGACTTTTGTTAGATCTGGAACCGAACTCATATCTTTTTGTTTGAATCGGCATCAAAATCGAACATCAAAGTAGTCTTTTTGTTAGTCTTTTTGTTTGAACCGACACAAAAAATTGAATATTGGAATTAGTCTTTTGCTAGATCCAAACCCAAAACTGAACCCATGCAAAAAAAAAACTTTGAAGAAAGGAACAAGTTCTTTTTAAATTGTTTGTATTATGTGATAAAAGGCCATGAATGCACAATATATATTATTAAAATTATTTTTTAGTTAAAATATATTTATACCTAACATGTAGTGTTAAACTAAATGTTCAAAATATAAAATTTTAAGTTATAAAGCAATGCAAAAATGACACATGTCATGTGCATGACAAACTTTTTCTTGAGTGCTACCACTAAGAACCACCTTACCAAGATCATAGGAAAGTTGGACCCAAATTTTTAAATAAATTACATCTACTTATACATTAGTTTATTTGATTGGACTAGGTGCGCAATGTATTCTCCACCTATGCACACACTCATGAAAAATAATGAACACCCACAAACATATAGTATGCATTAACATTTTGATTCTTAAATTATTCTTGATTCATTCTTGACCCAATTCCTAACTTTTTTTTTTTAAATGTCTTTACATTTACATAATAGATATTTTCTTTTGTTTATTTAATACATGCACAAGGGAATGATCCAAACTAATTAGTAAATAACAAAAGGTGAAAATAATTGTTGTTTGTGTTCTTAACATTAATGACCTTTCATGGCTTCAAAATCTTAACTTAAAAAAGTTTAAACTAAATCAAAATTGATTCAAGTAATTATCTATGAAAGACATCAAGTAGGTTGGCATTTGAAGTATTCTTAAAAATTAACCTCCAAGGAGAAATTTACAAAAATTAGATTCATTTTGGGTTCTTGATAAAAAAAAAAATCCTTTGTGTAACATTCCTTAAACTTTTTCATTGTGCATTCATTTTTCACCTCAAAATGCATTTTTTGGTAAATTTAATTAAATTTTTGAATTTTACATGATTTGGGTAACCTTTTGATAAATAATTTGGAATGAAAAACTTTCTTTATGTGAATCTAATGTTGTTTTGAAATTGAATGGGTCATAAAAATTTGGGGTGCGATGTTCCTAATGGTACCACCCAAGGAAAAGTTCGCCTTATAGTGTTTGGAAAATGACTTTTTCTTTGGCACCCATGGTTCCTATAATTGTGTTTTCACCCTGTTGGACTATTATATCATTCATATGTGCATTGATTTCACAACCTATTGCTAGATTGAAACATAAACTATCATCTATTACAAAAAAATTGTGAATTATTTTCCAAATTTCCACCATGATGCATGAAACTCAAATAGGTATTGAAAATTGTAAAAACATGACATATTTTTGTATACACCATAACATGCATTTAACATGTGAAAAAAACACTTAACACTTGAAACTTTGGGGGATTATATGGACACATGGAAAATGATTCATTTCAATGAACTTTTCTTTCGTGAATTTGCTTTACCTATTGAGCCATTTCAAGTCAATGATTAGGACCAACAACAACCCAATGGCAAGAAGGTAATGAAAAGAATACTCATCAATTATGTAACTATGATTGAAGTGTTTGCCTTTTTCTTGTTCCTACGTTCTTTTGTCCAAAACATGTTTACATTTATTTTCACATTATGTATTTTGATTACATGGATCATGGAAATGTATTTTCATTTCAATTGTCATTTTGTTTGTCTAGGTACATTAGTTCGTGCTTGAATCAGATAGCCACCTCAAGTCCAAGTCAAATTTGCTTATGGTGTGGAGATTTGGTGCACCACCAGCCACCATGTACACACCTAAAATTGAAGCAAATTGGGGTTTAAAACATCGTGGGGGTGGGGGTTGGTATTTGGATATGCCCAAAGGCATGATCCAATATGATGAGGCATCTCTTCATAACGAGTATGTTGTTAAGCAAACCATAAGCGATGTTGGTGGTGCCTTAACCAAAGTTCCTCCCCATGATGATTTGGAGCAAAGAAAGTGTATAATTTCACAAGTAACCTTGGCCCAAGCAATTCTTGCATCAATGGTTCGGCCTAAAGGATGTGAAGGCGAAAGATGGAAAATCAAATAAGTGGATACAAATGTAGGCAATTTTTTTATTGGTGTCAATGGTAGTTCTATGCAAATAAGGGTTCTTATCTAGACAATGGTTCCACTTGCAAATGTTTCCAAGCAAGGATATGTCACCCATATGACACAATACCCTTTGTATTTTGTAGTTTTGGGCATTATGGGATGAACATCATCCCATATCATCTATTTGATGTTGTTGAAACTTTTGAATCCCCACACTTGACCCCTAAAGAGTTGATAGAGTTATTTTAAAAGGTCACTTTCACACGTTGGAGAAAAGAATTGATTATAATTTCCTTATACAAATTTGTCATATCCTAACATTTTTTTTTGCTTGGTTTATTTACATGTGAAATTTTTGGGATCATGGTCGAGTATTGCATGGATGGTATTTCTATATAATTATATGTGGACATGATCATTGTTTATGTCCAATAGGAATGGTAGTCCACAATTGCTTGAATGGCATGCAAGTGCCACCTTATAATGCATTTGAAAGGATGAAAACATGGTAAAGTATACAAAAAAAAGTTGATGAAAGAATATCAAGTTTAAAAAGAGGTAATTTTTCACGAAAACACAAGGAAGTAGATTCAAATTTTGCTTAAATTTCATTTTGAAACTATTGAACCTTCAATTGGGTTTATTGTAAATCAAATACAAAATTTCAAAAAAATTAGAATAATAAAAGTAAAGAGTAAATACATTTGAAATTGACTAGTCAATATGGTGTTCAAACCTTCTTTTACAATGAAAAATTAAAACATTAATGTGTAATAATGAAAAAATATTTTGTTATTTATCTTTCAAGTAAAAAGATTGAATGTGTAATGATTTTGTGATGGGTTTTGGTCCTACTTTGTTCATTTGACTAGTAGACTAGCAATGTCGCAGATGTCCAAATGGTTCATGCGAGGCCATTTTGGACATCTACACTTTGAGACCTTTCCAATGACCCCAATAACACCTTAATGCGAGGTGTTTTGACCCCTGCAATCGAGCTCTGAATTTTTGAGAGTCACAGAGGACTCCAACTTCCCACTTTTGGGAGTGTGGTCTTCACCGTCACACTTAGCCCAAGTTATGGGCAAAAGAAGGGCCGGGAGTCAAACTGGCAGTTTGACTTTCGACCACTAAAAGTCGAGAATTGACCTCTTTTCGACGTCTACAGCAAGAGTGCGACATGGCGTTGAAAGAGGAGAGCTACAACTTTGGTTTACACCTCACTCCAATCAGAGGTCGAAACCGGAGATATGAGCTCCCAAAGTCTCGGGAGTCCAACCCGGGACAGTTTCGAGACTCCTCCTTGGGAGTTCTGGGAAAAAATGTCATTTGGATGTAGCCTTAGCGGAAAGCTGTAGAGAATACTATATGGGGGAAGGTGGTGGTCTCCCCCGAGTCCGGGCCGTGGTGAGTCAAGTGTGTCTAAGTGCCCGTGGCTTGTCCCAACACTCAAGGGTGTTCCCGAATGTGGACTAACCCTCTTGTGGTTGGTTTTGGATGCAGATTCGAGTGAGATAATACTTGTCCCTCTTCCTAGTCTAATCTCGGGACTTATAGCACGCCCCTCTACTTGCTTTTAATGCTAGAAGTCGGGAGCAACCTTCAAGTCCCAACTTTCCGCAATTCAACATACTTAAACCCTCAAGTGGGTCTAATAAGGGACTTAGGAGCGCGTCAAGCAAGCACTTTCAATTGTTGATTTTATCGTGCTTTCATTCAAAAACATTATTGGGAATATTTTTTTCTTACTTGGATGTAATTTACGATCACATTATAGATGGTCTTTTGCCTGTGAGGACTACACATGAACGTTGGAAAGGTGCATAAGATTGTAGTCTTGCATCCATGTAAATGTTATTAGAGACATGTGCACCTCCTCAATCAAGGATATTGGATCTCCTCGTTTACACAGGTTTGTGTTTGGATCTTCTTCAGTTCTTGTCTTCAATAACGTAGAATTTTCTTAACTTTTGGATATAAATTTCCTAAACCATGCACATTTCTATGACATAGCTAGATTAATTTTCATGGTTGCACTTGAATTAAGTTGTCATGTGTTTGCTTTGGCGGGGGATAGAACTTTATATATTACACATTTGTTTGCACTGGAACAAAATGTTGGCAATGTGGTGCACTATGTGGTTATTCCATCCATAAACTTGCCTCCTTCACATTTAGTGGAACCATTTGCTCCTAAGGCAACACACAATCTTGGTTTTAACCTCAACAAGCTTTCTTCATAAGTATGTTGCATATTTGCAAAAAAACAAACCAAGCTTTTATTTTCATTTCATTGTGTAATGTCCTTCAACATAAATCTTTTGTTGTTAACATCCCTTTTTTTTTGTTGTTGGTGCTAATTTAACCATGGGCTTATATGTGGTTCATCATGGATAACTTACCCCCTAATCCATTTTCATCTTTCTTTGTACTTAAACAAGTGAAGCAAAAAGCCTTACACTTTATTGTAGAAGAGGTTAATTACAAGTCCATGGCATTTAGAGATAATCATTATAGGTTTAACATGGGTAAGCTTTAGGAAGTTAAGGTTTTTTTGGACTTAGAGGTTAGTGTTGATGAAGAGGAGTCTTTTGATGATGCACAAGAGAAATGTCCCATTTCTTCACATATACACATGATGTTAGGTGTATGGACATGTGTGCAATGTCTTATTTAAAATTGGGGAGTTTGAGGTTTTTAATTTGTTTTGGAATGACATTAAATGGTTTTGTTTTCTTTGAATGTGTTCATCCAAATTATGCCAATGTCAATGTCCTTTCCAATAATAACTAGTTTTTTGTGTTGCCTACTAGTAAAACAAAATTGTTTTAACCCATGTATGAATCAAGAGAAACATTCAAAAATGTTAAATGCATTGAATCAAAATCCAATGTATTTATGTCATTATTTTAAAATTATTTGTTGAAGCTTGAAGGGTTTAAAATATTATAGTGGACCTTTTTGGATGTCACAAAGGTAAAATTGTTTAGGTTGGATATATATTATTACATAGAACCCATATGCAAGTTGGAAAGTGGACCAACAAAATGGAGTCAAATAAATGAAACAAATTTCTTGTTTTTCTTATTTTCAAATAATTACATAAAAAAGATTAATTTTCAATGAAATATGAACTTTGCAATCTAGGCATTTTCGGGGTCATAGTTCATTGAAAAAATGTTATGGATTCATTACTTACAATGGAATTGAAGGTTTTTCCACAAATTTGAGACATTTATAGTCTCAAGGGTTATGACACTTAGGAGGTAAAAATTAGAAAATATGAAATATGTGATGGACTTTATAGTTCCTTATTATGTGCAATATTTTTAAAAAATAAATCAAATTTCATCACATATCCAAAAGGATGTTTTTCATGACCAATATTAAATAAAGGTGTTCAAAAAGGTTGAATATAGGGCACCTTTAACTTCGACATGGAAAAAGATGTCAACTTTAACATCATTTCAAAGTTTTTGTGTTTTTGCTCAGTTTTTTACATTTAAAAATACATTAAAAATCCCAAAATAAATTCTGCAATGACTTTTTTGGGTACATCCTAGGGTGCTTGCACCTTGAAAATGTGTTTTAGGTGTACATCTATATCAACTAATTACTTGTTTAGGTGCACATCTATCACATTTAAATGTGCCATGTGTTTGAGGTGCACATTTATAACAACTAATTTTCAACAAGGTGGGGTGGAGTCTATCTTTGTTGCTTATCTTCAAATAAAGTAGGTCCATATATTTTTGCAACAATAAAAAAACTCATTTGTCCTTTCCTATTCATTCCTTATGCGTACTATTGGCTTTACTTTGTTTTGTATCACTTACCATTAGAATCTTGAATATGAGAAACATGAACAAGTCAATCATACTTTGTGTCCTTCAAATTTGACACCTTGCTCATTATTTCACCTAACCTTTTCTTGATAAATGCACTGTACTAAAAACTCCATATGAAAATAGATCTAAATATTTCAATGTACCTATAATCCCACATTGCATTCAATATGAATGAATGAATTACATCCAAGTATGCTATCATCCTCGGGGACACTTAATATAAAGTTTGTGATATATGTGCGTCAAACAACCATTTTTAGGGGGGGGTGGTATTAGATGATTGTCCAACCCATTTTTTTATTACCCTATTATTATTTAGTTTTCTAATATATACATATTAAAATAACTTTGTATTTATTATAATCCAATATTTCAGATTATTGCATACCCTATATTATTATAAATTGATTAGTTGAATAAAATGTACCTTATTTAAAAACTAATTAACTTACAATTTTTACCCAACAACCAATATATTGCACCTTATATTTTTATTCACATATTTTCTACTTTTTTAAATTAATGTTCCCTTTGAGTTTTCATACATCCATTCATTTCATCCAAATTGATGAATGATGTTCATCCACATGAAAATTATCACCCATGAATATGTTCATCCATTTCCAAGTCAATGCTCCAAGCTCAAGTTCTAAACTCATGCATAAGCCATCCTCCAATATTTGTATTTTAATAATGTGAAGGTTCAAGCTTGACCTTTTGTGTCAAAAAAACATTTCTTTTTAAACCTAAACACTTCACTTCATAGAGTCATTAACAAAAGTGTATCACTCCATTCAAGGTGCATTTTCCCAACCAATAGAGGGTTTCATCAACAAAGCAAACTAGGAACCATCTCCAAAAAAGTTTTCATTATTCAAATTGTTTTATTTCATCGCATGAGAACATGACCAAATTGCAAATAAAAAATTACTTAATCAAGCAACTTATATATTACCGAATCAATTTTATTTTCAAAGGAAAATCATATGCTCACAATGGTTCCCTTATGTATAATTTTATCACCAAATTGATATAATTTATATTTCTCATTATTTTATTAATAGGAGAACATATTTACATTCAACATTTTTGTTTTTCAAAGTGGAACTCATTGCAAAAGAATTAGGTTTTTTCTATTAAGAACATCTATTTGCCACAAAACTTGTCATTTTTCTTTTGGTTTCCAAATGATTTTTCCATGTCACAAAATATTATGTTGTAATTATTTTGAAATATAGACCTACGATGTACATAGTGATCTAGATTCAAAAAATATATTCCAATATATATATATATATTCAAATTTAACAAATTGGAGGTTCATTTCATTTCAATCTCAATGGTCTTGTGGTATTAGTGTGATTAATATTAATTAATTGTGGGGCATGCATGTAGCGTTATTTTCCTTTTGGGGCCAGGGGGTGGGGGGGGGGGAAGAGGAGGGGGTGGCTCTTTGATGCTCCCATCACTAAAAATAATAATCATAATATGCACACACCCCCCTAAATTAAAATATTATATAACCTTGGTCTTTGGTCTAGCTACAGAGGTAAGAAGAATAAAATTTTGGGCAAAAGGTCAGGGATAAGAGATGGTGAAAAGTGGCTAGTTGATGAACTTAGAAAGTGCTAAATCATTTCTATCACCTCCACTTTGTCAAGTAACTTTTGTCACCTCCAATTTATGTGATTGTGAATATGTTTAGCATGTTCCTACCCTCACCTCATGCACCAACATAAAAAAAACAATTCCCATCCACTCTAACATGTAGCCCCTTTTTTTTGGTTTAAAACCATGCATTTCTTTATTTATGTAAATTTTTTAAAAAATTCCATATTTAAAAAAAAATTAAAAATTTCAAAGGTCAAATCCAATGTCAAAATGCAAGAGTCAAATTGTTCGATTCATCCTTGACTAGTGTAAACATGCTTATGAGTGAACATTTAGTGTATCAAAAGACAATGACATGATGATGATCAACACTTGGTTGCTGATGAAATCTAAAAATAATTTGTAGCTCATCTTTGGATGCTCCAATAGTTTGAATGATCTAATTTTGTTAAGCAATGCAAAAGTTATGAGCTGCAAAATTAGTGAAGTCCTCCACTTGAGATACATTCTTACCCACACTTACCACTCCTAAGTTTTAACATTTTGCACTTTTATCAAATGTTATCAAATCCTCTCACCATTCCACCTGTATAGCTTGGCTAAAAGGTCTTCAATTCTCACATGCAAACTCATATTTTGAGGAGCTTCCAAAGTTCAGAATTTTTAAAAAAAAAATTATTTGGGGGGATTTTTTTCTTGTGATGGGCAATCCTAATTGAAAAAAAAAAAAAAAAAACCTATAGAACTACCAATTTTAAGTCATATTTACCTTAATATTTTTACCCAGATGCCCAGACCTATCCAGCTTTGAGTATGAGTATTTCTTACTTATATTCCAAATTATGAATAAGGGGGGTGTCATTAGAATATGTTGATTTGAGAAAAAGAAATTGGGATAAATAATAATACCCTATCTGGGTTGAAGCTAGTTTTAGCATATAGTGTTCTGACCCAAGTGAGTATGTAGGCCTTGCATAAAGGCACAAGCCCACCCAATCAATGATGTTTTTTGGTGGAATTTTTTTTGCCATTTTGAGAACAGAATGTTCTGTCAAAATTTCCACTTTTAAAAGTAAAAAAAGCCCCCCCAAAAAAAATCAAAAATAAAAAATTGCCACAATTGCCTACAGGATGAATTTTTTAAACTTTAATATTTTGAATCTTGCCAAATTTGGCTAAATAAATTATGGATGTGATCACCACTTAAGCAAACATCACAAAATGGAAGAAACAAAACACTGGGCGCAATGAATAATTGCAGTAGATGTGATGTGATGATCGGTGACTGATGACAGCCTTCCTTGACTGACCTAATCAATTGCTGGTGATTCAATTGCTAGTACTAGCAAATCAAGCTTCGCCCATTCATTTGTCCTTGTTCAATGCGAGTTGGCTTGCTTCTTCTTTATAATAGCAAATCAAGCTTGGCCCATTCATTTGTCCTTGTTCAATGCGAGTTGGCTTGCTTCTTCTTTATAATAGCAAATCAAGCTTGGCCCATTCATTTGTCCTTGTTCAATGCGAGTTGGCTTGCTTCTTCTCTATAACTAGCTATCGATATTGGGCAATTCAAAAATGCCAATTTTGGTCCAATTCTTTACAATTCTAGCCAGCAGGTTCACTAGCTAGAATTGTTACGAATCATTTCATTTACCCCAGCAGCTAGGGAAAAGTATCAATCATTTCTTTTTTCTCCCTAGCACAACTTTGGACTTCTTGGGAACACATGATGAAATCTACGGGAACATGAGGATAAACTGGAAAAACTTTAATAGAGTTCAAATCAATTTCAAAGATGGTCATCAAACAAAGTGAAGCAAAGCAAAGCAACTCCATGGGCAAATGGAAACTTAACAACCCAATGCCCTTGCCCTTGGGGGAGGCGAGGGGGGAGGTACTAACACCATATAATGTCCAACTTCTATGGTAGTTTTTATGCACAACATACAGCTCAAAATGTTATTACATTCCAAGGCCACAGCACAGTTTTCACATAACATGCCATTGGGCTAAATATTCATTTGCATTTGTATAGAGGTTATACAATAAAATGATCTAGTTGGGGAAAAGATCTTCCCAAGTCCTGTATAGACAATCAAAAGCAGGGGAGTTATTTTTCCCTTAATTTTGCGATATTGAAAAAATGGTGAATTTTCTTTAATATTAAAATTAGTTGAATTTACAGTAGAAAAAAAAATCCAAAAAATATCAAGTTTTGATATTAAAAAAGAATCACTCGTCATAAGTGATGTTATTTATTATAGTATATATAATATATAGTAGGGATCTTTGGTTAAATTTTTTTTAAAAATTGAAAACATGTACAATGATCTTCGTAATTGGTAGAAATGAAATTGCACATTAATCATGAACTTTTCCATTTTGTGCCATCTACACATGTATTTGTGTGGATGAAGCTATTTTCCAACCCAAACTAAACATGTTTTTATGGTTATTCTGATTTTTAGGGTTAGTGGTTTGCAATAAGCATAAAGATTCATAATGGGTCGACAATGTACTTATACATAGAACCAACATCTAGAATGTGTATGATGTATACAGCAACAAATCTTCATTTTGAACTATTGCACTAGTGTCTTTTCAATACAAAAGAAGTCATCTGCAATGTGCTTGATGCAGAGAAGTATTTTGTGAAGCCAAAACAGCATGCTTTTTAAAGCCTTCAATGAGCATGTTTTTGGAAATTAACTCCAACTAATTGAATTCCAGGTTTCCAGATCTTTCATGGCCAGTTCACTGATCTTGTCGCCAAATACTTCATATTAGATAATGCTATAAATATTGTTGTAGCCATTAAGCGCACCACATTTCTTGTCTCAATCTTTCTCTTATTGCCATAAGTGCCACCAAATTTGCATTAGTGATTTTCTACATTTCCTTTATATAAAAAAAACCCTGTTCACAACAGAATTAAAGCCCTTCAATTCAACATTCAAGTTCCACTTTCTTTCCTTCACAAGGAATTGGTAGGAATGAATGAACCGCTGCATGTTGCATAGCTAGTGGTACTTATAAGATTTCCATACATGCTGCCAGCAAGCTCCTCCGGAATGGATGCAAGTGGGTTCCCGTGCACTGGAGTAGCAGCCCTGAGCGTGTCTGGCGCACAACAGGAGCTTGCACAGAACAGAAGAAGAGCTCAGCTAAAATTTAGAGAACGAATGGAACGTGGAAATGGTTTCACGTGTGTACCGCTGCACAGGTATTTGATGCACAGAACCTGGACCACAAACGTGATTGGAGCCGCACTACATTTACGTAGTGGTACCAAAAAATCCAGGTGGGTTCTCCAATTCTGTGCTAGGGCGGTTCGATTATGCATGCAACTTGATGTAAATAATTCTCCTCCTCACCAAATGAATGCAAGTGGAACTAGACATGGAAAAGTAATACAACCTAACTTCAACTTAAGCCAAAACCCAGGAATCAAAGTTTGCAAATCTCAAGGACAATCTAGTCTTGGAGGTGTTTAGTGTATGCACTCTCACAAGAAATTAGGTTTTTTTCACAAGCTTGACAATTTAATTTTGAAGAAATCAATTTTGATTAATGCTTGCACAAAACTTGTCTCTTCAAAATGAAGTTTCAGTAAATTTGAAATCTTAAAAGCTTGGCCTTGTTGTGATTTGCCATCAATAGATTTGACAAACACATTATGTGTACAAACAAAAGAATTAGAAAACCCATGCATGGACAATTGGGCAAAATCAAAATCATATTTAACCTTTTCAAAGTTTGCCCTAACTTGGGCATGGATAGGTCATCAATCATCAAACTTGAACTTGGCTTGCCAATGGTCAAGCTCCTTATGCTCCTTCTATTCCAAAAGCTCTTGTAGCCATTAATTCATACCTAAAAAGCTAAGTTGTTTCTAAATACACAAACCGTGCATAACTTTAATAATTTCTTTAGACACAATTAGTTGTGGTGCGATTTGGAAAAGCACATATTTTGTGGATGTAAAAACCTTTTTTGACATTGAACCCTTAGCTTTCAATTTTCACGTCTACATTATGGGGTGACAATGTGATGCCAAACTCAAAAGAGGCTAGGGGATTAGTCTCAACAAATTAAAAATTCAAAAGTGGCAAATGAATCACTATTTAAGCTTGGGATGGGTGAAGAAGGAGTAGCAACAATTGGTACAACTTGTAGCTAACAAATTCCTAACACACTTGAAATTGGAGTTGTAAGAGGTATAGAAACAATAGAAAGAAGACCAAGATGTGGCACATGTGAAAACCTTTGGAGCTTCACCAAACTATCTTGTCTTGTTTTCCTTGCCTTTTCCAAACTTGCCCAATGCCTTTTGTAGACTAAAAATGCATAAACTACCCAATTCACCTCAATCCCTTTGTTCTTTGCAACTACTCCATGGCAAACTCCAATGACAATGTTTCATTAAAAACATGAGATTTTTTAAACACACGAGTGTACAAACTTTTGATGATAGCTTGATATTCAAAGGTAGTGTGGGATTTGTATTTCGACCCATTTTTTCAAACTTGGGTCTAAACAAAGCACCCAAGATGTATAACAATTTGGATGGGTGGTTCTTAGCACTTCTTAAGATTCAAGGGGGTCTTCAAGAAACCATGATACAAGTTGGGCTCAAAGCAAAGGAGCAACACAAAAGCCAACTGGTGAAGTTATACCTTGTTGTTGATCCCTATTTGGGGGAAGATTAATTTCCTTTGTACCCAATTAAAGGTTCATTAGTCACATATGAAAGTTGGTTATGAGGAAATGACCCAAGAAAAAATGTTGAATGTTGTCACAACTAGAGTGGATTTGCAAGAGAAAATGGAATGGCTAAAAATTTGGAATGGGAACCAAAATTTCTTTCCACCTAGGCTAATAAATGGGCCAACATTGAATCCTTGGTTAGATAAAAGAACATATTGGTGGCATGTACATACTCCCATGTAATTGCATCTTTTTGGTTTTCACACAACTTGTCAATATGCATAAATGAATGTGTTTTCCATTATTAATACATTGTAAACACATGGATCTTTGGTAACTCCACAAGGTTATGTTAGTTTAGTTTGTTCTTTTCACCATTCAATGAAGGCATTTCCATATTGCGTTGAGATGAATGCACATTACAGTGTCCGCAATTTGAGGGAAATTTGGAATTATACATAGTATCAAAAGTAGTAATAGGTAAGATTTCACCCACTTTGAATTATTTTGAAGATCACATATAAATTATTTGGGCTTCAAAATTAAAAGAAGTCATAAGAATCATAACTATGAAATTGAAACATAATTGTACATTTGTGTAAATGTATACAAATAATAATAATAATAATTTTTTAAAACCCTTATTCACAACAAATTTTCGTTGTTTAAAAATTCAGAACTTTGTTTTACTTTTGTCAAATGATTAAAAAAAATAACCCAAAAAGATTTTCAATGAAAGAGGATTTTTCAACCTAAAAGTCATAATCATCAACATTATCATATCGTAATGTAGAATGGACATTTAAAAATCATACGATATAAATTCCACAACTTTAAGAAAAATGGAAAATTTTGGTGAAAAAGATTATCCTAATGGTCTCTTTTATGTATGTGTAAAATTTCAAGGAAAATTTATGATTAAATGTATTTTTTCTTAATTTTGTTGGAATTGCATAAATGTGATAGGATTATGCAAATCAAAATAATACTTTGTTGGGTAAAAACACAATCATAGAGCTAGGGAATGGACGTTCCTTAAAATTGCATTTTTGTATGTTTAAATGATCACAAGGTTTGAAATATTACAAATGAAACATAATAATAGTTTAGACTATCATTAATTTTTTTGGAATATTTTTCATTAATTGCAAATTTTATATGTTCAAAGTTTGACACATATCAAAAATGTTTTTGTATGTTCAAAGCACTCAAACCTCAAAAATGGACAATCCTTATTTTTTTCAAATGTCTTTTTTCTACCAAATGTGCACCATTCCTTTTGAAAATTGTTTATATAACCAATTTCAGCAGATTTGGTTCAAACATGTAGACAAGTAGTTTTATTTTTATTTTTAAACCAACAAGTAGGCTCAACTTCAAAGTTAAATATATTTTTGATTAGTTGTTGAACTATATATTTATATCAACCCCAATTTTAATTTAATATAAAAATTTCTATTTATACAATATTGAACATAGGGGAGTGTGTAATGTTCTACATGAAATGAGACTCAATTTTCAACAGGGGCAAAAGGATCTTGAATTTGAAACATTATGTTAGAATCAAAACTACATGGTTTTAAATTGGAAAAACCAAACACAAAATTGTATTTGAAGAACTTTTAATTTTAAAATTGAAATTTTCTGAAGAATCAAAATTGGGACCAAAGGTTTTTAAAAAAAATAGGAACTACACAACATTAGTACGAATTCCAATTTTTGTTGGAGGGAACCCACAAGAGGGAATGGGGCACAAAGGCTAACCTTTCACAAATTAATCAACTCAATAAAATATAAAGGAGGGATGAAACACCAATTGAAGGTGTTGGTGTTCCTTTCTTTAACAAATGTGTTTCAATGACACCAAACAAATTTAAAGTTCTCCCCCAAACTTGTTTGCTTATTAGCATTTTTGATCAAGTGGGGCTTTCAATTACACCAAAGGCAATCAATGAAAAGTTTAGGGTTGTTTTCACGTTCCCAACCTTTGTTTGAAATTGAAAATAACTAGTTGTCTTAGATTTGTACTTATATTAGCGAGGTTGCATCTTTTGCATCTTTTGTCTAAATACCCAAAGAAAGGAGCATTTGGCAAAAAATACCACTTTCTCAAGTCCCATAAAACGCTTTCCAGACAACCCAATTTGAAAAACCATAATAACACATCATGTTTGATGGTACAAAAGTTAAACAAGGTAGTTCAAAAGAACTTTCGCAAGCCTCTTGCATCAACACCCTAAGCAACTTGATGTTAATGGAAAGCAATTGAATGTCATGAGGGTTATATTGCTCAAACTTCCTAGAATCTATAGCCTTTTTATATTCAAGACAAGCCACAATTTTTTTTTAAACACAATATACCTAAGAAGGGGGAAGACAATAACCTTTTTCAAATTAACACATCCAATCCCCGACAACAAAAACATGAGAAAAAGATTCTTGAATCCCAAGGAATGGGAAAGGTGAACATACTATGGGCAACAAGGTTACAAGGAATATGATGACCATTCAATGGATCAAAAGTTTTTCCAATAGCCACCTTCAAAATCCCACAAATATTTGTGTTTTGTATGACATGCCTTAGAGATAGCCCTTCCTTTGCTTGCAACCCTTATGCCCCAAGGCATGTCTTGATCATACAAATTAAAGAATTACTAGATAGAAGGTGCTGCAAAATATCATCACTTAAACCCTAAACCCTATTCCCCACCCATCTCTTTACCTACTTACATGCTCTTTCACCTTGGTACATACAACCTTTTAAAATAGGGACTTACTAGACCCCACCTACTTGGTTGCACCTACCTACAAGATTACCACTCCAATAGATCTTGCAATTGTTGAAAATGATAAAAAAATATATGTGAACTTGTTCATTCAAACAATATTCAAAAGCATGATTAAAATATTTGTCATCATTCATATAAGGACATAGTAGATATGCATTGGCTTGAAAAATTATTTTTTAGGATGTTTGATATATTGCATAAAATTATATAAATCCAAATTGTGTGAAAGACTCGATTAGGATATTGCATTAAGTTGTCAAAAAATGATTTTCATTATGAGAAAGGTATTGCAAACTTAACATATATGTCCAAAGAATATGGAACTTCGTTTCACCTTTGGTGCATATAATGCATGTTGTACTCAATTCAATTAAGGGACGGCGGTGAAAGTCCAAAAAGGAAATAATTAAATTGATCATTTTGGGGAGGAGCAAATAGTATGGCTCATTTATAGTGTTTGGATTGGCACATTTTTTCCCATGAAATCACAATACTTGACTCAAGTTGATCCTTTGATAAAAATTTCATTGGTTCATTTGTTGCACCATGTACTAGTCCATCAACTATCACCAAAATTATCCTATCCATAGTTGGTAGAGGTTGAGTCTTTTTCAAACTTGTGTGAGGTGTTATTTTAATCGATTTAACAACAACCAACAAATTCCAATGACCATAACAAAACCAAAACTAAACAAAATCAATACCCATTGCAATTTTAAACACAATGCATTATAACAAAGTGTAAAGTTTAGTTGTCCAATTTAGGGTTTAATTGAAGAGGACTATAAAAATAAATGAAGAGATGAAGAAATAAAATAAACACAAAAAAAACCAACAAATAGGACCAAAAAAATAAATTAATAATATCACACATAAACATAAAAAATATTTTAAAAAGAAATAAATTTGAAGACACACAAAAAGAGGGGGGGGGGGGGGGGGGGGGAGCATGGAATATACATATATAGTAATAAACTTTCTTAAAAGTGTGAAACCCACCCTCCTCCTTCACACACACATGAAGAGCGAACATATATATATATGTAAGAAAAAATGCAAGGCAAACACCAAAAAAAAAAAAAAACAACAACAACAACAACAAACCCAGAAACAAACACACTATTGTTACCAATTTTCCTTGATTGATCTTAGCCTCATAAGTGAAAGAAGGATAATGCAAGTTGGACCCATAATTGGGTTCCCTGGTTTTATTACATGTGGAATTGAAACCAAAAATAGGACCAAATTAAAAAAAAAAAAAAAAACTAAAACCATAATTTGATTTTTGAAAAATGAGACCAAAAACCAAATTCCCAATTCTATTTAAGTGTGGAACCAAAACCATTCTAATTTCCTTTTTAGAATCAAAATCTTTTTTGACAAATCCATGTTGCTTTAATTTGGGGTTTCCATCGGTTTATTTGTGATTTTGAGTGTTGTCCTTTGGTAGGAGGTTTAGGGTTTAGTTTTCTTTTCAAATGGGAATTTGCTATTTGTTAAGTTATGCAGGGTTTCATCATCATTCATAAAAATAAATAATTGCTAAACACTAACAAAAATTATTGTTGATTAGTTATTGAGTTTTAAACCTAGCCAATTCGTATTAAAAAATCAAAATCTAATAACTTACCTAAATGATTTGGTTATCATCTAGATAGGTTACCCTTAAACACATAAAATTGTTATGATATAAAACCAAAAAATAGGGGAAAAAAATCATTTTAATTTTAATTTGTTGAAAATTCTATATTACCTACCTTCCTTCTACACACTACTAGTGATGAAATGACAAAAAAGAAATAAGGGTTTACATTTGAATTTTTATTTTTTTTCAAAAATATATAGAATTCAAATTGTACAAAATATTGCCAAATTATCATCCAAAGGGAAATTAAATTAACCACCCTTATTTTTAATTCACTAAAAATTTGGAATCAATTAAGGTGGATAAACATAAATCAACTAAGCAAGTGAGGAATAAATCCTTGAATTGGGTATTTAAGGGAAATTTTTTATAGGAAACTAGTTTAATCTCAAAGAAAAAAAATGTTAATCTCTTAAAATAATCTCAACATATTCAAATGAAATAACACATATTTACATTTGTATGAAATTACATGTAAACATGTGTATGAAATTGAAAAGACACAAAGATTCCAAAAGACATTAAAAAAACAAAAAAATCGGTTTTTTTTCAATATCTTAATATCTATAAGGACATTTTCAAACATTACAACTAGTAAAATGTTTTTTTTTTTAAAATTCCAATTTGGAAACAACCTCTAATAAAATGCAATTTGAAATTATCTTTTTGTACAACCTACAACTATAGCCCATCCTACCTAAACCAACTCCAATGAAATCATCATCATTGAAATAATTGACAAAAGAACCAACATTTCATACTTTCAAAATATTGAAAATTTAATTATCAGCCAACATTTTTGTGATATTAATAACCTAATTAACATTTTTAAAATTTCAAATAAATAACCTACCTAATGATAATGAAAAAAAACTGGTAAAAACCAATGTTTGGGCAAGTATAAAAAATATGGCACCTAATAACCAACAATTGATGATTCTCAGCATTGCCTTCAAGGATTTCTAATCATGGTCTTTTTTTAAAAACCATTGTTGATACATTTGGCCATGGTTTTCAAAAATATGAGAATTGATTTTGATATATATCTATAGGTCGGAGAACTGTTAGGATAACAAATTATTGGTCTTTCAAGCTTTTGAAAACATTAAAACTAGAGGTTCTTTGATTTTGGAAATTTTCAAATAACTAGAATCAGAGGTTCCTTGATTTTCAATGTTTTTAGAAAATAAAATCAAAGGTTATTTTCAAAAATAATTGTCCAACATTAATGTGTTAGGAAAACCAAAAGTGTTAGGTGGGTATTGGAAATGGCACCAAGACCCCCTTGGTTTTAGTTTTCTTTAATTGCATATTTGTGAATCTCAAACAATAAAAAAAAAACTAGATTAATTATAATAGAATTATTTATGAAATCGCCCTATCTTCACCATGTTTTGAAGCTTTCCTTTAGCCCCTCTCCCCTCTTTTAGTGGTACTTACAAAGTAAGGAAATTTTATTAAATCTATGAAATGTTAAAACTTATCATTTCATGCACAAGGTTCAAGAATAATTATATTAGTTCTATAAGTAGAACAATGAAAGGAAAGATAGGATGAAACTCAATTTATCATCACAATTGATGGTTTTCTGAATTTCAACCTCCCTTGAATGCTAATGTATTTTTTTGCAAAGTTTTTTTATTATTTTCACCTATGTATGACCAAACTTAGGGTTCTAGTGTTTTTTTTAATTTTCCGAATAATTCTTAGATCTTCAAACAATGAATGAACCACATCTCATACACATATATGTATCATAGTTCTCAAAAATCAAAGTTATATAATTGTGGTCCTTCAAACAATCAAAGAACCAATTTTACCATTTGATGTATAAATCACAATTCTAAAAAAAAGCTGCAAACATTCAATTCTAACATATACTTCCCATTTTCAAGAATCAACGAACTAATCAAAGGAGTCAATTACCTACCTATAATAAAACTATTGATTTCTTCATGAAAACCTCCAAATCTTTTATGAGGGGGTTTAAGGATAAATGAAACCAAAGGTTCTTTGATTTTTTTTGGAGATTCAAAAACCTAAAAATTGAAGTTCTTTTTATTTGTTTTGATAGTATTCAATAAAATTGGAATCATTTCTTTTATTTTGAAAATTTTCAAAAACTTGAACCGGAGGTTATTAAAAAAATCAAGTCAAAAAATGTTTTTTTTCTAAAGCTTGTCAATATGCTACGAGAGATGAAAAAGTTTTTAGATGGTTCAAATATGTGTATATAAAGTTTGCATCTAAGCACATTTGCAAAAATGCATCACTGGACCCAAAAATATATAGCAAAGGTAAACATGAGTGGAAATAACTTGAGTTGATTTTGGTTTTTATCCAAGAAAATTGAACACTCTATTGAATAATATACCTTCACTAATTCATTTAGTCTTTATATTTTTCATCATCTCCAATCTTTCTTTTGTAAATGGTAGAAATAACATTTGAGTTGGTTACGATGTTTTGTAGGTTTGCTAACAAAATAATCATGTTACCAAAAAGCTTTGTAATTTTGGAAGGCTATTGTTTTTTGATACAATAAACAAACTATAGTGGAAGTGAATGAGCACATGTCACTTCTTCTAACATGTCTTAAATAATTTTAAATTGTTTTTCTTCTATTGTAATTGTTTATGTGTTGAACCAATCTCATGAACGTTGATTAATGATAAATTGCATGTTGCCATAACCACGAACTTGAAATTAAAGAACAATATTGAAATTTCATCTTTTTATAAATAATTTTATGGAGGTCGATTATCATGTTGTTGAGTTAACTTTGCTTGCATTTAACATTGAAAAAAAAAAAGCAAAAAACGTGTTGTTTGGAATTGTTTCCTTTCATTCCTAAAGAAATATGAATAGTGAAAGGCCCACAACATGTTTTTTTTTTATGTTGGACTTGTTAAAAACATTTTCCCAATGTTTTCATTTTATGGTGTGACTATTGTTACGAAATATGACAAAAAGTTTTTGTTACCTATGCTTATCGTCTATTGTATCATGTGATAGAACCTAAATATATGGTGGTTCAACAAATGACAAGGATTATAGTTTGGATGTATTCAAAATAAGTATTGAAACAAATGAATCAACTAAGGTGCTTGTTAACAAGGAGTTATTCATTTTCATATCATACCACATGAATGTGAAAAATAAAATTAATTGTCATTTACAATGGTGGGGAAACATGAGTCAATATTTATTATTGTCGATTTTTTTTGCATGTCAAATCATTGGCATTGTAGTAGGATCATGAATTGAGAGGGGAAGATTTTTTTCTCTAACTAGGATACTTACAAATCTAAATTCAGGTTGCTTGCAATTGGAACATTTTTAAAAGTTGATATTTGTGAGCAAAAATTAATTTAATAATTTTAAGATGGGTTATAACTCACATTCTAACTCGGTAAAATTGATTGATATGGATCTAAATTTAGAAGAAAATTTTAAAGAATTTGAAAATGCATTTGAACAAGATGAAGTTCAAGGTGAAAATATGATTTGAAACCTTGGGACATCAAAAAAAGAGGTTATGGGTTCAAACCCATTGATGTGCATGTGAAAGTTGTGTTAGCCTTCTACCACTAAGCTTGACTTGGGGGTGTCAACAACTTGTCAATCAAGTCTACTATTGTGCTTCAAAAAGGAAAATTGCTTGTTATTTGAGGAACCTTACTTGCCACAATTGCCAAGTCCAAGCATTACAAGGGCATTATAATGTAAGGTCCTGCTTCAGGGGTTGAATTAGCAATAAGGTTCCTTGGTTTTCATGTAGCGGAAGGTCTCAAAAGCATGGACCTTGTGCTCCATTCTCAATCCACAAGACATAAAGCACTTGGAGAAATTTTTATGTGAAAGGGAGGCACATCTATCTGATGTAATTTTGCCTCCACAATGAAGTCAGTGTGGAACTCATGGCAGCTTGTCAGTTTGGCACTTTTGTTCATGATGTTCATCTGGTTATAAACAGCACTATGAATTCTTGTTTTGTGTTCCCTTCAATGTGTTTGTTTGTGGAGTTTTCTCTGGAGTCTCTTTAAATATGTTATTCATCTTGGGATCTGCACTTAATCATTTGGCACACATCCTCTCTCTAAAAATCCAAGTTATGTATGTGCATGGACACTATGCAAAGTCATTTCCTTCAAAACTTCACGTCATCTTTAAATTCTTGAGTTATTTCTTCAAGCCAAGCATAGTGCATTCACATCATCAAAATTGGAAAAGTGTTTCTTCCCACATTCATGTACTATGTATTGATAGTTGTGATGTGAATGCTTGACTGTGTGGAGTTCTTGATTTAATTCTTCCTACATTCTTCAGTTGATTTTCCCAAAATGAGATTTTGCACTCATCAGAGCTGGCCTCCTTGAGATTGGTAAGAGGTCCTTACTGGGTACTGTGTCAAAGGAACTGAAATGATTGATGCCAGTGTCATTTCATTTGATATTTTACTCATCATATATTTTTGTCCTAAATTCCTGTGTAGTGTTTGCAATTTCATTTCCAGTGTTTGCAGATTTCATGGTTCTTAACCTGATGGGTTCTTAACATGCTGGGTGTTTTTACAGATGGTGATAATAGAACAGCCAGACATGTCTAATTGGTTATATCCACAAACACTGTCACCTCTTTGCCTGCCTCCAAATCTCCAAACAGAAACCTCATCCTCAGAGGATGTGCTTCCATTGAAATTATATGAGAAAAAGACAGACAGACAGACAGACAGGGAGGGAAGGATTGAGAGAAAAAGAAGGGTGAACGTCATGTTGACATCCTTGAGTGCCAGAACTTGATTCAATCTCTCTGATAACAGAAATCACACAGGGAGCACTGAGAAACTGAGAAAAAAAGAGAGGCAAATGTTCTGTTGACATGTTTGATTGTCAAGATTTGGGTGAATCTCTATGATGTCAAAGAGAAACAGAGACATTGTGACGCAGAGAGAGCATTGAGAAACAGAGGAAAAGGAAGGGAAATGTTCTCTTGACATGTTGGATTGTCAAGATTTGGGTGAATCTCTCTGATGACAGAAAGAGAGAGACATGGAGACACAGAGACAGAAAGAGACACAGACACAGAGAGACAGAGAGAGTTGAGAGAGAGCACACACAACATCCTCAAGGATTAGGGTGGATTTTGCCACATTCACCAGGAGGGGGAGGGGGTGGAGGTGGAGGTGGAGGACCACAAGAATGGGTTGGAGGGAAGTGATCCAGATTAGTGTTGCGGCCCCGCATTACAGGCAAAACTTCTTGCAGCTTCTCCCTCAAAGTATACACCACAATCTCAAACAGAATGAAGAGAGCTCCCTCATAGCAGCTTCCCATGGGCAGAATCTTGTTGTCAGTGACTACGAAACGAGCTTTCTCAGGTGGGTATAATGTGATACCTGCCTTGCAGAGCTCACCTGTTGCCTCTTGCAGATTTGCATGCATTGCAGGACTGTTGAGTACTTTGCTTCCTGCTTTTGAACGCCTTGTTGTTGTTGTTACCTCTCCTTCCACTTGCTTTGTTGATCCTTTTTTGGCATCAGCAGTAGCAATGGATCCTCCTGTTTTGGTGTCAGGGATTGAGGCTTTCTTGGCATCACTAGTCTTACTGGCAGGAGGAACTTCGCCTTTCTTGGTGGGTCCTTTGCTGGTCCCTTTGGGTGGATCAGCAGCCATGGGATCTCCCTTTGGAACTTTTCCTGGTTGCTGATTTGCATGCTCCAGTTGCCATGGCGTTTTGGAATCTACCATCTGGACGGCATCTTGAGGAGGAGCGTCAGGAGGAGCATTAGGATCGAAGTCCGGATCGGCGATGGTTTGAGCAGGAACTAACGCAATTGTAGTCGCGAGTTTGGCAGCTTCGCCGTCAGGTTTTGCAGTGATGACCAACACTCTTGCACCAGAAGCTGTAGCTTCCACGATGATGGCATCTGCGCTACTGAACCATCCCGGTCCGGAACTCACAATCAACAAATCTCCTGTGGCAAGCATGGGTGTGCACATGTCGCCGAAGAAATGCACACTGGGTAAACCGAGATGGAAAAGACGCATCGCAAACCCCCGCATGATGAGTCCTTCTCTTCCCAAACCATGCAGCACGATGTGCTTCCCCCGCGCCCTCATGATCTCCTTCACTATCGGTATGGTTGGATCCTGCTTGCTCAGCTCTGCTCGGTTAAAGACACGATGAATCTCCGCTAATGCCGTGATCGCCATGAACGAGAGAGATGTCTGAACCATATAAGGTGCCGCCATGCTTGCACGCAATCAAACCACCAAACCCTAGTTTCTCGACTCTTATGCTCTTCAAGCTCCTTGTGAAGTTGTGGTGAGGAAAGGAATCTGATGGGTCGCGTGCAAAAACGCGGGTGTGGGTGCGGCTGAATTACGAGACACAATGTAACCGTCATTCAACCGACGTGCGGAGGAAGAAAAGCTTGAAATTCTGCAAAAACATGCGGGAAACCCTAATTTATCGACTCTTGTGCTCTTCGAGCTCCTTGTGAAATCTGGGTGGGGAAGGGAAGTGATGGGTGGTATGCAAAACGCAGGTGAGGTGCGGGTGAATCGCGAGGCACTGCTGTAACCGTCGTTCAACCGACGCGCGAATGAAGAAAAGCTTGAAATTCTGCGAAAACATGCGGTATGAAACCCTGATTTCTCGACTCTTGTGCTCTTCAAGAAGAAAAACCCTGTGAATAAAAATCAAGGATGAGAACATCTATCAAAAGTACAAGGCAAATGAGAACACAAGCAGACAGAACCCAAAGAAAAAACAAAAGCAAACAATCAACAAAAATCAGGTAAAGACCCTATGCAAAGAGGACTCGTGGTTACAAAATGACAATCAACGAAAACAAATAAAACCTAAGACGAAAGAGCTGTCATCTGCCACGAATCAGCTAGTGGCTAGTGACGGAGGTGCACCAGTTATGATGTGTGGAAGAGATGAGGAACCCCGACCAAGTGCAGCAGTCCTGAAGAATTGTTATAGCTTGCGCATGCAGTAGGGCTATGGACACGAGCTGTTGATAGTAAGAAAGAAGCATCGAGGGGATGTGCGATAGTAGTCATCGATTCTTATTATTGACAGCTTGTGTATTGAAAGTTGTGGGTGTCTTCAGTCTCGTTTTGATTCATTTTTTACGGCTCTTCGGGCTCCTTGTGAAGTCTGGGCGGGGACTGGAAGTTGATGGGTGGCATGCGTAACGCAGGTGTGGGTTTGGCTGAATCACGAGATCCACTGTAAGTATCATTCAACCGACGCGCGGATGAAGAAAATCTTCCTCAAACGCGTGTGCGGGAAACCCTAATTCCTCCTTTCGTCTCTTCGGTTTCGCCCTCGCACGGCTCCGGACGGACAGGCGTCTTTGTCGCTGTTGTTGCTTTCCTTGCGGGCGTTTGAAATCCCCCCGTGGTGCATTTTTTTCCTCACTTGTGGCAATTCCTTGTGGCTCTCTCTGAGTTTGAAGCCTATTTGTCGTCGTACTGCGACGTCGTGGACGCGGACTTCGCAGTAGTATCGGAAGCGTTCTGAACAGCAAGCAAAGACTATTGTGGCTGTCTGTTGTGGCTGAAACCAGTGCCACCCGACAGGATGCAGAGCGTGAAGGAGTTGCAAACAAATCTTGCGACTTATAATGAGCAGCTGGATCAAGTGCGTCGTCTCATTCTCAAGTTGTTTTTTCTTCTTGTTGGTACTGTCGTGAGTCTGTCGAGAGCTGGATTGAAGAAGATGGCATCAGTCCCGTTTGCTTCTGTTTTCTTCTTCTTCTTCTCCTTTCTGACGCTGTTGTTGGAGATCTTTTGTTTTGCTGTAGGTGCGGCAATTGCTGGACGCGGAGCCAGGGAATGCCGAATATGTAGAAATGGCGGTGGGTCTGAAGGAGGTAGGTTGAGAAAGTTGCTGCAACAAAATGGGGTACCTACCCGTTGGTTTTTTGTGCACTCTTTCTGGTTGCACTCTCTTTCTTTGCAAAACACTACGGTTCAGAACTCTGTTGTAGGTTAGGGTTTAGAACTGTCTTGAAGGCCGTCGTCCGGGGGGGGGGGAGGACATGGAGAGGGTGAGAGAGGACGGCCAAAGGGGTTCTTTGGGAAGTGGTCCTAAGGGTTCATCAATGTTGTTTAAGCAGGGCAGCACGACACAGCTGCATGCGAGAGAGGACACATTGATTTGGAGTTGCTCTGCAAGGTGAGGTGGTTTGCCCCTTTTATGCGATGTGGAACACTGGTGCTGCTGCCGCCACCAGCTATGGGATGGCCTAGTCTTTCTTCTCTTCTCTCTCTCTATCTCTGGGCTGCTATCTTTCTCTCACACAACACTCTGGCCCTTCTAAACTTACCAGCTCCATACCAAGATCATGCTGTGCGCTGTTGCGCCAGGATTCAGTTCACGACAGTGTCACCAGTCAATTCAGTTCACATCCCCTGAAGCCTTCATCAGAGATGCAATGTCTGCATGATTACCGGTGATCAACTTCTCAGGAAGTATTGAACTGACCTGCCATTTTGTTTGTGCATGGTGCAGGTACTAGAGTTGACAGAGGATTTGCTGAAGACGGCAAAACAAGCAGAAGCAGCAAATGCTCTGCCATTGGAAACAGATTTGGATGCACTGTCTTTACCAGGACCTGCACCACATCCTGTATCAAGGTTCAGACCTGAGCAGGTGTGTATCAATCACCTGCTTTGATTGCCCATAATAGCGTGTAAATGGATATGGATGCTGTTGAGTCTTTTTGGCTTTGCTGGTGAGACCAGCAGAGCCCTTGCCCCTCTTGCTGGAATTGATCCAGACATGTAGAAGCAGATTAGATGTTTAGAACTGTATGACTTAGCCTTTATACCAATGCATTGAGAGCAGCTCTGGCAGATGGTCCTACAATTTAGGCATGTTTTGAATTTGAGCGATGACAGATTGTACCCTTTTTTGTGGGTAAAACATGAGCAGCAAATTTCTGTTTGCTGGTGGCAAAGTAGCTCTTTGAAGTGTGCAGTTGTAGAGAATCTAAGCAACTTTTTCCCACATGCTTCATGCACAGCAGGATTTGTCCCTTTCTGATGACATTCCTGGGAGACTGCCAGCTGGTTCAAAGGTGCTTGCTGTTTGGAGCGAAGATGGTGAATGGTATGCAGTTTAACCCTAGAGAGCACTCAACTCAATGTGCTTTGTTGTAGTCACTCTTGATATGCCCCCAAGTTTTTTTGAAACACATGTCAAGACCATGTGCAACGCATCTAGGACAAGGCCGTGATTGTATTATCTCAGCATATCTGGATGACTCAAAAAAACCATAGTTTCCTTTTGTAGGTACATGAGGAAAACTCAAGCCACAGCTATAAACCTCAAGGTCCTGAGTGATTGAGTGGCGCAAGTGATTTGGTAATTTTTAGATCCTGCTGTTTTGGTCTGTCAGAAGGGAAATTAGGTGGGTCCATCATGGAAGTATTGACAGCACAGTGATACAATTTGTAAGAGAATTTTGACTGTTTTTGGCAGAGGAACAGTCCCACAGACTGATGTTACATGTCCTGTAGGTGCATGACAGCAGTTATATGGGTGCTATTTGCTGCTGGTTTTTTGCCATCTGTACTTTTATGTAGTGCTGAGATTCCTATTTTTTTTAATGCTGTTTTGCAGGTACACAGCCACAGTAAAGGCAGTTACTCCAATCGGCTATATTGTGACATATGATGACTGGGGCAATACAGAGGAGGTAGGTGCTAGATGATTTGTTTGGATGCACCTGTGAGCTGCTTTGCATGGTGCACTCCATTAGCTCTGACTTGGTGTTGTATTATTTATTGATCAGGAATCAGTTAGGTCTCTCAGATCATCTATGTGACTGGCTGTCAACTGTTGAAGCTTTGTTCTTCCTTGAAGATCTTGAGAATAACCTTTAAAGATGGAGTCCTGAATGGAAAATCCTGTTTGGGAAAGGCACTTTTGGGAGTTGTAGCTAACTGGTTCAGAGTCTAAATACATGCCATATATTTCTGTTGCTGTCCTGCTATTCCTGCTAATAATATTCTCGATTCTTCACAAGAACAAAGTAAAGCTGGGAAAGTTGGATTGAACATATGCAGGTAGATCTTTCTAATGTGAGGGCATTGGAAACTGGAGAGGATGATGTGGATGAAGCCAAATCTGATCTGGACATCAACATAGATGAGGATGCTGATGCATTGTTGGGAGCAGAGCGTGATGCAGAGGCAACACGGCAAGCCATAAAGCGCAAAATTGCCCAGGCAGCAGATGTGGATGTTATTTCACGAGACCTCCCCCCCAAGCTGCGCATAAATTCTGATGATCCTGAAGATGTGGTGACTGCTCTTTTCCCTAATCCTTTATGCATAGAGTTTGGTTCATTGAATGAGATTGTGAGTCTAAGTCCTCAAATGAATCAAATCAAAATAGACCAAAGGATAAAGTTCATCTTAATTTTCTCATGTGCAGAAAGCAGCAAAGAAGAAGAAAATACATTCGTTCAAATCAAAAGCAAGGCTAGAACAGATGGAGCTGACACAAAACAAGCGCCAGAATGCTTGGCATCAATTCCAGACTTCTAAGGGGAAAAGCAAGAAAGTAAGGCTTCATCATGAGACTTGGTACATTGGTTATGGTATCGACCTCCATCCAGTGCAAAGGAACTGATGGGGTCAGTGAAGTCAGTGGGTTATGTTATGCTGGCTGGTCACAACCATATATCCTGCTGTTGATGGTCTCTGGACATGCTTATGATTGTTGCTGTTGTTCAAAGCTCTCCTCAGTTTTGTTCGGTTTTTATCTGTTCCTTAGGGTTGGATTGCCTCCTTTTCCTTTTTTTCGATTTTTTGTCAGGTCTGAAATCCCTATAACCATGATATTGGTTCACCTCAATTCTATTCAGATTGACTCAAGTCATACATATGGAATAGTCCTCAGTGCTTATGAAGATACATTTAAGCTGCTTTGTGGTTTGTTAATCCTTTGGTACATTTCTGGTCATTTTGGTAGCAGATTCTAGTTGGGTTTCTGCAGTTCAGATGTAAATGCTTAAATCTTGGGTTTGAAAGAATCATATCAGATTGAGCATTGGTCTTGAAGTGAAAAGCAACTTCTGGTTTTGATTAGAGCTTGTGCTTTCAAAGTTTTCTCCAATGGCTGTGGTTGCTGAAAAATGAGAGTTGCTCTCAGGGTAGAGGGTTTCAATTTGCATTTCTGCAGTGGCAGGCCTCATCTGTGGTGCATTCCAATTCATTGTAGCATTCTAATCTGGTCTTCAAAGCTCTTGAGTCTTTTCATGTTACTGAGAGCTCATTGCTGTTATGTTTGCCAGGTGGGCTTCTTCACAGGGCGCAAGAGAGAGAGCATCTTCAAGTCTCCAGATGATCCAAAGGGGAAGGTAGGTGTCACTGGCAGTGGGAAGGGCACTACTGGGTTTCAAAAACGTGAGAAGCATCTTCATTTAAGAGTAGCCGGTGAGGATGGCGATGACCTCATATGAATAAAGTTTTGTCTGTTTCTAAAGAGCTCAAAGATGCTTGCTGGAGAGTTTGCAGTTGTAAATTTCTGTACTTGGATGAGGCTTTTAGTAATGGCTGTGGTATGCGAGGCTCATCTTCAAGTACTTAAGACCTTAAGATACATTAAGATCTTGGTGCTTTGACAAATTCACCTTGCAAGCTCATATCAGGATGTCCAACAACATGAGATGGAATTGACTCTTGATCAGGATTTTACTATAGAGGAATTAAGGGTATAGGTAGCCTTGACTATGGTTTCAGATCTCTTTACTTGTCCACAATCCCTGCACTAATTGCGGTAATTCCTCCATTGGGGAGGTTTGAAATCCTTTTACTCAGCTTACTTCACTCGTTCTATACATTCTGACAGCCGAAATCATTTTTCCTGGCTCATCATGTTCACCTGTTTCTTTCTCCTTGCATGCACATTTCACTGGAAGTGGGTCATTAGTTTGAGTGCTTTTTCTTCCTTTGCAAGATAACCATACTTCTTGACTATGAGAGTGTTGAACTGCAATGGAGGGTTTTGTTTGACACTTACACAACCACTCCACTGAATTTTCTTCCAACTCTGGATAATTGTGCAATCTTTGTATTTTGCATGGGTACATTCCACATGTACAGCTGCTGGTCATTAACATACTTGGTTGGCACAGGTCTTCCATCATTTTGTGATTGTAGTCTTTGTTTCTAATCCTCCAGTTTTGGTTTTGTATTCTTTCTTATTCTATAGAGTTGGGTTTTCTCTACTTTGCCTGTCTGCCAACATTTTCTAAGACTGCCCTGACTGTCGGCACCTGCTGTCAACAGGCTCAATTGGGGTTGGACGTCAAATATACAAAAGCACAAACGTACTTGAAACCATACACTACTAAAAATATTACCACAATTTTTCACTGTGAATACATTATCATAATTAAGGTCGTGTTTACACAACCCAAAAATAATATTGACTAGACAAACTACTACAAAGAGGGTTTGATCACTTCAGTACTTTTTGGAACTATGTAAAACTCTATTGGCACATATGCAGCATTGCCATAAGCCTTGGTAAACAGATACATCAATAAACAGGTACTGGAGAGATGTATACAATTCTCTGACAAAACTTTGAATGTTGTTTTGCTGACTACAATCAGTATTCTACCTAATTGGATGAGAGAACTTGTTTATCTAGAAAACCATGTTCATCATCCTTGTACGAAGAACTTTATCTGCTTTCACAGGGTATAGTAATGCATAGTTTGCAATAACTGCCATAGGATCTGTGGATGGCACACAGAAGGTACCACAAGATCAATTGATGCAAATCCCACCCACAATAAAGATTAGGTGTCGCATCAAAATGATCACAACTGGCATACTTCACAGAATCAAAAACTTCCAGCTCAAATACTGATTCTCTGTGGAAGCCAAGATCCAAGGAAGAAAGATGCAAGACAGATCGCAATCCAGAGAGCCAGTAGGCTACCACTGAAGCTGAAGGCAGATGCAGACTTTGCTGTCTTCTCATTGATGACAGCTGTCAAAGCCTCTTCCTCTGGCTTGTCCATCTTGCTCCTCCTTTTCCGTGCCTTCCCAGTCAGTGCACCAGCTGGAGACTTCATATCTTTTGAAACCAAACTAGTTTGGTTATCATCCAGGGCCTTCAATGATGATTTCTGAAGAGCACCAACCAAAAACATCTCATGTTCTGAAATTATTGAATGAGGTAACTTCACACATTGAAAAAAAATACCAAATCTAATTAGCAGAAGTAGCACATGGTTACAAATGCCAGAGATTCCATCTCTCCCTTCACTCTGTTCTGCAATATAATTAGCCCATTGCAGACTTCAAAGACTCTCCACTTAGGTTCAAATTACAAAAGCAACCTGTGAAAATATGACTTATAATTCCCTTACCAATTCAGCCATTTCCTTCTCTTTGTCTGCATCAGCTTTACGTAAGTCTTTGTTCTCCTTCTTGAGCTTGGACTTTTCTGCCTCTGCAGCCTTCACTCTGCTTTCAAGTGCTGCTAAAGCATCTTGGAGTTCAGTAACTTGTGCCTGGATCACACTGGGATTAATCAGTCAAAAAGTTCACATGACAAAGTACTAAACCCTTCTTTTGTGCCTTGACCATGATTTGTCCCAGCCTCTTCACTTCTTTCCATGGTTGTAGTCACATTATCAGCATCCTACTAACAAGACTAAAATGGCTGCAGTCACATGTAAATTACCTCAAAAGCACTCGCATGCTGTCGTGCAGTCGCTACTTCAGATTCTGCAGTTTGTACTCTCTCTGTCACATCCAAAATTGCAGCTTCCAGCTCCCCCTCTCCCTGCATGTAGACCATTATGATACATTAGAGTACTGCAACCATTCTGAAATACTCATGCAAACACAGAAGAGCCCATAGCTATGATTCAGATCAATCTGGTAAAGGAGAGAAAGGCATTTCCAAGGGTTTCTCATCTGCTATATGAAGCTATTGTATTAAAAAACACCCCCTTCCCACTTGCAATAGTAATGGACCCATACCTGAGATGTATGGTTGGCCAGCTGATCCTTCAGTGAAGAGATCTCCTCCTGGGAAGCTGCTACTTTGTGCAGCTCTCTTGACAAGCTGACACTCTGTAAACAAGAAGGCACAATGTCGTACAACCCTGAGACAACATACTAAGGTGAGGCAGGTAAGGAAGGGGACAAAGGAGCTACATGACAATCGAACTAAAGATGGTCAAGGACAAATTCATTCTTCACAAGAAATGAGGATATGGTTATCAAGACTCATATTACAACATGAAACGCCCTGAAGCAACATTAATAATTTAGCCAAAAATAATAAGTAAACATCTTAAGCTGAGAACCCACCTGTTGTTGTTCCTTTGCATCTGCTTCCCGCAACTTATGCTCCAGCTCTGTGACTCGCAAACGCAAAATCATGGATTCAGATGCCTGTGCTCTGAGTGCCTGCAGCTCTCCATCAAGGGTTGCCTCACGAAAAGACTTCTTCTTGAGCTCATTTGCATCAGCCTCTCTCTTAGCCAAAATCTCTTGGAGCTGTCCTTGTACGTTTGCCAACTGATTCTGTAAGTCTTTGTTTTCTTCTAACAATGTTGCCATTTGTTTCACCTGCAGTTGGTTTCTGTCAACTCCATCACAACCTAACAGAAGGAAAGGATACAGAAGGCGAGCCAACCAACCAGAACACTAACACAAGATTATTTCCACAAAAGGGAATGCTGACCACTGTTGGTAAACATAGGGAGGTAAGGAGATGCAAGACAGACCTGGGACTGCAGCTGCTGATTTTCAAGGGTCACCTCTGCTGACCAGGTTTGTAGGTTGCCGACCTCTTCTTTTGTGTTTGCCAAGCTCTCTACCACAGCTGCATATTGAGATTCAGCAGCATCTGCCCTGTTATGCACAGCAACTAGCCTCTCTTGCAGTTTCAAGGCCTCAGCTTCTGCCTCCTTCAGCTTATTAACTGAGAGTTGCAGTTCAGCCATGACTTCATCTGCATCTCCACCCTTTCAATTGCAAGAGAGTTGCTTAGACTAGTGATTTGTAAACAAGCTGGATGCCACTGGAAAACAAAAATTAACAAGTGCCACTGCAGAGTTTTTTCACTTGGCTCACTTTGGAGAAATGAACACTGGGCAAGTATGACAATTACAAACAATCTGCCTAACAGCACCATCACATCCAATTTTTTACCATCAAACATCCAAATTTCCACCTACTCTGCAAGGATCACATAACATTTCTGTGGACCTCATAGGACCTCATGCCATGATTTAAGAATCCCAAGAAGACGTCAGCATACCCACCTTTTGAGAAACTGCTGCAGCCCTCTCTTCAGCTTCTTTGAGCTGCAAGTCCATCACCTGAAATTTCTCTCTCAGTTTCAAAGCTTCTGCACTCACTTCAGCATGGGACTTTTGGGTTACTGTCACAAGAGCTTCCAAAGACATAACCTTCTCAGCAGCATCCTTGGCTAGGTTTTGGTGGGTATTGAGAGCACCCTCAAGTTCTAATGACCTGTCACTTACCTCCTTCAAACTGCCTTCATGGTGAGTGGCCCTTTCCTCTGCAATCCTAACTCTTTCCAGCAGTTCACATTCGGCTGTTTGGGAACTGTTTAGGTCCAGTTCCAGTTTTGCCATCCTGTCTTCAGCATTTTTGATCTGTACTCGATGTACATCCAGTAAATCCTCAAGCTCCACTATTCTTTTCCTTTGTGTATCTATGCTCTCATGCCCATCAGCTCTTTCCTCCAACTCAGCTTCCCTATCCTGTAAGGAAAAAGAAGGAAAGGTTACCAGTCAATCTCTTCTCACCTGACGACATCCAAAAATGAAAAATAAACTGCTGACAAATCTAGAGATCGGACAGCAACAATGTGTGTCCCTCTCCACCACCAACATGCGACAAGATAAAATCACATCTAAAAAGTAAGAAATTAGCAAGCATCATGTGAGGAGAGCTGTCAATAGTTTGGATGGAAGACATGCTTAGAGGTTTGCAATAATTCAGGCAACAAGCTTATTGCAACTTGTCACAATCGTCTAGATGGTGTGAGAGATCCATCAGTAATGCAGTGCCCATATTCCTGGTACGCATTCATTGCATCCAAGTGAGACAGCCTGCCTCACAGCACAATGGCCATATTCAAATGACTAGGAGCTTTATCATCACTGGTAGACTCATGTTCAGGTCAGCCATGTGTACCTGGAAATTCTTGATCTCCTGTTCCAACTCCCTCAGCTTAGCCTCTAGAAACAAACGTCTGTCTCCCATTTCTCTGGTTTGAGCTTGATGAAGAATCTCAAGCTCTGAAGTTTTACCAGTCAGCTCTCTCATCTTCTCCTCATAGTTCAAGGCACTTTCCTCAGCAGCCCTCACCTGTTCCTCAAGCTCTTTTTTCTTCTCTTGCATCTCCTTCAATTCCCCTTCCAAGTCCACAACTTTCATTTCCAATGAACCAAGTTTTTCTCCAGCCTCTTTGGCCTGCAATTGATGGCTAGTTACCATCCCTTCGTGTTCCACACACCTATCACTCAATTCTTTAGCATTGGCCTCATGCTGAGCAGCAGTTTCCTCTGCAACTTGCACTCTCTGTTTCAGATCAGCTTCTCTTTCTTGTGAGGTTAGAAGATGCTGCTTCAATTCAGACAGTTCAGCCTGCAAAGGACCAAGCTTCTCTGCAATGCCTGCTGCATCTGACTGATGTCTGGCCACTGATTCTTCCAGCTCTAAGGTCCTGCTGTTGAGCTCCTCCACAACACCCTCATAATGTAGAGCCCTTTCATCTGCAGCCTTCAACCTTTGTTCCATTTCAGGGTCTTTCTCCTGTAAACCTTGTAGTTCCTCTTGCAACTCAACAATTTTAGCTTCTAGAGTGCTAATTTTATCCTCTGCAGACTTTGCATGTGATTGATGTATGTCCAATAAACTCTCAAGCTCCAAGGATCTGTCAGTTAAGCCCTTTACATTTCCCTCATGTTGAGTAGCTAGCTCTTGTGCAGCTCTCACTTTTTCTTCCAATTCTGCTTCTTTCTCATGTCTCATTTGTAGTTCAACTTCCAACTCAGCCACCTTAGCTTCCAAAGGACCAAGTTTGGCTTCAGCATCTTTGGCCTGCAATTGGTGGGTGTTCAACAGTTCTTCAAGATCCACGGCCTTGTCACTGAAAGCCTTTGCACTGGTCACATGGTGAGCTGCCTCCTCCTTTGCAGCTTCCAGCTTTGCCTCCAATTCTGCTTCTTTCTCATGTGTCCTCTTTAATTCCACTTCCAAGTCAGCCACCTCAGCTTCCAAAGAACCAAGTTTGGCTTCAGCATCTTTTGCTTGCAATTGATGGGTAATTAACAGTTGTTCAAGATCCACAGCCTTATCACTGAAAACCTTTGCACTGCTCTCATGGTGAGCTGCCTCCTCATCTGCAGCTTTCACTTTCTCTTCCAATTCTGCTTCTTTCTCATGTGTCCTTGCCAGTTCCACTTCCAACTCAGCCAACTTAGCTTCCAAATCACCAATTTTGGCTTCAGCATCTCTGGCTTGCACTTGATGAGTGGTTAACAGTCCTTCAAGATCCACAGCCTTGTCACTGAAAGTCTTTGTGCTGTTCTCATGGTAAGATACCTGCTCTTCTGCAGCTTTCAACTTTTCCTGCAGTTCAAGTTTGTCTAACTGTGCTGCTTTGAGTTCTTGCTCAATTTCGGCCAGTTTGGCCTCTAGAGGACTCAGCTTCTCTCCAGCATATTTTGCTTGCGTTTGGTGAATGGCTACTAGTCCTTCAAGTTCTGAGGCTCTGTCCAAAAGTTCCTTTGACTTGCCCTCATGATGAATGGCCTTCTCCTCTGTCACTCTCAGCTGCTCTTCCAACAAAGCCTCCTTCTCTTGTTTCACAGCAATGTCCTTTTCCAGCTCTGCAAGTCTCTCTTGCAGCAATGCAACTTCATCTGAAGCATTTTTTGCTTCTAGTGTGTGGGTTGACACAAGGGCCTCCAGTTCCACACACCTGTCACTCAACTCCTCTGCATGGCTCTTGTGATGATCAGCCATCTCTTGTGCAGCTACCACACTCTCTTCAAGTTCAATGCTCTTTGCTTTGAGAGAGTTTGCTACAGTTTCATGCTCAGAAGCCTGTCCCATTGCTTCAGATGATTTGACCTCCAATTCAGCTACTGTTGCCTTCAAGGAGCTAACTTGAGACTCAAGCTCACCTATTTTACTTTGCGCATCATGCAAATGAGACTCCACCACCAGTGAGGCAGCAAGCTGCGCTTCATGGGATTCAACCTGTGACATGGCAAACACGCAACAATTCCTGCGTATTCAATAAGGGAAAGTCCTGACAACAAGCACATTTGTAAGAACTGTGTGTCTACATTTCATAGAGTTCGTGGACATGATTTGTAGACTAGTTTGTGACCTGATAACAGAAATTCATTTGCTCAATTTAGGAACAGCTCTGTACTGAAAGTCCCAGGCCTAGTCACTCCCAAAACTCACAACAAACAACAATGCCTTAAAAATTGGGCAGCAGCAAAACAATGTCATCCAAGAAGACCTCATACCTGAACTTGTTTCAACAACTCCTCCAGCTCAATTACTCTCCCTAGCAAATTCTGAGCATTTGTCCCCTGCTCTTGAAGACTATGTTCCAGCTTTTTGACCTGAGGACATTATGTAGAAAGTCAGTGCTTGAACTGGAATTTTGGAGTGTTGCCAACAATCCAAGCAGGCAGAGAGTATAAAAAGGTTTCAGGAGGATGTTGCTTAGCCAAAGCCACCATCACAAGATATAAACCAACTTGACACCCTCCCTTTGTTTGACACACAGATGAGAACATACCTGAGTCTCAAACTCTTCACACTTCTCCTCTGCAGCTTTCAGCATGCTTTGCAACATGGCACTTTCAGTTCCATCAGCTTGAAGCTCCGTTGCATCCATTTTCTCCTTAGCATCTCCTGTATTCTGGTCTTCATCCAACATCCCTCCAGTCTTTTCATTCTCCAACTCCTTGACCTTTGCCTCCAGGCATGCTGCTAGGGTCTTCAACTCACTGATCAACGCCTCACCTTCCTGCAGCTTTGCCTCCAATTCAGATGCTCGGATCTCAGCTTCTGTGCCATTTGCATGCAGTTTGCTTGCAGATTCAGCAGCCTCTGGTTCCATTTTCAAGTTTGCATCTAGCTCTTGAATGTGGCTCTGTAGAGAGTTTACTTGCTGTCGATACATGCAGGATAGACCAAATACATATCTAAGCAAATGAAGATTAAAATTTGACTTGGGACATTACGACGTGACAGGCTTTAATGAACCCGAATTTTTATCACTACAAATTGCAGTGATCTGCTCCCTCATCAATATGTGCTTTTCAACAATACACCATCTTATATGTTGACATCACATAAATTGCAGTCTTTCTTTTGTCCAAACACCTCCACCAAACAACACTTTGCAACCTACTCACATGGTTCTGAGATCACTTCATTATTTCACACGAGGTGGGAGAGAAAAAAATTATGTTCCTTTTCAGAATACCCAGTCCATCCTCCAATTCACTTACCCAGCTGTAGTTTATCAAGATCCACAACTATGGTTAAGTGGACCTCTTGGTTCTAAATACTTCCCTAGGTATCACTATGCCTTGGCACATAACTTCTCCCCATGATCTGGTTGCAGTTATGTTACAAGGAAGTTCCTGCAAAGTGGTCTTCCTCAAATCTGCGGCAGTAACCTTGTGTTGCAAGAGATCATAACATACAAATACTCCCTTTTCAATCACACTAGTATGGATCCATACATCCTCAACAAGCTGTGTGCTCCTCTTCCAGGACACATGAGGCAACTAGAGCACTGCTGAACAGTCCATTGGTTTTATGTCTGCAAATTTTTACCTCTTCCCATTGTCCATCTGAAGTGGCAGAGACGGTGGCTTCAAATTCAGCACCCTGTTCTTCCAAATCAGCACCATGGTCGGTGCTGTTAGCATGGTCAGATTCTTCCTCCAAGGCTTCAGCTTTTGGTGCCTGTTCTTCCAAGCCAGTACCATGGTCGATGCTCTTAGCATCATTGGATTCTTCCCCCACAGCCTCAACTTTTGGTGTCTGGATCTGCTCCACGGACGCCTCCTCTGAGAGTTCTGTCATCGTGTGCTCCTACCCTTTTACCAGTAAACCTGATCAAGTCATTTAGACACATTTTTTAGTAAAAATCCAGCACAAAGAATGGATCTTTACTACACCCTTATTAGGTCCTGAACCATGAACTTTCCCTGCAACGCAAATTGAGTGAATAATTCAACTGAATATCTTTCATAAGAATAGAGAAATCTCCATTCTCATGATGAAGAAGAAGCAAGGTTAACTCTTCCTCAGGAAACCACAGAAAGAACCAAACAAGGGAAGACAGAAACAAACAAAAAAGTAAAAACACACACCGGTATGAACAAAAGTGCCAGTCTCACAGCTGTTCAGGGACCATCAACAGTAGTATGTATGAGAGTGACTTAACTACCACAACTTCCCCACTGACTTAATCAGCTCCCTACAGTGCGTAAAAGCCAATGACAAGCACCAACCTACAAACTGAGTTTCTGATGCAATTCCAGAAGCAACGGAAAGACTCAGCCATAATACTGGCTAGCAACAGACCACAACAACAATGACAAGACAAAGAAACAAAGAAAGACATAAAGGGAAAAGAAAAACTAAAGGAAAGGAAAAACAGGGAAAGACTATGAACAAGTGGGCTTACAAAAAGCTCCCCACTTCCAAGACCTGAAGCAAAATCATTCTAAAAATGCCAATGCGGAAATTCCAAGCAGGAATTTTTCTTTAAGAAGCAACCCTCTAGTTCTCTTTAGAAGAACTTTCAAAGGGTAGCCTTTTGCCTTCAGAAAGACAATAAGACTGACCATCTGGAAGACAAAAAACTTCTTACAACTACAAAGTCTCAAGAATCTGTAAAATTGACTGTTGATAACCCCCAGCTTCGCAGTCATTGAGATATTGGAATGAACATGAGGCAATCTAATCATTTCAATACCTGCATACTCTGGTTGAGAGCGTTGTCAAAAATGTGACAGGATAAACCTTGAGGACTTTGTCTCACATCCAGATCCAAGAAATTACAAGAGAAGCCTTTTGACGTACAAATCAACTCACAAGATGTTTTCGGGTATATGCTGTACTAAAAGAGTACTGATTAAGGTACATGAAGTAATGATTTAACTGAAAGTCACTACTCCTCTTGTGTCAAGATGTTTGGTCAAGAAAACCATAGAAATAATCCTCCATACAGTATTCAAATCAGAATCTTCTCTTTATTTTGAGTACATAACAACTAAACATGAGTGCAAGTGAGGGATCATCACTACAGTGACCCTCTAGACCTTCCCAAGTATGAGTCAGGCCTTCTTCATATTGGATGAGATTAGAAGAAATTTGTTCTTTCAGAACCAGAACATAGTGGGCCTACTACCAATTGGACAATGTTGAGATATCAACAACTACTCCCAAACCAGGATACCACACAACCCCAATGCCAGGGAAACAGAAAAAGGATTCTTCTTGGTTACTTTCTTCCCCAAGATCAGATTCCTCAGCAAAGCTGCACTCAAATCCTTCAACAGAAAACTGTAATTTAGCAGTACAAAACCCACAAGTGGCATAGTGGCACAAGTGCACTCACTAAATGCTGGAAACATCTCTTTTTCTGTAGGGAATTGTAAGTATTGTAATTGTGGGATCGTGAAAGTAGCTACGGTTTTGGGCTTCTCAAAGGCAAAACTATTCCAGAAACTACAAGGCATGACAAGAACAGAATGTCCAAGGAAGAAGCATTCTGGTAGTCATTAACAAGCCTCTCAATGTTTTCTCTATGCTGGAATCATGGGGAGAAGGGAGACAATACACTAGAATAATCGACAATGCTCACTAGTGGGAAACGAGGAGAGTACAAAGGTGCAGTATTTTTTGCAGTGTAGCAGCGAAAAAAACGCTCAAATCACCGTACATACCAAATTCTACAACGAAGATAACGATCCGATACCAAGAAAGTGCGATGAAGAAGACCAGAGAATATCACGAGGATCAGGCAGTTACCAGCCCTGCTGGCAAAGAATACGAAGATGTGAAAGCAGCAAAACACCCACCACCAATAGTAGAACAAAAAAATGTATTAGTACAGAACTGTGACCAAGATTCATATTGATTTGGGGATAAAAAATGGCAGGCACATCTGGATGATGCACAAGGACACGAGACAAGATCGGATGAATCACACACACATGAACCGCAACCAAAACACATTGCACTTGATCCTTTCCCTGATGCCTACAGAGAGAAGGGACTGTACATTGGAAAAATGAAAGAAAGCAAGCACTGTCGAGAAAGAAAATGCTCAGACAGGCAGAAAGATTTTCAACACAGACATCAATGAAGACCAAAAAATAAATAAACAAAGAGAATCCACAGATACAATGAGATAAAAAAAAAACAAAATCCCTGGAATGTCACACAGCGGCTCACAAATGCTTCCTATTGTCCAAACCCATGGAGATCTTCCCCCTCCCCCTTATCGTGTTGGCTGGATTGTCTTTTCTTTTACTCCATAGATCTACCAAGATTGCAGAACAAAGATAGACAATCGCGAGCGTGCGCACACACGGAGCCACAATGGAGAGCCATTTTGTGTAAAGCAGACAGGAACGAGGAAGAATCCGACCAGATCCAAAACAGAAAAGAGAGTACCTGGCAGAAAAAAAACTAAACGGGAAGAGGGAGACACCAAAGCGCGCGCGGCAACAGCAACAACAGTAGCCAGAAGAGGAGATGATGATGAGCGCGATCCGATCCGATCTCGGCGTCGATTTGTCGCTGGCGGAGGAGAGCAACGAGAGGGAAGACAGAGACAGAGATAGAGAGGAGGAGCTGTTTGTTGTGGACGACGAAGCGGAGGAGGTCGCAAGAGCACAGCAGTAGCACCTCTTCTTTTACTTACGAGTTTCCGTCTTTCTCGGCACACGTCTTTCTCCTCTTCGCTGAAGTACTTAGTTTCGTCATTAGCCATCTCCAATGTTTTAGCCCTAACTAAAAACTAATTAGGGCTAAACAAATAAAGTTAGGCAAGTTTACAACAATTAATTACTAAGGGGGTAATTAAAATTGCTTTCTTATTACGCCCGCCTTAGTTAATTACGCGTTCACATCATAAAAATACTTACATTGGTACCCGAGCCTACAAGGGCAACAGCCCAAGAACTGAGCCCCCCAACTCCCTCACCCCCAAGATGAAGAACCCTGGATTGTAATAAGGGCTCCATAAGCTGCAAAACGCCCTTTCGTAAGGGCCACTTGGGATATGGAACCTTACATGCATAAGATGCCCATGTTCACAACATAGGTCCCTTATTCCCTTGTGTAAGGTGCTATTCACTTGATCTAAGAAATTTTAGTCATGTCTTTACCCAAATTAAATTGAAGAGACTTAATTCATACAACTAATGGGGTAAGTACATCTACAAACTAAACAAGTTTTTAATGTATCTTTTGGGGGTGAGGGGGATTGGATTTTATTTTTTTTGTCTATCCATTTTTCTCATCACAACTTTTTGATTTTGCAAACCATTAAGCAATGGGGGTGGAAAGGATCTTTCCAAATAAATTATCCGAATGTGAGGAATAATAGATGCTAGTCCAAAGATTCAATGCCTTAGATGGTAAGCAAGTCCATACTATTTTTGCCTTCTTGGGGGGTTCTTTTAAGGGTTTGGGTGACACATGGTGGCTAAGGTTCAATTGTTTATTTCAAAAAGAATTGGATGAAAGTGAATTATTCTTATGCCATTCGCTCCACCCGTCTCCCACCCCACCTCCCCTCCCCTCCCCCCCCCCCTAAGGCAACTTCCTCCATGCACTTTGCACAAAATTCCAGCTCCTTAGGTCCTTGGAAAGCACTTCCATATAACTGGCAGGGACCCACCCAACCAAACGGGTCCTTAGTCCACAAGGTCCATTCTCTATAGATGCAGCCCTAGAGACCAGGCCCCAGAGGAAGAAGTTGGTTGGTATGGGGGCCTATGGAGTGTCAACTATTTTATATCCTGTAATTTTTCATTTTGCTAAAAATAATTGCTTAACACAGTAGTTTACCCTAATTTTCACATTTTAAAAATTTAAGTACTTAAGTGATAATTAACCCTAATTTTTTTGTTTGTAGTTACCTACTTAAGTAGTAGTAGTAGTAGTAAGTAAGTAAGTAGCCTACCATAATTTTCCATTTTGCTGCAAATTTTAGTTTAAGTAGCCTAATAGCTTAATTCATTCATAAGTGTCACCTTTCTCCTTTGGTGACTTTGTGAGGGAAAATCAAACTACCTACCTAACTACCTACCTACCCAAAGATTATGCACCTCCTCTAGATCCAGTCAAGGATCTCGCATTATTGGCAAACATTAATTACAGTATCCACAAAAAAAGAAAACAAGGATCATATGTGTGAAGGAGGGGGGGGCATTTCTTTCTTTCTTTCTTTCTTTCTTTCTTGCTTGCTTTCTTGCATGCACCCCAGAAAGGACAACAAAACACAGCAGCATTCAAGTGCAATTCACTCCATACACTCGAATGGACATAAGACATGACAATCAAATTGCATTTCACTCCAGCACTAGAAAGGAAGGAAAGGACATTAAAATACACTGGCACCATATTATGTGCATGCAATTCACTTCTCATTAGTTTTTTTTTTTAAAACACTACCTTTAGAATTGTTTTCAGTGTGGATCTTGAGGGCATATTTATCAAGCCAAAATATAAAATCTGTCGTCCCCAAACTTGCTTTCGGGGCCTTTTGAAAAAATGAAAATGCCAGGTTCTTTGAGGTAGAGTTGGTTCTTTTTACGGTCATCATATACCCATCATATAGGTATATAACTGGCGGTTCTCAATTTCTGGACCCACCCTGCCCCCTGGAACTGAACTGACAAATCTTTTTCTTTTTTTTCTTTTTCAAATTCCTCAAGTAGCTGCACTGGCTAAGATCCTCAGCACTAATTTAGCAGTAAATGGCGACTGTCCTGGTGGGGGACTAGTAGATCTTTTTTGGAAATCCTGCCTAATTCTGGCGACCTACAGGAACACACTGTGTAAATGTGGCGATTTCTAAGTGTTTTTTTTTTTGTCAAGATACGGCGATTTTATTTATTTTTTAATCTCAAAAATCCCTTTGTTGGATTCGCCAGTCATTTTTCTTTTGTCGCCAAGTGCGAAATTCGCCCAACCCAAAAAATTAAAAAAAAAAAATTTTAAAATTGATTATGTGTTGATGATTAATGAACTGCACAAAATTCACACATGTCATTCTTGGGAAGGAGATGAAATATACAAAGGTTCTATAAAAATTATATATTAATAAACTATGCAACCCTATCTATGGATCTCTAGCAATCAGATCACTCCAATCTCACTTTCATGGGCTTCAATTAATCTCTTTTTGACAAATCTCAATTCTTACAAACGGTCAATACCACAAGTCTCACATTGTTGGTTGGATAAATCCCAATAACAAACATAACATTGAATACTTCCAACAACAATGGTCATTTTTCAAACTCAAGAATGCAAAATTCAGCTCTTCACACGATCTATTTTCACGAAGTTTGACAAATATAGGGTAGACTGGCTAATGACTAAACATTTAAATGCTTAAAACAAGTCGAATCCAAGGGGAGGGCTTGATTGTTTTTGGTATCTAAACAAAACTTGAACCCCTTCTCTTAACACATCTAACACACTAACAATCATCAAAAACGGATTAAAAATGAGAAAGTTATGGCCTCCAAAATTAAAAAAGTCGAGAACTCAACAAAACAAACCACTGAACATTATAAATGTCGATTTCCAAACACTTAAAAGATTTTGTCTATGTTGTTATGTTTCTATTAGAGTTTCAAGATTACTTGTAGAACTTCAAATGACGTTCTTATAGATCTTTAAATCATTTAAAATGAATAAAAAATAAGAAAGTTATGATGTTTGAAAATAAAAAAGGTGCACAAATTATTTTTTTAAACGCGTTTTGTAAGTTGGAAAGCTTATTTTTCTTCTTGTTAACTTTTTGTTCTTTCTTTTCCTTTGCACTTGCAACATGATTTCACTTTTTTTACATTTTCCTTTACTTTTAAAGTGCATCTCCTAAACAAGCACTTGGAGCAACAAATTTTGCATAACCTTCACAAGAAAGAAAAAAAACGGTTCTCATAACAAGGAATTCATCCCTTTCATCATAAACAATCTCAATTAAAAACTTTCACACCTCACTATTTGAAAAAATCTAAAAAATACTTAGCTACTTTCATATGAGAAGTTCTTGGTACTTATTTTCCACACTAGTTCCTTCCTTGATTAAGGTCCAACAAAAATAACTATGCAAAAAAAACACATGAAAGGAAGTTTACCCAAAACATAACCACGAACACAGTGAGCACCATCGAAAATAAAAACTCGTGACATTCATAACCTACAAGAAAACAAACAAGGAGCAAAACCAAAAACAACAATGCCTCTTATGATCATCATCAATTGTTGAAAGCCTTGTCGACTTTTGCTTTCAACGGTTGATGGTACCGATTCATCCATATATGGTATCATCACTAATTTTTCATCACAATGGCTTATTATAATTGTATAATAAAAAAATCTAGCACCCTCATCAAGGTTTTTCTATAAACCTTCCTTTAAAAAAATAGTTGCTTATATGTGTATATTTAAAGTCTGGGGTTTTTTTATAACCTTCCTTTAAAAAAGTTGTTGTTTATCCTTAAAGTCATGCCTAATTGGACCTAATTTGATCTCCATTCCATCCCCACTTTTTGGTTGATTATAAAGTTTGTCAAACTAAGAATCAACAATCATAAGTAAGAATTAATTTCATATCAAAAGAATGGGGATTATTCAATTGGGTACCCACACACTTAAAGCATTCATTTCCAACACCTATAAACCCACATATGGTTCAAATGGCACTATTTAAACTATGTTAAATTATTTTAACATTTGTTTCCAAAAACATTAAACCCAAACGGCATCATATAAACACAAATGTGTACCCATAGAAGTTTAATTCAAATGATAAATGGTTAGCACACTTGCCATTCACAAAACAAATGCATTAAATGAAATTGTCCTGTCAAAATTTGTGTTTATAATTATTAATTTATCGTCTTTGGTTTTTATCAAATCCCACTTCTAAAGGTAGTAATTTAGAATGTCCACTTCAAATTGGAATCACTTTTTAAAGGAATGTCTTTTGAGCCCTAGCTTACAATTCCACATTCTTACCAATAATTTTATGCCAACTTTTATTGATTTGGTGTAAACACCATAACAATGAAGGATCCTTGTGGGGCTAAAGATGTGGTAGAATATGGTCAATTACAATGGCATCATGGAAAAATGACAATATGATGCTAACACAACATTGGAGCTTGATTTTCTAAATATGTGCCAGCTCTAGGGTACAAGGGGAAGGAAACCATATTGCGATTAGAGGTTCAAGTTACGAAAACTTGAAAAAATAATGTAACACCAATTAAGGCTTGGAAGAGTTCACAAAGTTGTGACAAAAGCATAACCATGACCACAATAAACACACCTCCCAAAGAGAAATGTCATGAGAACAACAATTGAAAAGAAGAATGTCTTTGTTTTTGAAGACATCACCTTCCAAAGATGGGAACATTAACACAATTGTTTTCTTTCACCCTAAATCACAAAGGTGCTTTTCTTTTTAAACTCCTATTCCTCACATGTGAAGATGAGCTTGTATTCATTCTTGAATCCCTAAATGAGCAAGGCACACGTTCATCTTTTTCATTTTGTTGCATTTGAAATATCCACAAAACTTTCAACTTGTACTAGAAAGCCTTGGATGATAGGGAGCATGCATGTGATTTCATAATGTTTAACCGATTAAAACCAATGTTGAGCAAGTACTTAGTTTAGTTGGTTAGAAGTTAGAATCATGGATTCTAGTTCCACTTAGTAAAAAATGAGCCAAAATTAAGTCTGATTTTTGGAATAGGTTCTAGAATCAAAACCAAAAACTTTATAAAACCAAAAAAACTAGGCTTGTTTCCATTTATGTATAAAACCAAAAATCAAAACGAGAAGGAGAAATAAGATTTTTTGGGGAAATAAATTGGAAAAAAAAACTTAGAATTAAGGGTTAACTAGATGTTAACCAACCAAACATTTATTTTTCAAAAGCTTAATTTCCAAAACGAAAACGAGATCATATATATAAATTGGACTTCCATTCATGTGTGGAACTAGAGTGTGGAATTATTCTAATTTAGTTTTTAGAACCAAAATTGAAGTTTTTCATAAAAATAATAAACCACCCAACATTGGTTTAAAATGCAATGTCAGAGTTTTTTAATTTTGAGTATTTTCATCACTCAAAATTCAATAAAAATTCAAAATTATTCTCTTAGGGAAATTGGGGCACATGCCACTGAAAAGCATTTGACAAGTATGGGTGCATGAAGCCACTTTTTGTAATTTTCATTTTCAAGCCCATGGTGCAAGATAATGAAATTTAAAGCAATTTTTATCCTTGGAAATTAAATATATATATATATATATAATCAGTTATTTAAGGAAACTAAATTTCACACCAAAATATATAGACTTTGGAAAAGTACATTACAACATGTGTTCTACAACACATGTTACACTATATGGTTGTAAAGGAGCATGCATACAACTACCACTTGGGTACATTACATGGGTGTTACACTTCCACTTCATGTGGAACCTGTTTTCTATCAATTGTGGCTTCTAATTCGGTTCAATTATTGTACCCAATTCCATTCGGAACAAAAACATGTTATAAGTTGCAACAATCTACTTACCATCATTGCTTGAGATTTTTGAGTGTGTGAGAGTCAATTTGCATGTACAAACTAGTTGGTTTGAAAACCTTTCCAAGGGACCCATCACATACGTACTCAACTTTCTCTTCCATAATATGAAAACCTTCATTAAGGGATCCAGATTACACGGTGTTGTCAATTCAGGGCCCGAACTGTGAGCATCTCCACCCACAACAACAGAATAAATCGTTTATATACTATATTTTGGATGAAAAATAGCAATGTTTGGGCATGTTAATATGATCACAATATCAATTCCCCAAAAGTTATTTAAGGATTTTCCTTTGAGAATTATTTAACATAGTAACTTAGTGATAGGTACGAGTATATTTTGGATGAAGTAGAAGAGAATCTCCAACGGTGTTCAGTATGTGACTCCAGACACTAAAATTTATTGCGAAAAAGTCAAAATGTGCCAGTTTAGCTCACGAAATTGGTTTTTCTGCATCAAAGTTGTGAAACTTGCTGTGGCTGGTAAAAGGTGCAACACAGTTGTGCACTTCCGAAAAGGAGTGTAATAAACTGGACCTGACCGTGGCTGAGTATTTCTGATTGGTCGATCATAATGATTGGTCCAGCTGGTTTGCTATTTGTGGTCCCCATGAAAATGCAAGTTCCAGATACAATTTTATTGGTGGGGTTGCCCAAAAAAACAGCTAGACTTACACATGTAATTTTATTATCCAGAGTAACATACTGAGCATTGGTGGAGATGCTCTAACAATCAAAAAATGTTTGGGCCTGTAAATAAGATAAAGATACAGTGTGCTTGAAAGGCAGATAACATGGAAATACCTGTTTTTTATTGGCTAATCATAATGATTGATCCAAGTGGTGACATTTAAATAGTCTTGTACTTTGTCCTCTCCACTTTTCCATGTGTAGATAGGGGAAATTTTATCATTGTTTGTCGCTGGATGTGGTGTACACAGATAGATAGATGCCCAAATAAGGGGGTGTAGGTGAGGATGCTCTCTAACTGTAATTGGGTACCCCCTAGCTCCAACTGTGCTTATTGATGCACCTATTGGGACCCCCTAGCTCCAACTGTGCTTATTGATGCACCTATTGGGACCCCCTAGCTCCAACTGTGCTTATTGAGTGCACCTATGTTGGGACCCCCTAGCTCCAACTGTGCTTATTGATGCACCTATTGGGACCCCCTTAGCTCCAACGTTGCCTTGAGAGGGATCAACCTAAAACCCCATTGGAAATCCCTTAAAATCGACACATTACGAAGAATGAGATCCCAACGAGTAACCCACCCAAGTGTGCCAATGGTTGTGACCAGTGGTGTTTTTTTTTTTCTTCTTCAAGTTTTGTAAAAAATTTCCAATTTTTTCGAATTTGTAATTATTATTTTTGGTCAGCACAATGAGAAATTTTGCCAAGGAGAAAAAAAACGCTGGCTGTAACAAAGCAATCAAACAGATATGTTTGTTGAAAGTGGGATGTGGAGGAGGATAGAGACAGGGTATTAGAGCATCTCCACCGGTGCTCAGTATGAAATGGATAATAAAATTAAATGTCGAAGTTTAGCTGTTTGTTTTTTTTGGCAACCCCACCAATAAAACTGTAACTGGAACTGCATATTCGTGAGGACTACCAAGGGCAAACCGCATGGACAAATCATTATGATCGACCAATCAGAAATACTGAGCCGCAGTCACGTCCAATTTGTGTTGCGCCCCTTACCAGCCATGGCAAGCTGCACAAATTTGGGGCAAAAAAACCAAACTTCCGGTGCTAAACCGGCACATTTTGACTTTTTTGCAATAAATATTACTTCTGGAATCACATACTGAGCTCTAGTGGAGATGAGGCCGATACTCGGCAAGTCACTGATGTTGTGATACTCAGAAAGTACCCACCGGATATCATGGGAATTTATTGTTATTATTATTAAAAAAAAAGTGATGCCCCAATATTTTATGCCATGTAAAGGCCATGGACCGGATCCACTGTGGATGAAAAGTAATTCATATCCATGCTATAGATGGATGAAAAATGATCTGCATCCATCGGTTGATCAGTTTATGATGGAAAGGATGCCGGTTATGTCCAATAACCGGATTGACCTCGCTGGTTATTGAAAATAGCCTCATCACTCCAACCAGCCTCTCACCGGAAACCAAGTCCAACTCATTTGAGTTTTTTCAAACAGAGTTGGGGGAATCCTCCAATCACGTAGAGACCTCCTCTAATTTTCTCTAGTGTATCTGGACATTAACTTGAGAAGCATCAAATCCTATTGGCCGCTTCAAAAACAAAAATGTCTCGGATCCTATGGGCATTTTCCGAAAGTTTCTTGGCATCTTTTTTTCCCCTGATACCCGGAGGGTAAATACAAGGTATCACGGGCCACAACCAAAAAAAAACAAAATGCGAGGTCACTCTTTTTATGCTTGTTAAAAGCACATGGGTGAAGATGTTACCAAAATTTCTACCATGCACAAAAAGCACTTATTTCCTTAATTAATGCCTTCACCCGTGTGTTCCATACCTTACCCATACATACATATATCTCTTGTTGAAAAATTTCAATGGACGGTGATATGATACTTTATTTTATAGGATTTTTTCAAAGGGAGCGAGGACACACATATGGTTTTGTCGTGTCCTTGAGTGCCTATTCAAATGTGATGATGTTAGCCTTCTTGCTTTATTTATGTTGTGAACAATTTATAATATATATATATACGTCTAGGGTGCATATGTATCCATTAAGCAAAATTGTTTGTTTGTTTCATTTGTTATGCATGTATATGTATATGGTTTAGGACTTACACTCCACGTCAATGTAAATGGCATAATATAATTTATTTACACTATGTGTAATTGTATAAGGTTCACGTGAAAGGGGGTGGGGAGAAGAGAATTTGGTGATGGGCGAATCAAAGTGGCACATTTCCCCCCCCCCTCCAACCCAAAAGCGAGCTTTAGAATGCATCACGATTAATTTAATTAATTAATTTGAATTGTAATAAGTGCCCAAACTCTTGTAAAAACCTAAGCCAAAAATGATGAAAAAAAGAAGTTAGGAATGGAAATTTTACTCGAGCAATGAGGTGGGCCTACATGTGTGCCTAATATGCATGTAGAAATGTGCACGGAAGATACTCCCCAATAGCATCAAAAAAAGTTTGTCCCATATCCCATATCCTTTGCTCAAAAGTGTATCTCAAGTAAGGAAGCATATTGGAAGTACCATATTGGTAGTAAAAGCCCTTAAAAATACAAGTGTTGAACTTGGGTACATCCTTTTTTGTGTGAAAGGCCAATCAAAATGGCCGGTTGCAAAAATCAAAAATCAAAAATCAAAAATAAAAAAAAAACATTAAAAACTTTTTTTTTTAATTCAACTAAAGTTTATAGGGGAATTGAGGCAAGCTCTTGCTACTATTGGAAAGCCCTTGACGAGTGGGGTTTCACATAGGTGATTTTGTAAATATTTAGAACCAAGATGGGGGGGAAAATAATGAATTTTTAAACATTTTTGTAATTATCAATAATTTTCAATTCTAAATTTTCAATTCTTCGTAATTTAGGTTCTATTGTTTTGGTTATGTTCACAATTAGAGTAATTACGTAATCATGTTTGCACTTGGGCCAATAGCACATGTCACATTAGTTATAAATAAGTGGTGCCAAACCAATGCATGTCAAATTTCAAGGTGGACCTTTAATTAATGACCATGGTCCTAAAAATAATAATAATAATAAATTAAAGTTCTAAAATATATAACATATCTTTAATAAGTAAGGACTTATAATTCTTTGTTGGTTCTTTCATGAAATTTGTTAAGTTTTTTGAAGGTTTTGAAATAACAAAAACTGAATGTTCTTTTATTATGATTATTTTCTTCTTCTTCTTCCCAAAAAAGAACCTAGAAGTTGTTTAAGTGTGATTTTTTTGGAAAACTAGAATTGAAGGTTCTTTAAAATTCCAAAACCTTTCAAAAAACTTGGAACTTGTTCAATTATTAACAAAATCAAATAATGACCCAACAATTAAAATGTACCAATGTTGGGTAATTATCAAAAATCAAAAAATCATATTAACCATTAGTTTTCAAGGTGCTTCTCAAATATATATGATCATGGTTATCAAATAATCAAATAATTAATTCAAATATAAAAATGGATCAAAAATTTTGACAACCAATCTTGATATATAAACTAATTTTTTTTAAAAAAAACTTGGAACCAATCAAATAACCTTCTAAAACATGCAATTGAGTTTTTATCTATAAAAATAGTCTTTTGGATTTTCCTAAATTTCATCTTTAAATTTTAAAAAATCCTCACAAATTTTTTTTTGAATTGTTGCAAAAGTTTTGAATTTTTTTTGCAGATTCAATGATTCTTCACCTAGTTGTTAAAGTATCTTATTATGATAAATGCAAATAATCTTTTATTTGTAAACCAATTATTTAATTCACAAACCAAGATATATTTTACTTGTATAATTGTAATCTTAATCTTATGATTATCAACCCAAATGTAAAATTGCATTACCCATTTGCTTCCATGTATTTATGGATTTTCATTTTCAATTTTTTTTTTGCAGTAAATTTTGAATTGTTGTTCAAGAAGGAAAAAAACTCAAAGAAAAAACATTATTTTTAAGATATCCATCAAATGAAGAAAACACAACATTAGTACCCTAAGTATGATCATATAAAGGGGGGTGAGATTTTTTTACATAATTAAAAAAAAAATCCATTTCAATAGGGAATGAAACTTAAACTATCACAAAATTCAATGTAATATGAGTTTCACCTTGTCTTTGTTTTTTTGCATGACTGCCTTCATTGTTGATGTCTTGTTGTTGATATACTTACTTTGAATCTCATGCATTTGATACTATGGCACTAAGTTTCAACCCTAATTCAATGAAAAAAAATCATTTTGTAGATAACAAAGTTTGAGGTTGAAAAAGGGGTAGGAGATGAAAGGAAGGCCCAAAGACAAAGTTATTTCATAGATTTTTTTATTGTGTATAATATTGTCATAAATTTTATATTGCCATACATGATATTTTGAATTGAAATGTTTTTGGCAAGATAATGCAAGGTAAGACTTTTAACATCCTTGGTTTAGAATATTCAATTTGTAGATGTAGGTGTTGGTTCTCCCAATCCATGACTCCCTAGACGTGTTATTAATAGCATTCGAAAGCCACAAATGGTTAGGGGACAATTTTGTCACGAAAAAATCAATCAAATCTAATTGAAAATGAATTGGGAAAAACTTGTAATTTTTTAAAGATTCAAGATGGTATAATTGTTTCCACCTTCATACCCATAAATCTCAAATCATTTAGTGTTGGATACTATAAAATAAACAATTGTTTTTGTGCCATCACATGGGTGGTCAATCATTCAAACACAACATATGTGTACATGTTTATTATATTCATGATATTGGAGATATTTCTATCCACACAATTTTTTAATATTGGAACCTTTACTATTTATTGTGTCATCATATGTATTTTTTTTGTTAAAAAAAATAAAATTTCCTATCATATCCTAATAACTGTGGCCACCAAATTATTGTAAGAAGTCAATTTGCTTTGTTTGGCCTTTCAAACAACAATTTACGTTATGATAATTTATGGGTTTAAATTAATTTTGTTGTTTGAAAATGGATGTGTTTAATCCATATTCATGTGGGGATGCAATTAAAATGGATGCCATTGGGATAATAATCTTCCACTCAAAAATATTATGGCACATTTGCCATATTGTCATTTTTTTTTGTTCGTTTAACTGTATTACTATGTGAAGGATTAAATTTGACGTTCATGTTCAAATTTGGTCCTATGATCTTTTTAGATTCATGCGCAATGTAATTCAAACATTCAATATGTTTGTGATGTTATAAAGCTTGGTGTTGGCACATTTTATAATGTACAAAGATGTTAGTTTCCAAATATTGATGAGATTTAATTGCATAACCACTTGATTTCATGGCCTCAAACATGAGATTTTACATTCTACTATATGGCTACTAACCTTTGCCTTGTATTAGCCCTAAGATTATACCTTCAATGCGGATTTTTTAATATTAAACACTAGTGTTGCTCTTATGATAGTGCCGACATGCATGTATTATAAATGTATTGTATGCATTTTTTTTCATTATGCATTTCACATCATTATCGTCTTTATGGAAGCAATCATAGTTTTGGGTGAAAACATAGTTAAAAGGACCATATTTTTGGATTGTCACACAAGCATTTATAAAAATTGTAGATGAATTTAAATGTGAACTTATATTTGACATTAACATTATCAAAATTCTAATAATCCATGTTACAATAGACTTTAGTGTGAATCATATTTTTAAATATGCATGAATTCTTAAAAAATAGTGGATTCATAATGGACTTTTAAAATCATGACATTACATGTGTCACACGTACATAATGAAAAATGTGAATTCAAAAAATGTGTCATAATAATGTCAAAATATAAATTGAAAAAAAAAACACCATCAAATGTTTTTTTTTAGTGCATTAAATTTTTCCCAATACATGAAATTTTGATTTAATTTTTAATGCAATTATTTTCATCATTATTTTTATCATTTATAGTCCATTTCACATTGAAATATTCAAACTTTCACGTGATTTTTTGACCAATCACATGTTTAATGATATTTAAAAGGTGGTCTATCAATGTTTTTAATCAAAAACACAAGGGATAAAGGTTCAACCATGCTATTAGGAGCCACATGTGCCACCTTAGACCACTACTTTATTCTTAAAATATGTTTTTTTAAAATTTAATATGTCTTTCAAAAGAACATTAAAAACATTAATTTTTAAATTTAAATTATCATTTTACGGTGTTATATTTTTAAATCCCTGAATATGTCATTAAAAAATATTCTCAATTTGTGCTTTTAGTGTCAAAATTGCTTTTAAACTACTTTTATGCAATTTTAAAATAGTGGTTCCAAGAGGTTAAAAGTCATTAAACATATTTTTCACTCATTAAATTTATTCGAAATTTTTATGACATGTACATAATGTATTCAAAATAAAATTTTATTTAAAAATCTATTTTTTATTTTTTTATTTTTACAATTCAAAGTTCAAAAAATTAAGCAATGGTTATGATGGTTTTTGGTACATGTTAGTATGATTACACCCACAATTATAGTTTAATTATTGATAATTATTATAATTACATGAATTATAGGTAGTATAAAATGTGAAGTTTTCAAAATGTCAAAAGTGAGTCACCTAACCATTTTTTTAATGCCACATGGATAAGCTAATCAAGATGTTTAACCCAAAAAAACAAATTATCCTTAATTTTAAACTACCTACTTATCTACCTAACTAATAGGTATCTAATTTGACCTAAATACTTGCTTTTATGAATAGGTATGTAACCTAGGAAACTAGGAGCTACCTACCTACCCATTTACCTAAGTAAGTAAGTAGGTATGTAGCATAGGTTTACAGGCACATACTTATGTACCTACTTAGGTACCTACCAACTTAATATTAATATTTTGCATTAAATTCATTTAAAAAATTCATGTAACATATTTACATTGGGCCATGTGTCATAATCTAAGATCATCCAAGCATTTGAGTTGAATGTCCTATATTATTTTAGAATAATATTATTATTTATACATAAATAATTAAATATTGGGACACATGGCAACACATCATTTGCCCTTGCTTGCAACCAAAATACTTGAATTTTAGTTACATCTAACAATACATATACAATGGAATCAAAATCTAAACTTGTATTTGTTGAATTTGTTTTTCATCCAATACCTTTGGTTGTTTATAACTAATATCACCTACAATCTGTCCGAAACAATTAATGAAATTTTAGTTGCAAATGTTGATTGTGACTAAAATTTGATCACAAGACTAGTTAATGACTCCATAATGATGGTCAAATAATCACTACTAAACCTTCAAAAACTATGTCCAAAGATGTGAAAATTGCAATCCCTACCCAATTTTGTACCACATAGTAGTGAACTAACAACCAAGATTGGTTCTCAATTGTAGACATTTCATCACAACTTAAAACAACATACCAAATAGCTAAGCCATTACTACCTTAGTTGCCTTCATCATTTATTGATTCATGAATTTTGCCATTGTCTAATCAGAGCTATCATTTCAATGTTTTTTACTATTTTATGGCATTGGTAATAATTCATACAATGGTTTGATTACTTCATATTCTTTCATGGGATGGCATTGTTGTAGCAAATATAGGATAATGGCAAATTGGACAACATTTCTTCAGTTTTCTTTTGCCATTCCATTTACAGGTTGGGTAGCAACACTTCCATGGATATGAGAAGCAAACAATTTATGGTTTTTGGCATGCTTGCAATATTTCGGATAATATTAATCCTTTTTTTCACATTACTTGCAATGTTCTTCTTTGTTTTCCTTCGACCTACATGCTTACAAAGTGAATCCCATTTTGCATCAAGTATTTTATCCTTCCCTTCCACCTCATTACATATCCTACACTTGTTAGTGTGCAAGCTACCATTTAAGCCTATGGTAATTTTGTAGGTCAAGAATCTTGAAATTTTCTAAATGCATCATAGTTTTTTTCTTGACTATCAATTTATATGAAATGGCAGGTAGATCTATTTCAATAATGGGGTTAAACTCATCCAAAGACATAACATAATCATCATGATTTACATTTGAAAAATTAGAATTGCCAGTGAGAACAAAGGAGGGGATGACCCTTAAATACCATGAGAAGAAGAATCAACATTAGGATTAGAAATTACAAAAAGCCCACCCACATCAAGGTTCTTAATAGATGAGTACTTGAATTTATAAGATTATGAAAGTTTTAGAAGCATTATGGAAACCTAACAAACTTTGGAATTTCATATTCAAGTGATAAACAGATTGCTGGAAACAAAAATAGATGGGAAAATCCAATTTGCAAACCTTAAGCCTAAAGTGGAAATGTGATAGATTATGTATTGTCAAATTCAAATGGTAAATGCATTGTTGGAAAGAAGACTAATATGAGAATTTGTGAATTTGCAAACCTTAAACCTCAAGTGGAAACCTAACACATTTTGAACTATTAGACTTAAATGGTAGATAGATTATTATAAACAAACTAGATATGGAAAGTCATTAACTCTAAAATGAAAGACATGAGTGGCAAATAAATGTTGAGAACAAGACTATGGATATCCAAATTTGTAACCCTAAACTTGGAATTCAAACAAGATGATGTTCTTGGAAACAAAATAGATATACGAACATTAAATTACAACCCTTAAATTTCAAAGCTTCGCATTTGAGAACCTTGTAAAATGTGGAATGAAAATTCAAGTGGCATGTAGACTATTGGGAACAAAATAAATATGAAAATTCCCAATTTGCAAACTCTAAACCTAGAATGGAAAGTTGACAACTTTGGAATGGCAAACTCAAGTTGGAAATGCATTATTGGAAACAAGATAGATATCATGCTCCAATTTGTAAACCTTAAAACGATGTTGGAAACCTTCCAAACTTTGTAATGACAAGTTCAAATTGTAAATGCATAGCTAGAACAAGACATATATGAAATTCTAAAAATGCAAACCCGAAATCTATAATGGGAACCTTATAGACTATGGGATGGTACATTGAAATTGTAGATGGATTGTTGGGAACAAAATAGACATGAAACTCTAATTTGCAAACCCTAACCCTATAATGGAAACCTGACAATTGTGGAATGGCAAACTCAAGTTGGAAATGCACTGTTGGACATAAATGTGTATGATACTCCAATTTGTAAAACCGTAAAACAATGTTGGAAACTTTCCAAACTTTGCAATGATAGGCTTAAGTTACAAATGCATAACTAGAGCAAAACGAATATGAAACTTTAAGATTACAAACCTTAGATCTCCAATGGAAACCTTGCAAATTGTGAGATGGTAGATTGAAATTATAAATGGATTGTTGGAAACAAGACATAAATGAAACTCCAATTTTAAACCCTAATTTTCTAATGGGAACTTGAATTGAAATGACATAGTTAGTTGAATTGCAAGTGCACTATTAAAAACAAGACATATTTGGAACCTCTTTCAAACAAAAACCTAAGAAACTTACAATAAGAAAAAAATGTTAGGTTGGGTACAAAATTTAACTCCTTGAATAGAAGTGTACCCCTTGAACAAATCCTCCTTTAGCTCCCCTACAGTGGTTGTCTTACAATGCATTTAAATGATTGTAAATCTCATGAAACCTTAGTGAACTGATCTAGAATCAAGCAAATGGTGTTATGGATGCCCTTAGGTTTCTATCCACACAAGCTTCAGAAAAAAAATTCAACCTTCAGTTCATTAAACACAATTGAACCCATTGTTTGATGCTCCTACATCACTTGTATAATCCCTGATTAATAACAACCATAATTGTTGCACACAAAATCTTTCAAAAAACTACATTGCAAGCTATTAAGGCATGGGAAATAAGTATTTTTCATTTGTTAATAGGAGGTTCATTAGTTGGAACTTGAAGGCAAATGTTGCTTCTTTACTCATGAGCACAAAGATTTGATGCCCATTATTGAAGCACAAATTCCTCAGCACAAAAAATTGATGCCTAGTGTTGAAGCACACCCAATGCATGGCATTGCACACTTTCAAACAACATTGAATACAAAATGTTCGTGATTACAAAAGGCTCTCTACAAATATGGCAATGGTGCATCACAAGAGAGAGTCAATTGGCAATGGTGTATCAAGATGACTTGCAAGGAGAGGAAACAAAAGAGAACAAAAGCTTTGGCAAGTGCATGCAAATGGTGCACCAAACTTTGGCAACGACAATTTAGGGTTTGGAACATACAAGCTATGTCAATTGTCAACATGTGACTATTTGACAACATCAATGGCTTCCCTTCTTGCAATTCAATGACACCTTAAAAGGATCTAATGTTTTAGGGGGCGAATCTAGGTTGATGGTCCATCAAAATGTGGCCATTCCTAGTCGTCACTTTACACTTTTAGGCAATTTTAATGGTAAACCCACTTTTTTTTCCTTTGTGGTTGTAGCCAAGGTTTTAAAAAAGTAGTAATCAAAATCACCAGATTAAAAAAAAACATTGGTAAGGACTAAGGCCCTCCAATAGGGCAATTCTGGGAATTGGAGTCCTGCACTTGGCTCCTGCCTTACACCAGGCCCACATTCCCAGAACGGCTCCATTCATGGTGGTCCTTACCCTATACCAACTTTTCTCTGTACCTAAGAATTATAGCCAGGTCTAGTGTAGGGCAATACTCAAAGGTTGGTGCCCTTCCTGAAATAACAGCACCCAAGGCCAAGGGCCCCTTATTTTGGGAAATGCCCCAACCAGAGGGTGTTGCATGACATAAAGCTTGTCACTCGTAAAAGAAAAACAAATTAAAAAAATGGGTATGATACACTGGACAGTGGGCACCACTGGAAAAATAATTAAAAAATGACCACTGTCATTTTGGAAAACGGAATGCCCACCTTTGTGAGCATTCTGTTTTTTAATATGCCCGCAGGTTTATTACGCGCTATAAAGGCCTTGGACATTACATTACGAAATAAAATGAGCAGTAGTTGGGGTTTACGAAAGACAGAAAAAGACCCTTGTAGGTAGGTACGTGACTATGCGGCCATGTTTTGGCCACACAATAATAATAGGCAGAATTTGGCAGGGATTCATGATCGTAACCGGTTTCTGGACTGCATTTTCCAACGTGTCACTTGTTCATTGGTCCAAAGGAGGGGGTTTATAACACATAATCCCCCCCCCCAAAATAGAAATAGAAATCCGTTGTTGTAATATGGGCCACTAATTTCAGCCACAAAACAGAAACATCCCAAAAACAAAATCCCTTGCTTCCCATTTTTCCCCAAAAAAAAACATTTTGGGGGGCCGTGGGGTCCCATTTGAGGGGGGGGGGGGGGTGGGGGTGTGTGTTTTTTCACAGTGAAAGTGTACTAGAAAAAACGACCGCCTTATCTGCTCCATTGCACACGGACACCGGAGCTTCTTCTTCAAGCGCCGGCCGAGTTCCAACAGCAGCAGCGTGCAACGGAGTTGCAGAAGAGGTTTAGCGGCGATGGCGCTAGCAAGCTACGCGGGGCGGCATTTCTCTTCTCTTCTTGTGGCACAACCATGCAGCAGTAGCTGCAGTAATGATGGAGAAGAGAATACAAGCAGTAGTAGAAGGTGGAGTTTTAGAAATGGAGTTTTACTACCACCTTCGTGTGTTTCGTTTGTGGAGTTTCAACAGTTGCGGGATGTGTGTAGGAGGAGATTGGCCTTCTCAGGCTTGTCGAGTGGGAGTGGACGACGGCGTCGTAAGGGCTTGGTGGTGTGTATGGCAGCAGCTGCGACGGAATCTGACAAGAGAGAGATGCCGCTAGAGGATTACCGGAATATAGGGATTATGGCACACATCGACGCGGGTAAGACGACGACGACGGAGCGGATTTTGTTCTACACCGGCAAGAATTACAAGATTGGAGAGGTTCATGAAGGCACGGCGACGATGGATTGGATGGAACAGGAACAAGAACGGGGGATTACAATCACGTCTGCAGCAACCACGGCCAAATGGAAGGATCACCGTATCAATATCATCGACACTCCGGGTCACGTCGATTTCACATTGGAAGTGGAGCGAGCGTTGCGGGTGCTGGATGGAGCGATTTGTCTTTTCGACAGCGTCGCGGGAGTGGAGCCGCAGTCGGAGACGGTGTGGAGACAAGCGGACAAGTATGGAGTGCCGCGGATCTGCTTCGTTAACAAAATGGATCGATTAGGTGCGAATTTCTTCCGGACTAGAGACATGATTGTCAGCAATCTGGGTGCGACCCCGTTGGTTCTGCAGCTCCCTATCGGAGCTGAAGACTCCTTCACAGGGATTGTAGACCTCGTGAGAATGAAGGCCGTAGTGTGGAATGGTGAAGAGCTTGGCGCCCAATTCGAGGATACGGACATTCCTGAGGATTTGGTGGATCTCGCAACAGAATACAGAGCCAATATGATCGAGACAATCGTGGAACAAGATGATGAAGCCATGGAGCAATACTTGGAAGGGGTTGAGCCTGATGAAGCAACTATCCGGAAGCTTATCAGGACAGGAACCATCTCCCTCTCCTTTGTTCCTGTGCTTTGTGGGTCAGCTTTTAAGAACAAGGGAGTGCAGCCCCTGCTGGACGCTGTCATTGATTTCCTGCCATCTCCACTGGACCTCCCTCCTATGAAGGGTTGTGATTTTGAGAACCCGGAAATTGCTGTTGACAGACAACCAAGTGACGTGGAGCCCTTCTCGGGTCTTGCATTCAAGATTATGACTGACCCATTTGTTGGATCACTGACATTTGTGAGGGTTTACTCCGGGACATTGAGTGCAGGTACTTATGTTCTGAATTCCAACAAAAACAAGAGCACTTCTCAGGTCTTGCATTCAAGATTATGACTGACCGATTTGTCAGATCACTCACATTTGTGTGGGTTTACATCGGGATGTTGAGTGCAGGTACTTATGTTCTGAATTCCAACAAAAACAAGAAGGAGCGAATCGGGAGGCTTTTGGAGATGCATGCCAACAGTCGAGAAGATGTCAAAGTTGCAAGGACTGGAGATATCATTGCACTTGCAGGTCTGAAGGACACCATTACAGGAGAGACGCTTTGTGATCCAGAGAAGCCTGTTGTGTTGGAGCGGATGGATTTCCCAGACCCAGTTATCAAGGTGGCAATTGAGCCAAAGACCAAGGCAGATGTGGATAAGATGTCAACAGGGCTCATCAAACTAGCACAGGAAGATCCCTCATTCCATTTCTCGAGGGATGAAGAGACGAATCAAACTGTCATTGAGGGAATGGGAGAGTTGCACTTGGAGATTATTGTTGATCGGTTAAAGCGGGAATTCAAGGTTGAGGCGAATGTGGGAGCTCCACAAGTGAACTATAGAGAAAGTATCTCAAAGGTATCACAGGTGAAGTACACACACAAGAAGCAGTCGGGTGGCCAAGGACAGTTTGCAGAAATTGAAGTTCGATTTGAACCCATGGAGTCAGGTAGTGGATATGAGTTCAAGAGTGAGATCAAGGGAGGTAGTGTGCCTCGGGAATATGTGCCTGGTGTTATGAAGGGGTTGGAGGAGTGCATGAGTAATGGGGTGTTGGCAGGGTATCCAGTGGTGGATGTACGTGCAGTATTGCTGGATGGTTCATACCACGAAGTTGATTCAAGTGTCTTGGCCTTTCAACTGGCAGCTCGGGGTGCTTTCAGGGATGGAATTTCAAAGGCTGGACCCCGGCTGTTGGAGCCCATCATGAAGGTGGAGGTGGTGACACCTGAGGATCACATGGGCGACGTAATTGGAGACCTGAACTCACGTCGAGGTCAAATCAACAGCTTTGGAGATAAACCGGGTGGTATGAAAGTGGTAGATGCATTGGTGCCATTGTCAGAAATGTTTCAGTATGTGAGCAACTTGCGGGGTATGACAAAGGGGCGTGCGCAGTATACTATGCAGCTTGCAAAGTTTGATGTAGTGCCACAACATATCCAAAACCAGATTGCAGCCAAAAATCAAACAGTGGCTGCCTGATGGTCCACATTGGTTCCTTGTAAGCAATTTTTTTTGCGAGTTATGCATTAGGAATGGGTTAATTTTTGGCTGCACAAAGCCCTTTTATCTCTAGCAGATTTTGACAAAACTGTGATTGTAGCTGGAAGCACATGTTAAAATTTGTAGCACCTGTTGTACTAGGCATGCACACTTATGTTGTGATTACATTCTGTTCAAAGAAACTCTTGTTTTATCTCAAAGGTGGAAATGGAATCTATTGTAAAACCAGCTATCCGATGTCCTTTCCACCATAGGGCGATCATGGTGAGGCTGGGAGAACAACAAGCTCCTCCAGTGCCTAATCCTCTGGTAAACATCTGGTTTTCCATGGGGAAATTTGCACAGGAATATTGAACTGTAATCACAGGGAAATCTCTGGCCAGAGAGAACATCTGTCACAGAATGTAATAAAAAATCCTGAATCTTTTTCCTCTTCCCACTTATCTGTGCACTATTTAAACTTAGGATTACCCAAACAACCGCATCAAGAATGGTAAAAATTGTGAGTTGATGTTGGATATTGGGATAACAAGAATTTGATACGGCATATCCCAAGTCTTAAGGTTGAAAGATATGTCAAATGTTATATTGTGAAAAGTCCTGGACAAGTCCACTATGCAAACCAACAACTACAATTCCCAAAGGTTGAGTGGGCCAGCAACTTTACCACCACATTGCAATTGTCGCCTTGAACATTAATTGCTCAACATTAATGTAGTTAGAGCAGCTCTACGAGCAGGAGTAAAATGGTTTGAAGGCTTATCACTTGGATGAAGTTCAAGCTTTAAATAACTCTGAACCTGAGTATGGACATGTAAATATGGATAGGATATGGGTGGGAAGGATATAGCTTGCACACTACTTGGATGAGATGAATATTAGTAGAGGCCCACGTAAGGGGTGTGCATGGATCCCCTTTTAGCATGACAACATGGTGTTGGAATATTGGCATATTTAGACAAGCTATTTTGAGAAGTTGCTTCAGAATGATACCGGGGATGAAATGCCAACTTCAACTAATAACATGCATGTTTTAGTGGTGATAAATTCATCAAGGTCATGTCTTCAATGGATGGAAGACACCAATTGTTCCATTTTGCCTGCACCATGCAATGTAATACAAAAGACTCTAGTAATCAGTGGCAAAATCCAAGTTCTTACACAAATCATGCAACCCAGGGGATAATGGACTACCTTAAGAACCTTTGAAACGGTCACCATTTCAGGGATCACCGTTTCAGGGTGTCACAATATACACCACAGGATGAGGTTTATAATACAGAGTCCATGAAGTCACATTATTGAAAAGAAAAGAAGAAAAATGAAATGTGGAGTGGAGCAAAAGAAGGAAACTACCTCATAATTGTACTACCAACAAGAAGTGACTTGATAAAGCAGTAGTACGTCTGGGTCGTGGGTTGCTCTGTGAGGAAAGGTCAAGCAAAAACCAAGCTGACTGGTGTTGCTTTGAGTAGAGGGATGAGAATAGCTTCAGGTCTGTTGAGCTCTAGACTTTGACATTATTGTGAGTAACAATTTATGTACATAAACAACCCAAAAGATTGCATTACCAAAGCACACCTATCTCCTAAGTGGCTACTCATGATAGTTACACCTAAGAGTCTTCTTGGATGAGGAAGTGCCCCATACAAAAGTTGCAGACATGACAAGTTGCACTGTCAGATTAGCTCAAGAGATTTACCACAAGACATTCCACACAGCTCCCTCAGGCAGAGCCCCTAACATGGACATGTCAAAGGTGAATGATGCAATACCATGAATTGGGAGGAATCAAGGCTTGAAACAAAGTCATCGGCATGCAAAGCAAGTTTGTGCACCATGATAGATACAGGCTCCTCATCTGCTACCTTGGTCTAACAACATACAAAATTGTACAAATCTGAAGTAAGACCAGAAAACTTACAACTAAACTCTTCTATCTGGCAGCAGGGAAGAACCTTGCATGAGACTTCACAATCACTATAGTGATTTCTCCTTTTCAGTTAACAATGAATTTTCTTGCAGTCATTCAAACTGGGAAATACTTTATGTGACACATGTTACAGACCTCACTGATAACCTGTTCAACAACAGATGGCGCATTAGGTACAACTCTGCAGAGAGTGTGCTATATGGACCATACTATATACTCGTTAGAGAAAAGTACAAAAGCTGAAAGATAAAGCATAAAGAGGAGTTGTCACCTGTAGAGCTTGTTCAAGATCCTCATGAGTATGTGATGCTGAGATGCAAATACAAGCCCTTGACGGAAGCAATGGAGTAGCTGGAAATGCTATGCAAACAACAGCCACCTGCAGATAGGTCATCTTTTTTAAGGACATAGTTCATTGCCAGAGAAAAGTTAAATGCAACATCAACATGACCAAGCAGTTTGTGGCAAAGAAATGCCATAAGCCTAAAATTGAGGGGTCCAGCTACTTGTAAAGATTGACAATTATCCAGGGCATTTGCTGTCTTTCAGACATCATGCGATGAAGTTACTAGATATGAAACTGGTACCAAAATCTCCCGAGCATTGTGTTCACACTTGCTATTTGAATAATCTGCTACTATCCCTGCAACATCTCAACAATCCAGAAATAGGGTGCATCGACAATTCAGCAATCCAAGATGGCTAAACTGAGAAAAGAATATGATTCAGAGGGAATATAGGAAGAGCCTTGTGAGTGCAAGAAGTGCGAGAATACAAAGACACAACTTGGTAAGGAAAAATGGGCACAGGAAAGTAAGTGTACATTTCACTTGAGGCACTTGCCAGAAAAAGCTGGAATCTTCCCAGGGTTATAAAGCATGATTGGTATCACTGGTGAGTCCTCATCACCCAGCACTTCAGAACCCATTTTACGATGCTCATCCCTAAAGAAGTTGCTGTTCTCACAAAACTTGTGCCAGCTTCGTGGTTCCTGAAACCCATTTAGTGTGCTCAGGGTGAATGTGATAATTGTCAATACAAGCAATAACAGCAGAAGATTTCTGCAAACCTCAGTCACTGTTGTTGTCTCCAAGAATGACTTTGAGTGCATAGATGACTTGCTGCACTGCTGGTGGAGACAGTGCGGTGGCATAGATATGTGCTGGACTCGTGGACCTCAAATACTTCACCAAATCCTGCCTGACCAACATGCCAGACCCAAGACATCATGTGAATATTAGAACTCCTTCCAAATAGATGAACCTACCAACCAGCTTGAAACAGTAGATATGGTGATTTCTCAAGGGACAAATCCTTCCATGTCTGACCAGAGGTTTAGCCTGCAGGTGCATAACATCATGAGACAACAAATAGTGAAGAAAAGGACCTCAGAGGCAGCAATGTAACCACCACAAGATCCAAGGATTTTGTGAAGGTGCCCATCATGACATCAACGTCTGCTGGGTCTACACCCTTAAGCTTGCAACTGCCTCTCCCAGTTTTTCCACTTGCTCCTATACTGTGCACCTCATTGAGATAGATGTAAGCCTGTGCACAAACAAATCAAGACATTGCTGGTGTCAATAGAAGACATTGGAAGTGTTCCCTTCATGATTGTCACCATAGTAAAATAGGACAGAAGGCAGGCAAGACCTTATATTTCTTAGCAACAGCTATGATCTCTTTGAGTCTGCACAGTTCACCTTCCTTGCTGTATATACTCTCCACACCCATAACAATTTTCTCCCGATGGCTGTGTGTTCAGGGCTGCCCATCTGAGATAGCTTCTTGTAATACTCACTCCAAGTGAGAAGGTGCTGCCGTCATGAATCTAGTCAGTTCTCAAACTTGTTTCAGCAAAGCAACTATGTAGAAGTGCAGAGATACTAAAAAACAGAAGCTGTTGTGAGTTGATCCAACACATTTATTAATAGTCTTTCCCCACATGTAAACAGGTGGCTAAGATTCAAGAGTGGGATAGAGTAAGATAGGTGTGGTGATGCCCTACCGTTATGTTGGAAAACTGCAACTTTGGCACTTGAGCCACAAAAACCAGCCACAATTGAGGAATGGTTCAGTGCATCACTGATGATTAGTCCACCCTGGATTTGGAATACAATTTAGAACACAACCCAAGTGAGAATCCAAGGGAGGCTAGCACAATGTGGAGCATCATGTCCTACACATTTGGCTGACTTGAAGAAGAGTCTCCTCTTGTCTCTCGACCATAGAGAAGTAAAAACGATGGAGCAATTGAGAGGGTGTATACTGGCCATATGGACAAGAATTATATTTCCAGAAGAACCACAGGGACAATGGAAATCTAGAGGGCAACTCCCACCTTGCCTACGAGTGTCGGGATAGTTGTAGAATTTGTGGCAAAACCCATGCCATACACCATGGCTGCTGGCTTGCCAACAAAATTTGTAATTGCCTGCTCTAGCTTTTCATGCAAGCTAGTACTACCTGGAAACATTGCCATCCATAGCTGCAACTGTAAGTACAGAAATGCATCCTTGCACCAAGAAAGAGAGCAGCTGAGCCTACAGTAGTAAAGTAGAGTGCAATAACACATGATTTTTAGCAAAATTGTATGCTTGACGACATGAAACACCATTTCAAGCAATGCAAATCCCTGCTTGGTCACTGGAGAGAATTCCAAATAGTACTAAGCATTGACGAGGAACCAACCATTGATTATATTTTACCTCAAAGACGCCAGAAACAATTGAACAATACGCACTTCAAAAAAAAAAACAGCCACTAACAATGCTGCAGTTGGTACTTCTAACCAGACCAATAGCCGGCACATATCCAGTTGACAGTAATCTCCTCCTCCTGCATAACCATATATTTGGCAATCATCCGATTTAAATGGCTAGCATGACAATAAGACTCACCACCATTAATTCAACTGGCACAAGTGCTAGCACCAAACTTTTCAAGTGACTCAATCACAAGTGGTGTGCAATTATCATCATGGCAAGCAAATCCTACGCAGTTGTATGAACCCAGGGGGTTCAGGCAACTGCGTGTATTGTTTGTCTGACTACAAGTATCAAACAGATTCAAATTAGCATAGAGATCATGAAACTTTCATCAAAACCACATCCTGTATTAACCCTTAAACATCACAGCGGTCCGATATGGTCTGCCACCACCTCACTGTTTCTCTAAAAACTGACACCCTTATGGTATAGGGGACATGTCATACCATCTTTTTCACACTTACTTATGATGTCCCATTTGGATTCCTTGAGCCACACTGACACGTTTTTTCAATCTTGTGTAGCATCTAACAACTTCACTTCCAAATTTTGCTCTTTGCCCATGTTACAAAACTGAGGAACATGTGAGAGGGGTCAGTTCATACCCTTACGTGTGTGTGCAAAACACTGCAAGGCTGAGAACAGTCCCAAAAGATTGGTGATTCTTTTCTGCCCAAAAATAGATGAATTTTGTATGATTTTGTGTAGAGTTACATTAAATGGCTGACTTTGACGATCCATTTCTTCCTCATCTCAACTCGGTTTTGCACAGTATTTTTTTTCACATCATTCATATAGAGATGTCTTCTATCTACCTTAGAATTTTTACCATCAAATAAAGCATGGTATCTTGGTGCAATTCCTCCAAAAACTTGTAATTCTGAGAGCTACCCAAAACTTCAAAAACTAAACTATCAACAGTGCAGATTTTCCATTTCTGAACCAAATCCTATTTTCTTAAATACTATTCAGCTTGAAGTCCTCTATAACTCTCTAAGGAATTGCATTAAAAAAGTTCTGACAAAAATTCATGACTTTTGGAGCACATTTGTTGTGAGGGCTGGTCCGACTTTTGTATGGGGACTTGTTTTTGCTCAAATGTCAATAATTATGGGTTAAGCATATAATCTATAGACCCTCCAAGACTTCAGGAAGCGTGAAAGGCATTTTGCTTATGAGGTGACATAAGGCAAAGTATTCACAAGGAAGCTCCATTGACTGAATGAACACCATGTTTTCACAAGTGTTGTGAAGTCTCCATACATTTTTACCATCACTCATCTGGAAAAACAAAATGGTTGATGACTTTGTACAAAGATTAGAGGGGTTAGTAGGGTGTAAGTAAGTTAGGTTAGTAATTAGGTTAGGTTTGTAGGCTCACACCTATTTATGGGTTTTTTTTTTTTTTTTTTCATTTTTCTGATGTAGCTAGGTTGGCAAGAATCCTTAAACAATTTTAGTCTCTGATGGGGGACACATTTTTAAAGGTCTCTTCAAAGTTGTAATCAATAGTAGTTATTATTGTGGCTATTTTTTTTTTAAAAATAATTTATGATTTTGTTTTGTGAATTGTTTTTAGAAAAAAGAATATTTGCGACAAAGTATTCCCTTTTTAAAAAAGGATGTTGCGTTTTGGAGATTTTTTGCCCAAAATAAAAGACTAGCACCCAACATAATTGGTTAGCATTTTTTTGAATTCTTGATATCCAATTAATTATAAATAAACAACAATTATTCAAGAACATTGATATATAAGTTAGATTTTTAAATGTGAAAATTTTGATATCTAGTCAGGATATCTGATTTTTCTAAGAAATAAAAATAATAATATCCTTATTTGATGGATAAAAGGAAGATGGATATATTATGTGGTAGATATCCCAAAAATTTGATATTTGCCCAACATTAGTATTGACTAGGGTTGGTTTCGTATCCCCATTTTGATATACCAACCAAGTCTTGGTGTATAGGTCTATCCTAAAATGAGGTACCATAATATTTTTCAAACTCTATACCATTATGTTATCAAAAATTCAAGATACCCAATTTCATGATGCAATGGTATCAATATCAATATGATTATTATGATACTAGTTAGTATAAATTCTCAATGTTGGTATAAATCTAATGTCTCATTAAGGTTTAATTTTTAGGGTTTCCTCCACTTGATGTTGTGCATAACCAAGGGCAATTGAGGTTGAAATATGAGAACCAAATTGCAACCATTGAAAAGCAAAAAGGAACAAGAGCCATGCTTGAAGGTTCAACAAAAATACATCCAACATCACTCATGCAGAGGTTAAAAATAAATTCAAAATATGAACATGGGCGCAATTGAAAAAAAAAATCAGCTCTTTTAATTTGCAAATCACATCAAGCTCTTGTGCAAAATGCATTATTAACGTAAAGAAAACTAGTGAGAATAATACAATGTCAAAAGCCTTATCAAAATGTTTCTAGAATCATTATGCAACATTAGGTTGTTATTTTGCATGGTCTTCCCACCATTGCAAGGGTAATTTTACATCGTTATCATCCACACGTATACAACAATACAAAGACAACTCAAATTTCACCAAAGAGAGATCATCTTCCTCTATAGAAGCTACAACTCCCCAAAAGGAATCATTGTTGATGGGTGTTGAAGGAGGAAGGCCCTCCACACACCCTAGGTTCCCACAAGGAATCATCACTGATGGGTGTTGAAGGAAGAAAACCTTCCACACACCCTAGGTTCAAATGATTGGAAACAACCACCAATACTGGCAGTAAAACATGTTAATCATACTCTTCCACAACTATTGCACCTCTATCCAACCTACATATAATTCCATGATGCATTACAACATTTTAAACCTTGGATTGAGTTGAAGAACACACATATTGTGTACAACAACAACATTAAAGGTCATAGCAAAAGATAGAAAACATTCCAACACATCAATCATTTCAGGCGTCATTCTACCATACAAAATTTGCAATTCTGTGTCAAACTTTCACACATCAATGGAGGGTTTAATGATATATGAGCTCGATAGTTTTGTGCATCCTAATACAAGTGGAAAATTCTACAAACAGAGCATCTAAAAGTATCCAATTATGGTTTTAAATGCATTATTCACCATAGGGCCCAAGGGTTGTGTCACAACTTTGGCAATTGCCCATGTTGAACCAGATGGTACTCGAGTTTGCAACTTGGAGGTCAGTTGGTTATAACAAAAGTTTATGGTAGCAACAGATTCCAAGGTTTCTTGAAAGAAATAACCTTGGAAGAAAATCGAATTTTGACTAGTGTCTTGAATTTTTGTGGTTGTAAGCCAGCTTCCTTACATGTCAATTCCCATTCTTGCCTACCCTTCCCTAATTTCTTTGTCCATGTAATAGTTCTCTGCAAGGCACTTTGAGCTTTGCTACACATTTCCTTCATCCCAACTCCAATATTAATATCATTAGTGGCATATTGACATGCCTTAGACATGACATGGCCAAAAATGGGTGCACTAAATGGTGCAACAAGTTGTAGTGGTGCACAAAATACAGCACTTGCAAATGTAAAAGCAAATGTGTTTAATTTTTTATTCTCATTTTAACACAAGTAATAATCTTGCTTATGAGTTGATATTGAGCCAAAAAATATTTCATTTGTTTTGCCAATGTTGCTCCAAAGGTGTATGTAGCTTCAAACAACCTTATTGTAACATGGTAGGGCACCCAATCATCATTAATAAAATTAATCACTAGCATGAACATATCAAAGCTAGTTCTAGACATCAAAAGATCAAATGTAACAATGGCTATAACACGTTGTGCAATGGTTAATAACATGTGCATCTTCATCACCTTAGTTTAACATATTTCAGATATGTTCCCAAACAAGCTATTTGCATGAAGGAAATCTAATTCTATCACATCAGTGCATTACAAGATGATGCAACCAAGGATTTTCAACAAAAGATAAAGGCATGTACCCCTTTGTAATCAATATAACCAAATCCTTTATAAACCTCTTTTGACATGGATCATTTGGTTTATAAGGGTTTTGACCCAAAAAAATCAATAGTGGAATTGGGATTTTTTGCTTACCCCACCTTTTTCATCTATTCCTTGTACTAATTCAAATTATCCCCATGCTCATTAACAATGTGTTTTTTCATACTCATGATGCCAGGCACAAGGTTGTAAAAATATATATCTTTTTTGGATCGTGTTGTGTTACTATTACTATTGGAAGCTTGAGCCATGGGGTGGCACAAAATGCACCTCATGCTCTAAATGTGTTGCATGTAAACTTGTGTAGATGGATCATTCAACACAAAAAATGCCCAGGCAAGGGAGACATGATTATGGGGATTCCAAAATGTCTAATTATTATTCGGCTCAGTAAATAAAACACCCCATGCTTCTTATTGAACATTGACCCTCTAATCATTCTTTTAGTCATTGCCTTTACAACATTAGGTGTGTCAACTCCTTGGATCAATTCACTAATGATGCACCTTCCCCATGAAGTGTTTCACAATCAATTTCAATGTAAACATTAAAATCCATGGAAGTATATGAAAAGCAATACTAGGGTGATGTAAAACCTTGAAAAACCTTAACAAGGGGAATTTTCATAGAACACAAAAACCCTAAACCTCACATGCAAAGCATTACAACAACACCAAAAACAATTAGAAATACCCACTACAAGGACATGAACCACTAAAATAACAAGATCACAAAAGCACACATACATGTTTTGTTTTGTTGATTATTGTTCACAACTCATGATATTTGGAATCATAAAAAAAAAATATAAACACATAAAATGGAAATCTAAATAAAATTTCATGAATGAAGAGTTTAGGTTCTGAAGAAGCTTGCATAATGGTTGCATTGAAACTAAGTGCAGTTGCCAAACTAAAAACATTACACCATAATTGATAGTCGTCATTGCCTTCAACATTCAACTTCACAAAATTGCCATTCAAAACACATAATCATAACAATATTGATACCATTGGAGAAGGCAACCCTAAACATGCAACATTAGTATGCACTCTATATTTGAACCGTCGAACCAAATTGATTGAATCGCTTATTGTTTTTGGCGAAATACATATTTGGGGTATGTTGGCATTGAATTGGTACCAAGTTTATTAATATTAAAGTAATTGGGTTCACAATACAAATGTTAACACTAGTGCATATACCAAAGCACAACCTACATACCAACCAACATTGTTATTGACCCCAACTCTACAACATCTCCATTATTTATTCATTAACTAGCAATAGTGAGAGGAGTTTAAATCTCATACATTAATTAATGTAATGAACTTTTGTGACAAAATTTGGAATAACATGAAATCGGCCATGATGTAGGTTAGTTCAACAAAACATTAAAGAAAAGGAAGAAGAAATCATATAATGGTTTTTTTTTTTGTCCCTATCTACTAGGTCTCATGTTCAAATCCCTATAACCTTGAACACTGAGTTGGTGTTCAATTGAGTTCTCACTAATGAAAATCATCCTACTTGAAAACTAAAGGTTCCACTCTAAAATATATGAAAATTGGGGTGAGTATTAGGAAAGTTGTAGCTTTTTTTAAAGAATTGGGTTGATTATTTTAAACCCTTGTAACAATTATCCAAATAGTTTTCCAAAACATGTGAAAACCTCAACATTGGTTCTAAACCTTAATCATGTTCTAAAAAATTAAAGAGCTAGGTTAATGAACCTACCTTAAACTATTATGTTTTTTTTGTTCTTTCATGAAAATTGCTAGTACTTTAAAGTTTTTTTCAAAAGTTGACCCAAAACTTCTTTTGATTTTAAAAATATTTAAAAAAGGAATCTAAGGTTCTATGAATCATTACATTTTCAAAACATCAAAACTAGAGGATGATTGAATTTTAAATGTTAAAAAACATGAAACTAAAAGTTATAAACAAAGTCAAAGAAGCTCACACCATTGATACTAGTAGTTTTTTGGTTCTAGCTTTGCAAAAGAACCTTTAGTTTTAGTTTCAACTTTGGTTTTTGGAAATAACCTTTAGTTTAGTCCAAGGAATCTTTAAAATTTTGAGAGACTCTTAAGTTTAGTAATGGACATGATTCTTCACATTTTTAGACTACCACATCTTGATTCTTCCAAACAGAATTATAAGTGGGTCTAATTTCATTTCAGATCTAGTTTTACTTATTAAGCATAAATTAATTTAACCCATTTTTCTTAGTAGAAGAACCATTTTGTCAAGTAGTGGCAATGGGGTTTTAATAGGATAATGCAAGCAATATGCTTGGGGAGGAGAAGAAAGTTTTGTGGGCAAAACCACGATCTAAAACTTAGGATATGTTCAAAACTTAAGATAAATTCTTAACTTACCCTAGATTGATAGGGGGAGATGACATGGATAAGACTTCAGAGTTGTAGATTGCCTAAACTAAGACATGATATTGGAGTCAATATTGTTTGGATAATGGACAATGTGAGGGATGTGTAATGATTTTTTCATCAAGCAATGTTTATGAAGATTTTCACATTGATCTTTCAAAACATTTTGTCAAGGCTATTGCTTATGAGGAGTTAAAATTTAAGGTTAAAGTGTTGTGATGGTATGACTTTGTGAATTATAGTGGGAGGTTGGCACATCATGAATAAACAAGCAATCATAAAGCTTGCTACTCGTGGAAAGGTGAGCTTCAAAAACAAGTTTTAGGAAGACTAGATTAATACTAGAGGTTCGAACATCATGGGCAAACAAGGCAGTGGTAGTGTTTCAAAAAATTATTCATGAGGAGGAGATTAACTTAAGGAAAAATGTAGATGGTGAAAAGAAAAAAATGAGTTTGGATTTTGTGAGGAATATGAATCAGGAAATAATGGGGATGTGAAAGTAGAGGGGAGAGGCAAATAAGGAATGCATGTATTTAGTTGATTTTTTTCTTTTCTTTTCTTCTTGGACTTCTTGCCCACCTTGCCATTACATTGGATTGGTTTATGATCTACATTTTTTTGTTTCCTTGTTTTCATTACACTTTTGGATTTTACTTATCTTAGGGTTTTTATTATGCTTATGGAAATGCATAAGGGATTGTTTTAAGGTAATTGTACATGACATTTTAAAGCTAGGGTAAAACCATGAGCATCTAGGAAATGTTTGGAGAAATATATATTATAAGAAATTTGCCATTTGCAACCACTTTATATATGAGTTGGGAGGAGGCAAGTCCATTGAAAATTATGTGTTAGTTGGGAAATATTTTAATAGCAAAAGGAAGAAGGGAGCAAAAAACCAATAGACAAGGTTATTCCCTTAATCGATAATAAATTGCTACCATAGTATTTTTACCATTTCGGCAACAAACTACTCAATAATTAATTAAATTTGAAATCTTAACTTTGGAACTTGGTTTTTAATTCTAATATTGTAGGTAGGTAATGGTTATATAAAACAATAAATAAAACATTGTTAAAATAATGGAATAGTCTAATGTGTTTAGATTGGTTCAATTTCAAGTCATTGTCATGGAAGGTTTGTGGTTCAAAACCTAACAATGAACTTTTAAATTTATTAAAATTTTATTTTTTAAAAATGAATATTTTTTCAAAATTTTGGCAAAATGAAAAATAATTTAATTTATGCTAAAATGGTCAAATATTATAGTAGTGCTTGCATTAAGGTACCTTGCATGACAATTTTTCATATGTTTTATGAAAGGTGAAAAAATAACCTAATAGTAAGGTGATCATGTGCATTATCTTTACACCTAACTACCTATTTGTGCATAGCCCAAAATCAAAAAAATTATAATTTTACCATTGTATAACCAATGAATAATCATCACCTTGTACCAATTGCATGCTTAAACCAAATAAGAAAATATTTTAAAAACTTGCATATTTGAAATGTGTTCCAAAAAACAAGAACTACATCCCAAAAATCACCCCCCACCCAACCTCCACACCATTGAATTTATTATTAAAAAAAAGTTACTTGCATTTTTTTCAAAAATAAAAAAATTGTTTTACCACACCCAGAAAACATTTTTAATACACATTATAAATCAATACTTGTATAAAACAAAATTTTGAGGCTAGGTTTATGTTTGGTTCAATATGCCAAAACATAATGTTCATGATTTGAACATGTATGACCAATGGTCAAACCTAGTCATGTAGTCATATGTGACATGTAAAATGCTTTGTAGCAACTATTATGATTACATGATTATAGTTATTTTTTTCATTGTTCATATTTCTAACTCAATATGCAATTAATGGCAACTAATTCTTCCAAGCAAATGAATTTTGGGTGATTGCTTATCCACATAGCCCATCACATATCACATTAATTACAAATAACCAAATATTAATCATAATGCAAGGATCTAGAGTCCTTAAATGTATACTAGCGGGTACCCGCGACCTTTGGTCAAAATTTTTGATATTAAAAAAATGAAAAAAAAACAACACTAGAATTGGACCCGTAAAATGGAATTGTTTGGTCCATACTAATAAATTTAAAAACGAAAAAAAAAAAAAAAAAAAAAAAAAAAACGATTATGAAAACATCAGCAAAAAAAATTTCCACCAAAAAGAAAAAGATATCGGTGCTACTTATTTTTTCCAACAGTCAGATTTCCAACAACAATCGATCTAAATTGTCTGATGTAACAAGGTTTCCCTTTTCACGCCATTCGATCTGAAGACCTAAACTTACCTGCCTACATCGCTGAACTTGCGGGAACACAAAACCCCCTTCCGAAGCTTACGTGTGTCTCTCCGCCACCATGACTCGCACCTGGCGCTGAAACATTTCAGGCCAAATGCGGCTCATTTCGAGACCTCGTTTCTGTCACAGACAGACTGTCTGTGCGAGGAGACGGAGGATCCAGCGAGTGTGTGTCTCTCCGCCACCACGACCCACACCTGGCGCTATTCAGGCCAGGTGCGACTCATTTCGGGACCTCGACATACGGACAGACCAAGTGAATTAATGTATAAAATTAAGGTTTGTTAGGGGTAAACTAGGAATATATTGTGTGAGGATATATATCTAAGGGTATAGAGGTAAGTTTAAGCCTAATAATAGGTAGCCTACCTATCTCCCTATGCTAGCTACATACCTAACATACCTACCTACCTATTTAACCTAGGTTACCTACTTACTTAATCTAGATCTCCTACCCACCTACCCACCTACTTATTTACTTACTTAACATACCTACTTATTTAACATAGGCTACCTACCTATGTTTACCTAACCACCTAAGTTAGGTTACTTGCCTACCACCACCTACATAACTATGTGTTTATTTGATTCTATTACCTTTTTAAACTACTTACTTACCTAGCTAAGTAGGGAAATATAATGTACCTACATAAAAGTCATTATCGTTTTTGACTATAATCATACAAGTCACATGATGAATGACATAAATTACTATGAGTAGAAATATTATTAATGGTAAAAGTCACAAGTCTAATTTTATTACATTTTCATTTAATTGGTAATGCCTTGAATTATTACAAATGTAGTCATATACAAAATAATATATGCCATGTTTTGCATAGTGGTTCTAACCAAATGCCAAATCCTACATTGGAGTCCAAGTTCAATATGGAGGTTAGGTTTGGCTCAAAACACATCCAAAGATTCCATTAAACAAAAAAATTAATTGCAATTGGAACCCACAAATTCTTTTCAACACCTAAAACCAAACAACATTAATCATTGTTAGGACAAACTTATATTACATTTTTTGATCAAAATAAAAGGATGTTTTATACTTGCATAAAACAACAAATGATATGTTATACAAGATGTCCAATATGCCTTTTCTGATGGAGGACATTAAACACCTTCTATGAAGTTTGTAGGGGTCAATGTGACCCCATGTATGGTTCTACACATGCTTATTATGCATGATGGAGAATCTATTGTTAAAAAGTTTTTTTTTTTTTTTTTGGCAAGTTTTGCTCCATGTAAACAATTGTGAACCTATGAACACCTATCTAAAAGACCATAGCCATCAAATCCATAACCTAGTTACAATTGCTTTTAGTTAAAATCACCTTAGTTTACATTTACCTACATTATTTGCCAACATCAATTCAATTGTAAAACAAAACCATATATGTGTTGCATAGTGCATTGCATTGACACCCACAATGTACATATGGCGTGTTCAACATCATGTCTTTCTAATACCTTATGTTTCCCTTATAGTATAGTAATTTAATTTTTAAAAAATTTAATGAGCATCCAAAGAAAAAATAACATTAACCAACTATTGTTTCTTAAAAATCATCCAAACCATCAAAATATTGGTAAAAATTTGTCCCCTTGCTAAAATTTAGTCAAAATATGACAAAAAATTCCCCCTACTTATTTTTAGTCATGACTTTGCTAAAGTTTGCTAACATGGAAATTTTCTAAGTATTGGCTCTAAATGTGATAATAAGACACCCTTAAAATTGTATGTTCTATTAACCTTTTTTAAATAGGTACATTAGTAGATAAATATAACTAAAGAGATGCAAACTTGAATATGTCAAAGCATCTCCACCACACTACATCAAACAACCTTTGAAATGACAACTTAATGGTGATGAGATGAAAATGCCAATGCAATGGTCCCACCACAACAATTTCATCACACAAAAATATTAGTCCCAATGGTTGGAGCTTTTATGACTAACAATGATGTGTAAGGTAACATCATCACCAAAATGTTCGATATATTGTGAAATATAAAGATTCGTTTCTTGTGTTTGTGTTTGCTTGTTGTGTTTTTGAATTTGCTTAATGCTTATTTGCTTGGATTCTTTTGATCGATTTGTCTTTGTGTTGTTTTTCATGTTCATCATGTGTTCCTTTGGGTTGCAACTTCTTTTCATCGGAACAAGTTTTTCTTCTACACAAACAAGCAGGCATGCAAGTTTGCAAGGGGGGGGGGGGGGGGGGCAACAAGGTGATGTAATAGTGCTTGTGGTAGGGCATGGCAATCTTTGAATGGGTTATGACTTGCAAATTCTTTGACAAATTGGATTTTATAGGGTGAGTTTACAGGTCCACAATGTAGAGGGTGAATTTATAGGTTTGCAGTGCAAATGCTTTAAAATATTCACAATTCACCACCTTTTGCTCGAGTACATCCACATAGTTTTTTGCCAAATTAAACCAACACCCACTAATGCATCGTCCATAAGATGCGTGTTATGATTCAATTGTTGATGAACCTCAATAAAGTTAATACGTAACCTAACCTATTTTGTAATAAGTAAGTCATATATCATAGTATCTTGGTAATCTTGGTGGCTTTGGCACAAATCCAATTATTTTTCAATTTGCTGAAATTTCAAAAAAGGTGTTTTAAGATGTAAAAGTTTGATATTTGATTGTCTTGCAAGGAGGATACTAAATCGAGGTCCACATGATCACTAAAAGAGTTCAAATTGTTTGAAACAAATTCATTCTTTACTATCGAAATTTTCAGAATTAAAAAAAAACCCAAGCACTGAACTAGGAAACTAAATTTAATGTGCTGAATCCACCAAGGTACTACATCGATATATAAATAAATAAGTAAGAAAATAGGTGACTACTAGCTAAGTAGATGGTTCACACACAAGGCCTGCTTTACTAATGACTAGCTTGTGTGTTGTTATAAGGGTTTAGGGTTTAGGGTTTAGGGTAGTGAAAAAAGAAACTGATCTAACCACCATGGTTAGCTAGGGAACTGGAACCCAACAGAAAAACTGTTTCTTAGCAATAACTCAAGATCCATCCTTCATGGTATGTGCTGGTTCACTCTGGATGTCTATGCAACAACTCCATGCAACCACTAACTTAACTTACGTAGTCCCCAAACTCATATGGGTTGTCCTATTCAGGAACTTTTTCAGATGGTTTGGGAAGCAGAATTGGCAGTTCTCTCTTGGTCCTCTTTGGTGAATTCAGTGTCACTTTTAACCAGTTGTCTGTGGCAAGGATATGGTGGAGGAGGACCAATGGTGCATCAGGCTTCTCTGCACATGCAAGTTATGAGTTATAACTAGTTTGCAGCCATCCACTGGCAATGCTGCCATGCCTCCTGACAACCAGTTATGCTCTGGAACAGGATCTGATAGCGCCCCTCAGCATGCCTTACTGAACTCAATGTGTTCTTGGGTAGAATGGGCCCCTACCCATAGTGGAAAACAATTCCACCTTTCTGGGGGCTGAACTGCAATTGCAATTTATGCTGATGATAACAACAAAGAACATGCAACATGGCGCTTGTGTGCTCAAAACTCAAATTGGGTCGAGCTTACATTAGAAGAAGCAGCTGTGGGGCTATTGGGAACGACATGAGGATGCGTAGGAACTGCAGAAACAACCCTGGGAATGAATGGGAACTCTGGGAAGAGCACCAGGAACATTTGGCAAAGTGTAAGAACAGCTTGATTTGGCAGCAAGGCAAAAAGGATAGAACGGCAGAACACATGGAGAACACATTGAAAACAAATTGGGAACATATGGGGAAGTGTGTGAGAGAGAGACAGAAGGAGACAGGAGGAGAGAGACAGAGAGAGACTTTGGAGTAATTTGAAGTGCAAAATCAAGCCAAAAATCATGTTAAAAGTGCAAAAAAATCAAGCCACAAAACATGTGTGACTTCAAGTACAAGTGTAATAGTCACCTTTGGGAATGCAGAATTCCTTCTTTTCGTTTTGCTTCCTCATCCTCAATCCTTGATCATTGTCACTTCTTGGGCAGTAAGCATGTAACAGTCAGCACAAACTTTCAGGTGAACAAATATACACAAAAATCTGCATCCTGGGTCTCTGTTGCATTTCCCAGAAGCAAATGGGAAGACTCTGTCATGATGTTGGGCTGCTAGCACACAAGATATTTATTCCATAATCAATGCAAAATTACTTGTGAGCAGAGTGCAACATCAAAGAACAAAATGGGAAGAAATTATCTACACAATAGCAATGCATAACAGGAAGGTCCACCAAAAATGTGTTGTTAAATTTCCAATTTTTAGATCGTATTCTCCATCAAAATTGTCAAGAGAGTGGAATGCTTGCCAGTAGACAAAGCTCTACTACCCATGCACCACAAGGTTGACCTGTATATTGAAAACAGTTCCATAAGTCTGCATGATGACTCTGGAACTGTACTATCTATCATGAATGGCTGTTCAAAGAATATTGACACTATGATCCTGTACAGAATGAACTTGGAACCACTGTAGCCTTTCACTGCCCAAAACTTGACACCATTGGTGGTGCTCAAGGACTATATTCGAGTATACTTTCATCCCCAATCAGATCGTATAGCAACAGCCAAAAGTATTCAATTTTTGTATTTTACAGGAATTGAAGCTCTGTCTACCTAACAGTCTAAGGGTTTATCAGAGTTGCACACTGAATGACTTCATGACTGATGTTGTTGAATGAAAGTCATGATCTGAGTCCTCTGAGAACCTGAAAAGGAGTAGCACCAGCCATTGCTACAATGCCCCTTGCAAATTCTAGACACTTTTTCAATGCCTGCCATATCACCCAAATGATTGCCATCACTCCTGTTATCACAGCAACAAGCAGGCATGGCACACTAGTTAGTATGTACACCGGCAACTACTTTGGAACCCTCACCACCAGATATTTATTCCATGAGAGACTGCAAAAACTTCTGCCACATTTTCTGTTTTTCTGCAACATCTAAGTTCAATTGTGTTTAGGTATGAAAAGATTTCAGACACAAGAAAACTGATGACTGATAAAAGCCTGAGGACTTTGACAAACCTGAGAAAAATAGCACTGCACAAACACTTAGGAATGCCACAGAGCCAATGGTAAGCCCCCCAAAGCCAAGCGCTCCAAAGTAGAGAAGTGAGACTGATGAAAAGAAGAAAGCCACGAAGAAACCGATAATTGAAACAGACATCAAGAAGCTTGCAATTGCAGCATTTGTGGCAGAGGTTAAGACAAGGAGTGCAACTATGACTATGGCCGTCAGAGCAATGAACCAAATGGCACCAATCTGCAGCCACCGCAACACACACACACACAAACTTATTATGAGGACAAGCAATGTGAAATTGCAACCGCAGTAGCAATTGCCTTGAGAGATCTTAACCTGAGAATTTCAGATCATGCGCTGCAGCACAATCCTCCCTATAGTCTTGCAGATGTTCTCAGGATTTGATTGTTTAGGTCACCTGAAGGAGATGAAGAAATTTTAGTCGAGAGATCTTAACATGAAAAGTTCTGTGGATAATGAGTTGCAGCACAATGCCCTAGCCTTTGGAAAAGTTTGGTGGATTTGATTGTTTAGGTCATCTAAAGAAGGTGAGAAAATCTCAATCAAGAGATCGTGAAATGAGAATTTTGGATCATGGGTTCCAGCAAAATGCACTAATCTTTCAGAAGTTCTGAGGATTTCATCATTTAGGTCATCTGGTGAAGAAATTTCAACTCATCAGATCACTACCAACCATTTTGAAACTCACAAACAATCCTGCACCTTGCTATGTGCTGAGGCAAATGAGAGAAGAATCTAATGTGCATGTTGTGTGTTTCTTAGGGATCTGAAAAACCTCTCAGAATCACGATAGGTGCAGCTTCTCCTACAAAGCGATATGAAAACTGCATCTAGCAATAGCAGCTATACGAGAGAAGAAGCTCTTCAGATTCACTATCTTTTGGTGTGACGGAACCAGCATAAGGATGTCAATATTAGACATGGTAAAGACGATGCACACATACAGCTGTGGCGAAGAACGGTCGCCAAGTTTCCCCCTGAAGCATCAAGTTTGCCGAGCTGCCTAACGAGAACCGCAACGCTCTCTTCAGCTGAAGCCCTTGGTGTTGCAGTGCGGTACGCAGGCTGTAAAGCAAGGAAGGCTTGTATTCCTCCGGCTGCGTATGAAAGAAGGCTATATCAGCAGCTTCAAGCATCTTCTCCGTCGCCGCTTCCTCTACCACGCGCTCATCGCTCTGCCATTTCCGCTTCCTCAGCTGCCGCTGCTGCTCCTCCTCGCCGTGCGTTTGCTGCTGTTGGTGCTGCCCCGGCCGCTCGTTGCTCCAGCTCTCCAATGCGGCAGCCATTGATATTCTAATGTGCGCGACGCCGTCGCACGTAGATAATGATCCACAAAAACTTCCAGCAGAGGCAGGCAGACGAGAGGAGCAAAGGAGAAAAACAGATTCTAACCTTTCTCTATACCGATTCAAAAAGTTGCAGCCGCAAAAACAAAAACAAAAAAAGTAAATCAAACAAAACCTCAAAACCTCCACTGGGAGGATTCAACTGTTTGAAATCGCGCCTTCAGAAAAAACACCGGCATAACTTCCTCCTCAGATCTCGATAATAACAACAAAACCGAATCCGAATCAAAGAAGAATAAAACCAAGAGATGAAAGCAAGCGAAAAGACACAGAACAAGAAGGGAAAACGCCTTCAAGCTCTTAACGAATCACAAAGCCAAAAGAAGCAAACAAACCTCTCTCCAGTTTTCCACAGATCTGCTTCCAAAAAGAAGAATAAGAGCATGATCCGTAAGAAATCAGTCGAGGATGTCGTAAGTTCCAAATCGTTGACTAGCTTTGTGATCCTAGAGAACAGAGCCAATGACGACGACGACAGCAACAACAGCAGCAGCAGAAGCTGCTGGACAAGAACAAAACGATCCGAAAGAAAGTTCCGATTCCACTAGACTTCGGAACTATTGCCTCCATCCAGCGTGGAAAAAGCACAAGAGCCGCGTTTTGGTTCACCTTTTGTTTTGTTTTTTCCTATCGCTGAGTATGTCATTGGGGGGTTCGCGTTTTCGTCATCGCGACGATTACGGCGCCCGCGAGAGACGAGAAGAAGAACGGGTCCTTCGCCACCACCACCACCGCAGCTTCGTCGCAAGAGAGAGAGAGCGAGAGTTCCAAAGCGTCGGTAGGTAGACACCATGTACACACACCAGTATTGTGCGGGTATTTGATTTTCAAGTAACCGGTGGTCCCGGTTGCTCAAAAGTCACAGTGTAACAGAACCGCCGGTTCCCTTATGGGAGACGTCAGAAGTCAGAAAAACTACCAGTTCCAGGTTTTTGAGAAACATCAGAATCAGAAAACCACTGGTTCTGGTTATTTCAGAAAAATAAAAAAATCGGCAGTTTTCATGAAAGAATCACCAATCTAAATAAAATATTTTTATTTTTTTAATTCAATTTTTCTGAGAACCAAGGTTCTGTCCCAATGACTGGTTAAATTATTTTTTTAGCCCCACCAGGTAAGTGAGTATGGTATTAATTGCGGCTGAAAACCGGCGGTTATCTTCAGTAATTTCTAATAATCACCCAACACTGATTCGCACATAGGCAGCACAAGAACGTTTTGAAAGTCCGTTAGGACTCTACGTACCCAACCTAATGATGTCTGGGCTTGCTTGTCTTTTTGTGTGTTTTGCATGGTTCAGGATGAATGGTAAGTGGTCAGGAAAACAGTTTTCTGTTGGGTTTCAGTTCCCTTGCTAACTATGGTCACTACTACTACTAGCTCAGTTGCTTTTTTTTCTTTTTTCCTACCTACTTACTAATAAAAACTCACAAGCAGGCTGTTAGTAGGTAGGTAGTAAAAACAGCATTTACCTAAGTATAAACCATCTACTTACCTAAAAATTACCCATATGAGAACTAGTTCCTCCAGAATTTGGTTACTCAAGTGAAATAAAATCCTAACCTATTAATTTCACTACGTCTGTCTGTGATGGGGTCGTCGTCTGAAGGCCGGGCTCGAGAAGAGATCGGCTCGGGATGATTTTCACTACGTCTATGATGAGGCTCGGTGTTCAGACCAACTGGCCCGGGATGATTTTCACGCTCGATGTTCAAGCCGACCGGGCCCGAGATGATCGAGGTCTCCAAATTTTATCGAGGTCCCAAGATGAAAAGTATTAGGGTTTGAACTTTGGCAGTCTCCACACCCCAGTGTGGGGGCGGTTATCAACGAAGGGTAACAGACCCGAGGATGTTATAACACCGGTTCCTTGGGCCCATAAAATAACCGGAACCGGGGGTTGTCTGATTTCGAGTTTGAATTGGAAACACCAGAACAAAAAAAAGAACCGACGATTCTCTGATTTGAAAATATGAAACAAATGCTGGATTGGACGGTTCTTGACAGCCGCACGTCCAACCACTGAGTGGTTATTGGAACCACAAACAGACGGTTCTCCGATTTTGACAAATGTTTTTTTACTATTGGGAACCGGTGAATTTGGTTACTCAGGTGAAATCAAATCTATACTATTAATTGCGTTGGTCCGTCTGTCCGTCCGTGACGTGACAGTTCTGGCAGCGTTTTCTGTGGCGGAACCAGCCACAGAGATTTTCTATGGCGGAAACGGCGTTGGTTTTTTTTTTTTTTTTCGCCCTTTCCCGGCGTAGTTTCGACAGAAACGAGGTCCAGTGTCCGTCCGTGACATCATTTTTTTTTTCATTTTTTTTTTCGCCCTTTTCCGGCGTCGTTTCGACAGAAACGAGGTCCAACCATTGATCGCGTCGTGGTGTGTGGGGTCTGACACACAGGTAAGCATTCCATAGCCATTTTCTCACGGGCCATTGATCGCGTCCTCGTGTGTGTCTTTGGACACGGGTACCCACTAGTATTAATTAACTCAGTAGTTGAGATTCATCCACAAGTGTGTCAGACCGGACGGGCATCCATCCAGTGGATGGATGTTTGTGCTGGTGGGTGCTGGTTCACTGTGGCCCGAAGACGATCAGTGATTTTTTTTTTATAAATTCTTCGATTTTGTAGAGTTGCACCAAAACAAAAGTGGTGAGCCTCCTCCAAACAGATTTTGACTTAATTGACGAACGGTTTTGTTCGTATGGGACCATTGCAAGTATAGCCAGTAGACACACCTGTGGCTATACTCTCTCCCAAATTTTTTTTGAAAAAAAAATGGGATTGGGTCTGCATGGATACCCGGACAAAGCTCACTAGAGGGGGTATTTAGTGTCAAACCCAAAAGGAGGGGTTGCAAGCGAAGCTACTTTTTCTTATTAGATATTAGATACCCTACCATATCCCAACTCCACAATAGCAGGAAGAAGGGGAGCGGGGAAGGGGGGGGGGGAGAGCAATAATTACCAGAAAATATGACCTTTTGAGGCGGGAAAAAGGGCCCTACTAGGATGCTTTAGAACATGCCCTTCGAATACAACAAGGAAATTACACTTTAGAAAATGCCCCCCAAATACATTAGAACATGCCCCACCCCCCAATGCACTAGGAAATTAAACTTCAGAAAATGCAACCCCTTCCCCCCCCCCACCCCCCTAAACCCAACCCCCACGCCAAATTGTTTTCTCTCTTGCGTGTGGGTCCCGGGCCTTTTGCATTTGGGACATTCTTTATGACTCCTCTGGGCGGGGGGGGGAGGGGGTGTCCCTTCCGCTGACACACAGAATGACTGACTGACATGCCCCCAAATTACGGTACTTACAACTAATGTCGACCGACAATTTCTGGGTACCTTAGAAAAAAGAACTCCAATAGCGATGCAATAGAATTGGCTGTGTGGCTTCTGTGACTCCAGAATTTGTTCTGTCCATTTTAAAAATAATTAAATGCGCGACGAGCCAACTTGTGGCTCAGTTTCAACTTGTCGGAATCAAATGGCAAGCTAAAGTTGTCCATCCAATGATGAGTTTTTCGGCGAATGAATGAATGAATGAATGAGTGAATGAAAGAACGAATGAATGGATGGATGATGGATGATGATAATGAACGGGTCAGCACCACCGAAGTGCCTTTTCTGAGAACCGGCGGTTCCTTTTTAAACACGAACTGGCCTGGTTCCGTCGGTTAAATTGCCATCTTTTGGAGTGGAGAACCTGACTGCCGGATATCAACATTTCAAGATTCCCCAGGATGATTCTCAAGGTTGTCTTTTTCATATAAATTTTAATACCAGTAGGTTGGTTGTTTTAGGCAGTTCTTTTTTTGAGCCACTTATCAAAGTTCAACTATTTTGGTAAGAAAAACAAGGTCTAAAAAGTGTATGATTTAATTCTCAAAAAAAATATTTTCAAAAAGTAATTAAGTATAAAAATGATCAAAATAATATTGTTTTCATCATATTTTCCAACACTTCATCTTGTTCAAATGCATCTTTGAACTAACTCTTCTTCTAAATTTTCATCCATTTCAATTCATTTTGCCATATTAAGAAAATTACTTACAACCAATCCTAGGAGCATTAAACTAGTTTTTTTCCTCATAATAGTTTGATTACAAGAGACATTTTTTTAGATTTGTAAATATTTCAACTAAAAAAAAATCATTTCCATTTCAATTTGTGATCTTATAATGCCTAAGATTTAGCAAGCAAGATAATCAACACTAAGAAACATTATTTCATGTTTCTTGACCATTGTAAAGGACACTTAATATCTTTTATGGCCTTTGTATTGTTGTAAAATTATACAACTCCATGTCAACTAGTTCTTTGGTTGGTTCACTTGTGCTCGTAGTTGTTTCAAAAATGTCAAGATTGTAATCTTCATCATTTGATTGTTATGTTAAATTATAGATTCTAACAAAGGATGTAATAAGTTCAATGGCATTCCCCAAAAAAGGAGAAACAAATGACTTTGTATCATATTCTTTCAACAATAGCCACAGTTTGTTCCTTACCAATAAATGAAAAGACTAAACAAAGACTCTTAAATAAGGTCCAACATCAAAGATAACAAGTAATTATGAGATTTTTGGTCGTCACATTTTTATAAGAATGAAAGGAAACAATCCAAAACAATATATATATATATATATATATATATGATGTTAAATGCAAATAAGGTTAAGTCAATAGCAACTCCAAAATCACCTTCCATTAATTTGTCTATGAAAGGTGACATTTCAACTTCTTCCTTTCATTTCAAGGTCATGTTATGGTAACATGCAATGCATCACTAAGTGACCAATGCTCATAAGATCAAACCAACACACAAGTAATTATAGCAAAAAAAAAAAAGACAATTTATGATGATTTCAAATATATGTTAAGTTAGAGGACGTAGCACATGCCTAATCATTCTCACAACAATTTGTCAACTATATAGTTAAAAACCATAGCTTTCATTTCCTACTTGCCCTTGCTTTTTTTTTGACCAAGTGATGCCTTTTTGCAAATTTACCTAAGTAAACTTTAACAACACATATTTGAATCTTTTGCAAACATTCTCATATGTGATGGCATATGGATAGGCTTTGGAAAAAACATATTTGAAAAAGGTCCTTTGAAAACTTTCTTCTAGCCCCAAAACTTCACAATTCACAATATATTATAGTGCAACAATCATTGCAATTGAGCTTTCATATTGCACATATAAATGATTTTTTTCTAAACCAAATGCATAAAAAATGTCGATTAAATTTGCCACCAAGGCTTGTCAAATCGTTTATGCGATTTCAATTAATACAAATTTTGTTGCCAATCAACTCCCAAAACATTAATCACCAATGTAAAAATGTCGTGAATTGCATTAGACATCCAAAGATCAAAACTAGTAATAGCAAATTACATTTTGCTAACATTGGTAATACATACAATTACTTGGTTTTTTCCACCATGTCAAGCAAATTTTCTTATGAAAAATGTTTTTTTTGAAAGGTTTAATATTTGAGGACACAAACACATAATGAGATGTTTTAGCCATACACTTTCCACAAATTGTAAAAGTATATGATTCTTCACTATCAAAACACCATGATTTTCCACAAAAGTTTTTCTTTTCCACCTCATTTTTTTATAAAAAGGTCTTTTGAAACAAAATAAATTAATATTTAAAATCTAAACACATTATGCCTTTCTTTAATAGGTTGTCTTTCCAAACTTCCTATCAATGAAATTCCTCTTCAAATTTTTTGGCAATAATAAAGTGTTATGCATCCACATGTTTTGTAAACGTTGTTGTTCTATTGGTTTTGTGATAAAACTAGATCTTTTTAAAACTTCATTGTCATGACCTTAACCTTAAGATTGTGATTTGAAGATGGGGTATGACAAAGGAAGCAAATCATGATAGTCTCATGGGACACAAATGCACCTTTTGAGAAGTGTGAAAAAGTGCAAAAGATGGGTCCCAAGCCTTAAACCCTAAACCTTGAACATTTACCTTGTTCAAGTTAACAACCCTAATGTTTGGATTTTAAACTTGCACAATGCAAAAACTTTGTGAGGGAGGGGGGTACATGCACAAAACAAATGAAAACAATGTGAAGCAAAGAACAGAGCCACAAGAGGTGGGTGTAAGTACTTAAAGCAAAAAATAGAACAAACATGTGAAAAACAAAATTGAAACCTGAGGTGCAAAGAACAAAATGAAGGCATGAATAACAAAGTTGAAAATCAAGGCATGAAATGCAAAGCCAAGGCATGAAAAACAAATTTGAAAATGTAAGCACAATAAATTATAGTCAATAATCAAAATGTATAGAGTAAAACCAAAAGCTAAAGCATAAAGAACATAACCAAAATTGAGATGTGAAAATCAAAATTGAGAATTAATGTGTGAAGAACACATCAAAAGCAAGGACATGAAAAATGAAATCAAGCCATCATGAGCCAAGGTGTGTGAAGACCAAAATTGAAGTTGAGGTGCAAATAGTAAAGTTGAGAATGGAGATGCAAATAACAAAGTTGAAATGTGAAAAGTTGAAACATGAAAAGTAGCATCAGAGTTGAAGCATGAAGAACAAAGTTGAAAGTTGAGATTAAAAAAACATAGGTGTCAAAAAGCAAGGGAAAAAAATCAAAAAATGGCAAACAAAACCAACATGAAGTAGGAAGAACAAAGGTAAAAAACAAATAATATATTTTTAAAATAGTAATATAATAATAATAATAATAACATAGACAAGAAATGAAGTGGAGAGCATCAAAAGGAGTGGAAAATACCCATAAAACGCACAAAAAACTAAAATTAAAAAATCCAAACAAAATTCAAAATGCAAAGTGCAAATTGAAAACATAGAGAGAGCTTGGGCAACATTACAAAATGGTGCAAAATGCAAAATGAAGCCCAAATGAGAGCTTGGGCACTTTATATTTGTGAAGTGCCTTTCCACAAAAAAACCACCTTTGAATAGCAACAACCTTAAACCTTAAACCCTGGCTATAGAAGTTTCTAGAAAATTAGCCTTAAAAACCTTGAAACATAAACACCCTAGTCTAAAAACCTATTTAAAAACTTTATCAACTATTTGAAACTCTAGACCTTAGTCAGTGCCTATTACCTAAACTATACTCCTAAACCTTTAAATTTGAGAATGGAATCCATGTATCCTCCATTACCTTGTACGAGTTTCAACCTTTGAAAGGATACATAACGGGTGCCATTGAGAGTGAGAACAAGTGGACGATTATCATAACAAGTATCATTGGCTATGATATCCATCAAAATTCACAATGGGAACCAACTTGACCCTAGCCAGTTTTCACCTTGTTTTCCTTGAAAACCACCCAACATTGGAATGAAACCAACACTCACCAAGGCACCATCATCCATTGGAAACTTGATATGTATTATGGAGCATGCCCAACAAGGTAAACTTTTAACCTAGGAATGGGACAAACCCATTGATAGGATGAGACACCATTCCATTTAGGAGGTAACAAGTTTTACTAATGCCTCTTCCAAAAAGCATAACATATTTAGGACTATTGCATTGGATCTAGCTTTTGGGTGAAAGTTTTATCTTATTAGAACCGTTTTCACATTTGGATCCAACTTTTGGGTGAAAGTTTTATCGTATTAAAACCAGTACATTAGGTGAACCGATTTCTTTGGTGAAAGTGTTTAGACCGTTTGGATAGATCTGGTGTTCAGAGTGTGGACATAGATGGTAGATGTATAACATTCTTATCTTATTGGCAGGGCACCAGTGTGTTTGAACATGGATATAGCCAAACAAGATAATTTGACAATTCCATTGGAGAGTTAACTAACCCTAACTCAGTTGACATATGGTCTCACCTTGGTAACCTATCATAGCCGGGACTGGTGGTAATGAGGCTGCCCCTACTAGCACCCACCAGTTCAATTTTTTTAAATATTTTTTTTTCCCTTTTTTTTCTTTTTTTTTCCCAATGTTTTTATAGTACCCATAGAACATGGAACATAACCAAGCATGCATAAAATAGGTGATCAGAGGCAGCACCGCCTAAATTACCTAAATGTCTGCCCGTTGTCGCGCCTAAATTAACGAATTGTGCGGTGGTGCAAGAGGAGACGTGTGTGTGCCTTGGAAAATCGATCTCACACGTATCACTCTCTGCAATGTTTGAGAAACGTTCGTCGGGGTATGTTAAGGACAATGACGTCCATTATGGTCTTAAGGTTGCATATTGTGATCCCAAGTCGTCGAATGTGACCGACCTTCAATGCCGCTTCTGCATTGCATTTGGTTGGGAGGAGAAGGTTGGGTCGAAGCGCAAGGCTACAACTATTGTTCAAGGATGGAGCCATCCCTTCCGTTACGATAATATTGAAAACCATCTTCGCAACCAGCATTCTGGTCAATGGGCTTTATACCAAGCTCTCGAATCCTCTTCTGAGCACGCTTCATTCTTCAATGACGTTCTGGTTGCGTTCAAGAACTCCATCAAAGCGCATTTCCTGTTGACCGAAGGAACAGAACTAGGACTAGGCCTCAACAACTCCAAGCTGACATGGATTTTGGTGGGGGTGACCACGCTCATCTGGGTCTTGTACTTCACCTACTCCACAGGTTTGCCAGAGGGAGGCGATGACTCAGGCCTCTCTTTATGACCATTGCACTAGAAAGCAAGCAAGCTACAGAAGAAACTAGAGTAATAAGTATATGAATGAATCAATGAACCGCTTGCAAGATCCCGTTTGTTCTCTGGACCAGTTGATTAATCCAACTGTACATGTGTCAATGAAGATTTTGGGTTAATCGTTGTGAGATCTGTCAAGCTTCTTGTTTTTATTTTCTTGCTCCTCCAGAATTCGAAACTGTGATTTTAGCTTATGGTGAATTTAGACATACAAATTTGAATTCACAGCATTACTACAACAACAATTTGAATTGTCTGGCGTTGGCCTTCACATGGATATTCTTGCTACTGCTGTGGGTATTTGTGATTCAAGACTAACAAGGTTTTGATTTTCAGTTTGCACTTAAGCCCCATTATATTGCAGATGGTTTGACATACAATTGTATGGGATATGCATTCACATCCAATTGCAGCTGGATTGGGATATTATCTTGTTGGTTGAAGGAGAAGGATATGTAGTTTGTTAGATATGTGTCATGGTGATCTTTACCCCTAATCACTTCACACATTTGACACTACTTTTATGTCTGAATATTTGTGATGGTTTGTAAGTACTTTTTGGCCTTCAATCTGCAGGAAGAGTGTTTTGGTTATATTTCTTCACTTTTCATATTAGAAACACAACAACAACTAGTCTTTAAATCTTCCTTTGATCAATGCACCAACTCATGGGATGTCTGAAATTTATTGGTTTTGTTTTCAATGAAGAGTTTTGTGCCCTGGATCATTTGATGTACATATCCAATAGAAAGCATTGCTTTACATTGGGAGAAGGATTTGTTCCGCAAGTGCTTATCGAACTTTGGATTAGAAGGAGTCATGCAGGCAAAACAGTTATTGTTCATAGAGCAGTTCCAGCATTGATAAATGCTAACCAATAAATTTCTGCTAAATAAAGCCTTCATTTGGCCCCTGCCTAAACTAACCATTCCTGATGCGCCTAAATCAAGTTAATTTAGGTAATCTAGGCGACTACCTAATATAAGCATGCGTGAACATAACCCATTCTTTCAAATTTTAATAAATGACCATGTCCTCTTTATATAATTAATAATATGGTGATGTGATCTGTCAAGGGGAGGCGTAGATACTTTTGTTTTCATTATGCATTTCTTGAATGATAAGTGGAAACCTTGTGTTGTGACCATTGGGTTTTTTGATATTACACACACATCTAGAAGTGCCATGGTTTTGTAAATGAATGATGTGCTTGCAAAACATGGGCTTAATGTTCATGTTCTTGCATATGTCAAAGTTGAAAGGAGTGACTTTTCCATTCACCTCTGCATTGACCTTAGTTGTGTTTTGTGAAGTGTTGGGGTTGTTGGCATCGTTTGTACGATCATGTTGGGGCTATACCATGTCAATATTCCATAAATGATTCAAAAGTATGTGATGGTTTGAATTTAATCTCAATCAAGGAAGCACGGTCCATATTGCAAAAGATTATCACTTGGACTAAAAAGAGTGGTAAGGGACGGCAAGAATGGCATAAAACATGTTTGGATAAGCAGGTGCCACCACGTAAGTTCAAGACTCATGTGAAGTCTAGGTTTGCTTCAAAAGTCATCCTATTCCAAAAGACTCTTGCATTCAAGCATGTCATTGCCCTTTGCTATGGAAGACAACAATCATTGGTTCTTCAAGGTCATGTTCCAAGCCCCCGAGTTTGGGCAATAGCCCAAGTTGTTGTTGATACCTTGGGGCTTGTGGTTCAACGATGTGTGTTAAACCAAAGTTGGGGTTATTGGCTGCTTTTAGATGTTTTTACTTATGTTATATTTATTGTATGTCAAATGTGACTAGATTGCATGGGACTTGATTTTAGTGAGACCCAAGATTTTGATGGTGAGCTTCATTTATTTCGGCAATGAATGCAAAACCAACTGGTACAAGTCCTAAACCCCCTCCTTTCATTTATGGTTTCTTTCCAAAAGGACAAAGCTCACAACATGTTGGTAATGATGTTAGACCCTTGCTTCAAGGGGTTAGGGCTGGTTATTCAATACGTTGGTAAAGAGAGAACATTGCATATTGTAGGTGAATATGATTGCTAGGTATTGTTTCCATTCATTATTTGTGCCTAAAAATATTTAAATCAAATGATGTAAATGTTGGAGCTCCTAGCTTTGCATCCCAAAGTATTGAACCCACAAGTCTTTATGACTTGATAGAGACTGATGAAGAAATAACATTATCAACGGTGAAAGAACAATTAAATCATTTTTAAATCAAAAAAGTCACAAAAGAGTGCAGAGACCCATTAGCATGGTGGAGAACACATGAAATACAATTTTCTTGTGTTGGGTTTGAAGCTTGACAAATTTTGGGGGTTGTGGGTTCTCAAATTGAAGTGAAAAGAGTTTTTAGCATTGTGGGTATTTGCACAAACCTTCAACACTCTCGGTTGGGCATATAAAATCTTCAAATGCTTATTGACATTTATAAGAACTAGCCAATCATGCTTGTGTTGAAGAGATGACATCCATAAAGCAATTCATGGATATGGAAGAAGCCTTGATGGAAGAAAATGAAGATGTAATTGAACAAATTGGGCTTTTCGAGTTGGAAGAAAGCAACAATAGGTTCTAGGTAAAATTTGTAATTTATTGCATTATGTCAATTTCTTATTTTTGTGTTGGATCTTGTTTAGTTTAGATTACGAGGTCGAATTTTGTTGTTGTTGTTTGTTGTAGATATTGGAGCTTTGAAACAATGGAGATTGGTGCTTTTAAACCCTAACCTTAGGATATGATGAACCTTTATAACTTGCTAGGATTTATGTTTAGGGTTTTTTTTTTTATAATGCCACATGGGCCGGCCACTTTAAATTCGGCATATCGGCAATAAATGTCGAATCATGTCGAAATTAGAGGACGGTTTGGTGCCGAATTTAGTGTCATGAGCTAGACTAGACATTTAGCAGTTATGGATCCAAATTCTGGACACAGTGTAAACGTCGGTCCTTAATTGAGGCCAAAAGCCACAGTACAAGAATCTTATATATTATTTCACTAAGTCTATCACGGTGGTTTTGGCGGGTGGGGGCGGTGGGGAGCCCAGTGAAGCAGCGGGTCACCCGGATTTCGACCTCAGTCTGTGATTAGACTGATCTATCTGCAGAGTCACCCAACAACTACTAAATTCAGCTTCAGTTAACAAACTGTGGTGCAAACTGATTGTATGTACAAATTGTAGCATACAACTAGAACTTGTATTATACAATTTGTAGCCGAGCTAAGCTGATCCGCATACAGTCGTGTGGCACTACTTACTTTCCCCTTGCAAACAAGTGCAACATGCAAGCTTCTCTAAAGTATATACAAGCTTGAGAGATACTGTCAACAAGAGTTCTGTGAGCAAGTCTAATGTCACGCAATTTAAAACCTGCAATAGCGCCTCAAGAATATATTCATTCTTCAACAAATTTTGTCAAGATTAGCAGCTGCTGATGATCAGAAGCTGCTACATACATGACAAAATCATATTATAACTAATTAATCAATGAGGAGGAACTGCTAGATTCTAAAATTCATCACGACTAGCAACAAATCTCATGATAATATTTGCAACGGATCTACAATTTGTAAAAGGTTAATCGAAATTCTTATGATGATCTAGCTAACTGGTTGTAGAGTGCTGCTCCATTGCTGCTGCAGGATTTCATCATCATGGCTAGATTCTAAATTCATGATTTTGTAGCCATAAATCTCATGCTGTAATTTCTAAAGGTTCGAGATTTTTATGATCTAGCTAGCTAGCTGGTTGAGTACTAGTATATCCTAGAGCACCTAATTCTGGTTACAAGACGACCAGTAACTCTTACCTCGCTATCGCAACTTCCATCAACTTAATAGATCGAGCTTTGAAAACTACCCCAAACTTTCTCCACAACATTGAATGCATGAAGAACTCGCTCTGGACTCTCTGGTGGAGTTTGTCTTCTGTGGGTGGGGAGCTAATTATCTATTTCCAGCTCCTGGGCACAGATGTTTTTCCTGAGCTCGACTATCCAAGTCTATTGCTACAATACTATCTAGATAGCTATTACAAGTGGGGTTCACTAGATTGCAGTATATCAAGAGCTACTTACATCCCCAGCTTCTTCGTCTGCATCATCTCTAGCTAGCTAGTAATGTGTAGCTGATATAGAAGACTGAAGTTGGGTTGGCGATTGTAGCTCTGGGGATTGTTAGTAACACGCTTGCATGACTGAGAACTATCTTATATTGAAGTTTTGGAACGTAAAGTTCAGCTTGTCCTTGAAATACACGATTGGTAGTTACTCTAATGGAGATGGCAAGGATTGAGGCTGATTAGCGACAGCTTGCGCGATCTCAGAATCAGCAGCGCACGCATTTCAGTCCTTTCATTTTTTTGCGCACGGTGTGGTTGTTTGTGACGACGTTGGGTTGCTGTGATGCCTCCTAAGAAGCGCGACACATCGTTCCAGGCCCATCATGTTGCTGAGTTTGGCCTGCGGATATGCAAGCGTGCTGTGGGCAACAGCACCGCTGTTGTAACGACGGTGTGTCGATTCTGCGAGGTTTTCGGAAAGGAGGAGTCAGAAGTGGGAATGAAGCATGGTCGTTCGGAGCGCGTCAAGTACTTCAAAGCACCCTTTCGTAAGGAGAACTACTCTTCGCACCACACACGGATGCATAGTACCCAGTGGGCTGAGTATCGTGAGCTAGAAGCAAACGCAAAGAAGTCGTTTTTCAACATTGGCACGATCTCTAGCTCGCAGACAACGATGCATGCCTTTGTCGCTCCTCGCACTCACTAGGTAAGTGTCCTGATCGACAAGGATATCGTCGATGTCATCATTGGCGAGATGATGTTTCACCATGAGGACATGGACAGGATTACTCGAGCTCGCCTTCTCGAAAGCTCTGTGCCGACTCTAGATTCGTCGGAGGATGCAACAGATGCCGACGACGTCAGTCAGTACGCCATCACCGTCACCAACACCAAGCAGTTTCAGTTGGTTGTACAATATTTGGCTGCTGGATTGTTGTTCCGTCAAGTGACACAGGTGATTATGGAGACGAAAGAGGTACTCGGCATCGGGAGCATTGGCTCGTGCTCTGAGGGGATTGTGAGCCGCTATGCTCGTTTTATCTGTGCGATGAATTTACAATGCATCGCGGAGCTGCTACGACAATGTTGGGCGTTTTCTGTCGCGTTCGACATGGCGACCCACATGGCAACCTCATATTGTGATGTTCGCATCCGCATTTGCCACAAATCCACTGTGCATGACTTCCACCTTCTGTCCATCCCTATGCATGAGCGGCACACAGGAGAGATTATCTTCAACACGTTCACCAAGGCGATGGACGCTCTCTTCTTAGACTGGCACGAGACGATTACTAGAGCGTCTTTGGATGGCGAAAAGAAGATGCCAAGGTGACATCAGGGCGTAAGGGCCCACCAACTCGACTTGTGTATGCAGTCGTTTTACTTGGCCATTCCCGACACGTTCTACTCGACATTTACATTGTTTGTAGCGTATCTTCGTTGGCAGCAGAACTTCATCTTGGACGAATAGAGCCAGTGCCCTTTCATTTGCGACACGCATTGGCTCAACATGATCAAAGTGACCACCTGGTTTGACCAGCATCGACTCACTGTTGTCGCGTACCTCGAGGAAAAGAAGCCAAATTGCATGCTAGATGATTTGTGGTGGATTTTGATGCTCTTCGTCCATGAGATCGCGGGCATCGCTACCATCTCGTGCAAATCCCTACAGAGGCATGGCGCGCTGCTGTGCAACCAACATCACACGTTGAAGCGCCTGGTGCTTGAGATCAATAACAAGGTTGGGATATTGACGGAGGTACAACGTGGCGCGATCGACAAAGCGACGCACCAGCTTTATGATTTGGGCGACTATGCGGTTGTATTCGCTACTGTCAGTGGATGGATGGAGGACTTGGGCATGTTCGTCAAATATTGCCTCTCCGCAATGGACAACGGGCATCGTGAGACACTTTTGCGATTGTCAGCATCCGCCATCCTCGAATTGGTGGATGGCATTACCGCTGTTGTTGCGGAGAGAACCGAAAACAACGAGGCCTACATCAATGCAACTCCTGATGTTCTACCCCATCAGCTTGTTCGCATTCTGCCCTGCAACTTCTGCGTTTATCTGCAGCGCCACAGGGAACGCCTTGATTACACTTTCAACAATGAGAAGATTGAGAATATTGGGCGCTAGCACAAGGCTTTGTGTGATTCATACCGTCGCCAACCTGATGTGAAAAGCTCCATTGACAGCTTTGACGATAGCGTTGCGTACCATGATGTTTGGATCGGTCTGCACAACATGTATCCGTTGCTGGAGAAATTCGTCGGTGGTCTGGCGACCATCTTTCCCGGTACATCCACTGTTAAGAGCGACTTTTCAGTGGTGAAGTATGAGAAGAACAAGAACCGCATGAGTTTGACTGATGCAAGCCTTGAAGGAATCCTCCACGCGAAGCAGTACCGTCATATGCACAACCTGAAGGTCTAATTCTACTGGGAATACTGTCTGAATAAACATTGCCGAATCGCGCCGAATTTAACTTTCACCTTGCGCCAAATTTAGTTGAATTCGGCATTGTTCAACAAACGCCAAATATAAAGTGGGATGCACATGGGTTCAGGTTTTTCTTAGACCTTGAAAATGGGTTTATGGGGTCTGAAATAGGGTTTTTGGAGTTTGAAATTTAGGGTCTGAAAATAGGGTTTTGAGTGTGAAATTTGAAGCTGAATTAGGGTTCATTTGGGGTTTGAAATAATCTTGAATTAAGGTCTGAATTAGGGCTTTTGGGGTCTGAAATTTGGGGCTGAATGAGGGTTTTTTGGGGTTTGAAACCAGCTTGAATTCAAGGCTGAATTAGGGTTTTGGGGGGTTTGAAATATATATATTTTGGGGAGAGGGGTCTGAAGTAGGGTTTTGTGGGTTGGATTAGGGTTTTTTTAGAGGTCTGAATTACGATTTTCTTATGGCTGAAATAGGGTTTTTTTGGGGGTTGAAGTAAGAGTTTTTCTGCATTTTATAGGACTTTTGCACTGTTCATTCTAAAATTTGGATGTTGGAACCAAAACCAAAGGTTACCCAGACCCAAAAGGTTTAGGTTATGGAACCAAAAACTCGTACCGGCCTAACTTGAAAAATGAAAAAAGAACCAGCACCAGAACTGACGCCCCTAATTGAAAAAATGAAACTAGAACCGAGTCCCATTTTTTTTTAAAAAGAACCAAAACCCAACCGAAACCATCACTTGGAAAATGATGCAAACTAGTACATACCAGTTGTTCCCACTCAAACCGGGGAACCGGCCAACACTGGTATGAACCTCCCTCGACTTCACTACAAACTATGCAAACAAAGCATTGCAAAATGCCTTTTTAAATACATTACAAATTATTGAAAAAAATAAAATCAAAACATTAAAAACTTGCATTTGGGACCTAAGCACAATCATTCATCATGCTTATTGGGTGAAAAAATATGCAACAAGTTAAACCAATTTTACATGGTCTTTCACAAAATAAAACATATCATAATTTGCAGGGTACATCATCTTATATATTAAAACTCTTGGGGATGAGAAATGAAGCAACCCTTAATTCCGCTCAAACCGTCATTCGTTTCATCATCCATTCAGTCATCCATCCAAACAAAGAGGTTAGTCTTGGTTATTCTTGGAAAGAAATCACTTGACTCAACCGCCGCCGGTAACCGATTCCAAAACAAATTGCAACGAGTGAAGAATAGTTCTTGACATCGCTGTGTCTGATAGTCAGGATCGCAGAAGGACATTTCCGACCAAATTTGGGCTCTTCCTTTGTTTTGAACTTGCTGGCGTCATCCGAGGACGAGGAACTGAAATCTAAAATCTGATCACAAGGCTGAAACTGCGAAAAATTACTAGAGATTTATTGTTGGAGATGAGATGTACAGTAAACAATCATGAGGTTAGAATATGAAATTTCCTTGATTTTTTTCTGAAGGTTCTGTTCATTTGGTGGAGAGCAAATTAGGCGAGGAATAACCACCAGGATGTGCTTTGCTGCAATACGCTAAACTTTAAAATGTGGTTGAAAGATTTGTTGTGTGGATACAAAGGTTGAGTAAATATCATTGGCGTGTAGGAGTTGTTGATTTCTGATTGCAGAGCATGATGAAGAGCAGCAAATTGTTCGCTGGAGAGCGTTGCTGAAGAAAGATTCGAAGATCGTGTAGAAGACGACGAAGGATGATATTAAGGGGCTTGCAAGTCGATTGAGGTAAGCTTCATTTCATTTTAGCCTGTGTTGTACATGCAAGCATTTAAGCCCAAGGTTTAGAAAGGCCAATGTGAAGGTTATTGGATGCCGTCTGCTCCTAAGACTAGCTTCTATCTACTGCTACTTCTGAGCTTTGTCAACACAAGAGACTGAGTTACTTCAAGAGAGAAGTTGGGAAACCACTCTCTCTACTGAAATCAAAGACAGTAGCATGTTGGTTAATTGGTTATTACACATTGCCAATCATATTTGACAGAATAAACTCATTGCTATGTTCAATTGTTGTGCTGTATTGCAGACTTTTTCTTTTTTCTTGATGGTAGTGCTTTCTCCCTCATTTGCAGTGCAGAAACTGAGGTATGAAACTTGGAATTTCTGAGCAAACATTTTTAAGTGTTCTTGAACCATACAAACTGTTTTGAATATTCTTGAGCATTTTGTTTCTCTTTGTAAAAGTTCATCATCTGCAAATAATTGCACTCAGCTTTGTGCCCTGCTTTTGCACACTTAAAAGGGAATGTCCACCACCTCTGTAGATGAAGAAAAGATTGTCATTTGATTGTCAATTGGTTTGTGTTTTCACATGGAAGCTACCTCTTACAGATGGTGTGAGACAATATGCTAGGTTTAAAATATTGTAATTGCTACTGATACAGTTGCAAAAGAGGCCAGTTTTTGTCAGTCGTCATAACGCTTTTGAGCTTCAAACACAAAGTGGCAGGTGCAAAAGAGGCCAGTTTTTGTCACTCATCTCAATGCTTTTGGGCTTCAAACACAAAGTGGCAGAGACTGGAATAGGGAACAATGAGACAGTACATATGCAGCTACACGAGAGAACATTCTAATACTACCTGTATTGTACAAAATATAACTGATATTGATAGAGAAATAGCTGAGCAAATGAGTCAAGTATGGGGGGGGGGACGGGCGGTGGGGTGGGGGGCACGGGCGGGGGGGAGCTCACTGGCAGCGAACGCAACAGGTACACACTAGTACTAATAATGAATATCAATGACGGCGCATATTGAATGTGTAAATTTTGATCATGATGATTAGCCAAAATTATATCATATTTTTAAAAATCATTATGTATATAATCTAATACAAGCTCCAATCATATATATTAATTGCGTTGTCTGTTCGTCTGTCAAGGTCTTGAAACCCAGATCCTGTCTGTCCGTCTGTCGAGGTCCTGAAACTCAGATCCCGTCTGTCAAGGTTTTGAAACTCAGATCCCGTCTGTTCGTTTGTTGAGGTTTTGAAACCCCAGATCTTGTCTGTCTGTCTGTCAAGGTCCCGAAACCCAAATTGTAAAAATAAAATAACCGCCCAAAAACCTGCCTGGCTCCTCTTTTTTGGGTTTTCGTGAAACCCGGCAGTTCTGTGAGGTTTTTTTTGAAATAACCAAAACCGGCAGCGGTTCTTTGAATCTGATTTTTTTTTTCAAATACTCGGAACTTGTGATTCTTTGACTCCGAGTTTTAATTCTTTTAGTTCCCATTTTACAAATACCCAGACGTGGAGGTTATTCAACATATCAAATACCCGCCCAATAATGCTTATATAATTATGCTTATATAATAGAAATATCTGTCAAAATATATCCCTTGGGGGGAGGGGGGGGGCCTTCTTTCAACCCCAACCTCTTTTTCGATCTCTAAAAACATCGTTAATTTGCAAAGTAATGAGATTTTATTCAATATTAAAAATATAACATGTTGGAAGGCAAAAGATTGAATGCACCAAAATATTTTATAGCTGGAGTACACAGACAAAACAACAATAAGAGTTATTAATTGGTTGAAACAATTAATGAGTACCCACTAGTATATATAATGAACATTAGTATCAATGTAATTGTTAACGAATCTTTCATTTATGTTACAATTTCTTAGGTTATAAAACTTTTATATGGATGTCATCAATTCATTAGTAATGAAGGATGACTCTAAGACATTCATATTGAGGTGTCCTTAACAAACAAAGATGGAGAGTCCATTTTATTTCAAAAAATATAAATTCTAGATTCAACCAATTTTTTTTTGAAAAATGACATAATGTTTAAGCATATAGCATTTCCTATAAGCAATTCCCCACTTCCTCCTAGTTTTCAAATCTAATTGATGTAAAGAAAAACAAGCATTGCATAACACAACAAAAGAACCATAACCCATGCATTCCAAATTTCCTTTTAAATTGATTAAGAAATATTAATGAGGGCCATGAACAATTGGAAAATACCCCCCAAAAATCATACAAAATTGGACTAAAAAATGCACAACAATTTTCAAATTAAGAAATGTAATCACAAGGCCCAATCACACAAAAGGCCATGAGGAAATTAATCTTGCATGTCAAAGGAGTCCCTTTAATGCCTAGTAGCAAAAATGGTCGGGAGGAAAGCAATCTTGAGTTTTAAATAACAAAATAGTTTTTTTTTGCAAAGGAGTCAAGGCTTCAACTATCCATCATGTTAGCAAATCTCAATATTACATGACATGATGTCCTTCACCCAACAATAGACATCCAAGTTTTAAACAAATCAAACATCCATGAAAGTTCTACCTTCAAAATTGATGGGACATGTGTTACAAATGTTGCCAACCATAATTAATACCTAAACTTTCAAATGATGTTTGCAATCCAAAAAATAGAAAAAGGAAATTGTTAGCATTTCACAACATTGACATTAGATGCATGTACGACAAAACCATTAAAGGAGACTTGCCATGAACTTTTTAGCAATGAAGTTGGGAAAGGCAACTTGAAGATTTATTTTGTTGTTAGTGATTGGAGTTGAAGTTCAAAAAGTAAATAATTTCAACTTGGTGGTTGGTCATTGAAGGCCTTATCATGCCCTACCATATTGGTGCTTACAACTATTGTTGTCCACACACACATAAACCAAATAACATAAATCATCCTAAATGGTGCTTCACTTTCAAACCACCCCCCTTATTTGGGGTTAGGGTCCCCTTAAACCAAATAGCAACATAGAAAGTTCTTTTTATAAGTTCACCAAAAACAATCACTTGAATTTTAAAGTGAAAAGATCAATTGGCCATGTGCAAATGTGAGCCCCATCATTAGTTGTTTGATAAAATCCCCCCAAAATCATTATCCAAATGTAAATCATCATGGGGTAAAACTTAAGATATTCCTATTATTTAATTACATGAATAGATACTTAGGTTTGTTTAGTGCATTAAAAGTAAAACCATTTTGTAATCAAAGCTTCTTCCAATGGTGGCATAAAAAACCCCATATGCCAACCTTTGGAACATCAATCACAAATCAACATAGTGGCAACCCTTGTAGATTGTCTACATAACATACAACATGATCAAGTAGGAACAATTGCCAATGATGGGTCAACTTGACCATCCACACTAGTAAGATGGCACAATGTGTGGTTACACAAGTGGTCTTTCAAGTCTAATCATACTATCCCTCCAACAATAACACTTTGGAAGGTAGCACCTTTCACACATGCAAAATAACATGTTTCAAAATCACATCCAACATGGTTGGTGTTGTTTGTTGCAAGTATGTGTAATCTCCTTGTGAACATTTTGTACAAGGCCCTCACATTGTTCTAGCGAAACATTATTCACATTCATCCATCCATCCACAACTATAGGAAAAAAAATACCTTCTCATTTGAACCACTTGACCTTATGCACAATGGGTCACATTCTTTAAGTGTCAATCCAATTGGAACTTCACCTATTTACAAATATGCAATAACAAGTGCATCATCATCTATGTTTAAAGCACCATCACCCTTCAACTCAATGTTCACATCATGGGAATCCCCATTACCCATGTTAATCTATGGTACATCCTCACATCATCCCAACAAGGCACATAAGTATGTCAAGGCATGCCACCTTGGTTCAACCTCCAAATTTCTACCATCATGCCAACAAACCCCAACCTCCTTGTTAAAACTTAAATTCCAACTTAATCCACCAACATCCCTATTGACCCTACCTACCTTATGAATTATGTCAAAATCATACTCATGTAAGATAAGGGCCCATTTTGTGAACTTTTGAATGAAATGATTTTACTCCATCAATGTGAATGGGCTACCATAAAAATAACACTAAAATGATGATATCACCCAAACAACAAGGCATACCCCCTCATATGAACTGTATTTGAGCTTTGTCTTGTGGTTGGACCAATTAGCATATGCCATCCATGTAATGTAATACATGAATGAGGTTGATAATTTCAAATTTGTGAAAAATTAATGGGTGAAGCATCCATGTTGAACATTACATTTTATGATTGTAATTTTTGGGACTTTGCAAGCCCCTTTGCATTAAATGTTTTTTTGTTGTACTTATTTACTAGGTATCCATAAGAGTGGAACAATCAACATCTTTGAAAACTTTGATTACATCATTAAGTCAAATTTTCACAAAGGAATTCTTATTTCTTTGACAAATTTGTACCTTTTGCAAGAACCTTCAATCAATCCAAGGGACAGGGCAAGTTCCATATTAACCTTGATTGAGAAAAACCAACCCATTTGAATTTAGGTAAATGACATGCTACTTAATGACAAATTAGTCCTTGAATTTGGATAAGTTTGTCAAATTTTGTTATGTTATAATATATATGTTTTGAATTCATATAAGGTGAATGCACATTAGGGTGGAGTAAAAACAATAATTTTTTTAGTCCAAAATAGAGTTAATTTCTAGAAAAAAACTAGGACCTATTGCTGATAATGAAATTACTAATAGAATTTTAAACATTTTCTATGTCCAAGTTTAAGTGACCCTACTATGTATCTTCTTAAACATATTTATGAAAGGTAAGTTTTGAAAAACTTGATTAAAATATCTAAATGAACTTGGCAAATTGTTGCAAGATTTGAAGTCCCTGATGTGGAATAACACCCCCAAAAAAATATTTTCTTCTTTATTTTTTGGCCTTAAATTTCTTATAATCATTCAAAATCTCATTTCTCAAAGTTATGAATACATTGGATTTGATTATTGTAAGCACTAAATCAATAACCAATTTAGTCATGGATTGTGACAATTATTTTCACTAAGTTGTAAAATCCCCCTTGTTGAATATTGATGATTTTGTTGTAATAACTTCAAATTTAGAAAGATAACAATGTTAGCTACATTTATTTGAATCATTTTTTTGTCATTCACATAGTGCATTTGAGTTGCATATAATATTGTAACTTGGACCTAAGAAAATATATATGACCTATGATAGTCCAAAATGGTCACAATAATGTGCTTTCATGTGGCAAACACCATTATATAAAGCACAATTTAGAGGTCTTGATTTGGAGGTACATAGCTTTGATCTATTGATTCTCAAGCCTATGTCTTGGTCATTCTTTTGTTTTATTGCATCTTTAAAATCAAAAGAGTGGATGTTAGTATGTGTTTTGCCAATATTTCATTAATAAATCACTTCGACAAAACAATAGATAGTTGTTTGACAACTTATTATGCTATTTTGGTTTTTTCCTTTTGAAAGTAGACATTATGAGTGGTGGGGACAACATAACTAGACAAACCAAAAGTAGGCAAGTGGAGTTCTTGAGGTTCATGGACAATGTCATGTAGTTATGAACAACTAGCAATTAACAACCTTGAAAGGTAGTAGTGTTATTAATGAAGATCTACTGAATTTTGGTATATTACTATTGTAAATCTAAATGTAGTTCTTGATTTGGTAGAAATGTAGAAATACTAAACAAGGTTGGCATTTTTGTTGTTCATTGGTATATCTACTAAATTACTAAAAGAGTTGAGCAAAGGCAATCCCAAATGACCATTGTTTTTTGGATCTTAGTGCATTTGATGGACAATAAATAATATTGGATGCTTTGTCTACACTTAACAATAGTTTTTATCTTCAAGATGAGCCTTCACCTTGAAGCAAGAAATAATTCAACTAAGAAAATGATTGTACCATATAAGATACAAACCCAAGTGCTGTCTCCTCCAATTTGTTCAAATTGTTCATATACAGTTTGTGAATGGTGGGTGTGTCCACTAATGAGGATTGTGCACTTGTGGAGAGGTCAAAACGGGTGACAATATCTTTACCAAATTAGATTGCAACTTCAAGGAGGTTGCTACAAAACATTGCACACGAACAACTACATTTTCATCCTAGACAAAGTCTCATACGAATGCTCAAAAGATGCACTAGAAATATGAGGTCCAGACATTGAGGGGAAATGTTTGTGATAGACAAAAAGCTCAATTTTCAAGTCTGGACACAAAATAGGAGTCCAAGCAGATTGCAGAACCTGAACTGTTGGATGCATGTTGTGCAGAGTTGGACTTGTTGGACACTCAATCTTCTGTTCAAACCAAGGGCTGGATTCAAGGGTTAATACATCAAATGAAATTGATGTCCATGGGCAATGGAGTGGTTGACAAGCCTCTTTGAATTGAGCATCGTGTTAACAAACCCATAGGTGCCATGGACATTGTATACATAACCTTGCCCCATTTGTGGGTTTTACCTTTCTATACGTGACATTGATGTTACTTCTTGTGGTTGTACATATCATCCATTTTGTCTTGCAATCCACATGGAGAAAAATCTGATTACAAATTGTAGGCCACATCAACTTCACTGCATTCTGTTCTTTCAACTTATTCCATAATGCTTTGTTTGGGATCTCTTTGGTTAGTTGCTTTGTTTTATTGGTAAGCTGTTATTTGCTAGGTTATCTTGGAGTTTGTAAAAACTTGAAAGCTCCTACAGCCTGTTTGCTATCTACTTCAATTACACGATCAATACCAAACTCCAGCTAGCAAAAGATTCTAGGTCCAGGTACTTAAAGCTTAATGTGATGCATTGTACGGCAAAAGTGGAGTACAGTTCTTTTTTTCTATTTTCTTTAGTTATAGAAACTGAACTACTTGTATTGATGCATAGCAAGTAGATAGGGGCTCATATTCGGTCAAAAAAATTGATGTTGAAGAAGAAATGCTTGAAAGTCATCTCAGCCATAGGCTTAGTGTGTCTGTATACCTTGTATTGAAAACTGTGCACAAAGATAGTCTTGTACAGGGCCAGCTATGATTGCAAACTTACATATACAATCCTTCAGGAACCCCCTCCTTCTTCTTGTACATCACCTTCTCTTTTGCCTTCTTGAAATCAGCTTGTGTGACCTGCACCCAATGTTATTCCATCTCAGTCATAGCCAAATGTTTGATTTGTTTGCAATCACAGCCACCTTCAGGGAACCACAGAAGCTTTACCTGAGCTGAGCAACACATACTTCCATGCCAAGTTTGATTCTATACTCTCTTACATAAGATGCGACCTTAGTTCATTTTCCACAATTCTGATCACATCAAGTGATGAGACCTGTGTTGTGAGGCAAATATCATCAGAAAACAGGAAACTGACCTTCATACGTCGTTCTCGGAGAGCCAACAGGCCAGCTTCTGTACAGATGGCCTTGATGTCTGCCCCTGAAAATTCATCCTTAGTCATTACAAACTCTTCCAAATTGACATCATCTGACAGGGTCATTCGGGATGTGTGAATCTGCATGTGAGTACAACACCACATGATCACCTTAGCAGCTCCAATGAAAGCAATCTGTGAATAATGAGAAAAAATATGCATACACACTCAATCTGCACAGTTTTCCTCTCTTTAACCTGTTTAAATTGCAGTTCTGACAAGTGCAGCCTGGAAAACAAAAGAACAGAGCAACACAGAGCAATCCAGGACACAAGAGTGACTAAACCACATCAGTTGAACTGTAAAATGTTTCATGCAAAGAGTCTACACCACAGACCATCCACCACAAATACAAATACAGAACAACTAGAATTTGTTTCCACACATGTTGCACAACCACCAAATTTCTGAGGATGCAGTATAATGACCTGGAAAATTCTCCGCTTTGTCTTAATGTCTGGCAATGGAAATTCAATCTTACGATCAATTCTGCCAGGCCGAAGCAGAGCGGGATCTAAACTCTCAATGCGATTGGTTGCCAAAATTACTTTCACATCAGCACGTGCATCAAATCCATCCAACTGATTCAACAACTCCAGCATAGTTCTTTGAATCTCTCGCTCTCCCCCTGAGTGTGCATCGTATCTGCCAAGTTGTGCAGGAACTTCAGAGAGCCACTCTACAACACATCCCTCAAGTTTGAACTACCAGAACTGTACCTGTGGTGGAAGAATTGGATTGTTCTATCCAATGTTGTACAAGAGGAAAACCTACCTCTTTGTCCCAACAGCATCAATTTCGTCAATAAAGACAATGGACGGGGAAAGCTCATCAGCAACACGAAAGAGCTCTCGCACCAACTTGGGACCATCCCCCAAATACTTTTGTATCAGTTCACTTCCAACCACCCGCAAAAATGTTGCAGATGTGGAATTTGCCACTGCCTGCTCCAAATTCCAACCCCAGGTCTTACTTTTAGATTGCACCTGATGCATTGGTGGCGATAACAACCGAAAACAACAAAATCCCAGAATACTGAACAGTCCGTCCTGCACTCGGAAAGCTCACCTTGGCAAGCAATGTCTTTCCAGTCCCAGGCTCCCCGTAAAGGATAACACCCTTTGGGGGCTTGATACCAATGTCCTCATAAAGCTCTGGATGTGTGAGAGGTAGCTCCACTGCCTCCTTAATTTCTTGAATCTGTGCATCCAGACCTCCGATATCTGCATATGACTCCAAAGGGGCCTTCTCCACCTTCATAACCGATACCATGGGGTCCACCTCATCTTGCAACAGACCCACCACTGACAGCACCTGCAGTACAACAAGAAATCACTTAGTTAAAGTGTCACTTGGCCATTTATGCTGGCTTAGATCATGTATCTCAAGAAACAATGCTACATATGCATGGTGATAGACTGAGGTCATAGAACTTTCTGCCCTGAAGATGCTGCCACTTCCCTGCTCCGAGCTGCTAGTTCCCTGTCAAAGATAGACTTCGGTTTTCCTCAATTGTTACCGCAGGTTGGTTGGAGGTCACATGGAGCACTCAATTAGCTTCTAGCAGAGAGAGAGGAACTGCAGAAAATGTGCAGAGAAACAAAACTGGAATGAAAGAACAATAATTGGTATGACCGAGGAAAAGGAATGACTTTCCAGTCATTGATCCTTGCCACAGGTGACTTCAAACAGCACCACAATCATCAGAGGTTCATGTAGTAAGCCCAGGAAGAGGAGGGGTTCATGCTCCACCTGGGTAAGTGCCTCTTAATCTCCACACTTCAATATCATGGTACAACTTGAACGAATTCATCCACAGTACACTTGATCCATAGCTGCAGCTTGAGGTGAAGTCTTCTTCTTGGCTTGCCAAACCCTACTATTGAGAATCTTGCAACATAATGGACCAACTCCAGGATATTCAGCACACTTGGCTTGAACCCTAAAATGTCCATTGGCCCCTAGCTTCCAGTAAATAACATCCTAGATAATTCCTCCCTTCAATAGGAAAACATGAGCTTATAGCACCAGATATACCGGATTCCATAGCTTCCAAGTGCTTAGGTTGCCCATCATGCGGGCAGGAGCAAGCGCAGTTGCAAACAGCAGAGAGGCAGAGACAGAAATGTAGGTGCAAACATGCCAGGCCACCATTGCTCCTTTTCGAAAGCTATGTGAACCAGATAAAAGGAGACGAATACCTTGTTGTGCATCAGAATAGCACAGCCTGGCTCCAGTTGGTCCTTGTCCACGAACGATAGGATGTTGACATAGTACTCAGGACCCACCGACGAGGATACAATGGCGTGATTCTCGTCAATTATTTCCTCCAAATTGCCCACGCTCATGGGAGATCCCCTCAGGTCGTCCACCTTGGACCGATCCTCTTCGTTTTTATCTTCCTGCGGCTTCAAACGCTCCTGACCGGCCACAAACTCCTCCTCCATCAGCAGGTAATCCTTCACGCGATCCAGCTTTAGAAGCCTAAGCTTGCACTTGGTGGCAGGTGTAACCACGGGCAAGCGAGCGGCCGCTTCTGGTCCCTTCTGCTTCCGCTGCTTCTTGCCGACGCGGGTCGGCGGTGCCGCAGGCTCATACTTCTTCTCCTTCTTATTGTTAGCATCGCCTTTCCGATCCCCTGTACCTCCTTGCTTATTCGGCAACCCACCCGACTGTCCTTGACCCATTGCTGGTCCTCCTCCTCCTCCTCCTCCTCACTCCGTTTGCTCTGTTCCAATTTCCACCAACTAGAGTTGAGTCACAAACCTGTGAATGCAACAACAACAGAACACAGAATCTCTCGGAGAAAAACACTGTAAACCACGAGCAGAGTGGCGGAAAAAAGCTTGAAGAGGAAGAACAAGGGGACCCTGCGCGCGCTGCTTCTCTCGCCCTAAAGAAGAAGGCAACGTTCCCGATGCGTTCTCAGCCAATGGAATTCCCACGGCTACCTACGTGCCCAGAAAAAACCGTCCTTGTTCTCGCCGTTCTCGCCGTTCTATTCCAACAGATTCTCATGTTCTCTATGACCGTTTACTGATATATTTACCCCATTTTGAAGCAACCTCGTTGGGAAAGCTCAATTTGAGTTTTGCTAATTACGCTTGGAAATAATAAATACCATGTTTTCACTAGCCAAATTTGTGGCTTTGAAATGTGATAATCAATCTAATGTATGATTAAATTGATTTATGTACTAAATGACTTACATATATGCATTGTGAACGAGACTTTGGTTTTTTTTTTTTCTTTTTTTTTAATTTTTTTTTTCCAATTTTGCAAATGTTGGCTATCATCCATAAGAGGAATTAGCCAAATTCTAGTGGCTATCATTTTTCGAAGTTGGTTTAGGTAGAGCAACTTTAGATTTCATAAGTTGTCCTTTTGAATGTTTAATTTTCAAAGTGGAATTTGTTTACTTGATTTGGAAGTAAAGATGAATATATTTTTAAGTGTTTGTTTTTTGGCTTCGTCTTTTTATAGTTTTTTTTTATCAACACCATAGTCATCATGGGTAGATTTTTTTGAATTTTGCACCAATTTTCATCCCATTTTGAAATTTTCATCCAATGATTGTATCCATATTGATGTGTGGCATTTGTTACTTGTTGGGTGTGCTCATATGTTTCATGTGCATCTTTGAGTTTTTAATTGTTACATCATGCATAAAATCATGCAAATTGTATATTGTAATAATACCTTGGCAACTTTCACACGTGTCTATCAAATAATTAATTAGATTTGAAATTTCATTTCCACAAATAAAAATATTCTTTCGCAAGTTTTTGTTCTTTGAATTTTAATTTTTCTGAAAATTTCATTTCTTTTGAAAATAATATAATTACATGGTGTCAAAGTTTACAAAGATATTACAATATTCAATTGCTTGCACTACTTTGGTTTGGAATGTAAGTCAGGTTTATTTAGTAAGCATTATTAACCCCAAAAAGTTTAAAGGGTTTACCATTTTTTTTAGATGTGTTAATAAAAATGATGTTTTCAAATTTCTTTTGAAAATGTTTCCATAGAAAAGTTGTAAAACATTATTATTTATTGATAACATCCATACAATTGAAAATCAAAAGTTCCAAGTTTAAATGTTCAAGGAATGAATTTTAGAAACATTGAATGCCGAACAAGTCAGGTTACGGGCAATAATCTTTTTCACCCATTTTTATCCAAATGTCATGAATAAATTCCACCTTTAAAATAATGAGTTTTCATATCAACCAAATACAATGCGCACATCAACGTTGAGGTCTGCAACAATATTCGTGCATTCAAATATCTATTCAATTTTCAATTTTAAACAATTTACCCAATTGGCAAGCCATTGGCACCCTTTTAATCAAGTTAATGATAGATGGTTGGCAAGGTTTTCACTCACACATTAGATGGTTGAACTCATAACCTTTTTATAAAAATTCTATAACATTTCTTTGGATATTGGATGTATGAAAACAAGAGAGGTATTTTAGTGGTTAAGGGGTGGCTTTGTGAATTGTTAAGCCTTCAAGTTGGGTGTCCAAAAAATTCAACCCCTTTTCTTAACACTCTCTAAGGATAGTCATCTACCCTAGTAATGGTATTGAAAGTCCATCATCAAAGTTATCAATTTTTAAAAATGAGATTTGATGAAAATAATTAACTTGTTGAAGAATCATAACCATAACATGGTCTCCAAGGGATTTGTTGTTGCCATTTATGTCAATGTTTCCACCATTTTATAGTAGTCATCCACCTACCAAGTTGGTATATAAACTTGTGTTCCTTGCATGCAAAGAGGAATTTGTGACCATTATTTGTGCCAACAATTTCACTAGTTGAATTGGTGCATGTATAACATTGTGAGTTCATGAACAATGATGTGTGTCATTCTAGGGGAAAAGAAAATTAGGGAACATAAATGAAAAATATGGGAATCACAAAAAAAAATTGTTGCAAATGGATCAACATATAAGGATGTTAATCTTAATGAGACATGTATTTGAGCATATATTTGTAATGTGATTTATATTAATTAGTTATATGTGTATCCAAAGGTTGATTATTATTTTTCATTATTTTATTTTTTTTGGTGTGATGGGCAATCACAAAGAAAAATCTCCAATTTTTTTTGAAGACAATATCAATTTTTAAAAAATTAATGTATGGCGTTTATGTTTGCCTCACCTATGTAGGTCAAAAGAGTAAGCCTTTGGATAAGAAACATGGCATTAAAAGTGAAGATATTAAGAACATGGATCCAAACACATTGAGAATTGTGAGAACAACATAAGGAACATTTGGCAAAGCAATAGGACAAAATTAATAACACATGAAAAAAAAACACACACACACTTTGGGAACCTCACAAATGACATAAGACAATCCAAAATTAAAATTTTATTACAATAAAAATTATATATAATGCATTTCAAACAACATGATCTAGGAGCAATTGCCTTGTATGCATTAGGATGCATATAAGACTATAAGTTGCTTTGGAGACCAATGACATCATCCAACTCTCCACATGTCATCACACACTTTCACAAAAGATTGTGAACCTCAAATAAACTATTGCATTATTTTGTTAGAGGGCAAGCCATGATGATGTTGGGTATGATGATTCCCCTATCTTGAGCATTTCTAAAATGGCACCTCCAAGCTTACTAGGTATCAAGTTTCTTTCTCATCTTGTATGTACAAATTGTTATAACTTTCTTTGGGACATTGACATTGTGTTTAATTGTCTTATTGATGATCACTACTTCGGCTACATTACAAAATTGGAAATAATATTATTATTAATAGTAAAAATGGAACTGCTTATAATGGGTTTTAAAAATAAGTTTTGAAATGCTATATATTTCTTATTAAGGATATTCCACCCATAATGGCCATTCCTTTAATTTATTAGTTAATTTGCTAAGGTATTTGTTAAAGGGCAATAATTGATTAGGATGGTTGATACACTTAAAAGGTGACAATTACCTTTTGGATCAAGAGTGTGAAAGATGGCATTGCAACAAATGGAGAAGTGGAACACCTAGATAAAACCAAAAAAATCTTACATTTTCAATTATAATCCTCAATTTCTCTTACCAAACTAAATTGGAACAAATCTCAAGATTTGTGATTGGCCAAAAGCCAAGACCTATAAATCTGGGAAAATATAGTTATTGGATTGACCTAAGAAACAATCCCCATTAAGGATGAGGCCTAAACCCTAAACCCTAAGACATTTGTTGCATTGGAATAAAGTTTTAATCAATCATTTTTTTCAATTGTAAATGATGTGTCAAATATGAAGAAAGTCCTCATAGTTTTGTGTATGTGACATCATGTCATCCTTATTGGGTTTGTACCCTTAATCAAATTGAAACATTGATCAAAGACTTCCCTAAAGTGAGATGTGACGTCGTTATATAACCTATATGAAAACAAAATGTAACATGTGGTTTCATTCTTTAAACCCATTATTAACAAAATTGTGAAAATGAAGATTAACCCACTTGGAACAAATGATATTTGTCACAAACATAGGAATCCATAGAAGTTTTTAAATTTTTTGTAAGAAATAAATGTTCAAAATATGAAATCCTCATCATAGAAGTTGTAGGGCTTTACAAAGGCTAGTTGATGAAAGTTTTAGAAGTTAAATTGGTGGAAAGTTTCAAAAATTAACCTAGTTGGCAAAATGTTTTAAAAAGTTTAAATGGTGGAAAACTAGGGTCTACAACTTGTTTAATTGAAAAAATGTTTTGAAAACTTGGTAAAATTCTAAAAGGTTTTATGAGACAATATAAATGAGAGACATTGACTGCACTATCTCTCAATCTTGCCAACACAAGTTGTTGTCTATATACTACACTTCTATTTGAAGCCTTACTTCATATCAAACTTTATTTCATAAAAAAAAAATTCTAATTCACGTTCGTTATCAAGTTTTTAGTTTTGCCAAGTTCATATAATTTTCTTTTCGAGAATCCTTTTCTTGTCCTGTATACTATGAAAGGCAATACTTCTTGAAATGGATTGACCCACTTCAATATAACTTAATAAGAAATAATATTGATTAAATGGGTAACAAACATTAAGTTTTGATTTTCAATAACCAATTGACAAGGTTGGATTAAATTTAACAGGAATTTGAAAAAATTCAAAAGATTGAACTACAAAAATCTTTTTATGAATGAAAATAACAATGATTTAACTTCAAATACTATTCAAGCAAAAGGTAGTGAGATGTCACAACTCAAAGGTTAACATTGTGAGACTTCGTAACCCACATTGTCCACGGGAGATATTTTGGCATGCAATACAACTATTAGATGTACCAAATCTATACCAATCACAACATGACATGTTTTTGGTGTATGTCATCTTTCAGAATAGATGAAAAGATTTTAAATATTAAAAGAAAAAAATTCTGATTAGAAATGAATTAAATTCATTTGATATTTAAATATCCAATTTCATTTGAGAAATTTGGGAAAAGAGATAAAATTTTGAAATATGGGTTTGAAACATGGATAAATTTTAACATTTATGAAAGGTCACACATGTGCCTCCTTTTGTGCATGCTTATTTAGCTAGTTGTCCATTTTATCATATTGGTGTAACTTTGATGGGCAATTAACCAAAAGTTAATAACCATTGCTTGTTATTTTCAAGCTTAAAATTTGAACCCTAATATGTGAAAACATGAAATCAATCACATAATTGGTTCATCTTAACTTTTTAAAATTAGAAAACATAAAATCAACCACATTGCAAGGAGGCAATGCTGTGGTTGACTTTGGGTACTTTGTGTTTTTTTTGTGAAATGTGAACAAGTCATATTTGCCTCACCATGTTTTCATTCAAGTGGTGTTTCCATGCAACAAATGCCAAAAGTCATTTTGAACTATCCATACATAAATAACAAACACAAACTCCCAACCCCCACATTCAACCAAACAAAGTAAACAAAAACACCATACTCACAAATGCACCAACATTTACTTGGAATTTGAAACCCTACCCACAATGCAATGACCCATTATAAAGCAAATCACCTACACACATAAGAAACCACATTAGACACATATCATACCCATGATTAACAATGAACAATTTTCGTCAAAATATTTGAATTTTTCAACAAACATGGTTTGGTATTGTCATTTTTAACATTCTAGAATTTGTGTGCATTCAAAGTGTCATGTGGTGGATCCTTACAACATTTTAGGTTGAATTAAACGTTTTATGAACTTTCTTTTCCTTCCAAGCTACAACCATTCTATCATATTGGAAGGTTTCCAAAGCAAAATGTTTTTGGCCAAACATGCTCACACATAGATCAATTTAATTTTAATCAATTATGCAACCTACTTTTCATAAAGGAAAATGTGCTAAAATTTTCTTTTCTTTTATCAATCCTAAAACTTGTACTATACAAATTCTAACAAGTTTGAAACATTAAAATGTTTTCAAGACTATGTTTTGGTTAACCTTTAGCCTTAACAATAATCAACACCAGGGATTGTGCATGCCTTCTTATCCATCTCCATGATCTATGTGAATTTGGTTTTCATAATTTGAATGAACAAATGGGTTTGATTGTTCAAGGCCATGTCATCTTGTATTACATCATATTCTATGCATGCATGGGCCCAATGCCTTTTGGGATTACAAAATTATCCTTAAAGTGGACAAACAATGCTTGAAGTTTGTTTCAACATCATGTTTGACCCAATTGTGTGGATAGATAATGCCCACGGTTGTCATATGTTTCACATTTGGGAATTAAGCTTATAGCTTGTAGGAAAGCTAAGATGGTGCCTTAGAATGTTATGCATTCACATTTTTTTCCATTAACAACATTTTACAATCTAGACCATGGCATATATTATTAAACATATATTAGGACCTTTATATTTAATTATTAAAATAAGATATTTTATTGACTATTATTGTTCATTCATGGATGAATTTTATATCATTCAAATTGATTTTCCATCCATAATGAATGAAAATTATCTATTACCATCCATTTTTTATCAAATGTATGAAATTTGTCCCACTATCATCCACTTTTCATTGATAATATGTAATTAAAAATTGTGTTCAAGAAGGTTCTGGATGGAACATATGGAAACATTCATAAAACCTTTGTTGAGGTATGTCCTAAGTGGATATAAATAAAAGTAATGCTACAATTACCTACAATTATCTATAATAACATGTTGCAATTGTAACCTTGATAAAACATAAGAAGTTAGTAGGTTCGGAAAGTGTTCTACAACTCAAAGACATTTTCATAAATGTGGAAAAGTGAAACCCAACACCCCAAACAATTTTCTCACTTTGACTTTGGGAAACCTAAAATTTCATAGTGTTTTAAATTTTTGCAACAAAAATGCAAATAGTACAAAATGTGCAAATTGGGTTCTTTTCAAACCATTCAAAAGGTCTTGATATCTAAATATTGAAAATGGGTTCACAGTCTTCATTTGAATATTTAAAGCTCAAATTGTGATCAAAAGAGTGGTTAAGAGTCAAAGTCAAATTGACAATTTGTCACCCAATTTTTTTGGCATAGATTGTGGCCTTGTTTTGAATTATTGTGTTTTGTGTTTGGACTTAAGCTTAAGTGCCTGCATTTGTTATGGTTTGTTGTAGTTCTTGCACATTTTGAAAATTCCTTGGTTGTGGTAGATTTTATGTTTGTGACATTTTCAAAAATTTAGTTGGACATGGTTGGAAAAACCAAACCCATTTGCTTTGTCTATCGATTTCAGCATGCAACCATCCCAATTGAATATTGAGTTGAAGTGCACACCACATAAAACCAATTTTAACGGCAACTAGGATTCACGTCCCACACCAATGGTAAAACCTTGGTTGAAATTGACAAAGTTGTTGAAAATAACAAATCCTTCATTGGTAACTATTGTATCTTTTTTGTTATGTCTACCTAGATTTGTTTCATAACCTTGAGAAGATTCTTAACATCTATGTTCCAAGCTTGAACCATCTTGTCAAACCATCGAGAATTCAAGGAAGGGTATGAGGTAATCAAAGCCAAGCAAAATTTGAACATTTAACAACATGGTGATGTTCACTTTGGTCACCTCACATGCAAGCCAATTTTCTCACATCTGCATGATGAAGGGCTTTATATCTTGCTATCATTTTCTTGACAAAAGAAGTCATTGATATCCAACAAGTCTTCACATTTTCAAGAATTTTTAATGCCTTAACATTCAACAAGGATGTGTGCCTCCCAAGCTCAAGAACTCTCTTGTTGGATTGCAAAATGCATGAGAACACTCGATCCAACAATTACTTTATGCTATCAACCAATGATAGGTGCATATAATTTTCATAACCAAGTTAGTCCAATGTGCAACATAATGTATGGGCACCAAACAAGAGCCAAATCACATTTGAACTAAGAGGTTACTTCTTTGCACACACTAATGAACACAAATCCTCCATCAGCCCAAAATGATACTAATTTATGGCCCATCACTTGTTCACTTATACCACTATATCACCAGAGGGCAATGAAACTCAAGTCAGATTTGTTGACCTGTAAATCCTAAAACCTCACATTCAACTTGTGTACATCCAAAGAAAAAGAACACATCAAGTTGGAAGAAAAAGAGAAAGATACAAAGAAAACCACATATACTCTTTAGAAAACAAATGACAAAATAAACTAAAAATAAACACAAAGATACCGCATATACCTTAAACATTGACTCCATTAAAGTCTCACATTCCATTCCCATACAATAAAACAGAAAAAATAAAATCAAGTTGGAAGTGGAAGAAGAAAGCAGCAAAATGAATTCTAAAAAAAAAAAAGCTTCAAAGAAAACCGCACAAATCCTTAGATACAAGAATAAAAAATGAGGTACAAAGCAAACACAAGAAATCCTCATAAACCCTAGCATACTTCATTAAAATTTCATTTTTAATCTCTAGACAATCAAAGAGAAGAAACATATCAAGTTGGAACTTGGAAGAGGGAGAAGAAAACACATCAAAGTTGAACAAAGAGAAAGAAAACCACAAAGGGTTAAAACACTTATAAAACCCTTTTTTCTTAAAAAGTCTTAATCACTTGTAAAACCCTAAAACTTTAAAAACCATGTGATGGGCAATGGTGAGAAGGCAAGGCATACAAGGCAAGCTAAAGCAAAGCAGATGAAAAATGTTATGGATGTTAAGAGTGGATGGAAGGTGGAAGGGTGAAGGAAAATTAAATTCAACACCTGATCTGGTGGAACACATGTCACTCACTAAAATCTCCACCAGTTGATTCTAACATTTGCTGCAGACATGAACACATTCTTGCACAAGTTGTAAGTTCCAAAACTGATTTACATAGTGTGCACTCATTTCTTTTGCACACAACAACAGAGAGGCCTAATACATTTTCATTGGACTGAGAGAACAGCTTCTCTTCAAGTGTTGATGGATGGATCCTCCGATGAAAGGGCAATGAATCTGCCTGACTTTGCCCGTAAAAAATGCTATGATTATTATAGTACAACCTGATACAAAAAACTGTCTCTTCTAGTTTCTAATTTCTTAAGGATTTCTGGCCAAACCACACCTAACAATCAGCTGATGAACCATATATCATCTTGAGACTCACCAAAAGAGATTCCACAGATTTTTCAGTGGGTTTTGGTAGAAGAGTGCTCCACCACACAGCCCAAAGAACCTTCATTGTGATCCTCAGAGAACCAAGCTCCCCATCACAGCTCTCCTCCACTACTTGACTTTTGAACAATTGCTGCTCTGATCTGATGAAAACAGGAGCTCAAGAATTACTACTTGCACCTTATCAACTGTGTCAAGGGGGTGAACTCAACAAAGCCATCATCACCACTTGGCAACAAAAGGTACCATATTCTTTCACTTGGTCTTACTATGTACCACAGCTTGTATTCCACCCAAAGAATTTGACCATACAAGCATGTTCACCTCCATTCCTGAAATTTCATCCATCAATCATCATCATCGTCGTCATCATCTTCACTGAAATCATCACCAGGCCCATCAGCAACTTGATTTCCAATCATATTTTGTCCTTCAAGTCCACCGAATTCCTCCTCCTCCTGTGATCCCTCATATTCATCAGGTCATTTAATGGCAAACATCAAGCACTTCAACTTCCGTAAATCATAACATGAGCATGACTCAGGTAGACTCTAACTGCAGCAAACAAATTCTCATGTATATGTCAAAGGTGTGATGCCTGAAGAGCTTGGGTCCATATTACAGAGACTTATGGCTGACAGCTATCTTGGAAAAAGAATATAGTGGATGTAAATAGCAATTCACACGTTTGAGACCCACCAAAAATATCAGTCTAATACATCATTTATGCATGCTGTTACAGAAGAATTATGAGCTCATTTAACCCCACAGCACTTGCTGCCAATTGAAGCTCCCCAACTGAACTTCCCGTATTTCCTGATGCAAGGAATCTTTACCTGATCCTGCTGCCTCTCACTTCCAAGCATGAAGTTTTCTTGAACAACTGACCAATGTGAAGTTGGAGGGAAATCCCATTGCTGTCCACAACAATCACAAATTTAGTCTTCCCATCCCTCCTGTACAATAACAAGTACATGCCCGACCTTTGAAAAATTGTTTCAACTCACATGAGACTCAACAGTTGCAAACTGGAGAGGTGGTGCTGGCTGTGAGAGTCGACCCCTTCCACTGGTGAGTGTGCTTCGAACATTGGCATGCCCTGGACTCTTCAACGGTGATACAAAGCCAGATTGACTCTGTTTTGCGATCACTGCAAGCAAATGCATTCCCCATTGCAATTTCTCCATTCAGATCTGCAACTAATCTTCAATCTGAAGACTTCAAATCTTTTAGGACTGAACTCTTGTCATATGATAGTTCCAATGCCTGTGAAGAGAGGGGAAGAGAGAGAAAGAGCCAGGGAATCAACCAAGAAGTTCCACATCTACAGATTGCTTCACAATGTCTTTAGGAGAACATGCAGCTTAGTCAAGTAGTCCAGATACATATCTGACTCTTCTTCTCATATTGAGCTTACCTCTGGCATCACGACTGTCGGCCCCAGCTGAAACTTTTTGGGCTCTGCTAATCTTCACACACAACACAACACACATGCATTCAGCCCAATGAACTTCACAACTTCTGAGCTCAAACAATCAAATTTCCAGTTCATTTCAAAGTTCCACGCGAGACCCCTTCTTCTCATGCACAAAGTGAACTTAGCATCAAACACAAGTCTGAGGAGTGTGAGTATTCAGCATTATAACACCCTCAATTCTGTGAGTAACAGAAGCAAGGGCATTACCGCACTAAAAAATTTGACCACTGATTCCCATCACAGCACCCGCAGACCAGGATTTCACCCATGGATAATTAAGCCACCCCACAAAACCCAACAAGTGTTAGAGCATGTACAAACATGCTCATAGGGTTCAGACAACCAGAGCATCTTGATACCAAAGCTAATGACTCACACAAGCACAACAAAATTCCTCATCCAACACACAGTCTTCATAATAAAACCACAAAATAACATGTGAATGATGACCAAACAAACAAATAGAGAATCAGATAAAAAGGAGTCAGCACCTCCTCTGGTTGCCAGCTTTGTGAGACCTTTCTCCTTGGTGTCAGCGTACAGTTCAGGAAGATCATTTGCCTTCTCACTAAGCTGAAAAAGACACAAATGAGACTCATAACATTCAGATCAATTGTTCATTGTTTATGAAAATGCGCCCTTCTAATTAAGATGAAGATGACACAATACAGAGTCATAAGATTTAGATGAATTGTTCATTGTTTATGAAACATGCACCCTTCTCAGTAAGCTAAAGACATTACAATACAGAGTCATAAGATTCAGATCAATTGTTTGTTGTTTAAGAACATGTGCCCCTTCTCAGCAAGCTGAAGACAACACAATAGAGTAATTAGATTCAGATCTATTTATTGCTCGTTGTTTAAGAACATGTGCCCTTCTCACTAAGCTGAAGGCAACATGAACCAGAACCATAACATTCAGATCAATGTTCATTGTTTCACAGAAAACACACTAATTAGCACTATGTGCCACACAAATGTGACAACAATAACTGAAACAAGAGAACTTAGGATTCCTGAATTTATAACAAACTCAAACTGTACATGATAGTTAAATTTCTTCCACTCAGGAGAATGCCGTTTCTCTGACCAGCAGGAGGAGCAGTCTTCCCCTTCTAAGAATGTTGATAAAAAACAAAACAGCTCATATACACTTACCTCTTTCTTCTCTTTCTTGGCATCATTCTTGACCTGATATTCACCAGCTTCTGCATCAAGCTTCTGTGCTATGGGTGAATTCCGTCCTGACAGAACAGGACTCTGTGACCCATACAAAACATGTTTGTCAGACCCATTGCAAAACACTAGGAGAGACACCATGGAAGTCAGAGTAAGAAGCTCCTTGCAAAACTGACATGGATATCCACAGTCTAGATAGTAGGAGGATGTGATGAGAGAATCTCTCTTACTGTTTGAGATGAAGGGGATTTGCTCTTGAAGATTTTGCTCAAAGCGCGAGTGTATGCTGATGATGATGGTGCTCTGAAGCTGCCTTGAGCTTCCTTTCCTATACTTCTTGTGTTGTTATTGTCAATAGCTGCTGCTGTCTCTTCTTCTTTATCGTCTTCCGCTGCTGCTGCTGCTGCTGACATAGCTACCACTAATGAGTCTGTTTTCTCATGTATTCTTCTTCCTTCTTTATCACTTGCTTCTTCAGTGACTACATCGCTATCCATCAAACCGAGTTCCTGAAACAGAAGCCGATGTTCTCTTTCCCGCTCAGATTGAGAGGGCGTCGGGGTTGGAGCTTCCCAGTCGATCAAATCAACGTCTTCCAACTGCCTCCTGCTTCTTTCCGTGTTGTCTTCTCCGATCCTCGTCATGCCCGCTCCAATTGCACCAATGCCATTCTCGCTGCGACTGCGGCTGTCGTCCTCCATATACCCAGCGACGTCACTTACTAGGTCCAGCATTCCATCGTTAGTCATCACAAGCTTCCCCAACGGAGCTAACAGAATGCGACCAGTGACCACAACTGTAGGTTTGGACCCGTTCTCAAGTACTTGTTCCTTCTGCTCTTGCTCTTCTTCTTCTTCTTCTTCGTCTTCTTCGCTGGCTTCCTCTACACTATCGTCGTTATCCTCTTCTTCATGTTCGTCAATTCTCCCTTCTTCTTGTTTTTCTTCTTCGTCGTCTTCTTGTTCTTCTTCTGCTTGTTCTTTTTCCTCTTCCTCGTGTTCTTCGTCTTCGTCTTCTTCCACCTCTTCTACAGCTTTGTTCTCATCTTTCAACGACTCGGTAACAATGCTATTTGCAGGAGTATTCTCACTCTCAGTAGCTGGTGCTGGTGCTGCTGCAACCACGCTATCGGAAACAACTGCCTGAAAACCAGCACGTCCAGCTGCTGCAACAACAACAACTGCAGTTCCAATTTCCTGGCCACTACTACAACAACGATTACTATTGTCTCTCCTCTCAATCATCTCATCCCGAACACATCCTCCTCCCACAGTAGCAGCAGCAGCAGCATCATCATCACCAGCAGCAGCTCCCACAAGAACCCTAACCTGAGCATCACCGACTCCAACGCCGGCTTGATTCATCTTCATTGACCGATTGTGAACGCCACCACAACAAGGTAAGTAGCTTGCGTCGTAGCGTCGCTTGCATTCTTCTTCTTCTCACAAAAGCTGAACGCAGGAAGGCCAAAAAAAACAATCTGCAGCTAAAGAAAGTCGTCCACGACAACAACAACGAGCGTGTTGTTGTTGCTACAAGTAGCAAGAGATCTAAACTTGAATTACACCCCACACTAAAAAAACACTGGCCAAGCGCACCTTCACAGAATCGCAGCAGCATATCCCCCAACCCACTCTCTTCGTTACCTTGCCCCGCGCGCCCTCCCCAGTCTCTCCCGCGGAGAAGACGACACAACCATAACCCCGGGTTCCAACCTAACCACTAGCTTCCAACTTCCCTTAACCACGGTTAGTTAGGCGAAGGGTATACGATGTCGTACAGAGAGGACGGGATCTTTTAAAAAAATTAAAAATTAAATTAATAATACGAATAGTACCTGCGCCAGTTCGACACTAATCATATGATTATCAGAAATCGTTGAAATTCTCAAATAAATAAATAAATAAATAAATTCAGAAATATCTTTTTTCTGAAGGAAAGTAAAGAATCTGGTGGAATATTTGGGAATATACCATTCATTTGTCAAAATGGAATCCTCAAGATTAATTAATAAGATTTAATTAATTAATTCACAAACATTGTGTCAAAGTGGCTAAGGTTTATTTATTAATTTAATTATTATTATTTTAACAGATAAAAAAAACCCATAATAAAAACACGTCTTCCCAAAGCCCACCGGCCAAAATTTTTTTGGTGCAAAATTTTTTTTTGTCAAATTTGTAACACAGATCCAAATTTGCTGGCGTTAGATTCTTTTATTCGTTGGAATAATTCCCCTTCCTTCTTCATACTTTTTTTAATACCTCTTTTGGCGTGCATCGCCAGGTTCCTATCTTAGGCTGAAACAAGGAGCCAAAAAAAGGAGGATCTTTTTGACTTTTTGAAATAGCCAAATTTGGTTAAATCTTCTTATGGTGGATTCGCTACCTGTGCTTATTGCAGAAATTTTATATAAAAAATGAAAATAAAAATAAATATAAAATTTTAAATTAAAAGAAAAAGAAAAGCCCTGGTTCTCCCTTGGCAATAATTTTTTTGGGGGTCAATTTTTGTGATGAGTAGCCAAAACTAGTGATCATCATCCATAGGAAGATTTAGCCAAATTTAATTGCAAGCTAAATATGAAAGCAAAAATTTCAAAACTTCCTTCACTTTTTTTAATTTTTAATTTATGGTTACCCTTACTTTGAATCATGTATAAAAAATCAGGTCAACTTATTGAAAAAACATTGGTCGAATTTCTGGCTATTGAAAATCTCATAAAAATTATTATGATTTTTAGCACTTTTAATTCCAAAGTTCACTTTTTGGCTATTTATAGCCACAACAAATTTAAAAAAAAAAAAAGCTACTTCCAAGTCACTACTCCCCGGGAAAAAGACAAACCGAATAGTGTTGGGGCGGATCTCTCTTTCTCCGAGGAGAGAACACCTGGATGTGGGTCCGGGTATGTGGACCCTCCCTTCCATTTATGGTCCCAGAAAATCAAAGAACCTGTCAAAGAACCTACCCTAGACGGCCGATTCTTTCCCCCCAAAAAACAAAAAAAACTGGTGACTTCTTCGGAGAATTTCAAAAAAACTTGGAACCGGAGGTTATTCTATTATTTTAATACTAAAAAAGTGTTTGGAAATCCAAAAGTTCTTTGAAAAAACTTTAGGGGGGCCCAAGAAAAAAAAGAAAAGAAAAAAAAGCAGCCTCCAGAATTTGAAGTTATAATAAAATAGAAATAACCGCCCATAGAGTTAAAACCATACCCCAGTTCCAACCCAACCCTGACTCCAGGTTCCTCTAACGCGGGTATTTTTGGGGGTATACGATACTGTACAGAGGACGGGGTCTTTTTTTTCTTTTCATTTTCTTTTTTCGTTTTTCTGTTTTCGGTGTTTTTGCTTTTGCTTATTTTTCTTTTCTTCTATTTTCTTTTATAAAATAAATAAATAAAAATTAAAAAAATCTGTTTTCCTGTTATTGTAAGCTTGTATACAAAGAAGTTTTTTTTTTTCCCCTCCTTTTTTTTCTTTTAGAAATCAAAGTATTTAATCACATAAGACAGTGTTTGAGTGAGATTTTGATATTTTGGGGAATTTTAAATGGGCACGGGCAACATTTAAACTTTCATTGGCCCCCTGCCCCAAACTTGCTAGTAGGCTCAAATGTTGTTATATAACCTTTGTAGATTTTTTCCAGAGCTGGGCACAAATTAATAACCTCTAGATCTGTTTTTTTTGAACATTTTTGAACACTTTAGAGTAAAAAGAACCTCTGGTTCTAGTATTTTTCAAAAATAAAAAAATATTTAAAAATAAAAAATAAAAAATAAAAAATAATTTATTTAAAATAAAAATGAAATAAAAAATATTTGAAAAAGAAATAAATAAATGAAACTCAAACAACATCCCCATCTCAGTTTTCTGAAAATTTTCAGAACCAAAGACCCGCCAATTCCAGTTATAATTATGGTAAAGAGTAGAGAGACACATCTGTTACAGTCCAGAACAGGCCCCCTTTCTCCTGTTCATTACTGGGCAGTTCTGCCTCTGGAACAGGCCCTGGTAGTGTAGGCCTTTTTTGGTGTAAAAGGTCCATTCCAAAAAACACCAACCCAAGTTGGTGGGGGTAAGGATCTCAAGAGTGGTCGGCATTCCGGAAATTTGGGCCCAAATTTCCTGAGTGTCCCCGACTCTTGAGAGCCTTAACCTTACCTTACAAGGCAACAGCCAGCTTTGGAACTACCTCCCCAAAGAACTTCCAGAAGTCTGTAAGGTCCTATACAGCCAGGTGAAGACCTTACATAAGGTTCTATGCAGCCCCAGTAAAGACCTTATGGAAATCCTTGGTAGGTACCCTAGTGACACGTACCCCTAGTGACACGTACATTAAAACTCTCACACTATATTAATTATTTTTAGGGTTGTGAGAAAATTTTAATACTCTCACAAATATTAATTAAGTTTTTGGAGGGCTGTGAGAAAATTTTAATACTCTCACAAATATTAATTAATTTTTTTTAGGGCTGTGAGAAAATTTTAATACTCTCACAAATATAATTAATTTTTTAGGGCTGTGAGAAAAATTTAATACTCTCATAAATATTAATTAATTTTTTTTAGGGCTGTGAGAAAATTTTAATACTCTCACAAATATTAATTAAATTTTTTTAGGGCTGTGAGAAAATTTTAATACTCTCACAAATATAACTAATTTTTTAGGGCTGTGAGAAAAATTTAATACTCTCATAAATATTAATTAATTGTTTTTAGGGCTGTGAGAAAATTTTAATACTCTCACAAATATTAATTAAATTTTTTTAGGGCTGTGAGAATATTTTAATACTCTCACAATATTAATTAATTTTTGAGGGCTTTGAGAAAAACTTAATACTCTCAAAATAATAATTACTTTAAGGTTGTGGGAAAATAATAAAATTATATTGAATAATACTATATTGCTCCGTGTGGGAAAGTTTCCAGTGGGAGCAATTCCCATGGACTATATTTCTAATTTTCCATTCATTATTATTATTATTATTATTATTCTGTAGGGAAAAAGCAAGCTGTTGGGGATCAGAAATTAATTACTTAATTAATTTGTGAATTAATTAATTTCATAATTAATTTATGGGTTGTGCAGGAGTGAAAAAAAACCACCAAGAGATACTTCTGTGAAAATGTGAGTGCTTGAATCCAAAATCTCAGGCATTCTCTTTTCCTTTTGTAATCCAAAGAAATGCTGAGCATCTGTTTGTTGCAGAGGAGCTGATTCCAGACAAAATATGTCACAGATAGTTAGGCTAGTCTCCACAATGAGATTGAAACAAGTGCGAATGCAAATGGATTACTGGCGGATAGCCATGCAAATCACAGCTAAGAAGCAAAATGAGTATTGTCAGAGCACATGAAAAAGTCAGTAACAAGCTAGTTGTATGTAGATCATCTGCAAGGAAAGCTCAAATTTGCAGAGTAAAGTTCACTTTGCAGCTGCAATACCTACAACAAAACAAAGCGAAGTTCAATTTGCAGCTGTGACAAAACTAAAGTGTTGCAACAAAAATGAAAGATGATGAAAAATTTGTGAACCTTTTGATTTCAGAAAAAAAAATGTTAGTAAAAAAATTTCCATACTATTAAAGAAGGAACCAGAAACCCTAGAAAATCTCCAATGCTTTCTTATAGGAATTGCAAAAGAAGCTGGCTACTTACTACTCATGCTTGCTCAAGGAGTCCTTCAATTGTGCAGAGTTGCAAATAGAAGCTGGGAAGGCAAAAGGAGAAAGTCACTCACAGGATGTAAGTACAGTCTCTTGATTGCTCCAGGAAACAAAGAGTATGGAAAACCAATTCTTGCAGGGAACGATATTGTAATGAAAAAAAAAAGATGGGACAATGATCTTGTCATTTAGGGTTGCTGCTGAGAGAGAAGAACAAGAAGTCCTTGTTGGCCAAGAAGAATCTCACTCACAAAGCTCAAAACAGCAAGCCAAATCACAGGGGACACATCCACTCCTACAGGAGGAATGAGTCTCCGAGTTGGACCTAACACTGGCTCAGTTGGTGCATAAGCTATCACAAATGGGAATTTGCCCACAGGCAGCTGTGAGTACCATGACATCACAATTCTGACTATGAAGAGAAGATTGAATGAAGCAAACAAAGGACCCAATATTCCAATTGCGAGCTTAGCTGTGTCCGGATCCAAATCAGCCAAGAAAGCCATGCCTGATGAAGAAAAGTATGTTGTGTCAACAGTACCCATTGCTGAAGCTCCTGACGCGCATATCATTGCCCCCAAGATTGAGCAAGAAATTGTTAGGCCAACCATCACAGCTTCTGGAGGAACAGTCTGCAACATCTCAGGTAATGGAGCTGGCTTAAACTGAACTAAACCTCTTCCTTCTCCTCCTCTTCTTCTTTGGCCTGCAGGGACCTGATACAGTATTCCATATGCCAATCCCAAAGTTTCAAAATTCACTTTCTTTGTGGAAGGGCATGCTACAAATGCACAAAGAAGGGCCTATTTGTGATGGGGAAGAAATGGATGCAATTCTCTAAATGCATTTGAAAACTTAGGCAGTGATCCTGTGTACTTCCAGTGATAATGTTCTCCTGTTTGGAATCTGCAAATCTGCAAAAGAAACTTACAAAGATTGGTCTCTTCCATAGATGGGTTCTTGTGGAGTTGAATCCTCTGAATGATGATGGCATAACTGAGCTGCTTCGCAACCAGCTGCTGCAGCTTGAAGAAATTACTCTTTGCTGAGATCTTGATCCCAATGTCGAACAATGTGGATGCTGTGCTGTTGATGACTGACATTGAATCTGATTCCATGCTTCTGAATTTCTTCTGTTCTGTAGCTTTTCATACAGCCGGGATCCTCTCACTTGCAACCATCTGCAACAATCACCAGATGATGTCACAAGATGATGAAGGACTGTCTTTGACTATGAGGACCAAATAGCTAAAAAAACAGAAATACTGACAACAAAAGAATCATCAAGGAAATGGTGAAGAACCTCGGTGGTGTTGGCAGAGAAGGAGAGATGTGCAGAACAACAACAGGCCATCTGTGCTGGTGGATGCCTGTTCCATTGTGGAGAAAAGCAAGAGACAAATTGAAGTTGCCGGCAGCTGGGAGCACCGCCATCACAGAGGTCACCCTTCCACCATCCTGAAGCTGCACTCCATTGCTCCTCCTCAAGGAAACCACAAGTGGAGGTGCAGCAGCAGTAGCAGGAACAGCCAGTGTGACCATTCCCAACTACCTTCTCCAAGCTTTCTCAATTTTTGCAAGTAGGAATCCCCTATCCTCCTCTCTTTCTCCTCCTTCTTTTTCTTCTTCTCAATTTTGTTCTGAAACTCCTCCTACTTTCTCATCTGCAAGCTTTCTGAAGAATCTCTCTTTCCGAAGAAATCTACAAAACCCAAATTCCAAAATGCAATTCCCACAACAGTACACACAACACTCTTTGCAATCAAAATTACTGCAACAGACAAGTGGATAATGTTTCTGAAACAAAAACAGAGAAGTCTTTTCTCTGCAACAAACAAAATGTGCGTGTGTGGGCGTGTGTGCGCGTGTCCTCTGCAACAAAACAGAATTAAAAAATCTTTCTCTGCAACAACCCCAAAAATAAAATTTAAAAAACCACACAAGAATAGTTGTTGGGGTTTTATTCTCTTCACGTCACGAAGTTTGAGTAATCTCCGAATCCACCAAATTCTGGACGATGATCAAAGACCCAGGTTTCTAGCAATGATTGCAGAAAGTGCTCCTCTGGGACTGGCTTTAGGGTTTGAGGATCAGGGTCGAAATCTTTTTCGTAGCTCCTAGATTCTCTGCGAAAGGCGTCACCTGTGATGGTGGGATTTGTTCACGAGAATCCGGGGCGCTGGGGATTGTTGGGTATTCATCAGGGGATCGATCGACTTTTGGTCGATCAAACAATTTTTGTGGAGGAATGGGAATTGGGTAGGGACTCATCCGTCCAATGCTGCTGCTCCTGCTCCCAGCAGACATGAAGCTTGAGGACCTAGGGTTTTGTTTTCCTGAGAGAAGGGAGCATTGAAAGGAGCCAGGAACCTCTTCTTGTTGTTGCTCTTGTTTGGGGGAAAAAAGAAAGTCTGAAAGCGAGTATCACTCAAGTGACATGACCCAAAACCAAAGAGTTAATGGAAGAAAGCTCTGATACTTAATCCAATACTTTAAAGCTCTTATTTAATGGGAGAACATTCCAATTTCCAGTTACTTGGCCTTCAAATTCTTAGTACAAGTTTCTTTCACTGGAAAAACACAAAGAATATTTATTACAAACCTGAGTATTTGAATCACATTCTTCGGTACAAGCTTGAAAGATGGAGAAAATCATGAAGAACACTTCTGTCAAAACCTGAGTGCTCAAATCAAATCAAAAATTCCACTACAGTTTCTCAATGGAAAAAACATAAGGTATGTTTCTTTCAAACGTGTCATTCATTCTCAGTAACAACTCAAAAACACACAAGGAAGATTCTTCCAAAATGTGGGAATTCAAATCAAATGGAGCTTGTGAGTTCTTATTCAGCCAAGGAACAATTATCCAGTCAAATGCCCTGTAAGTGAGGTCCACTAAGATCAACTTGCACAACCTAACAGGTTTCACTTTTTTGATTGCAAAGATGGAAGGCACACAAAAGTAAAAAAGAAGCCCTTTTAAGAATAGAAAATAAGAAAACCATGAAGCATTGAATGCATCAATCAAAATGTCCAAGAATCTCTTCTAAAGGAGTTTCCTTCTAAATGTGTAATTGCAAAAGTATACATTATGTCATCACTAGCAGCCAGCCCAATTTCTGACTACCGGCACCCAACCTGGTCAAACATGAGGAAAAAGCACCAAACCTTGTGAAATGGAAGGAAGTGCCACAACTTTGTATACTTTTTGGTGTGCAAAACTTCTGGATTTGCCTTACAAACACCTGATTCTCTTTACTTCTTTGATAACAAAACCGCCAGTACCTGAGTAGCCTCCATTGCTGCTGCTGCTGCTGCATCAGGCTCTGGAAAGCAGCCACAGCATCCGAGTTAGACTCTGAATCCAAAATAGACAAACAAACCAGGCAAAGTTGACTGCTGGGAACTATATCCTGGACAGGGAAGGGCTGTAAAGGCTTATATGCTATGCTTATCCTCCTATTTCAAGGTCTTCCATGCATTTGACATTTCTCCAAGCACTTGCAGTCCTTGTAATTCCAAAACTTACATCCATGGAATGTACATCCATCCTGTTCTCCTTTGCTCTTTGTACACCACCAGCTGGTGTCAGAAATATGTTTAAAGGTTGAGATTTGATACCTCCCACCTCAGGAGAAACAAAACCCATTTCTTTGGTCATTTAAAAATGGTCACAGCCAGTCTTGAGGAACCTGCCCTCCTCCCCACCCACTTTCAAACTTTATTTCTGAATTATATTGAAATCACTCTCAGGTGTGTACCTGGCAGCAACTGGGATTTCATGTTTCTCAGCCTTCTTGGCAGTGAACCCATCTTAGGAGGTTATGGTCTTTGCCCTCAGCATCCCCATGCATGGCTCCCTAAACCAATATGACTATAGAAGCCAATCTCTGCTTCTTGATATTCTTGCCTGCTGGTGAGTCTGCACAACATAAAAGTAAGCAGGATTGAAGAAGAAGAATGGCAAACAAGTGGAGCACCTACGATGGTGAATTCCGACAACAATGGTAGCCTACCCTCAAAAGTCAGGTTCTCTGAAAGATAATGCTTACAATTGAACTGACCAGCATCGTGATCCAAGCTATTGTGCTCTCCTTGCTCCATGACCATCAAGGTTGGTCTGAAGGTAACCTCTCCACTCCCTCCATTTGCCTGCATGTCCTCCTAACTGATGATTTTTTTCTTCTGCCTCTTGCTAGGCTCCCTGCTACCTTAACCATCAAATTTCTGCAGGTCAGCAAAGACACTCAGTCTGAAATTTACTAGGTCAACAATGTCAGTTATGATTTGGTCACTCAGATTATTGTGTGATAACAACCTGTTCAGATGTTCAAATTTGAGCTATTTCTCCACTGTGGACAGTAGGATAAAGTCCCACACAAGTGAAGTAAGATCAAACAAAGACCGACAAAGTATGGAAGCATACAAGCTGTGCATGCAGTTCTTAACAGCACAGTAAGCAGAATTGTTGCTTCAGAGTAGCCACCTGCTCATTGCTGACTAGGAGCTTGTTCCTCCCAAAGTAGTTATGTGCTACCACATCTGGGGCTGGACGTTTCAAGGCAAACTTGAGTCTTCCAGTTACACCCTCTTCAACTTGGACTGAATTTTGCTCAATGATTGTCATGTTTGAGGATGGTGTTAATGAGAGATGCTTCATTGGAGGAGTTTCCTTTTGGATTCCTGTTGTTTCCTGTTCAACCATAGTATCCCAGGAAGGACTTATTAGGTGTGGCTGTGGTGAAGCAGAGACATTGCTGCTGCTGAGGCCAAAGGCTTGCAGGTCTCCAGCATTGCGCTGAGACATCACACGTACACTTGGTGGAAGTTTCAGTGATGGCAAACCAGGGGCCAGTTTTACTGTTTGCTTTTCTAGATGCCCATGAGGGATGATGTGAGTTGGAGGTATGACTAACGAGTCCAGATGCAAAGGATTAAAAGGGACAGGTGCAGGAACAGTCAAAGCAGGGGAAATGGAAGGGTCTAGAGGATGTGCAGGGGAAACCGGCAGCATAGGGGTAGGAGCTTTTGGTAGCTTCTTAAGACAACCTGCCAAGGTGGTTTCAGGAGGCCCATGTGGATCTGGATTTTGAGGAATCCCGACAGACAAAGAGCTGGTGGTTGTGTGAGGATTCCACTCAGCCAAGAATGCATCACGAATATAGGCCTCCTCACTCTCATCACCATCCTCTTCACCACTGTACTCTTCTCCCATGTCTGCAGTGTCCACCAACATTGAGCGTCTCTCATCCTGTATGAAACAATCAGTCATTAGCCTTCCTCAAAGAACCTCCCATTTCCACAAACTACTAACCTACAGTGTGAAAAGGACAGGGCTCTAAAAGTGACAGAGGTGAGATGTCGTCTCACGTCATCCAGGAAGGCATCCTTCTGAGCAGCAATTGCCTGACGCCTTCCAGCTTCATATAGGCGACGCTTTTCCTTGTTGATCTCATTGGACTTGTACGACTTTTGCGTCCCAAGTGCAATACGCCACTGTCGGGGCAGTAATGCTGGGTCCCGGTGTGGCACACAAAACTGCCAAACTTTAGACCAATCATACTTAAATACCTTAAGTGCCTGCAGCAGGAAGTCAAGACAAGTCTTTGTCAAAGCCTACTTCAAATTTTGCAAGAGGTTGAAAAGCATAAAAAATGCTAAGCATTCCATTAAACCTCTTCAATCTAACTTGTGATAGACAGAGGACTTGCCTCTTGAATGCAAGACTTCTCTTCTGCTGTTAATGGAGATGACTTCATCCGCCTCACTGCCTAAGAAGAGCATTCATGCAGAAAGATCAGTAAACATAAAGAAGGCTATGTCATATGGATTGAACAGATCACTGAAAAAGATCCTGATGGGTAGCATCATGAAATACATGGTCATCCTCCTCAGACACAACATGTATGATAGGTTATTGTGGCCTGATAAAACTGACAAAACAGGCTTGAAGAACTCAAAGTTGACAAAATAAGAGACAGAAAGCAAGATTCATTGGTCCAACATCTACAGTTTTGGCATACCTTGATAGAATTCTCTGGAGCTCTCGCAGAGCTGCGATTCTTCTGTCTGACAAATATCTGCAAAAAGCTTAAATGTTAATCTTGAGCATCCAATCCAAGTTGCAAAAGTTGATCCTTGGAATGAAAAAGGCAATTAGAACAGCAGTGGTACAACTTTTTACCTGATGCATGGACTTTGTTGGAAGATACCGGTGCTGAACTGCCTTCCAGTCAGTATTGAAAGTCATCAGACCCATAGCTAACAGCCTTCAGCACTCCAAACAGCCCATCCCATAAACAGTTAATGACCTCAAATGGTGTTCAATGCTTAGTTCCAGAGACACTGCCTCACGGAGAAATGGTACCACAAACAGAATAAGCAATTAATTAGTCAGACAGCTTCTACATATAGGTCAGCAGAGCTTACAGACAAAAGGCATTCCACTCCAGAAGCAAGAAGTGAGAAGAGTATATCCACATCCAAAATATCATAACAATGGAAAGCACCATGAGACTCACTCATCCTCAGCATCTGTGAATAGCAATCGGTTAGCAGTAGAGGCAGGTGGTGCCTTGTGTGGAAACAGAGCTTTGTTGAAGAGAGGCAAGAACCGATGTGTTGCTTTGGCAACATCTTTAGGAACAAAGGCAATGCTTTGTTTCTTAGTATTCTCCACAAGGGCAGCTGCCATTGTCTTCTTCACTGTAGGCTTGGGGAATGAGTTCATTCCAGCCTGTGGGTGTAGTTGAAGCTGATGTAGTTGTCCAGTCACTTTTGTCATGCCCTGATCTGCATACGCTTGGACTGAAAACATGGGCTCCCGTTCACACTGTGCATGGTATGCCCCACTTTCCACATGCTGCTGCCTGTAATCCTGTACAGCTGCACCAATCCAAAAAAAATATTACTATTTGTCTCAAATTCATTTGTCAGAAGTAGCTTTAAGAGTATGCTGGCTGCAAATTAGAAAACATATTACATTGGTCAAGGAGAATAAGGAACACCATGACTGCATAAGAACAATTCAAAGAACACAAAGACCACAAGTTTCAGGAGAAGCATGCACATTGTTGGTAGATAGTTAGACCGCAAAGAAAGTGGAGGGGGTGCAAGAAGAGGAGACATACAGGTACTATAAGCAATCAGATTGCTGGAAAGGAGCAGAATTGATAACTTCAAACTATGAAGGTACTGTAGGAGTGTGGACCTTGAGCAATGTCTGCCAAGAAGTCTCTCACTAGAGCAAGTGGAGCCACATCCACAAGTGACCGGACTGGACCAGATGTTTCTGGTACCCATTCAGATGGTGGTGATGCAAAGCTGAGTGATGAAGAGGGAAGATCGAGTGTGTTTGAGCCCAGTATAGGCAGGGATCCTCCAGTTTGCCTTTCCTCAGGTAGGAAAGGGTAAGTAGATAATACAGATGTTTCCTGCTCATCAGAGACATCAACATGATGGGACTGCATGCTTCCTGGTTTGGAAGCCAGAGAAGATGGGGCCACCTCCAAGCCAGCTGCAGGCAGTTCACTATGCATGAAAGTTGTGTCCTCTTGCTCACTGCCACTATCCATTTGACTTTCTGTTTCAAAGGGAACCTCAGACATGATACTTGGAAAAGATGAAATGGGGGTTGAAGAGAGGGCTGCAGGTGCTGCAGATGAAGACTGCACATTGGCAAATGACTGACCAACTTCAGAAAAGGAAGAGTTTAAAAGAGAAGGATTTGGGCTGTCCAAGGCAGGGTGCTGAGAGGAAGTTTGATCAGGGAATAAACTGGAAAAGTAGCTCACATTGTTCGGTGGCAAGTATGAAGCATCAGGAAAATTGCCTAGAGGGGATTGCCCAGTAATAGGGAGCATTCTATTTTCAGCAACAGAAGGATGTGTATATGGTGGGTGAAAACAGAAATCTGGAAATGCTGATTTTTTCCATGCAAGTATAGACTCTCGCTTCTCCACAAGCTCCATCAGCATCCGATGGGTATCAATTGCCATCTGTTGTCGAGCTGGTTCCATTATACACAAGGAAAAAACCTGTACAAGTAGTTGGACATGCTCATGTATCAAGCAGTAGAGTTGTCCAATTTGGTGAGCAGTGAACCCATTGACTGGTGGCTGTTGCTTAGCATTTGAGAGCCACCCTTTGCTAGCTCTATCATTTTGAATTTTGGTCCGTTCTGCAATGGAAGAATTGGCAGGCATACTGCCTGTGTATGGTAGAAGTGGCCTGAGAGGGGTCTTGGCAAGACCCAGCAAACGGACTTTGTTTTGCAGCTTTGCTCTTTGTCTACGTTTCTCCCTCGTTTCTGGTCGGTGGGGACGCTTCCTTTTCCGCCCTTCTTGATCTAGGCCTTCATCATCACTTTCCAAAGCTTCTTCAATTTCAACCTCAAAGTCAGCATCTTCATCCTCACTCTCTTCCTCTTCGTCTATTTCCTTTTCCTGCTTACCAAAGAAGCAGTGCAACTAAGTCCCTCAGTTCTCCAAACAAATACAATATGATTAAAAACTGATTCAGGTGAATGGTGAAGTCCAGACAGAACAGGGCTATATAAAATTCTTCACTATATTACATGCCTGAAACAGCAGTAATGGTAATAAATATGATACCTCTTTATTCTCATCCTCTTGCATGTCAATCTTTTCTTGCACTGCTGCCAGAAATTTCCGATACTCTTCCTCATCATCCACATTTTGGAAATAGTCTTCCTCATCAGACTCCTGCAAAAAAGTTTCAAGCTGATCAAGTGACATGTCAGCTAGTGAGTAGTGTGCACGTGTTCGCTTTGAGATTGCATCTCGGACTGTCCCCTCTTCTTCAGTGCTGTGCTGGGTAGTATCAGCAGCACATGTCTCACTACCCGGACTCTGTTGATCAGGCAGATTCTCCAAGGTATGGCCCATAACCATTTCCTCACCTACTTGAAAGCCTGCTGATCTTGAGCCATAGTCAAAGATACTGGCAGACAATCTTTGCCTCTCTTGTTTGTTCAGCCCTTCTCTGCTGTCATTACACCAGATTGCTTGTAGTTCCCTATCACTAAGTCTCTGTCTTCCTATTATCATCTCACTGACCTGCTCACCCAAATCCACTTCAATGGCTTCCCTCCAGTCCTGCTGGCTGAACCCAACCTGTCTGCCTTCACCCTCCAGAGCCTCTTCTTCATCCTCGTCTTCCTCGTCTTCATCTTCTTCTTCATCATGATCTTCATCATCAACAAATTCCTCTTCATCCACCTCACTGCCAAGTTCAAGGAATCCATCATCATCTTCCAACTCAAGCCCCTGAAAATCTTCACCTCCCTCCACTTCCCTGCCTGCAGAAGTACCCTGACATTTGTTAGTTTTGGTTTAGAACAGGAGACAATTCAAAAGCTCAGTCATTTGGAATTGCTACTCACCTGCAACCTCTTCAACTTCTTGACCATCCAACTCCTCTCCTTCCTCCCCATCGGAGCTGGCTCCCGATGATGGTTCCTGAGAGGGCGAGTGTTGCAAAAACGGATTAAAGTCAACATCACCTTCCTCGTCCTCATCTTCTGGATCAACTGACCCACCAGGTGTTCCATGTTCTGTGTCTCCTGTATTTCCCTGCTCCTCTTGACCTTCATCAGGCTTCATCTCTTTTGCTACCACAGGTGAACAAGTTGTAACTGCCTTCATTACATCAAGCTGAGAGCCTTGTCTCATCTGCTCAAAACCATCTTCCTCCTCTGCACCTGCAAGTCCACCATGAGATGTGTCACTGCCAAAACATTACTACACTTGTGTTAATCTAAAAATGTTGTGATGGTGCAGATAAACAACTCATCACCTTCCCCATGTCTGTACAAAAGCACAACAAGCTTAACTCACCACGCTGTAAGCTCCAAAATTGTCTCTCAAGATTGCTGATGACTGATTGTCCTGCATCTGCAATCTGACAAGGTTTTTGAAAGCCAGACTGGGATGCCTCTGACCCTTCAAAACTGCCATCCTTCCTAGCAGCTGGGCTCATCACACTGTCTCCAATCTTAGGCTGCATGTCAGGCACTGCTTCCATTCTGGCACCATCAAAAACGGCCACACCAACATCTCTGGCTGTTATCTCCTGCATTCCAGAAAACCTTCATGAGTTGTCCTCAGCATCCATCATCTGTGGCTGTGAGCTGGGTGTGAGCTTGGTGTCCTCTACAACACCATCCACTTCCAATCCTTCAGTGCAAACCCCTAAACCTTCTCCTCTCTAGATAACAACTCACCATCTTTATCGCATGCCCAAACCCTCAACTGAAGAGTACATAAACCACCCTTCTGAGCTTCTGCCAGTCCCTGTTGTAAGGAAGAGCTGAAGATGCAAGTTTGAGGGTCCTTTTTACCCCTATCTTCAATCACATCCTCACAAACTTGATCTCTGGTTGCAGGGTCTGGAGTCTTCTGTTGCATCATCTCTTGATATGTTATGCCATGAACATTGTTTCCATCAGTCTTGTCAGCAATCTCCTCTGGCCATCCCACATTATCCTTTCCTATCACCAAAACAGCAGCTACCACCTTTTTCTCTTCAGTATTGTCTTGTACCATTCCGCCTACACCATGCTCTAATACTTAGCTCCATGGCCAGTGACATTGCAGGATCAATTTCTAGGCTTTCTTCCCATCTGACTGCCAATTATCTTTCTTCTTCTGGCTGGCTACAGACAGACACAAACTTGAAATCAAAAACCTTGCCAAGCTGGCTCTGAAAGATTGCTACAGAAAAGACTCCAAACCAAATTTCCCCCCCAAAAAAAATCACACAGAACATTTCTTGCATGATAAGGAACCTTATATCTTATGCTTGGAAAGGGGGAAAAAAAGCCATCAGCCATGGGGAAAACATTAGGGTTCACTCAACAAAATCGTCCCCCCAACAACTGACATTGCGGTGTACATTCCACGGGATTCGTCGAGAGCTGGCTTGTCAGAAACCCCACAATGCAAATACATTCCAGGTTTTTCAGGGCCGAAAGTGTTCTTCACCCTCCCCCTCTCTTGAACGTGTCAATAATCATCTGAAAACTACATCATGGAACTCCGTCTCTGGCACTAATTGACAATATTATCATCTACAATCCAGCAGCAGCAACACTTGCTGTAGATCACAAAATCGATGAAGGATCAAGAGAGACGGGAAAAAGAACAAAAGTGTGAATCAGTAAGTACCTGCGCCAAATGACGGATCCACATGCAAAACCGCGAAATTATGCCGTCTTCGTCATGGTCATCAGCAGCAGCAGCAGCAGCAGCGCAACAGTGTTATCCTTTTGCAGACAATTGTACTACCTACTGCATCAGGGCAAGAAAGAAGAAATGCATCAAACATGATACATAGGTACTCTCTTTGTTCTTGAACCTTTGGAGAACAACAAGCAATGGTTTGGAGAAAGAAAAAACTTCGCGAGAAAGCGAAGTCATGCTATTTCTTCCAAATTTGCTATCGGCCTGTTGTGTAAGCAAAATTTCCTAGATTCTGTGGAAAAGGGGGGAAAAAAAAAAGCAAGCACGTGAAATCAAGCGAAAGAGAGACAGAGATTAAGTCCGTGAAGATGGATTCGGCGCGGCGCTTGAAAAAACAGAGGCGAGGAAAGCGAGGGAAAAAGAGTGCAGAGCTTCCGCGCGTAAGCGACAGTGCACGCACGATTCTCGGCTTCTGGCGGGTGGGCGGGAGGAAAGGGGGAGCACATTAACGTCCTAACGAAACTCCCTCGTGGATGATAATCATCCCCCAAGATGACTTGTTGAGGACATTCATCCAAGACCACGCCATTAGGCGTTATCTAGGTGAAATCTTGTCCTGTTGTTGGGAGAGAAAAGCCTCAACCTATTGGATGATATTCATCCTGTGAGATGACAGTTGTTGAGATTCATCCATGATGATGCCATTAGCGCCATCTAGGTAAAATCTAGGCCATCTTTGTTCTGCTGCTTGGGAGAAAAGCCTTCACCTGTTAGATGATATTTATTCATCCACGAAGATGATGACCTGTTATTGAAATTCATCCATGATGGTGCCATTACTAGCCCCATCGAGGTAATAAGCTTTGTGCTGCTGCTGCTTGGAGAGAAAAGCCTTAACCTCTTAGATGATATTCATCCACTAAGATGATGATCTGTTATGGGTATTCATCCATGATGTATCTAGTGAAATCACTTGGCGTACAAGGACACCTTTTGTTGCAGTGTTTATAAATCCATACGTTATGGATGAAATGAAATTTGCATTCATGAATTTCATCCATGAATAAAATGACAACTTGATGTCATTCAGGTGTCAAGGGCTACCATTGTAAAATGAATCAAATTTCCATTGGAATGATTTTGAAAACTTTTGTGATTTTTTTATCACCAATTAAATGATCACCTTAATAGGTTTTTGATTTTCATTAAAGGAAATCCCTATTAGTTAAGGATGCCCACCTATTTTTTAGGCTTGTCTTTTCTTCAACACCATTCAAAATTTTATAACCTTCAATTTCGATAGTATTTTGAAATTTATTATTATAAAACAACCTTTAGTTCCAAGTTCTCAAAAACTTTCAAAGCACTAGTAATTTTCATGAAATAATAATAATTCAAAATATTGTAAAAGGTTATTTGAATAATTTCTAGATTTTCGAAAACCATTTTATATCAAAACAAGCATTTTTATTTTTGAAAATCAGGGTTGTATATTATCATGAACTAGCTTTAAAATTGTAAGATATTTGGTGTTATTTATGACAATCGAACAATAGTGGTCCTTACTCTTAACATATTGGAAAACTCCAATAAACATCTTCATTTTAAAAAAAGATTTTCAATTCTAAAATTCAAGAAGAAAAGAAAATCCCTTGTGAATGATTAATTTTTTTTAAAAATCCAATATGATAACATAAAAGGTTTAAATGAACCCTAATTTTGACCCAAATTTTCTAAACCAAACCATAAGTTCAACCTTTGTGCTAAAACCATGTTACATGGACCTAGATGGAAAACAAGAAATGAAACACTTGTTCAAATTAAAACTTGAATTGAATCATTTTATTACAATTTTGTTTTGCATAATTTACAAGTCCTTAAATGGTTAGTTAATTTTTGAAAGAAGGTTAATAAAAAATATCCTATGGTTTCCTTAAAAGGACCAATAATGGTTAGGAATGGTTAATTATTATACCTATGACTGATGAAATTAATCATCTAAAAGAAAGTTGATATTTTTTTTTGTTGAACCTGTTATTTTAAATTTCAAGATAATCGAATTTTTCAACTATTACATGGTACAATCAATTGTAACTATTGGGCTACCATAATGATTTAAATTTTTTTAGAAAGACTAAACATATTTAATTTCAAATTATTCAAAATGGGATTATTGGACCCATTTTTCCCCTAAAGAAAATTTTGTAATCCATTGTTGATTATTAGTTATAAGCATGATATTGAAAGTTGAACACCCCAATAATGATACGATATTGACAACTTGGTAAAAGGGACCCATAAAAAGTTCCTTAAGGTGAGACAATTTATATAGGATATTTAATGCTTTATGTGTTTTTATACAACAAAATCATAAACTTTTAACCAAACTTAGAGGCTTTGATTAATCTATATTAAACTTAGAACTTCAAACATAATAACAACACGTTACAATAAAAGAGTAATGGAAATGAAGAAGTTATGTTGAAATTTTGTTGCTAATGAAGAGCAAAATTTTTGTGAGTGTTTTTTTTTTTGTTTTTACAAGGTCCATTTTAGGAAATATGGGTAAAAGCAAATATTTTTCCAAGACAATACACTGATGTAACAACATTTGTAAAAGTTTATAATTCTATCTTTGTTTTGGATGAGAATGGATGTTTTATAGAAAACATTCAAACTGTATGTGTTGAAACATTTTAAACATTTTTCCTTTTTGTTTATCCATTGTTAGTTTGTATTAAAAGATGTGTTTAAGTGAAAAATTTCAAATAATTAAAGACCATGTGAATTCCAATTACGAGGAAGAAAACATAATTGTCATTACCTATGACATTTGAATATGATTGCATGGTGTTGAATGAAAAGGAGCCTTTTTAACAATAACACAATGAATTACAACATAACCAATATTGAGTTCATGAATTCTTGTTAAGATGCACACATGATTTCAAAGTAACTAAGCAAAGTAGTGAGAACAAAAAGATTTGAAATTCAAGGATTTAACCATTTTGGCACTACCACCAACTTCACTAAGGTTAAAGCCCTACAAGTTGAAGTTATGTTTATATTGTTCACACTACTTGAAGAGCAAATTAGATATGATGAAATTTAAAAATATGTGCACTTAAGGAAATAGAAAAAACTATTAAAATTGCAAAAGAAGTTAGGATGTTAGAAGTAATTAATGAAGGAAAACAACAATGAAAAAACACCCTCAATATGAAACCCCCAACATGAAAAAAAACAACTTCCAAATTCACACCCCACAACTCATTTGTTACACATTGGTTTGAGCTACCTAGAGATGATAAAACCTAAATTGACCATGTGAGCTTTAACATACAAATTTCTAACCATATGATGAACAATCTACACATCAAAATGACATTGATAGTTGACACAAGAATGATAAGGGTAGAGATGATTGATTGGGCTTGAATTTCAACAAACAATATTTATTTAGTGAACATTGAAATTCTTTTTAGACCACAATGTTCAACAAGTTGATCTCCAAGTTGTAATGAATTGCAAATTATTTTAATTTTTAAATGTTGGCATTGTAGGCTTCAAATGTTAAACTTTGAATTCAAAATCTTACTTCAATTCTAAATTCAAGCTTATTGTCATTCTCATGATCAACTATTATGTTATATAATAACACACAACTTGTTATGATATTCGAAATTGTATTCAAGTTTCATTGTCCATACATGGATTTTGAATTATTGCAAATCTTGGTTGAAATATTCAAAACATTTCTCAATGTCATTCCTTCTTGCATCATGTTAAAATGTGATCCTTTTTCGTCTTAAGGCTCATGAATAGTTTGCACAAAACACTTCCACTAAAAATACATGTCATCAGTTAATAAATAGTAATGTGAATACCAAGAAATATTCATGCAACAAAACTTGCATCTTTCTTGTCACATGCAATTTTTTTAAAAATTTAAGAAAAATAATAAAATACATTCATATCATTGTTTCCTCCTATAATCCAAAAAAATGTGTGTTAAATAAAAAAACTAGTGATTAACTATTTGCTTTCAATATGTCATTGATCTATTCCCATCTTTGCTTTGAAATTGGATTGAAAAATTAGCCTTGCCAAGGTGATGGACAAAATTTTCAATGCAAGTGCAAAGAATCAAAGATTTAAATATTTTCAAAAACCCCATCAGCTTATCGATTTATAATTGCTTCAATAAGTATTGTCTCTTTAGTTTTCACAAATAACTGCTTAAAAAATTGACTCTTATAGTTTCCATAAGTTGATTCATAGATTTCATTGTGATGTTTTTGTCTACTTTGCAATATTCATTTGTAACATTTGCACCAACATCATATATATAAATCTTTAGAATAATAATTCATATTTTGATTGAAAAACCCTAACACATTGATTGCATTTGGTTTTTGAACAAAAGATGAATCATATACACAAATATTATCCACTACAAATTCAAAAGCAATCATCATCATTGCATTATAAAATGAGACTTAAACAATTCAACCCCATTTGAATGTGAATTAAAGAAATAGTCACAAAATCTTCAATCATGTTCTTATCGTTGTTTGTTTTCAAAATTTGCAAAGCTATCAACATAGTCTTGAATCACCATGAAGGTTTAGAACTTTGAAAAACCTTGTTAAGAACCAAATCAAATGTATGAATTTTAAAAATCTCCATGATATTAAAAGAAATTAGTAAACTAAAATTTGAGTTTACAAAAGTTAACTCCTCAAACAAATTCAATATTCCAATTCCAACAATCCCATTGATTATTTACTTTCTTTTGCACACATGAGTAAATGATAATTCCATATATTATCCACATTAATTCTATAACTATAATTACCTCTTGACCATGGCTTTTTTTCCCCCAAATTCATTAAGTAGGTCCATTGGCAAGGATCCCCATCATTACCTAGGATTAAATGGTAATTGTCTTAAGTGGGTTGCAACAATTTTACAAAATTGCTATTACAATGGCAAACTAAGAAATGCCTAGGTCTAAATATGGTTAATTTAGTTATTTTCATTTCAAAAAATGGCAAAAAAATCCATAAAAGAGGGTGGTTCTCACATATACAATAATAACAACCAATTTTCACAACCCGATTATTAAATTTTCCATTAATTAAAATTAAATTAAATAATTAAGTAATAAATGATTTAATTACTTCATGATGCAGAAAAAGCGACACCAATTGCAGACCAAGTAATCATAACGGGAAATCGAAATTTCTCTAAATTTCAGGCTAGGGACTGGAAAATATGATCATAGCTTTTTTAAGGTCATTCAAGGCCATTAATTCAATCACTTCCTAGACTTGGCATCGGTATAATAGCCCTTATCAAAGGTCGGTCATTTCAGACATGCCTTCCTAAGGGTCTCCCTCCATCCTGTCAAGGTTCCAAACAACATTGGTCTCCACAACCACATGGTTACAAATGAGAACGAGAAAGCAAAGGCTCTCTAATTTCAGGCCAAGAACCGAAACCACGATCATAGCATTTAAGGTCGTTTGAGGCCCTTAACTCAATCACTTCCTAGGCCAGGGACTCGTGTACCAGTCCTTATCAAAGGTCTGTCCTTTCGCGCGTGCCTTCGTAAGGGTCGACTCTGCGGCGTCAAGGTTCCAGACTGAGCCGACGAGCAGCTCGCTCTTGTTGCCGCACAGGTCGTCGAGGGAGGGAGCCTCTGCGTAGCGGCGCAGGTCTTCGGCGCTTGCCTCGTGGTGTTTGCCGGTGTCAGCGCCAAGGCAGGATGCATGAATGAATGTTGCTGTAGGAGTGAGTGTCCATGGTCTCACTCTCTTTTTGCCTTAAAATTTCTAACGATATTGCTGCTCTGTCCGAGAAGAACAAGAAGAGGAAGAAGAAGTAAGCGAAATCACACTGCGGGAAAAAGGAAAGTTGTTGACGTGTCTAATTTCGTCATCGTCCTTTCTCCTTCGGTTGCCTTCTTCGTTGTGCGCGCATCGGACCCCGAAATTTGCACTTCGGAAAATCACATGGAAATTGTGGAGGCCGGAAAACAGCGGGGAGCCCGATTCCAAAGGTTTCTCACCGCGCACAGTTTTGGATTTTCTTTCAGGCTGTCGGTGAAGAGAGCTCGTTGAAATTTGTTTCGTTGAGAGTTCATTCCGGGTGTCTCCTTGAAGGTGCTTGAGAGAGAGCCATGATGGCAACAACTAGCTCTTGCTGCAATGCAGCAGCAACAATCCCACACCAGTTGTCCCTCACCTCCTTTTCTAGAACATGTTTGCAACCGACAAAACAACTGCTCTCCAATCATGTCACAAGCAAGAGGGATCTCAGAGCTTGTAATCCCATTGCAGAGCAGAAATCATTGCGGCTCTGCGGTGCTTGTTTGAGAACAGAAGAGCCAAATGTCAGAGCAAGTCAAGGACATGACAAGAAAAATTTGAGTATCCATGTTTCATCTCACCACAACAATGCACGAAGAAGGGCAATGTTGAGGGCTTTGCCAGACATTAACGGTGGCAGTGGTCTAAGGTATGTCCTCTTTGACAGTATCTGTTAACAACGGTTCTCATGGAAATGTGCTATAACCCTAAACCCTAACCCCTTAGTTTCTTCTCTTTGGTTGCTCTTCAGGGCAATCCAAAGTCAAGCATGGAGAATTTAGAAATGTTGAAAACCTAGAAAACATCCAAGCTTCTCAGAAAGCTTAGATTTGATTGCAGACTTTGGGGTACATAGAGAAAAAGATGGACAGCTTTAGAGAATGGAATGAACTGACCTTGTGGCCAGTTTGACAGAACAAGAGGATACCATCCTCCATTTCCAAGGGAGTAACTAATGTGTATCACAGGTCACCAGGAACTTCAAGTCTTGTTAGCGAGATGCCCTTGTTACCATCTTCTTCCCTTCGTTGGCGACGAGTGCTTCTGAAAGTCAGTGGTGAAGCTCTTCTCGGGGACGGTTCTCAGAATATCGATCCCAAGGTACTACTGCCTCATTTTCCTCCATATCTTCGTACTATGTGGGCTGCCAACTGCGTGAATGATCATCTTTATTTTTATTCTTCTCTTTATACATATTGGTGGGAGGAGTACACCAGTTGTTCATATGTTCTCCTGGTGTCTGGATGTTCTTCTGAGCTCTTATAGTAACCATGCATGCAACTGCTAAGAAATTTCAACCACTATATCCCATGTTGTTTGTCTTCTCTATTGCATGTGCAACATGGATCTCCATTGTATGTTACATTTTATGATGGTGGAATTGCCTCTTTTGTTCCTCATCTTGGAAGCTTCTTGCTCTGGGCGGTGTGACAGATTACAATGTCAATTGCAAGAGAGGTGGCAATAATAACCCGTCTTGGAGTTGAAGTATGTTCCTTTGTGAAACCATATGGGATCTCTGGCATTTGTCACAAGTGCAGTAACTGTGGGATTACTCTAGGCATTTTGTGAAATTCAATGTTTAGGGTTTAGGGTTTAAAACCGTAGACATCAGGAATTCTGTGAGGGGGTTGCACAATTGATCACCACAGCAAGAGAGTATGTGAGACCTTAAAAGCCATGATGCAACATGTGATCCTATCTTCACTTAATATGTAACTTGTACTCAGTATTTAACAAAAAAATATTCAGCTATCTAATACTTGGAAGTTGGAACACGAACAACCAGATAGACCTTATGTGGATTTGAGGTTTGAAGTTTGTGTATAATGATGTGACTTGGCACTTGCCCTTTAAATCAGAAGGAAATGGTGTAATCCTAGACCCAATTTGCTGAACTTGAGGTTCTTGCAGGTGGCAATTGTAGTTGGTGGAGGAAATTTCTTTCGAGGATCAAAGTGGGTGGGCTCCAGTGGTCTTGATCGTGCATCAGCAGACCATATTGGGTGCACATCTGATACTTCTTACCATCTCCCAGCCAGAATAACAACACAAAACATGCTACAATATTATTCACCTTTGGAGAGCTATGTTTGGGAAGCAACAGGACAATTGAGTCAGTAAAAGGTTGTTGAAATTGTAAATTCCATTGTTGGAGCCAGAGTTATGTGGTGAGAGTGTCGGTGGATTGGGTGTTGGGTAGGATGATGGCAACAGTTATGAATGCCATATTTTTACAGGCCTCAATGGAGAGTATTGGAATTCCAACACGGGTGCAGACAGCCTTTAGGATGGCTGAGGTGGCAGAGCCCTACATCCGACGAAGGGCAATCCGACATCTGGAAAAGGGGCGAGTGGTCATATTTGGGGCTGGAACTGGCAATCCCTTCTTTACAACAGATACTGCTGCTGCTCTTCGAGCTGCAGAAAGTGAGCATAATATAAGTTGCTTTTTTCCACTCTGTTTACCAGCCATATGACTTCTAGTATTCCAAAACACTTGCATAGACTATAGACGTCCTCCAAATGTACTCTTGCTTGCAAAACTGATGAACTCACCATGTAACTGTTTAACAATCAGTTTGGTCATCCACTTTATTTACCTACCACGACACCCAAGCTTTGAGAATTTTCAAAGGGACTCACATAATGTTCTGTTCCTTTGAAAATTTTCCTAATTTTAAAGAATTCATGAGATTTTGTGTCATACAGAGATTGAATTGCCTGCCTTATTTTGTGTTGCAGTTAATGCTGAAGTGGTGTTGAAGGCAACAAATGTGGATGGAGTTTATGACAGTGATCCAAGAAAGAATGCAAATGCTACACTGCTCAATCATGTCTCATATCGAGATGTTGCACTGAAGAACCTCTCAGTCATGGACATCACAGCCATTACTCTGTGCCAAGAAAATCATATTCCAGGTGAGAAAGACCCAGACCGTTCTAACAAGCTGTTTGTGTCCATCTAATAATGTATATGTATTCACGCGGTCTTCTGCTTACTGGTGAAGAGACTGATTCAGCATTGTCAGGGATTGAGCTCTTAATTATATTTTCATGCATATGTCATGTTGCCTTCACCCAAGCATTTGACATTGTTTTGATGGTGCAGTTGTGGTCTTCAATCTTAATAAGCCTGGCAACATTTCCAGGGCACTTAGTGGGGAGCAGATTGGAACTCTCATTGATGATACAGGGCTCAACCTTACAACAAGCTGAATTCCCAAAAGTAGGCTGCCCATTTCAACTGAGGAATTGTGTATCACTATGCATTTCAGGGTAACATTTTTCTTTCTTCTCAACCCTGAAGGCTGCATCATAGTAGGGTATATGTCACAATACTGGATCTCTGTGTGTACCCCAGTCCATGAGAAATTTTAGAAATTTGAGTCCTTGACACTGTAAATCAGAGATCTTTCAATTCCAGCTCTGTAGTAGACCAGTCCAGAAGGGTGTTTCTTCTGAGAGCAAGCACAAACACTATTTCCTTAAGGCCTGGTTTTGATTCACCTGCTGCAGTTTTGTTGGCTTAAAATGTTCGGGATTGTTGGGTGGGCTGATGATTCATCATTGCAATTGTTGTAGATGCAGCACACTCATAGATGTGCAGAACTTGTAGAATGCGGCACTTGTAGATGCAGCACTTGCATGCTATTAAACAAATTACATTGTTAGTAGTTTTTTGTTTGGATATTGTTAGTTTGCACCGCTGCTTGCCTAAGTGCACAAAAATTGCACCTGAAACACATCAGAAGTCTCCAGTGGATGATGAAATGTTGGAAGGTGAATGAAATCAACTCAAATTAATTTAAAATCTTTTCTGTGTAATTTAATAATGGGCATTGGTCATTTAATGGCTAGAGGAAAAACCTCTGGATTTATGGAATACACTCTAATTGTAAAATAATTAGCAAAAGTGATCACAATTCATCAGAAACCAAAATTTTCCTCAATTATTTTTGGATGCTTTCTAGCCAAAAAAAAGAGCAATAGAATATTTCAAAATTTTAATTGATTTTAAACTTGGTTTTTGGTTACTAGGGTGCACAAATTCGCCAAAAATAAAACCACTTGACCCAACCATGACCTGAGGTGCGGATTCATCCACAACATTCATGGATGGATGTGTGGATGGATGGATGATTCGGTCGTGTATGTTTTGCTTTTACTTGGGCTAGGGTTTTACATTGTCCCTGCCCGACCCGGAGCTGACCCGATGTTTTACCGGGCGCACGCACGTACCCGCGCATACCCATGCTCTCATCTGCAGATGCGCGCGCATGCAGGCTCACAGACACACAAGAAGCCATGTGGAGTTCGAAATGCAGATCGATTTCTTCGTTGTTTTGTCGTTAATTATTTGTGTATTCAGTTTTTTCTGTAGTCTCTTCAGCTTTGTATTGAATTCCGAGTTTTGGGTATTCCTCGTTATCCATCATCATCTGCGAGAATCCATCGCAAGTGTTAGAATCTCAGTAGTGTTGGAACAACTGCACTGCAGTACATAATCTGTCGTATCTATCGACTGTTGTCGTCGTTCTTCTTCGTGTCTGTCGTCGAATTAGGAAGAAGCAGATCAATGGGTTCTTTGATGTCGGGCTGGGATTCGCAACCCCTGAATGATCAGAAACGTACGTGTGTTTCAAGACTTAATTTTCTTACTACGTTTTTTTTCCCCCCCCGTTTAGGAAATGGTTGCTGAGGAAACATCAGGAATTTGATGAAGTCGCAGTGTTTGTTTTATAACAGCTAGGGAGTTTCTTGAGTTTTTTAAAAAAATTGGGATTTTTTCTTTTTCTTTTGGCAATGTTGCGTGGTGCGATGTGCGGCAGAAAACTTGGGTTTAGCTTCTTGAGGTTAAGACGTTTGTGTGGTCGGATTCACGCATGCAGTGATGGAAAGGACTAACAGCTCTTTGACAAAGAACGAGATTTCGGCGTTCTGGCGATTAAGGCGACGAGCTATGCCCGAGGAGCACTTGAAGGAGGCCACGGCCCTAAAAGCTACCAAGACTCAGACGCATGCAGTGCACGTACATACAGTTCCGCACTTTGATTCTGTACGAGATTTTCAATCTGCAATTTCATTTCTCATCATCTTGTGACAAAAATGTTTTGTTCAAAATCTGCAATGCTGATCATAGCTCTATCCATAGAATGATGGTTTGACTCAATGGGTGATGGACAGATGGGTGCTTCATCGGCTATTCCGGTTCTTGAGAAACCAAAACAAGAAGCAGCAGATGAATTTCAACAGCCCACCGCAAGCAACCCGAACTGGTAAGAACTTTCACCACAAACTATAATGCAATTCTTCATCTTCTTCTTCTTCTTCTTGAGCTGAAATTCATTTTATTAAAAAAAACACTCAACAAGAAAAGCCACAAGAAGCATTGCTCTAAACATTCACATCTCCTTCTCAACAAATTTTTTTGAAGAAAATGTAAGAGAAATGTCTCAAACATTATATGCATTCTTGTTCTTGTCTTACTTCTGGACAGAAATCAGGAAAAGACAGATGATCAGAAGAAAGAAAATTCTCTCTTTTGCAGATCCAAAATATTTTTCTCTATTTTGCAGGTGGACAAGAAGTAAGTGGGCATTTCTCAATTTCCCACCAGAGATGCTGCTGAGCAACTGTTAGCTTGAGTTCACAGCAGCCAAGGCCAGTTCAATACTTTGCATCAAATCCCATCATCTATGAAAGCTTCTCAGCAATCCTTCAAAAACATAAACCCAAAAAAAAAAAAAAAAAAAAAAAAAACAACACTTCAAGGTCTACCCAAAAAACTGAAGAAATTTGGAACAAGTTCAATGGAAGAAGTTGAGTTCTTTTCTTTGTGTAATGAGGTCTTTGTAAGTTTTTTGTCTTCAAAAATTTGTACCCAACTTTAGCTATGAAGACTGTTGAATTTTAGAGAGGCCACACGGTTTTCAAAGAGCTCGAAATTTTGAGATATAATTTGCAGTTTAGTTTTAATACCACTATTAACAACTAGTACATAGTTCAGACTTAATATATAAGAGTTTAGTCTGAAGCAAACAAAGTTGTTGGAGCTCAACAAAGTTGCAATTGTTGTGCAAACATATGATACTATAGATATATAACATAATTTCATTTGGGTTCTTTAAGTATTTGGGAATTGGATTTCATGTTCATGAGGAAGGTGCAAGATCATTCTTGAAAAATAACACACAAACAAATGAAACACATCCCAATCTAGTATGCAATATAGTTTCCCAAATTTATTTATTTGTCATTTTTCAAACTTGAAAGTGCATAAAACTCACCTCTAATGATAATTTATTGGACATTCATGCTCATTTATGGTCAATAGTATTTTCTGATCCTTTTTTTCCATTTTTTGTTAACTTTGGTTTGTAGTGATGCTTAACAATGGGTATATGCAATCCCTAACCCATTCCCTAAAATAGTGAATTCTCTCTTTTTTTTTAATATAGTTTTCTATTCTAGCAATGTTACAGTTGTGCCAAAGAGAAAGATTTAGCAATAATTGGTGAAAATTGCCATGATATTATAGGCCACCAAGCCACTATTTCAAAGGTGGTCACCAATCAAATGGATGCTTGTTATTCCTTAATTGTGGATGAACCTCAATTAAATTAAAAAAGAGTTTTTCATGAAGTCACTCAAACATTAGGGTTGAAACCTCGTATTTGAGTGAAACATTTGGTCATAAGTTGTAACCTTAAAACTTTATATGAAAGTTTAATCCTATTTTTTGGTCTTAGAAACCTTCCACTTAATCGCGATGGTCTTCCTTTTGTTGGTTATGTTTTAATGTTTAAAATCCCCTTCTTGATGATGATCGTCTTCTTCTTCTTGATTTTATTTAGGTCTTCAACTCTAAAATCTAAACCTTGAAATTTTTAACCCTTAAACCTTAAAAACTTAAACTCTAAAAAGATTAAAAAACAACCCTAACAACTCAAACCCTAAAACTACAAAACTAAAAATCCTAATCCCATAGTTTATAGCCTCAAATAGTTCATTGCCATATAGACATATAGCTTATAACCATATACCACATAAGCTATAGCCTCATAGCTCTTTTAGCTTACACCTCCATAGCCCCCTTAGGCCTTCCTCAACCCCTATCTAGTCCTCATAATAGTGTAAACTAAAATAAAAATGGACAACTCATGGGTGAATTTTTTTTTGCTGTATATAGGCTTACAAAGCAACTCGCACCTAAAAAAGCTTAATGCAATTCTAGTATCATTTACAAGCCATATTGGTAAACCTTCTCTAGCATTTAAAAAAAAAATCAGGGGGCACATTTCACATTGTGATGAAAATAATAATAATTAGGTGTTTAAAAAATAAATAGTGAAAACTCGGTTTTTTTTGGCTAAAAATTTGGGAAAAAAATCACCAAAACTTTCAAAACCACAGAAATAGCACCTTCCCACAACAAAATGGAGGCCCCTACATTTTGAGGCCTATTATGGCCTCAAGCTACCACCCTTTAGGCCATGACCTTCCAATTAGGGAAGGCCCTTGAGACTAGGCCTTCCCGTACATGTAAAGCACTACAATGTTTTATTCTTTATATTTGAAAGCATCTCCTCAAATGAAAGATCCACATTTGTCCATTGATGGGACCCATGTATGTTGTCAAGATGTTTTCCCCCATGTATCTTGGTAAGTTATGTGGAATGTTGTGTAGACAAGTGGAAGAGCCTTTTGTCCATTGATGGGACCCATGTATGTTGTCAAGATGTTTTCCCCCATGTATCTTGGTAAGTTATGTGGAATGTTGTGTAGACAAGTGGAAGAGCCTTTTGTCAATTGAAGGGACCTTCCACAAACGGAAGGTCATGCTTCCACATGTGAAAGATGCATTTGCCAAGGTCATGCTTCCACATGTGAAAGTTGCATTTGCCACGTATCATCATCATCATCATCATCATCATAAGTTATGTGAAATGTTATGTATAGGAGAAGGGCTTGAGTACAGGCCGTTCCATGATTTGAGATCTGTGCCTGAGGCTGGTAGGCTGAGGGAACCGGTCGAAAATCACGGAAGGGCCTGTGTACTCAGGTCCTTTACCTACGCAAAGCAGAGCTGGGATTTTTTCACTTTTTAGAAATGGTGACAGGCTGGTTGGTACCTTCTACCTGGCCAGAAGATCCCAATACAGCCTGGCTTGGTACCTTCCACCACAGAAGATCCCACTTGCTGGAAACATGTTTCTTCAGGCAGGTAAGGGAGCAGAAAATACAAAGGAAAAATCCGTGGCCACGGCCGACCTACCACAGGCGGTCGGTTAGGGACATGGAGAGTTTTCACACCTTCTTTCAGCTAACTTGAATGGCATGTCATTTCTCCATTTTCCTTAATTTTACTCCTTTGTACATTTTCTAATCTTGCGGTGTGCTTTTTAATAAAGCTTTACAAGTATTTCAAAAAATCCAGGCAGTGATTTATGTGACAAGAAGAGGACATTTTATTGGTTAAAGACAAAAAAACATTCACATGCATAATGAAACCTTAGAGAAGGATTCAAGGTCAAAAACCTTGCCATGCTTTACCTTGGGGAAGGGATGCTCCCTTTGGGGTCCTCTAATTTTTGGATGCGTGCCCTAAGGCTACAACCCTCAAATTAGAGAAGCCCCACCGAGCATGCCTCCCCCCTTGTACTTCAAAATCCCATCATGTTTAGGCCCACTTTACACTAGGAGTCAGGGCCAAAAAACCTTGGGGCCAACTTTGAGCATTTGTGGGTTGCAAATTGGGCCCCAAGTTACTAATAACTGCTGGAACATTGGCCCTAAGGGTTGCGAGTTGGTCTCCCAAATTTGATGGTATCCTTTTTTCAGCCTTGGGGCCAATAGAAGGCCAAAATGCCGGACCTCATTTTTCCCCCTTTTTTTTTCCTGTAATATCGGCAAGTATGGGTATTACCAGAAAACATGAAAAATAATTTAATTATTAATTATTAAAAAAATTCTGTGCTTTACTTTGGGCTAACAACACCCTTGGAGCAACTCATTGGGGGCTCCTAGGGTGTTACCTTACACTTTAGGCCCTTCCAGAACTTTCCGGGTTTGCCAGCAGCCTAAGGACCGGCACCTCAAATTCTGAAAAGGACCTAAAGAGAGAGACCCTTCTCCTATATCAATAGGAAGTACACGTGTACCTTCCACCTAAGCAGTTGATATTTTGCTTTACTGGGAAAAAAAATCCGTTTTCCCGTTTCACACATGTAGCAGCAGGGCACCACAGAATCCTGCATGCGGAGCTGGAGCCCGGTTGTTGAATTGCTACCACAACCGAGGTGCCAATACGCTGGACCAATAGCGTCGCCACACGATCCGCGAACCCAATCCACTCCCGCTCAATTAGTGTCCACACGTGTCATGGCACCTCGGACCACACACATCGATTGGACCACCACGGTTTCCGCACTCGCCAGGTGTACAAACCAGGACCTGATCTCCACAAAGCATCACAGCCGTCCGAAAAGAGGGAATGACGATTGGATCGCATCCTTCCCCCACCGCACCAGAGGCGAATATAAAAACCTTCCCCTCCACCCACCCACTTCTCATCATCAAATCCCGTGCGCCACTAATCCCATAGACTAGCACTAATCAGTTTTACTAATCCCAAAACCAGGTTCTTAACCATTTTGATTTACCATACCATGGATCTGTTCGTTCACCTTTAGGTTGTAACTAGTCACTAATCTAGTCTTTAATCATAATTAAGGATCAGGGTTTGTTGCTGTTGTGTTCCCGAGAGCGCATCCTCTTCTTTTTCTCCAGAGTCTTCGTCTTCGTTGTCGCTGCTGCGATTGCAGCGGCGTTTCTTCCCATCGCGGCGTTTTCTTAAGGTATTTTTCTCTTTCTGTAATGCATTGCTGTAGATAGCAGTGTTTTTCCAGGATTGTATGCTCTCTGCGGAGCATTTTGGTGTCTCAAATCTGATTTGTCTTTTGTTGGAAGGTAGGGTATTAGTTGTATGTGTGTTTGATTTCTTCTTCTTCTTCTGTTGCAAATCCCCGCTGCTGCTGCTGCTGCGAGAAGCGTTAGATTTGCAAGAGTTGGATTCTGGGAAACGGTTTATGCTTAATACGCCGGTCTGTTTTTTCTGGATAAGAGTTGTGGTGTCGCTTTTTTTTCAACCGGATAACTAGAGTTTTGCCGTCCGTGTAGAAGAAAAAGGGGAGGTGGATTGTGTTCCTTTTGGTTCTGTCGAGTGTTTTTGGAGGTTGTTTTGATCTTCTTACAAGAGGCTGTTTTTTCTTCTTCTTCTTCTTTTGTTGTTTTCAGTGTTTCCTAGAGCGCACAGGTCGAACTCCGAGTTCTTGGTAAATCGGTCGCCATGACAGCCGTGATACCAGCGGGGATGAGGATGCTAGGGCAATCAAGTAGAGCTCCTTGTTTGGATATCCGACCTTCATTCCGGTGTAGGAGCGAGAAAGGCCGCTGCGATGCTTCAGCAGCCATGCCAGAAAGGGTTCTGTCTGGGAAACAGTGCTCCTCTTCTATCGGCGTGGTTGGCCGTAATACAAAGAACAGGCTATTTGCTTCAACGAAGAAAAACGCTGGTCGAGCGACTGCGCATCCGCGCGTTGTAGACTCCGTGATGTTCACAGCCGGGTACTCGAGCTTACCAGGAGATGGAATCGTCACAAATACGAGAGGAATTGGTAGCAGCAGTCAGGGTGTGAAGAAGAATTTGCGGTGGACTGAGGAGGACGTAGAATTGTCAGCCGATTCCTCCGATAATACATCAGCTGGTGGCAGCAGAAGAGTGACCATTCTCAGAGCTCTCTCTGAAGATATGGAAGCAAATCCTCCTCTGCTTGAGGGATCTGATGACCTGCAAGAAGGATTCATGAATACCACCACCGCAGATGTGCTTGAAATTGAAGCTCGGCCACAACCAATTTCACAATCATCTTTTGCAAACAATAGTAATAGTCAGTTGTCAATGGAGATTTTGATGGGGGGAGGCATCACATCAGATGCGAAAGTGATGGCTGCACCAGCTGCTTACAACCCCAAGCTGGTTTGGTTTGCAAGGTCAGAAGAGGAGGAGAATAAGTATCTTGACAGGGCGATTAATGCTGCCTTGACAGGGGCTGCTGTTTCTTACGCCATTACAAAAGTCATCACAGTTGACCATGATTACTGGCAGGTAGAAAAGAGGCTTGCCACCCCACTGCTCCTTATTGAGCTGTGATTGAAATCAACCCTACCATGTCCTTTGTTGGTACCCATTTTGTAACTTGTTGGTTCAGTTGTACTATTACTGTTTTGTGACCTAGTAGGATACATTTAAGGAAATCTTTGTGCAGCTAGCCAGGAAATGTGATGTGTTTCTTAACTTTTCAAACCCAAAGCTTTTATGTGACTGGTCTCTTGGTCTTGGAGTTATTGATGCTGAATTTCTCAATTCTCTATCATGGGAGTTTTTACTATTATTGATGCTGAATTTGTTTTGTGATTATTTCATGCAGGGTTGGACAGTTTTTGAGATTTTGAAATATGCACCATTGCATAACTGGAAGGCTTATGAGGAAGTTCTGAAGAGCAACCCAGTTTTGGCAAAGATGATGATCAGTGGAGTTGTATATTCAATTGGTGACTGGATTGGACAGGTAAGGAGAAATGCCTTCCATGTAGTTTTCCTAGATAATTTAGACACTTTTTTGTAAATCTATAGTGCGATTGTTTGTTGTTTGGTGTATCAAACACAAACCCAGCCACTTAGTTCTGTGTTTATAGCTACAAACTGAGTGGAACTGGATTTGCAGGTGTATAACCGATCCTCATATTTTGTGTGAGCTTCTATTGCTGTCTTATCTTCATGTGCGCATGCTGAAAGTGAGTTTCTGTATCTTGTATTGCAGTGCATGGAAGGTAAACCAATACTTGAATTTAGCAGAGTGCGACTTCTAAGATCAGGCCTTGTGGGGTTTTGCCTACATGGATCCTTGTCACACTACTATTACTACGTCTGTGAGGTATGCATGTCATGTCTTGTCCCCTTTGCATGTTTGCTGTGTAGTTTTTCCATTTATACTATAACTTGCTATGGGTTTCCATTGTAAGTTGCTAGGTGAAGTCAACTAATATTATCTACTCTTTTGTGCAGTATCTCTTCCCCTACAATGGGTGGTGGGTGGTTCCACTGAAAGTTGCATTTGACCAGACTATTTGGTCAGCAATCTGGAACAGTATTTACTATGTGACTTTGGGATTATTGCGTTTTGAATCACCAACTAGAATTTTCAAAGATCTGAGGGCTACATTTTTCCCTCTGCTAACTGTATGTTCTCCTGAATACTTTTGCACATGTCAATTTATGAGTTGTCCTCTCCATTGCATACAATGTTTTAGTTTTGGGGTTCAAAGGAAAAATCTTATTCTGGCTTTCCTTATTTGTGTGAATGGATATTTCTTAATTCTCATGAGAATTGCCTGGATTTTGGATTATATGGTTGAGCTAATATGAAATTAAACTTTGCCACAATGCAGGCTGGGTGGAAGTTGTGGCCTTTCGCACACATTGTGACCTATGGCTTGATTCCAATTGAACAACGTCTACTGTGGGTGGACTGTGTTGAAATAGTTTGGGTCACCATCCTATCCATGTAAGTGGCATTGATCCTCTTTTGTTTCTGTTGATCCTGTATGGTATCTGCCACAGTCCAGACACAGCAATTTGATGACTTGATTGTTGTTTGTAAGATGAAATTGGATTCACATCTTCTGGATTAGTTGCTGAAGGGTTGTGGTCTTTTGGATATGGGTGCTGTTACAGGTTTGCAAATGAAAAGTCTGAACAACGTCTTGAATCTGGGGAGGGCAATCCAGAGACTGTACTGTTGTTGTCATCTGACACTGTTGAGGAAAATGTGACCAATGATTCATGACAAGGGTAGAAAATGAGGAGTTAGGCATACATATTAGAGTTCCCAATTCTCTTTTTGGATAGATTAAGCTCAACTTTAAAGTCCTCAAGTAGCAAGGGTTGTACAGTATTTATGTTTTACTCTTCCAAATGGGAGTGTCACTAGGACAAGGTAAATGATGATTCTTTCCTCTAAATCTGGATAAGTTAGGCAATTGATGGGTGGTAGAGAAAGTGCACAGTGCATTGAAAAATGGGGGCTTACTGAAAGGAATAGTCAACAGATGTTGGCAAAAGTTTTGTCCAGAGCACTCTGTAACATATGATTGGATTGCAACATGTTCTGTTTGAAATGAGATGAAAGGGTACTTCTATTGAAGTTTAGCTTTGCACATTTGCAAGTGTATCTGCTAAATTATGAACTCATTTGCTGTTCCAGCAAAGTTGCTATTGCACTTGGCAATTGTTTCTAAATCTAAACATCATATACTGAGTTCACAAATGCAAATGTATCTAATTTGCATTGATGCATTTTGTAAAATATGACTGAGTATAAATGGAGATGAAGATTATATGTAAAAACGTTACCAAGTAAAACCTATTTTGAGAGAAAGAAAAAAGGGGGAAATGAAGTAAACCCTTAACCTTAGCTGCATTTATACATCTCATTATTATGATAGTAGCAAACCTGCAGAGGACAATTTGAAAAAGCTACAATTTCCTGCATCTTGCCTTTCGGCCTGATATTTTGGTGTGCATGTTGAGAATATAGTGAGTTCTGAATTGATTTGGAGATGATGCCCACATGGTAACACAATATAGACAACCTTGTTGCTGGAAAAAAGGAAAATACCCATCACCTACTTGCCACAGATAATCGCTTTACACTATGGTGCAATTTACATGTGGTGTCAATTTCTTTAAAAATATGGGAAGGTGAAAAGATACTCTTCACATGTAAATATTCCACTTTTTAAAACTGAAAAATATCTATTGTATTTTACATCTTTCTCAAATCTTCATGGAAAATGGCAAAAAGTAGATGACGACATTTATTGTGTATGCATCTATACTCACAGCAATGTAACTGTAGTTCACATATGAAACCTCAATGATATGACATTAGCTCTAGAAAATTGTAGAAAAGTCATCAATGATTCTGATATGGAGAATTACATCCATGCACTCCTCTGCTATACCATCATGTTTGAAAAAATTCTATCATTGAATTGCATCTGTGAATTCTTTTGTAATGGATGTTTTTGTACTTTCGGGTCATAATTAAGTGGAGTTATAATCCTGATACTCACTACGAAATTGGCCAAAAGTCAGCAAAAGAATTACCAGAGTAGGTTGCACATATATTAGGAAAGCAATTGGATTATCATCACTAAAAATGTGTGTTTCAGTTGTTTGCAGTTCATAGGTGACTGACTGCCTCATGTATTACCAGAATCAAAGACTACAGCTTCTTTCACTAGAAGTGAACTCTGGAACTTCTGTTAGAGGTAGAGTGTCAAGTGTTTGTCAAGGATCAAGAGTGGGATCAATTGCGGAAGGAAACTCATCTGGTCTTTGATTTGGCAAAAAGAGCCTTGTTCTAATAAGAAACAAGAGTTGAAATGGGCCAAGGGAAAAGAATGTCTTAACTGTAGATATAAAGAAAATCCAGCAGTTGAGTAGGTTACTGTGCCTGAATGTATTTGCATCACATTGCAGCAGATGTGCACCTGCTTTGCATTTTTGCTCAAGGTGTGAGCGCAGCTCCAATACTCTTTGTGAAAATGAGAAGAATCACTTCCTTCATGCTTCTGGTCCTGCCACCCAGTCCAGTGAGGAAAACCCTCTGGTCCTCGTGCTTGGAAACATACCCTTGTTAAGGCTCCCTCCCCACAAGAGAGACAGATGACCAAAATCCACTCAACTCACAAAGTTTAAAAAGATTAAATGCAGCAATACTGAGAATCAAAAGCTGAAGCTTCCTGAAGTATAAAATCATGCACGAAATCACACCTCTAAACTTGGAATGTAGTATATGATCACAAGAAGCAACAATTTAGAAATTGCCCAACTAAATATCCAATTTAAATGATTCGGTTTCACAACCTGTAGGATGATCACATTTTACATGTAAAATGTATGATCACAAAATGTAGAGTGATTCATCTGATGAATGCACTCAAGAATTCCAACCTTGCAAAGGTGATTTGGTTCAATTTATACCATTTGCTCATGTAAGGTTTAGGGTCTAGTGCTTAAACCCTAAACCCTATTTATTGAAAACTATCTTACTTTTTAATCATTAGAGGATGTCAATGTAATTTAGTCCATCATGGGCAATCATCAAAGTAAATTTCTTGGAAGACCTTTATTTGGCCTTGATTAATTTTTTGACCACTTTCATCCTTAGTTGTTTGCTCTTGTTTATTGCTAATGATGTAGTATTTTTTAATATTTTTTTTGTGTTCTGTCATCCATACCATATGGACATTTTTATTCCCAATGGATTACAATGGTTTTTTCAAGTTAACCTAACAAAAAGCATATCCTTGCTTCACCTTTGGACTCACTAATGGATTTGTTCCATTGCTAATCATTTCCACAACCATGGCATGAGAATTTTGTAGATGTCATTTGGCTCTTTATCCTTTATTTAAACAATATTTAGATGGAACAATCTTAAACATGTTGACATATTCTCTAGTTTGTGACACATGTGTAGGCTCACTTTTGTTTTGTCCACTATCCCTTTAATTAGGTGATCTTCTTTTGTCATTTGCCTCAATTTTCAAATGTTTGCAATGCTTTTCAAAATTTGTAAGACAACCACATTCATGTAACATTTGGGATAAAATGTTGGGTTGAATTTGGTACCAATTTATTGGTGGTTCTCCAAATTAATGACAAGTAAAACAAAACTAATACCAAGCTAAAACTAATATCGTAATACCTTGGCCGCTTCAACACATGTTTCTCAAATAATTGCTTAGTTTTGAAATTTTCATTTGAAAAATAAAATATTCTCTAAGATTCAATATTTCACTTCACAAATTTGCGTTATTTATTTTTAAAACCAAAATTTTCTCCACATCTAAAAATTATATAATTAGTGTCAAAGGTGCCAAGGTAATAGGGTAAAATACTACGCAACAATAAGCTAAAATGTAACCTTGAAAGAAAGTGGCACTCACATTGTCAGAACTACTTTTGGCCATCTTAAGTTCTAATTCAAATGTTGCAATTCACATCTTGAATTTTGGAAAAAAAAATCAATTCACATTCAAATACTAATGTAAAATTCACCCAGTTTGCAACCTATAAATAACTTTACTTTACCGCAAATGTCTTCCAATGGGTAACTTGTTCCAAAGACAACCAATTAGTCCACTTTTTTTGTACCAATAAATAATAATAATAATAATAATAATAATCAAAGTACAACAATTAATATATGGCACAAAACTTGATCAAGTGAAATAGTGTGCTTGAAAAAGGTACATTATAAACAACTCAAGCTTTTTATACATATCCAATTCTGCATTCAAGTTAGAAACTATGCCATAGAATTCCATCAGTTCTCATGACTTTTTTTCAAAGTACCCATAAAGTGCAAAACCATACCAATAATGAATTGCTTGATTTTTCTTCCAAATGATCAAAGATCGATGAAGTTGCAGAGAAATCTCCACAACAACAATTAAAGGTAACACGACAATGAGTGCAGTCATAACCTCATGAGAGTCGCTCACAAAGTGACAGACCATCACCTTCAAATGATCAAAGCAAGTTTTCAGGAATCTAGTTTCAAAAACATGCCTCCACAGCCATTAGGTCTTTTCCTCCCCTTTCATCGACTAATTCTCATGCTGAATTGGTTGTTCAGCACAGGTGCCAATTCTGTAAACCTAATTGGCAGAATCAGCAGGCGTTGCCAATTTTGTAACAGATGCCATGATATCCTATAAGACCTAACAGCTGTTAGCGCCGTGGAGCAGGCAGCGTTTGGCTTCTTCAGCTCCAAACTTGGCTGCGAAAAGCTCATACATCATCATTAATCTTGCTACACAGAAGACAACATCATAGTAACACAGCACAAAGATTGGAAATCAGCCAGTAATAACTACAATTTGATGACAAACATAGCAGTGACAATGCTCCTTACATTTAGAACAGACAAACATCGGCTACATATTCATAGCTCCTATGCATTGTTTCAAATAACAGTGCTCAGTTGCTGATTGCTACTGGCGGAAAAAAAACACATTAAACAAAGCTCTCCCATGGGCAGCTAGAAATTCTCACACAATATGTAGGTTAACAAGTCTATTTCTGATTTCCTCCTAGAGGTTGGGCTATGCTTGATAAACACACAAGAAAATGCAAGAGACTTTGGGAAAACGCAGGAGACATGAATGTCTCTATGCTAACACATATTCCAAAAAAACTGAATTGAGTGCTCATGGAGGAATCTGGTGAATCTTGTGTTGGAAACAAGAATCTGTCTTTGCTGCCAACACTCAATTAAGAGACCCAAAGAAGCATCTGTTAGGACAAACATACCATTTGACTGAAGTCTACTAATGCCCCCATACGCTGCCAGTATATACACAACATGAGAGGTAATATTGGACCTTCTGCTGCAAGTGCGTTCCACATCATGCTTGGGGGCCTGAACCTTCACTGCCACTGGTAGATACCATGTCCAGCAAGTGCCAGCCCTCATCCTCCATACCAGAATCAACATTGTGGTCAAAAGGTGCAGTGTTTTGATATGGCATAGCCTGCTCTGCCTCGCCCTCAAGGAAAGACATCCTAGCTACCTCTTCTGCAGCAGCTGAAGATGGTGAATTCTCTATGTCTGTCTCAGCTCTTGTAGCACTTTTGGGGCTGCTTCCTGTCGTGATAGGTTCACCACCCTCACCAAGCTTTGGGGTGCCTTCACCTCCAGAAGCAACAGAGGCAATGCTAGAGCTGCTGGAGCTCCGAGAACTACGTACTCGTGCTGTATGCACAAAGCTACTTCCAACAGACATCACTCCCTGTTCTAACTGCTTTTTCAGAGTTTCCACATCCTCACAGACAACAGCCACTTCCCCCCTGCACACACCTCAGAAATCAGGTTCCTAGCTTTCACTGCATAACAAAAAGGACACTTCCCAGATCATTGAATATGAAGTTGGAAATAGCAACACTGGGGACAAATCACTGAAGAACAATGTGTAGTAAGCAAATCTATTGACAGGGGTGGACAGAACTGTAGACATAAATATCATCTGCTAACAAATCAATCATCTGCCCACAATGGAACATTCCAGCTTCACTTATTGATAGCCCTCTACATTACAGTTTGAACAGAAACAAGGATTTTAAAGCAAAAACCCTTCATTTCCTGCCTGAATCCGAAGCTCAATTATGTAACCTAAGCTATGCAACACAAGACATCAGCACCCTCATATCTTTCTCATCCTCTCTCGAAACTTACAATATAAATATGATCATCTTCTAGACAAGTTTCAAGAGATAATCTAGGTTGCAGTCTTAGAGGCAGTCACCATGGCCAAAATGAGGGTTTATCCTCCATTCATGCATGAACTGGAGATGCCCCATGTAAATCAAATAGCTATCAGCAAGCCTTCTCAAAACAAACACAGCAACCCAGTGACACAGAAATTAACTTACTGTAAGGAGTCAATAATGCTGCCATGCTCAATCAAAAACTCCCGGAGCTGTGACATTACAAACAAACCACCAAATCAGTAGGACTTCATACATTAGCTAAATGGTGTCTGCCTATGCTGTTGGACAAGAAAAATGTCTGTAGACAAATTCCATTAACTAAAATCTCTCAATTGGAAAGGCTGTAGAAGCATCCCAAAGAGTAAAGCATTATTCCATCACCACCCTGTTAGAACCATGCATCCATCAGCCCACACTAATTCATTCACAAGGTCCAGAGCTTTGGCAAATATTTCTCCACCCATTGTCACCTCACACCACTTTCATGTTTTGATTGTTCACACACATTAAAACTATGCTGCCTAATGGATTCCCACCTCCAGCACTCTCAACCAAGAGATTTATGTGAACTGGTCCAAAAACTTCCCAACACTGATATGTCCAAATAGATGGGAGTCCCAGATCATGATTTCATCACCTTAGTGCATGCTTCATCTTCGTCCTGAAGGTCACGAGACTCCTGTGCCACCTTGGCCATTAAGTCCTCCTCAATTGCAAGCAACTTACGAGCACTAGCTTCCCTCTCCTGTTTCTCTACAAATGCTTTCTCCTTCTCCTCATTTGCAGCATCAATCCGTGCCTGAAGAGTTTTGCGCATCTGTCCTCACATAGCAGAATCCAAACTAAGTATTACAAATTTGTAATCATTATTGTAATGATTTTGTTCTCCAGTACAAACATTGAGGTCTTAAAAAGGAAGTCTAATCTTAAACAGGGGAGATACAGACAAACTGCTGAAAGCCAACACATACTTCATTTATAGCAGAGAAGGCCTTCTCATTTTCCGCTTTAAGCTTGGCCAAACGTGATTGCAATTCTCGGGACTCTGTTGCCAGCATAGATTTTTCTCCATAGACCTCACCAGCATGCTGCAGGCACCCATTCCAAGGATTAAAACTTTAATGCCAAAAAACTAACAAAGAGCACTATAAAATAAGAGCCCAACACATGTTTGAGAGAAACAAGCAAGATATAGTCCACAAGAATCTTGTCAGCTTGAAGGCTAAAACTGATATTTCCCCAAAATATAGACCATGTGCAGATACCATTTCATTGGCTTCACGAGCCCTGGAGAGCATGTCTCTCATTTCATCAACTTGGGCAAGTATATCTGAACCACTGTGCAGTGCATCCTTCTTTGCTTGTTGAGCAGCTTCCTCAGCTTCCTCTACCTTCTGTTGCAACACTTGCATCTCCTCAACAGCTCCAACTAATCCCTCCTGCTCCCAGTTTCCATCAATCTATATAAGAAAGCACACAACATCTTCACATCTGTACACACTACATAGGTGTTAAGAACATTTCTCAGATTGGAAAGTTTAGTTGGTGTAAATCTGGATAAACAAAGAAGGCAATCTATTCATAAGTTGCAATATTGTGCAAGGAGGAATATTTGTACAATGGTATCACTGCCTTTCCAACTCTTGACCTCTTCATACATGACCCTTTCTCTGTTCAATTGAAAGTCAATGCAAAAAAAAACACTGCAACTATGCATACATAATGTGAAAGACTGAAGCAGGCCATTCATGCAGCACAAGAGAACACAGGCAATTCAGCTCAATAAACACACCTTATCAGACTTTGCTTCAATTATGAGCTCATGGAGCACATCCATACTTGGCACATGCAGCGACCCACTGCTGAGTTCCCCGCAGCTGCTGACAAATGAATCCTCCATGGTCTTCCACAATTCTGATGACTCCAAAAGCCTACTGCCATCGTCTGCTTGCAGAAAATTCACAGACTGAAGCTGTCCAACCAGCTCAGTTTCAACTGAACTGAGAGGATCAACTTCACATGGCAAGAGAGCCACAGGGGAGCTCACTGATTGCTCTGATTTTGCAAGGGTTTCATCACCATCCCTCCCGAGTGTGCTGCTTTCCACATCAACTGGCAAATGGTTTACATCAGACCCTTTGTTCAGGCCATTGCCACACAGAGATGGCTCTTGCAAAACAAGGTTATCAGTTCCCCCAACATCAGTTGGATAAAGGTGGGGAGGTTCATATGCAAGTGATGCACAGACATCTGTGTCACCTGGATCCTGGCCCTGGATGTCCTGAGAAGCATTCTCTGGAGGTAATAAAGTTCGCATCACTCTGGTCAGAGGCAGTGACATATCAAAATCTGCAAAGCAAAAAAGTTGGCAAAAGAAACATTCAGACGCAGAGAATGTCCACAACCTTGGTATGTCCAAGAACACAAACACCACACAGAGACACACAGCAGTAGTGACATGCAGCAGCAAGTGATATCTTGGTATAATGGATAAAGAACAGACTTGAAAGCATTACTCATAGCTTCAACAATAGATGAATCCATAGCTTATGATAGAGAGATAAGTGCATACAAGGTGACATTGCATCAACAGCATCAATATCTGTTGTCCCTGGACCATCATCCACATCATGCCACTCTCTATGCACAGGAAGAGCAGCAGGAGCTTGAGCACCCAATGCCCCAATATTCAACTCAGACAGCTCAGACTCGCAGAGATTCCCACTACTCAGTTGGATTAAGTTAGCATTCCAGCAATTTGCACTTGGCTCTTTCACTTGAGTCGCACTGAGGTTCCCAGTATTTGGCTGCTCTGTCAGCACCTCTGTGAGAATAAAGTCCACTGCTGCATCTATATCAGCACCATGATCCAAGACTGTAGCCTTGAGTATCCGTAGATCCACCTACCCACCAAGAAACACCCAACATGTTACTTGCCAAGAGTACCATTACATCTCTCAGCGGCAAGCAGTAACATCTCTTAGTGACAGCTCAACAAAAACTATCAGAGAAGTTGATGTCCCATCCTGTTATATCAATTACAGGAAGGAAAGAAACCAAGAAGAAAATCACATCATGACTGCCAACAACCATGACCAAGCACCTTCCTCCAAAACACCACCCCTTTCTCAGAGATGGAAACTTCTGCAAGTGCCCTAACCATATTATGGCTGTGTTCACACACAAAGCCATATCTATGAGATTGCAGGGAAATCTTCACCACAACAAATTCCAACATAACATGCCAATGAGTGCAATCATAACCTTGTGAGAGTTGCTCCTACAAATTGTCAGACCTTAACCTTCATCATGAATGGCAGTGACGAGCTGCCATGACTACCCACTGACTTCATCACACAAAGCCACACTATAACCCTTGCACTCAAATGTGATATACACATGGCAGACATGCCCCCTCTTTGTCACTCCATGTTTTGACACCTCTCCTTAGCTCCATTCCCAAAAGACTGTCTCTTTTCAAAACCAACCTACAGTATTCCTGATTTTGAATGTCCCAGAGTTCAACAGGAACTTGAAACAAAATACATGGTTGTGAATTCACATTTCCACTTCACATGTGCCAGAGACTTCCAACAATTACCAAGCACAACAAAAATACAAGAACGCAACAACTATGCATCAAACCATGTGAACAAACAAACGGTAATCCAAAACCTACCTTTTGCCACCAGAAACTCGAGCTCTTCTACACCTGGGTGTGGGGAACTCACTCACCTGAGGGAAGATATCTTGGAGAGCTTTGAAAGCTGCAAATTTGCCCTGATCTCGCTCCATTGCACCTGCATGAAGATCCAATAACACAACCAAAAAGAAAATCCATGAACACAGCTCTCAAAAGCATTTTCAAGGGAAGAAGAAGAAGAAAAACCACAACAACAACAACAATACCACAAAAAGATGATTTCTAGAATAAATTAAGTTTGTAACGATAATTATACTACTTTCCTTCTGCCATCACATCGATACTTACAAAACCAAGAAGGAAAACAAAAACAAAAACAAACTGTGATAACAGACAGGTAAGCAGCAATTCCTTTCTTTTTTCTGTTTTTTGTGTCCAATTTGGATCTCTGAAAATCTCAGTTTACATACTAGAGTTGTTGGAGAAGAATTGTGTACAAGAAAGAAGATTACACTAACTCTCTCTCTCCTTCTGCCATCACATCGGTAATACTTTGCAAAAACAAAACGGGAAGGAAAACAAAAGAGCGTGAATACAACAAGTACTGAAGCGATGTTCCTTTTGTTTTTGTCTGCTTGTGTGTGTCCAATTTCGATCTCTGCAAGACACACTCAGAGCTTACACACCTGATGATTTTGTTGGAGAAGAATTGTGCACTAGAAAGATTTGCTTGCAGAGTGAGTCAGTTCGTCCGTCCGTCCGTCCGTCCTCCCCCGGCCCCCGGATTCTTCTTCCCTGCAGGAGCGAAATCCAGCCACAACAAGAACAAACTGAAACCGATTCTTATTATGAGTGCAGAGCAGCAGCAGGACGAGGAGGAGGAGATCAGATATATTGCGGAGAAGAGGAAAATTGCGGCGACGAGAGCGAGCGAGGAAACTACCCGACGCACGCAGTACCTAATACCACGTACTATGGAGACTACGCACAACCGACATACAGATATTCGCGAAAGTACCTCGTGAGCCCTCGTCGTCGTCGGAAGGACCTAGAAGAAACCTAAAGGAACAAGTGTTGTTTCTCGTCATCGGACTGTGCGTGTTGATCTGATCCAGGGCTTTGTGAAGGAACAAGAAGAAGAGTGTGGAGATTGTAGGCAACAGCAACTTCGTCAACTGGAACTGCGCACAACGTCATTCATCTTGGAGTATAGGCAATCTCCACAAATGGCGGATGCAGAAGATGAGAATGCTGCTGCTGCTGCTGCTGCTGCTGATGGTTTAGAAATCTTCATCTTGTCAGGACAGAGCAACATGTCTGGGAGAGGAGGATTGCAATCCAAGAGGGGGGCGGATGGCCACATGCACAAGGTCTGGGATGGCATTGTACCTCAAGAGTGTGATGCTGAGCCGGGCTCCATTCTCAGGTTGACAGCAACTCTGGAGTGGGAAGAAGCTCATGAACCTCTGCATCATGACATTGACACAGGCAGGTGCTTGTCTTCTTTTCTCTATGTCCCTCTCTCATCATCATTCTCCTGCTCAAACACATGAGATTTTCCTTCTCACGCCATTTCTCACGCATTTCTGCTTTCAGAGCTTCATTCATTTGATGGGCGCCTCACATGAGCCTTGTTACATAGTTTAGAAATGCCGTGTGTGTACTACTTGGGTGTATTGCCTATTGAAAAGCTCACACAAATATTGCGTTGTTTTATAGCTGCTGCAAGATCAAACCCATTGTTTCAGATGATGACAGTAGTGGGTTTTGACCACCACATTCTGAGATTGCTTGCTTGCTGCTGAAAGAATGTGTGTTTGTTGTGTTGATCCATAAGAGTTCATTGACTGTATGTATGTTACATTGTTGATGAGCAGCCAAGCCGACAGGTGTTGGACCAGGCCTGGTATTTGCAGCATCACTCCTTAGGTCTCGTGACTCTGTGGCCAAGCCAGAGGAAAAGAAACCCAGAAAGAAACCAGCAATTGGGTTGGTACCATGTGCAGTTGGGGGTACGACCATGTCAGAATGGAAGAAAGGTCGATTTCTCTATGATAGAATGATACAAAGGACAAAGGTGGCAATTGAGAAAGGTGGAACACTGAAAGCTTTGCTATGGTATCAAGGTGAGAGCGACACCACAAGCAAAGCATCAGGTGCTTCATTTGGCAGCAAACTGGCCACATTTTTACAAGATGTACGCACAGATCTGCAGTCCCCTGATTTTCCAATCATCCAGGTAAGCCTTTGCACAATGATTTAGCTTTAAATTGTTAGCCATTTCTATGGTTGCCAAAATCTCTGCCAGAGCTGCTTTCAGATTTGAGACAAGGAGGTAGCAGCATAGCTGTTAGGAAATGTTGTGAAGTAATTTGTTGCCTGTTGTTCTGTGCAGGTGGGGATACAATGGGGTGATCATCCTCACCCAGCAATCTTAGAGGAAGTGCGACAAGCACAGAGAGCGGCAGCTGATCCATCAAAGCATGTTTATATTGTGGATGCACTTGGGCTCCCATTACAGAGTGACAATCTGCATCTCACAACTGAGGCACAAACTACACTTGGTCTGATGCTAGTTGAGAAATACAATAGTGTCATCACAGAGCCATTGTAAAATGCCAAATATCTGGATCTGGAATGCCATTGTTTTTGGGGACCCACTGGATTATATGGATGGAATCTGACAATATCCAGGGGAAATCATCTGGATATGTATTTCAAGCGCTTCAAAAAATATATACAGGCTAATTGAGCTTCAGAGGAACAATTCTCACTGGAGAAAATGAAGTTCCTTTATGCATGGCTGGAAGGGGATTGCCATGTTTAAAGATGGCACTTCAGTGCTCCAAAGTCTCTCTAGGCATCATATGATGGAATAATCCAAGCCAGGTTGACCTCACTTACGACTTCAATATACAAATTAAGGTATCCTAGCTTATATTATGTGTTCCTTAATGTGCAAGATGCATTTTGTTGGAATAGTTTAAAGCTTTTTTTAATAGGTTTAGCTACTTAAGTTGCTTTCAGAGCAAATCATGTTTTGTTCTGACTGCAGTCTTCTGGTTGCTTGTGGGTTTCAGCAATCACTGAGCTTAAGGCTCATCAGACCTGGTTCCTTTTTACCTTCCCTCACAATGCCTCCATTGAGGCTTCCTGTGAATTTCAAATATAACCATTTCTTCTCTTCTGCTCCTGTTGTGAGTGCATCTCCTTTGTTAAGAGCTGGCTCTTCTGCTCCCTATTGTGAAGCTCTAAATTCTAGCAGGCATTCTGTGGCAATTTCCAGTAATGGAGTGCAATCAGTCGGGACATTGAGTACTAGTTCTCCCAGTACTAGTGAGGGGTCCTCGTCAAAGCCTGATCTTCCTTTGACACCTGCAACTAAGAAGCAGAAGAAAAAAGGAATGGGAGATCAATCAGGTTTTTCAAGATGAGTGGCTGGCTCTACTTCTGTGGGCCAAAGCTTCTGATGGGTCCCAATGGGAAGACAACCCAGGTCAGTTGCAGAGTTTATACTGAGGTGGAGAACTGCGAAAAGTCGCTTGTGCCAAAATTTGATGGCTTTCCCACAGCCCACAATTTTGTAGCACTTAATCAGGATTGCACTAAGGATCTAATGTCATTGCTATTTAGGTGTTATTACATGCTCGCTTATGTTGTGCACAATGTTGTTATTTAAGTGTTTTTTGTGTATTCTCATGTCTTTGCACTCGGTGTTGCTTAGGTGTCTTTGCATTATGTGACTTTGTTGTTCAGGTATTATTACACATTTTGGTGTCTTTGCCCTCTATGATATTCTATGCACATGATGTTGAAATTTCAATTGTTCAACATACCAACGTCACACTCTTTCAACAACATCCAAGTTGTAATATATTATAGTGTTGAAGCTTGAAGTTGTAAATGATGCTTGTTGTAATAGTTGTGAAAAGGAATGCAAAAATTTCAATTGTGTGATAGATAGCACACAACATTGTTTGCATCAACATTTCTCTAAGTTGATTTATCTCTTCACTTTTTGTTCCTCCAACTTAACATTACCCTTGTAGTTCATTTTTGAAGTTCTTGCATGTTATATTAACACTTGGTGGTAATTTTACCCATTTTGTAGCAATTCTCTAACTTGGATTGCCATGTCCAATGCTAAGCAATTTTTAATACTATCTCTACCGCTAGGTGTGAACACTTGAATCTTCTCAATCTTGTGACATTGAAAAAACATTGTTTTATAAACAAGTGTGGACACACACCATTACAATCCTTACATACTTCAATTGTTGTGTAGATCTTTTATCTTCTTTATGGCACTACTTTAGTTTGACATTTCCATTGTGTAAGTTTATAAAATTGTATTGTCATATGTGAACTAGTCTTGTTTTATCGACTTTTTAGAAAGTTTCTTCCTAATTTTAAAGCTTTGAAATGCTTTGAAAAATCTTTTGATCCCTAGAATTGTTTGAGAATTTGTCAAAAGATTATGTGGCTTGTTTTCTAATGCAAGTTTTGAAACTAATGACTTGAACTTTAACATGCTAGATTCTTATGTTTCTACTTGCTATTATCATACTTCATACTCTAGAAAGAGAAATATTCAACATATTTCTTGTTTGTGAAATATAATATCAACTTGCACTAGTTTAAAAATGAGAATTAAGATGACATCGGGGAAGCGGGGAAGCAAATGCTAACCTTCATGTTCATAGTTGAAAACTCTAATTGTTCCCATGAGATTTCATGCACCAAAATCTTGGATGACCATAAACATTGTGCCTAAAATGTTGAATGAAGGAGTAGGTGTTTTGTTTGCATGAAAAAAACTAAACTCAAACCTTTTTGTTTAATTGATGCAAATGATATTTTGGGATATTGAATTTACCACTAGACAAAGTTCTAATATGAAAGGCATTCAACAAATGTTGATTCATTTTGTGCTTAGGTTTGTTGTTTTAACCATCATACACCTTCACTTGTTAAAAAAACTCCTATTTTAACAATAGAAATTAAGACTTTTCTTTTCTTTTTTTTTATTTTTTAACGTATAGTGTAGTACTAGATCAACCTATAAAAAGATTAATCACACATCATAGCTTAGTCTTTTGGTTTAAAAAATTTTCCTTATGGATAATTACATTGTTATATTATCAAGTCTCTTGATTGTTTAGCACTTAAAAATCAATCACAATCTTGCCACTTCAAAAATTTGTATTTTGAAAGTTTTTTTTTTTTTTTTCCTCTCTTCTATGGGCACCTTTGTTCAATTGATTCTTATTAAATCCTTAATCATAAAGTAAGATTCAATCTATTAATGAGTTTTTTTTAATCTCACTTGGAATTTCAATCTTTTTTTTTGTTTTTGACTTGAGTATACGAATAATCAATAGGAAAGAGTTGTGAAGATTTTTTAATAATGATCAAAATTGATAGTGCATGTAAAAAAAACTTCCTCATATAACAAAATAATGTGTTTATTTATAATTACCTTGTTGAATGTCATGTCTATGACTTAAGCCTAAACTTGTCGCAAATAAGTAATAATATGTATTATTATTATTATTATTAATCCAAGAAGATCGTTTCACCTTTAAATTGTCAAACCAAACATTTTGATCCCCCCCCACCCCCCATAATTTCTTGGGCCAAAAACCGACACTACCATGTAATAAGGGACATGTCATAGCTTTTTTTTTTTGACTTGTGTATCATCTAACAACTCCAATTTCCAAAATTATACTATATTATAAAATTATTATCATTCCAACATCTTCTTAATATATATATATATATATATATATATAAACTCATTTTTTCAATTCAAAAAATAATTATTTAACAATTCCTACAATTGAAGTGGGAAAAAAGCCAAGTAATTTTGCACTACTTAAAGCACACAACACAACCAAGCTTTGGGACAAGTTATCAATAGTAATGTCAAACAATTTTTTTTAAAACTTTTGACATTGTGAGCTACTAATTTTGAGGGAAAATGAAATTTATTGAAAATAATATAATTATTGTTAAAATGGTAAAAATATTATAACATGGGGATTTTCTATTTTTTTCAACCAATTTTTTTAGGTTTAGGGTTACTAAGCCATATTCCACTCTCCTTCAACACTCACCATCTAACAAATAAATGTCCAAAACAGGGGAGTCATATTACTATTGTAATACTAAGGTGGTTTTGGCACTTGTGTGCCAAATAATTATATATATATAAGTTAATTTAATTTTCACGCATTTATTTTTAATTTTGGAATTTTTGGCAAGTGAGGAATATGATTATTAAAAGCACAACAATTAATAACCTTCACTAATAATAAGATTTCTTTCAAATTTATAATTATACTTTAAAATCAAATTTAATTTTTAAGATAAAAAAATTTGTGATTTCATCCATCCCCCTGATTAGCTGGTCTCTAGTCATAGATCCCAGTCCCTAATCAAGCCTCTAATCTTGATTAGTTAATGGTTCGATTATTCCGCCCACTAGTTAACTAATCGTGTGTTTGGAACCTTAAGAATAATAAGAAGAGGATTTCATCCATCCCCTTGATTATCTGGTCTCTAATCATGGATCCATTCCCTAATCAAGCCTGTAACCTTGATTAGTTCGGTCTGATTACTCCACCCACTAGGTAACTAATCGCGTGTTTGTGGAACCTTAATAGTAAGAAGAGGATTTCATCCATCCCCCTGATTAGCTGGTCTCTAATCATAGATCCATTCCCTAATCAAACCTCTAATCTTGATTAGTTAATGGTTCGAGTATTCCGCCCACTAGATTAATCACGTGTTCCGAAGCTTGATAAGGCGAGGATTGATTCCCTGATTAGGGCTGGCGACTGGTCTCTAATCATGATTAGCACGCTAATCCGGCATTCGGATCTCAGCTCCCGCCATTTCTTGTCTCTCTCGTCTCCTCCGTCTGTGTCTCCTGCGTTTCCTTCGTGATGTTTGCAGAGAGTTGCGAGAGAAATTAATCGGTGACAAATGCATCGATGCATGAATTTTGTTTGTGATTTGTAACTGGTTTTAGTTCGCAATCGTTTCCCCCAGCCTTGTTTTTGTATCCGTGTAGCTTGTGAGAAGAAGCGGCAACTCGTTTTTCTAGCTTTTGTTTCAGAGTTTCTCTTCTTTTTTTGCAAGGGAAGAAGAAGACGAAGAAGCCGAAGACGACGAAGAAGAAGAAACAAGTCGAACAAGAGAGTGGTTTTAGGTTTGAGGTTTGGAGAAGGGGGCTGGCCCGGCAGAGTAGGTGTCCATCTCCTCCGTCTTTGTATTTTTAGACTTTCAATAGTCTCTGTGCTCCTCTACGAACTGTCTGTATCAACTTCAAAGATTGGAGGTGTTACGCTGTTTCGTGTACGTGTAGGTCTTAGCAAGGCGCTTCTGCGGTGCAATGTTGTCCCAGAGACGAAATTTGCATCTGAGCTGACCAGCAGTCGTAGTAAGGAAAAAGATCCTCAGCGTTTGTCTCTTACAGCATACATTTTGGACCAGTTGCGGACATTAGGTCAAGCTCAGAGAGACAGACGCAGAGAGTTGTGTGTTTGTGTGTGTGTGTGTGTGTGTGTGTGTGTTTTGAGGAGGTGAAGATGTTGTGGGTCGACAAGTATCGGCCACGGACCTTGGACAAGGTCATGGTCCATACTGAGGAAGCGCAACGCCTAAAGAATTTGGTAAGATGTACACGCATGCTGTCGATGATGTTGTATGGAACTTTGACATGATGTCATAATAGTCTGCATATAATTCGTGTGAAGAGGTTCGTAGAAATTCTGTTTCCAAGTCTCAGTTTTGGAAGTAAAGAGGGAAGAAAAAAGGAAGAGAAGGAAGGACAACTAATGTAAAGCAACATTTGTTCTGCAGATTGCACAAGGGGATTGTCCACATCTTCTGTTTTATGGCCCCACTGGAGCTGGCAAGAAGACGCTCATCATGGCATTGCTCCGGGAGATGTATGGAGTCAGTGCTGAAAAGGTTTCTTTCTGTTCCTCTTTGACCCTTTGACCCTTCTCAGAGACATGCAATGCACAGTGGGTTTTGAAGGAAAACCTTTTGCTACAGGTTGTATATCTATGAGTATTTGTGTAACTTCTGCTGCAACTTGATAAATTCTGTGGTCGAGTGTGACAGTTTTAAAACCCTAAACCTAAACCCTTCTGTGGTCAAGATAAAAAAAATTGTTACACCGTGCCAGTTATGGACTTGCAAGTGTGTAATTCTATATGCAATCTCAGACTTCATGAACACAAGTTGTATAGATTGCAGTGGGATGTTTGGATTTCTCAGCATTCCATTGAAAGTGATCCACTGGGAGGAATTCAAATATCACTATTTGCCTACAGTGTGACAGAATCCTGTTCTCCTTGCTGGGTTTGCAGGTCAAAGTGGAGAACAAGCCCTGGAAAGTTGAGGTAAACCATCTCAAGCTTATGTGGACCCTAATTTCCCTATGTTTAAAGTGAACTTTTAGACTTTGCATGCAATGGCCAAATATCTAATCTCTAGGTTCAATTGAGAAAATGAGAGGGAGATCAACACTTCACAAGAAAGCTTTCGGCTGCAGGTTGGTGCTCGCAAGATTGAATTGGAGCTGACAACAGTTTCTAGCAACCACCATGTTGAGCTTAATCCTAGTGATGCAGGCTTCCAGGACCGATATGTGGTGCAATTGATCATCAAAGAGATGGCGAAGAATCGACCTCTTGATGTTGTTGGCAACAAAGGTTTCAAAGGTAAGATCTTCCCCATACAGCAGGAATAAGGCCCCAAACAAGATTTGAAAATGGAGGATGGGTCCTGAGTTTACATCTGATGTGCTGTTTGTGTTTTGTTTTTGTCATTGACTCCAGTGCTGGTTCTGAATGAGGTGGATAAGTTGTCAAAAGATGCACAACACTCTCTGCGCCGGACAATGGAGAAATATAGTGCTGCATGTCGCCTGGTCCTGTGTTGTAATAGTGCCTCAAAGGTTATAGAAGCTGTGCGGTCACGATGCCTCAACATCAGAATCAATGCCCCCTCCAGAGATGAGGTGGGCATGCATGCTCATTGAAAGCATTCGGGTGATGTGGTTATGTGAGTTTGGAATCAGTTTTCAGATTCCGTTCAGTGGTTGTGCTTGAGCTATCAACATAGTCAGCTATGGTTGGTGATTTGGCAGATTCTTGATGTGCTGCTCTTCATAGCAAAGAAGGAAAACCTGGTACTTCCTCCTGAGCTGGCTGGCCGCATAGTTCTTCAATCCAATCGCAACCTCCGCCGAGCCATCTTATGCCTAGAGGCCTGCAGAGTCCAACAGTGTGTCTCTTCTTCCTCCCTGTCTCCCATTTTAAAGTTAGGGTTTGTGTTCTCATTGCAAGTATCTGAATAAACAGCACTGTATAGTTGTGCCACTACTCATGGCACATTGAAGATCATCATTCTTTAACAGATTGTGTTTACTCGGAAGGCTGTTATCTTAAACCCACCTATTGGTTTTTCAGGCACGCACTGGCAGAATTTTAAACTTTTGTGACTTCAATTTCAGGTACCCTTTCACAAAAGACCAAGTGGTACAAACAACAGATTGGGAGCAGTTTATTACAGAAATATCCAATGATATCCTCAATGAACAAAGTCCCAAGCGGTAACTTCCTAACTGGTCTCAAATTTGCTTGTCTGGTAATCATCAAAAGAGCAGGGAACCACTGTGCTTGCGCAAGTGATCTTCTTGGAGAGCTGGTTATGCATTGCACTTACTAGTTTGGGCAGGACACTATTTTGAAACTCACAGCTAAGAAGTGAGGGGCCAAAGAGAGAGAGTTCACGAGAACTTGGATGTTTTGTTGGCATGGAGTGGTTTTTGACATATGCAATCAGCTGTTCCCTCATGTTCAGGCTATTTTTGGTGAGAGGGAAGCTATATGAACTTCTTACGAACTGTATTCCTCCTGAACTCATCCTCAAGGTTAGTATTGAACAGCACTAAACTCCTGGTTCCAGGTACATGGTATAGTTTTTTCACTTTGAGATTTATGCCCTGCAGGTTCCCAGTCCACTAATTTGGTCTGCAACAAATAAAGTTTGATGAGAATCTTGTCCTATCTCCTTGTTTTGGTGTTTGCTTGACTTGCCTTACATAGATCTAAACAAGGTTGACTTACATCATTTGAGTACAGAGATTGCTGCAGGAGCTTATGAAAAAGCTGGATTCAGAACTCAAGCATGAAGTTTGCCATTGGGCTGCCTTTTATGTAAGCCAAGCTCCTCAGAGGAGTCATTCAGTACTCTTGTCTTGGAAAGGCAGAGGCAAAGTTTGTTGTCAAAGTCAACAAACCTCATGGATTGCAGCCATCTCCTGACTTGTTTGACTTCTCTCCACTTAGCATGTCCTATCTTGTTATAATATACCCAGTAGGTGACAACAAAATTTACTATCTTTGTTGTTGTTTCACTATCCCTACACAATCTTGTTTCAGTACATGTGACCCAGTATACTTTGTCAAAATGAAAGCATCTCATTGGTCTATTCAAGAGTGAATGTTTTGTGACATAATCCTTAGTTCTCCCTGTGACATTTGTGGTGCTGGTGTTTGCAAACAGGAACATCGACTGCAATTGGGACAAAAGGCTATATTCCACCTTGAAGGTATGTACATGCTTGCCGTTGAGTGATAACCACACATCATTTGTTTTTGTGTACATAGGCAAAACCAAGATGACTTTCTATGAATTTCATAGACTAACACATGGGCAAAGTTTTTAACTCACAACACACATCTAGGAGTGTAGTGGTTCTTCTGCCCAGGGCACCTAAAATTTAATACCCTGTAGCCATGCACTGCTGTTGTTGGTTTCTGCTGGTAATATGGCAGTGGATATTACCCTGTTTTGAAATAATGATTCCCTGCTTAATAGACAGCAACCTTACTCCTGAGAGCCATGAATTATGACATAAGTCACAATGAGCAAAATTCTGAGATAAGATGCACTGTCTGCACCACACCTTGATTTAGGCACAATTTTTGGACAAGTTGTTGGATCCCAAAGAATTACAAGCTATCTCGAATGTCTAGCATGCAAAGAGTCTTTGGGAAGATTTTGGGTGTTAGCTCCTTATGGCTTGCTTGTCTGCCTGCAGCATTTGTGGCCAAGTTCATGAGTATCTACAAAAAGTTTTTGATTGCAACTTTTGGGTGAGGCAGTATTTGGTTCTACACCAAAAATTTCCTCTGCTGTGCACAATTTCACTGCACAACTTAGTCCTCCTTATCACAGTTGGCATGCAACTATATCCTGGCAGATAAGGGACACATCCAAAGAAGCTTGTGATGTGAACATAATTTTGATACTGAGTGCTTTTCAGATGCAAAGTCAGGGTGGTGCTGGTTGTGGTGCTTTAGAAAGATGCAGTAGTGTTCCTGTATCTGGATAATTAATCAGGACTTCTATTTTTACTAGAAAAGCATCTCATAAATTTGAAGGAACTAAAGCATCGAGCAATTGATCTCTGCCCTGTGATGGACAAGTAAAGACTGCAAACATACAGGAAAGCATCTTCCTCAACAGGTTTTCTAGTGTGAATTGGGGTTCTTATTTGCACATGCTTTTTATACTCTGACTGTTGAAACTAGTGATGTTACATGTTGTGACCACAGTGCTAGGGATTGTTACAGTATCTATAAGTTGTCTTTACATGTGGAATCATGTGGGAAGTTTTTTGAACATTAGGTGAATCTGAAACTGATTAGGATGGATCTGACTTCCTGTTGCCATCAAGTTCATATCCCTTTGGAAGCTGCCCATCATCAGGTATCAATCACAGTGCTTATCACTTCGTCTTGTTGTAAACTAGAACAGTAAATCTCCCTCTCAAGTTTTATGTATTCCAGAAGTTGTCCCTTAAAATCCCTTAATACAGACTGACTACAAGCAGCTGCTAATCACGGTGCTAGATAACAGCCCTGTTAACCCTCTTAGCAAGGGCTGGCAGTCATGAATATGGGGCTTGTCTCATGTTTCATGGCATGCCAAAAATTCACTCAAGAAATTATGTAGTTACACGTCACCACAAAAGATATACACATACTAGTGAAGGGGAAGATCTGGTAGTAGGCCTACCTTGGGTCTTTGAGTCCACTGGCAATTGATGACTGACATGCAAATCCATCAGAAATGTAGTTGGAAGAAGACTTGAAGAATGTTGAGTAGAGTCATTTGTGTAGTGATGAGAAATTCCGAAATTGCTCAGTTAGATTGACTTGGTCATTTTATGGAATGCATGCATTGTGATAATTGGCGATAAATTTGTGTGTTATCCATAGTACGGCTTTTGTTGTGTATGACATCCATGCCTAACGAGTCTTCAAAGCATTTTATGCATATGTTTAATTGTATAGTAATGATTTAGGTAGAAGTTTTTATCTTTTCATTTTTAAGGGTGACGATATGTGGAACCCATAGATGCCAAAATTCGTACTTCAGTCTCTGAAGGGTATATACCCTTGTTGATGTTGTGACGTTTCTAATGGTTTTGAACTTGTTTCTTCATTAACTTTGATGTGACCTTCTAGTGGGTAGTTGTATCTCAGTAACATGATCATGCATGGATCAATTATGCCAATCGTTTACATATTTTACTTGGATTCTTTTTTCATTTGGGTGTGATGGCAAATAAATAAGTTCATTTAAGTTTAATATTTCTATATGCAATTCTTCATACATAGTTTTCTTAGTTAAATCATGTGATAAATATCTCAATGTTCCAATGCATATATGGCGTTTTAAAATTTTGAAATAATATTTTATAACTGATTTATCATGAGGTAATACATGTATAATGGATTGAGTTCCATCAATGTTAATACGGACATTTATTACGCTACCACTTTAACTCATATTGTTCAATTATATGTAATTTGTTCAATTATATGTAATACTATAGTTGAAGGTCCACTTCCACTTAGATAATACTATTTTATTTTTTTAATTGGAAAAACAATTCATGACCTAGTATGGTATTTGTTATATGAGGAATGAAATTATCCAAATTGTAGCCTATAATAATTATGATAGTTTTCCACATCTTAAATTCATATTTTCACCCAAAAAAATAATTCATTGTTTTAAAGATTATTTAATGACAAAACTAACCCTAGGGTAAAATATATTCATTTGTGCAAATGTTAAGTACAATGAAACTAAATCTATTCAAGTGTGATGAAACAATGAATAGAGTGGATGATTGAGTTCCTTGGACTTTGTATGAGGGTTATTATGTGTATTTAATCATTCAAAAACACACATCACACACACTAAGAATATTTAGAAAAAATTGTGTCAATTTTTAAAAGATCATAATTTTGTTCTAAAATTCATTTTAAATACAATTATTTGTTCATAAAAAAAAAAACATTCTTGCACAATGTGAACATGGATGTATAGGTATACATCCAATATTTTTTCAATAATGTATAAAATAAAAGGATTTGGGTGTCTTTTAAAAATTTAAGTAAGGTATAGTTTTCCAAGTTTGATTCTTAAATATCATGAGATTTTTTCAAAGTTTATTTAATAGGGATAGTGTGGCTTTTGCTATTGAACATAGATTGAAGTATATTAAATGCATTTTGAAAGGGACAAATGGTACATCTTCTTTTAGCTTGTGTTTGGAACTCAAATTTCATTGAAATCTTAATATTTGATTTTTTATGGAATTTTCAATGACATCACGTGTGGATTATAGAATGTGTCAATCATAAGGAGAACATGAATTTGTTTTCGTGAAAATGTATTTATGTCAAAATGATTTCTTACATTCATATTTGAATTAATTTGAAGCACTTCAAAGTGGCGATTTCAATTTGTACATGATAACCATTTGTGCATTAGTCCAATTTGATTTTAGCAATTGTATATGTTTAACTTATATTTGAAGAATTGTTAAACCTAACAAAGAGTTCATGAATATGAAGCTAGTTCTTTGAGCGTGGAGTTAAAATGTTGTATTAAGTTTTTTTAAATAAATAAATCAAGTTTTTTAAGTTGGATTGTGCCCTTTATTATTTCAATGAAATTAAAGTTGTTAATCAAAAAATTTAAGAATTGCAATGACTTAGAATGAAAATAAACTTTAAGGATTGAAAAGTTAAACTTGAAAGTACTTGGAAAGGACTTGAAAAATTGAAAAGTTCAATTTGAAATTAAAACTTGACTTGGATGGATTTGAAAATATCCAATAAGTCTTGAAAGGTTCAAAACTTGTGAACTCAAATTTGTATGAAGCTATGTATATTTTTAACATGGAACTAAAGGACTTGCATCCATGTTGATATAATGGTCCACTACAATACATATATGGTGTATATACCCAATATCTATAATACAAATGTATGTAAAATATAATATGTAGACTTAAAGAGAAACCACATTTAGTATTCATAATGCCAAAACTCAAGTTTAAAAGGTCTTAAAGGCTTGCAATGAATAAAAACCATTAGTTCATTTTCATTTAAGTTTATTACCAATTTGAAGAGCATCAATAATAATAATAATAATAATAATAATTTATTGAACCTAAAGTGGTAAGTGCTAGTGGATGCAACACAAGGAAAATAAAATAAGGAAAATTGTGATTATTAACTTATGTTAAAAAAGTGGTAGGCTTGATGGAAGGGTTTAAATGGGTTTCAAATCTAGTGATGGATGAAGTGTCAACTAGAAATTACCTTACAAACATATGGTAAAAAGGATTCAAATTTGATGATTTATAGAATAATTTTTTAAAATCGTTCCTCCTTCATTTGATTTATTGTTTTCAATCATTGACATAGCATGAATATTACATTGTGATAAACTAGTCAATATACAGATAGTTTATATATATAGAGAACAAAACCACGACAAAACCAAATTTTTGGACCTTCTAAATAGATTCCCATGCCTTGAAAGATGAATTCCCAATAGATAGTAAATTAACATTGACCACTCAGCTTGTTTTTGCAAATTTTTTTGAAAAAAGGTGGTAAGGAATTTACAATTGTTAATTTACCCACAACCTACATAGTAATTTTCTAAAATGCTGAAATCATTACCATACACAAAAGAAAAAAAACAAATATTAAATTACTATTCTTGTGGGTGAACCAATGACATTGTTGATAAGATTGTGTAAATTCAACAAATATGTACTTTCTTTATTATTAGCTATTGTCGCCATGATTGTGTAAGCTTTGGTTCACAATTAGTAATTCTCATGGCTAGTAGTGTAGTTCTTAGCTTGTTTAGACACTAATTGTTATTTTTTGAAATTGCTGAAAAGTCTAATAAATGTTTGCTTTTCATTCCAAAATTTTGGAAAATGGCATAGTGAAGTGCTAAACTTTGGACCACAATCCTTGCATTTTTTGAAGGCACCAAATGTTGAACCCATGATCTAATAAATTCTTGGAAAGGTTAATTTTACAAAGTTTTGGTTGAAAATCCTTTTCTTCATCTTGATTGCCTTTATTCGGGTTTAATGGACCAATCTGACCTTCATGCTTTGTATACAAGTACTTGTAGTTAGGGGAACATGCAATATTTTGCTTTGATGAATAAGAATGAGAACCTTAATATGTGGCACTGGCGTTGATATGTTATTATTCCAATCAAATGGGAGCTACAAAGTTTTTTTTGTTTGAGATTTTTTTTTGCAATAATAAAAATGCATAAAATGGGAGCTTGATGAGAATGGTGAAGTTTTAAAATGTCCATATTCCTTTTCACATGTGGAGTTTTAATTGCCATAAGGTTTTCTAACAAATATATTCTTGACATTAACTTGATTTTTTTTTTAAATAACATTTTCATTTAGAACCTATACCTTGACAAATTACTTTTGCATGCTACTAGCTTGAAACTTTAGTGAAAATTGATATAAAACAACTGGATTTATCATTAAGTACACTACAATTTTGAATCACTTTAGAAAACAATGCAATTATTGAAAGGAAAAAGCTACATATAACAATTACAAAATATGCTTGAACATGTACATAAAAAAAAGTAAAACCCAAACATTGAAAAGAGCCAAACATTAGAATGAAAAAAGAGAAGGCATAAGAATAATAATAATACCATGTTGCAAAACCAATATGGGTATACACACCTTTATCATCATTGATTAAATATGGATGTTCAAGAAAGAAAATTGTTAAATTGTTAAATATTATTAGTTTTATTATCAAATGTAAGTGCAAAAAAAATGATTATGCACTTTGTTGTTGAACTAGCCTAGGTACAAAAATAGTCACAATGTTTTGGGGGAAAAAATATCACATGAAAGATTGCAACAAAATCTTGTTTGGATCTACTAAATTCATTGGAAAATTGTTTGAACTGCCACAATGCCATGGTCTTCTTTTGACAATCTACTTCCTTGGTTCAAATTTGTTGATAATGGTTAAACTTGCCTTTAATATCCAAGACAAGAGAATTAGTTGTAAGTAACCATTGACAAGAATTATGAAATTGGAATCCAAAATTTGTATGATGTGTGTGTGTTCCTAGTAAGACATGGGGACAAAGGAAGATTAAAACAAAGAATAATCATAAAGGTAGTGATAGAACGCACTTCAATCACATCCAACATTACAGATTTTCATATCCTTTTGTTAATTTATGAACACTGTTTTTTTTATTAAGAGATATAATCCAAGCTTCATTTTCCTTCACATCTCTTCACAAATCAATGTGACCAATTGATTATGATAGTGATAAACCTTTCATAATTTAGTACATTTCAATTCATGTAAGCAAATTAAGTTGTGTTTGTTTTGAACTTTTGTCAAAAGTTTCATACCTACTTAAGCTTCTTCCCTCAAAAGCTATATCTTTGGTGTTTTTATCTAAATCAAAATTTAAAATATTGCATTATTCTTGTTTGAAGATATTGATCAACAACAAAATATAAATAATTTGAATTCTAAATGATAAGCTTAAAGGTATAATCCTCAACTTTTTCAAAATAAATGATAAATAAATAAAAAGTTCTAAATGTTGTTCCTAACATTCCAAAAATAAAATGCATGTCATTGATGAGAAGGGGAAAAAATTGGTTTGTTAATGTGAAGGTAGAAAACACATGATAGTGGTTTAAAAAGTGTCTACAACAATTGAACAATGAAGTCAATAGAAGAAAAGGGGAAAGGTAAAACTCATTTAAAAAACTAGAATGTTTAGAATTCAACTTAGAAATTTGTTTAATTCAATTTTTGAGCCTAACGTTTCTTTGATTTACTAAATTTAACACACAATATTAATCTCAAATACTTTGATCTTGTCACAAAGTGCAATCATTGCACTTTATTATCGAGGGAATTGATTATTAATTATGAACTTCAATATTAATGGAATTGCTACATTTCTTTTTTTGTCATCAAATTCCAAGATACAGGAAGCAAACATGATCATGTAGTAATATGGATAAATTTTTACCAACCTATAGAATAAATTTTAATAAATATATTGAAATCTTTGCAAATATATATGTCATGTAACAATTTACAAGATCCACATTTGTTACTTGTGAGATGTCTTAAAACAATATGTCAACTTGTTGGTCATTTTCAAGTGAGATGTCCCAATAAAGTGGAATGTTGATGAACAATTGGATTGATAGACACAATGATAGGTTTTCCAAAAACATGTCTTGATGGACAGCATAATAATTTTCAAAAAATTGTTTATGATTTGTTGGTTAATGTCAATCTAGAGTTGGCAAATAACACAATAAAAAAGGTTTTAAAATTTTATTAGAAAATTTCTAAAGGATAGATGTTGAGAATTCAAATTCAACTAGATAATTTCTATTAGTTATTGTTAGTATGAAGTAACAAACAAAATATCATAGTTACTTTCACTTTTTTACTTTAGTTTGATTTATTTTTGGTTTTGGGTTATTGGATAAGGTTTTCAATATTTTGGATCTTGGTGCCTCCTTTTTCATTATTGCAAGTTGTGATGTTTTTGAATTGTAGGTTTCATTAATTTGATCATCTTTGATTGATATGCTTAGATTTCTTACAATAAAATTCTTTGCATTTTTGTGCTTGAATGATCTCCTTTTTCTCAACATTGGAACACCTTGGGACATCCCTAGGCTAAAGGGCCATCCTTTTTGCAACTCTACTTTCTCCCCTTATCTCATCTTGATTGAATTAAATTGTTTACATGTTTAATATGAAAGTGTGAAATAAACCATAAGATGTGTATGAGTCTAAGATTAGCCCCTTCAACTTGTAACAGATGATTTCTCACAATTCATATTATGGTCATTTGAAAAAAATGTTAAGTTCATACAAGGGCCAACAAATGGGTAGGTTTATTGATTGCTTCATCCATGAAATTAACAATGACGTGATTAAGCACTAATACCATGTAAAATCAACTTAACGACTTTCTTGGATTGGAAAGAAACAAAAGGATATATGGATTCACATGTTAAATTGCTTATTTGAGAATAAAAAAGTCTCTAAATTTAAAGATTCCAAGACAAGAATTGTGTACTAAGGCCTAGACTTCATAAAGGATGAAAACAAGAGAAGTGGGAGTTTAAGTGTATCATGAAAAAACCCTCCATGGTATTATATTTAGTAAATTTAAGGTTTTTATTTTGGTAGCTTTGAATTTCTAATCAAAGGTGCAAATTTGCCTAAGTGTGTACCATTTTGGTACAATGGACCATCAAAGAAGAACCGATAAAAAAAATGGAAAATACGTTGTTTCCAAAAAAGAAAATCCTTGACTAAATCATATTTGTATCCTTTGTATATGACTCCACAACGTCAGAAGAAGTCATGGCAAAAGGAAAATTCAATCAAGGTTATGCTAATTATTTTCTTGTGGGTTGGATTAAAGGCACGGGGGATTTTGGTTTCTAGTATCCTATGACCATCATAATTTCAAAACATTAACTATGCAAAACATGTGCATGGAAGTGAAGATATATTATGTGAAAAATCAAGGAACCAAAGAATTTATGGTTAGGAGAGTGTCTAGATCTTGCTTATTCTCACCACATTTGTTTGCATACCAATTTCATGTGCGGAAATAGAAAAGAAAATTATATGCTTTGTGTCTTGATCACTATTCAAGCAAGAGTTCATCGTATACCTATTTGTCTTCAAAATTGACTCAAGTGTGGTTAGACTTGAGCAATTGCGCAAATCGTTGGAATGTGCAATGACATTGCTGAGAGAAGAGCAGTTTGTGATCTGAAAGCATTTCATTCTAAAATGCAAAAAAAATTTGTGAGCTCAGTTCTTGCAAATGGAGCCTTTTTGTTATCATCAAAGGGTTGTGTCTAGTGTTGATCTACCTATTGATGGTCTTCAACCCATGGCCAGCCGATGCAATGTGTTGGGCATGCTGCAAGTTGTGGGCTTTCTGAGAATTGGAATTCCCACTTTGCTTGCTTCATCTCCACATTCGCTACTTCCTTTCCAGCCCCATGTTTCTTGCCAGATACGCCGCAGCAACATATTATCCAACTGTTAGTCCTTTGGTCATTAACTGTTGTATGTATGCTTAGATTGGATCCGCAACCTCTCAGAAATTGTTTTCAAGAGTGCAAATTGGAGTCGAAAATGTGTGCTACCATCAGTTGTTAGATTGTAGTGGGTTTTAACTGATCTGCCTCTGCTAACAGAGAGCCATAATATGTTGAGGAAAGCTGTTGATTCCATCCAAACTATCGTGCTGCCAAACTCATGAGTGCATCTGGGGGGTTATCAGGACTGTAATCTTGAGGAAATTTTGCACACAGAATTGATTTGATGATGTTGAATAGAATGCTACATCAAATTCAATCATCAAAGGCATATTCATTGAGCTTCTTTCTGGAGTGCAGGGTGAGCCTACAGAATGGAATGGGCAGTTGGACAAAGAAAATTTCCTCAAAGACATAGCTTCTTCAAATAGAGAGAGCCAAAATGAGGAGATGGGTTTTAGATAAGATGCTCTGATTCTGTTTACACATTAGATTCACTCTTGAAATCTGAAAAAAGACAAACCTTATGAATACAATCAATCAATCCATGGGAGACTCAAGCACGATAATTATTAGTACATGGAGAACTTGGCATATGTAATGAGATATGTGATAACTTACATATATCAAAGATTGACATTAGTAAGATGAAACTACATAGTTTATCTCACATACTTATCATTAAGCCAAGGCTTATTAGTGTTGTAGGGGAAAAACAATTTTAAATCCATGTTTTTGTTTTAGTGAATGGCTTCAAAATGGCCCCCACCCACTAGAGAAACTTTTGAGATAAAGAATCCATCCAAGCCCAGTTTGGGATTAAAGGGAGATACTAAACACTACAACTTGGAACTACACACCAACTATTAATTAAGTCTCCAAACTCCAAGAGACAAAACTCTTTGATCATGCACACCCAAAAATAGAACAAGAACACGATGAAAACATTCCTTTAAAATAATACAAATTTTGAAGGGTGGGCTTGATTGTTACACAATTGATTAGCAAGAATGGAGGGAGGAATATACGTGTGTGTGTGTGTGTGTTTGTGTGCGTGTGTGTTAAAGAGAGAGTTGTCTTCTATCCTATCTACAAGGAACAAATTGTTGGCCTCATATGGATCCCATGCCACACGGCACTCTTGGGTGTTAGAAAACACTACTTTCCAACTCTTGTGGATAAACTTTAACCCAGCTTACTATCCACATACTCTCTTTCCACATCACCCAAGTGCTTCTAGTGCATCTTGTTGTACTAAAGTAAAAACAAATGTGAGTGTGGCTCAATGTTATTTTTCTTTTAAGGAATTTTTTGTTTGTAGCCAAAATGGCTATTATTCCATAGGAAGATGTAGAAAAAATGAGCCATCGTCCCTACAAACATTTAGCCAATTTTTCTTTAATAAATCAAGTATAATTTTTTTAAAAAAATTATCATCCTACACTATTTTGCCTACACTCTAAAAGCCAAGTATGGAAATCCGACAATCTTTTCTAATTTTTTTTCTCACTTTTGACGATTGAAAACCTCCAAAATGAAATCATTTAAATTTTTTTGAATTTAATCATTTTTGGGTGAAATTTAGCTCCCAAAAAATTAAAAATTAAAAACCTCATGCAACTACATGGTAAGTAACTAAGTTAACTACCCTATGTCTAAGTAGCCTTTGCAAGTTGCAACAATAACTCACTAGTGGACCCATAATGTTTCTAAAAGCAAAACCTTCTAGGGTTGAAACAAAATAGATGAGCTTTTGATAGCTATGGGTATAACTAGAGTGGACCCCATCTTTCTAGAACAAAGCAAGTCATTGCACAATGGCTTTATCCCCTATGTGCAAGTTCAAACCATTAAAACAAGGAACTCTCAAAATCAATTTCTTTTTCTTTGGTGAACAAATCCTCCAAAATGTGGGTCCAAATGAAAAATTGCATCATTCCCTAGACTCTCTCTCTCTCTAGTCTCTCTCCATTAAAGGAGAGCTCATAAGCAATTTTTAGGGCTTGAAACCCAATGAGTATGTGTGTGTGTGTGTGTGTGTGTGTGTGTGTGGGCCATGGGTATAATAAACTATAAACCTAGAAACACTTCATGTGCTTGCAATCCCAATAGATGAGAGCAAATTATAGGTTCTCAAAAATTTGGGGAAGGGTTTTTGTAATTGGGAATTTCCCCCTTTTTTTGGCTCTACCTATTTTTTGCCCATCCCACTTCCAGGGAACTTGACTAAGTAGTTAGCTTCCATACTTGATTTAGGCTTCCCATTGGGATTGATTTTTATAAAAAAAGATTAGGGTTTATGCTATGAATCACCTACACCCAATGTTTTTTTTTCCTAGGTGAAAATTTGTCATTTTTTGACAAAGAAATTTTTAAATTTTTTTGTTTTACTAGTGTAAACTTGACTAATTTTTGGTTTTTTGTTTGAATTATTTTTCAAGTTTTTTTGATATAAAGGAAAAAAAAAAAAACCCATTGCCTACATTGATGCCTTGGTAAAAACTAAAAAGCCCAATCATTTAAATTACTTTAAAATATTATAAATATCCCATGCTTTAGACTACATGCCCCGCTCTTTTGATGACCATTTTGGGGGATTCACCTTCCCGAATCACCTATCGGGTTAGATGCTAACTATTTATTTCTTGGTGCCTCCCATCCGCCCCTTGTACTTCTTCGATCCGAATATGTTGTGATGGGGATTGCTACCTCCTCAACCTTTGGGGTTCCTCCCCTTGGACATGCTCAATTCTCTACTTTGGGTAGCGTGATGCATGGTCAAGTTCAAAGGACACTACTCCATGAGCAAAGTGCTGAAATGGCTTTGGATGTCTACTATGGAGGTGGGTTTCTCGACACTTGGGAAGCCATAAAAGATGAATAACAACACTAGGAAATGGCATCCTAAACACATCCAAGATTGAATTGAAGAGTGCTTTTTATTAAAGAATGGTAGATCACAATGAGATCTTGGTGGTATGTATGCAACAATGGCCGTTAGTTAGTTGGAAGTTCGTCTTTCTTTGTTACTTATGAGTTATAATCGTTAAAAGAGGTTTTGCTTTCCCACTCCCAAGCTTGAGGGTTGTGTCCTATGCGTAGGTCTTGAGACAATGGACTAGATGAAAACTAGAAACCAACCAACATTGGTGAATGAAATTATTTTTTTGGTACAATGGAATGGGCCACCTAGAAACGTGTCAATATCCATTAAGGCGGTGAGATACTTGTTCTATCAGGTTAATAACAAGGCTCCACCAAAAGCCCTATTGTGGATAGTAATTCATGCTCCCCACCACTTATTCTCATTTGAAGTCAAAAAATTATTTATTATAATATAACAATTGGGTGTGTCACACTATAGCCTTGTCATTTACATTATTATTAAAGGTACCTTAAGGCAAAAGAAGAATTATGAAAACTCAAAATATTTCACCAATATACAACAAATATAATTTTTCAAAAAAATCCTCTAAAAAAGAAACCAAAATCCTTTCAAGATATTATTATAACTCTATTATAACTAATCTCAAGTTTCAACACAAGCCAAAAAATCATCTTTCAAAAAATCCTCATATAAAAATCAAATAAATAGGCCTATGATTATTATTATTACCTAGTAGGGGCCTATAAAATTCCCTTAAGCTACTATACTCTATAATGGAAGAACTAAGAAGCTTGTTAAAAATCTAAGAAACGGCATTTCAATGGATTTTCCTTTGTTACCCAACAAAATAAATAAATAAATATTAATATTAATATTTAATAAAATAAGATAATGGGTGATATAAATAAAATAAAATAAGATAAGATAATGGGTATCTATCCATTGACCAATTGTTACTAGAAAAAGTTGGGTTCCTTCATGGAAGTTTATGTGTTTCCTTTGTGGGGAGTTACTTGGTTTCCGTCAACCGTAACTACAGCCATGTTACAGCTGTTCGGAACCACCGTGCCTGCATCATCGATAGTAAAAAATAATTGATAGTCTATGTATGTATGTATGTATGTACGATGAATGTCAACCCCGTGAAGCCATTAGAAGCTGCCGTCCATCTTGACCATAAGGTTCTTTCGTCCATCTTGACCGTAAGGTTCTTTTGTCCATCTTGACTGTAAGGTTCTTTCTTTCTTTTGAGCATAATTTTCCAATGTCAACCCCGAGAACCCACTAGAAAGATGGCATCCATTCTGACCTCAATTGTGCTTTGGAGTACAATTTGATTGTCAACCCGAGAGAATCGACTAAAAGCAGCTTTTAATAAATTGTTAGATTTGATATACTTTGGGTTTTCATTGTGTAGCCAAAAATGTAGAAGGATGATTATTAGAGATTTTTTATTTTATATCTGGTTTATAGCCAGATTTGGCTAAATCTTCCTAAGGATGATCACCACTTTTTGTACAACTTATTTTGGCCGATTGTCACTTTTGGCTACAAACAAAAAATTCCTTTGAAAAAAAAAAAACTCACTAGAAGATGGTAATTTCAATGTCAACCCAAGAAATCACTAGAAGATGACATCCATGGTGACGTTCCCATCCTTCAATTGCTTACGACATGGCACCGCCCATAACATTAAAAAAATGGTTCCCACAATTCCTAACCATTACTCAAGTAGACATTTCATTTGAGCTCTCTAAGGGGAAAGCACCTGTTCATGCAGCCTAGAGCATTTCCAAGAATTTTGGTCTATGTTCATATTCGGTCTAATGGTACCTTCAATGGAGGGCACAATGGGAAGGTTCCCCTTATGAAAAGAACTTTAGGAATAACTCTACTATTAGAGTTTTCCTTAAAGTTTCAGGCCTGCTTTCACCACCCCGGGTCCCCTCTTTGAGTGAGGTCTACAAAGTCATGAAATTTTATTAAATCTGGGTATGAAATGCTGAAACTCAGCATTTAATGCACAATGTTCGAGTGTTAAGTGTTAAGTGTTAAGCCCCAAGGTGGGGAGTGGGGACCAGTGTTATTAGTATGGTATCAACTTTTGAACATACCAGCTGGGTCCCAAAAACAATTTAAAGGTCTAGACTTTGGACCCATTGATGTGAGTATCATTATGTGTGAAAAAGGCAAAGGCCATTGATTGACCTAATATCTTTGGAATGACATAAAAAATTTATATAGAATCATATCTTTAGATATAAACTCATATTGATTTTATTGTTTATTTAATGTAATTTTGTTGGTTTTAAGCTTTCAATGTATTGTATTTTCATTTTTTTAATATGTAGGTTGTTAAATAAATGTGTCTTCTTGTTACATGCAACACACAAATAAGAAAATTAAGGGTTAAAAATTTCACAATACAATAAATCCAATGCACCTTTAGAAAAAAATAAATAAATAAATTGTTGGTGGGGACGTGAGTACATTCACTTGTTCCCAAAATAAGGGGTAAGGGGCTTAGGAGGAGGAGGTAGGGTCACGCCCAATCTTAAGGAGTAGGTATAATATCCCTTCTTCTAGGAGGGATATTCATCCATAGAAGGTGCCCTCCAAATATAATTAGGAGATTTCTTCAAGTCCTTGAAGTGTAGGGGAAACCCCAAGCCCAAGGATATTCCAAGTTTTTGAAGATCTTGGCGGTATTCCGATAATCGTTGTTTTCAATCAAGGGTGAGGAATTTTCAATATCAAATTGGTTTTCAAAATGAAAAAAAGATTTTGGACCCAAAATCTCCTAAGGATACCCATGGTTTTCATCCAACCATGAGCTTTTCATATGTGTCAAAGCTTTTTGTGAATTGTTTTATATATTTCATTACACACATTGATGCCTTTAAAGCTAAAGAAATCAAGATGTATAAAAATAAAATAAAAATAAACTTTATCACTCATTTGGGTGAGAGAAGTAGCTAGGTGGTTATTGATATATAAGTATTAACTAATGTACCCCCCCAACCCCAACGGTTCTTAAGGCACACTCAAACTTGGTGGTAGTAAGGACTCTAGTGTTAAGTCCCCTAACATCATCATACATACTAGTCATTGAAGACTTAAATTTTACTTATCATCAAAATTTTATGTTAATCTAACAACATTCACTTAACATTAAAGCTTAAGCTATATCACCCATTTTAACATTGAGTGCGTTGTGTAGGTTTATAAATTTATTTATTTATTTATTTATTTGTAGCACTTTTTATTATAAAAATTTGCCACACGAAAATGCATAAACTCGAGCTTAAAAATGTGCATAACCAAAAAATTTAAGAAATATTGGTTGCGCCATCCAATTTGGTACTTCAATTACATCATATTTCTATGTTTATTTCAATCTTGTTAATTTATACTAGTTTCTTCTTTTTAATTGGGATTTCTTTCATTTTCAAAACATGTCAAATTATTTATTTATTTTTTTCGATTTTTGTGCCATCTAGGATGCCACCTAAGATAATCGATTATCTTTCTTTTTTTTCATTTGATAATTTTTTTTCTATTAATAACTTGATTTGTAACACCCACTACTACTACTACTAATGAGACAACAACATGCGAGTAATTCAATCCATAGTAGTCGAGTCGACACCCGTAGGTGGTGAGTCGACACTTGACACTTAATTTTTTTAATCAAATTGGGGGTAAATCTCTACCATAGATAGAGAGAGAGAGAGCCACCCACTTGGGACCTTCGAAAAAAATAAAATAAATCCAGACACTTGTTGTCACTATTTAATTACTTTCGAAGAAGTGTCATTTGTAAATTTTTTTCGCAAAGTTGCAATTAAAGTCGGAAAAAAACCACTTTTTATATCTTACTTTTGCCCCCCCAATTGGTTTCATGGGGGCGCAAAGGCTGGTGACAACAACAAAGGTACGTAAGATAAGGTAGTTGGATGATGACAAAAAAGGAGCCCTAAAGTGCTCGGGTCGGTATTCTGTAGACAATGTCCGGGTCAAAGTGCCTCTTCGGTGAAAAAAATAATTGGCAGTTTTTTTTGTTTTTTGGACTTCTGAAGGTAGCTTTTGCCCTTCATTTTTGGTCCTTTCATTCACACCGAACATCAAAAGTGTGTCTATACAAAAAAAAATTTGACTCTTCCGGCTACGATGGAGGCATTGTTGGACAAAAGGAATCCGACTTCACCATGTTAACATTAATAAGAGCAAGTGATGAGAAGGCCACCAAGGGGGGAAAGGGGGACCCAGGGGACCACCAAGGTAATCCGGGAGGGGAGGGGGCGGGGGGACCAACACTAGATACCCTTACGAATGCCGCATGAAGCTTCAACTATCCTTACTGGATCCAGACGGTTTGGAGGTGTTTTCGTTTACGATATTCACAAATTTTCAACACGGTTAAACCATTGACCCAACACTCGGGGTGAGCCCCCTTGTATTATAATAATCTTTACAAGCAACCCACAAGGAAATTGGGGGAATTTACCAATGGTTCCAGCATAGGTTTAAGGGTGCCGAGTGTAGATCATTTTTGCCATGTTTTCCGTATAGCCGGATTCACACCAAGGGCTTAGTACGGATATTTTTATTTCATCCTTTATCGCGCTCTTCATTTTGGGGTTTTAAATGATTAAAATATACGGAGTAAACTAAACTAACTACGTGTGTTGTTCACACAAAGGGTTAATCTAACCCTTGGTTGAACGTGTCACATTGAGGGGGGTTTCCAAATTATTATGCACCCCCCCCCCCCCCAAAATGGGCAGCTTGGGGAGACTTAAGAACTTTTTTTCTTGCTGCCCAACATATTTGAGCACTTTGGAGAATTTCCTGCGAAATGTTTTCAAGGATGGTTTGGAAAAACTTGGTTTCTGCTCAAAAATCTGGGCACTTTGGAAAAGTGCCTGATGCTTGAAAGTTTTTGGAGATTTGGGAAATGTTATGCTGCCCAATAGTTTCGGGCACGTTAGGAAGGGTTGAAAAAAAAATTCATTTATGCCCAAACCCTTATGTATTCCAAATCTTGACAAAAATGAATATATATTTATTCCAAATTTATTAATCCCCTTGAAACTAAACTCCTTATTCAACCCTAACTTGATGCCCAAATCTAGAAAAAATGAATGTATTTATTCCTAATTTTTAACCCTTTTGTGTGAATGGTATCGCATTATGGTTAGTTTATTGGCCTTGCCTACCAAGTGGCAACGACATTAAGATCTTTAAAGGTTACCGAACAAAATCCCACCAAAGAAAGAGGCAAAACCCAATGGGCCCTCCCCTCCCCCCTTCCCCAATCCAATCCCATCCATATGAAAAGCCACTTAGGAGCTATTTCCTTTTCATACGTTTTAGTGTAACGTCATCATACATATCCAAAAGAAAACAGGTGAATTTAATAAAGCAAAAGGAGCTTGGCCTTTCCCCCTTCTAAACTGTCAGTGACCAAACCCCAAAAAATTGGGGCCCAGGACCCGCAAATTAAGGGCAGCTTGTTCACACAGATTTTTGTAGTTTTGTCCTTTACCCCCCCCCACCCCCCAAAATCATTTTTTTTCCCATTTACAGTTTTTTTTTTCAACTTTTTGTCTTTTTGTCTTTTCCTATTTACAAATGTTTTGTGTTTTTTTGATCCATTGGGGGGGTTTATACTCCTTTTTTTTCCCTTTACCATTATGATTAGTAAATTATTATTATTTTAAATTAAAATTAAAATTAATTATTACTACTATTGATCTGGTCCGTTGGGTTTTTGGGCAGAGTTAATTTTTTCAATCTAGTTATATTTTTAAAATCTAGCAATTTTTTTCCACCAAAAAAAGACAAAATTTGTCCTCCCCCCCCCCCCCCCCCCCCCCCAAAAACGAAATATCACTGAGTTTACTTTTTGGGGGTTTGGGTTTTGTTTTATTTTATTGTCTGGTTTTTTTTTTCTTTTTTCTGCATTGCCGACAGGCAAAGGGGCCAGGGGCCATAGAGTGTGCGAGGCATAATTTACGCGGCGAAAAGCCAGTGGGGATGGAAGGAAGTTCCCGGCAGCCTGATGATGATGAGGAGGAATGAAGCAATCTGTTTTTTTTTAAAAATTTGTGGCCATTATCATAGGAATAAGATTTAGCCAAATCTGGCAACACGCTAAAAATATGAAATCAATTATTTAAAAAATGAATATTTATTTTTGGCTACCTACTTGAGCCAGGTGTAGAAGAAATCTGGTGATTATTCTTAGATTTTGGTCTCGCTATTGAAAACTTCCCCCAATTTTTTTTATTTTAGCAGTTTTAATATTCTTAATGTCCACTATTTGGCTACATATACATATATATACCCTCATATATATAGCCATATATATATAGCCAGCTGGAAAAAAGCTGGCACCTGAAGGCAGAGGGAGATGAATGAGCAGAATCTCATCTGGTGCAGATGGCGATGGCGATGGTGGGCAGGAAGCTGCCTCCCCTTCTGCGCTGCTTTGGTCCTATTCGCCCTTTACCTTCTCCTCTACCCTGGTGGGTCCACGGCTGCCTTGTCCCATGCCTCCGCCCTTCCTGCACCTCTTCCCTTCTTAAATCGACCGAGCCCCTGGCTTTCCCTTCGTATTCCAGGTCTTGTTCTCAGTCGCAAAGCAGCACCCACTTCACCCAGAGGAGGAGAGAGGGAAGAAAGAAGCGAAGAAAAGAAAGAAGAGAACAAAACAGAGGGAAGGAAGAAGAGAGCAGAAGAGAAGAGTAGAGAACAGAACAGGGGGGGATAAAAGAATAGAAGAGAGGGGAATTGGGTGAAGAGAACAGAGGGGAAATAAGAAGAGAAGAGAAGGGAAGTGGGTTGTGACAAGATTTGCGTTTGTGGGTTTGCTGCTTTTTGTGAACTGGGGCACTTGGGAGGGATTTTTGAGAGATTAAGTTTTGTGGGGGAGGAAGTGTTTGTTTTTGGGAGAAGAAGGAAGGGGAGGTTGGGTATTGAGAAGACAGGGATGGTTGGGAGAGTCTTGCTGCAAGTAGAATCCGGAGTGGAAGATGAAGTGGGCTTCAACTCCTCCGTTGAGATAAAGAAGAGCAGCAGCATCAGTGATAGTTTGAGTGTCGTGGAGAAGAGTATTGTGAAGAAGGCGGCTGGGAGAGGATGGAAGAAAGGGTCGATGAGAGGAAAGGGTGGTCCGCAGAACGCAACTTGTGAGTTTAGAGGTGTGAGACAGCGGACGTGGGGGAAGTGGGTTGCGGAAATCCGTGAGCCAAAGAAAAGGTCGCGGCTATGGCTGGGATCTTTCGCTAGTGCGGAGGAAGCGGCTCGCGCTTACGATGACGCCGCTCGCAGGCTTTATGGAGTACACGCGCACATCAATTTGCCACAATGCTCTCCTTGCACTCCACCCATCAACGAAACCTGGAACCAAGCCAACAATCCCTTAGAACCCTACCAACAACCCAAAACCGTTTTCAACAATTCGCACACGACGAACATCCGATCCTCCACAGCCGCCACGACATTTCTTTCCTTTTCTTCGACTGCAAGCAAAATGCAACAGTTCGATGATCCCTCCGCCATCATGTCTGTTCAAGCACGATCTCTTTTAGGTAGGAGTGACTTCATGAGCTCCACTGAACTTGCTGCAGAGAACAACCAGACGCAGCATCAGCAGAAATCATCACAAGTGAAGAAGCAGCTACTACCTTGGGTCACCCTGAAACTCGAAAATGCGGAGGAGGAAGCGGTCATCGATGCAGCCGAGAGAGATCAGTTCAGCACAACAAAGAGTTTCGACTGGATCTCCATCTCCGACTCCATAGCCGCTAATACCTTCTCAGCAATACCCAACATCGCAGTGCCATCCCAGTTCTCAACTGAAGCCAAGAACGAAGTCCAGAGACAGAACACGGATGGTATTGATGATCTTGGGCTTTTCCTTGACCAGTTAGATGCTGTAGAGGAAGCTGCTGCTGCTGCTGCTGCTGCTGCAACTCCACAGTACGAAGAAGACGAGAGTGATAATTGCTCATCGGATTCCAACCGAAGCTTTGAAGACTCTCCGAGACAGCTAGATTTCCTGCTGCAGGAGGAGGAGGAGACCGCCATTCCCTTTACGCTCCCGAGATGGGATATGATGGAGTTCGATTCTTTCGACGAGTACCCAAAAAGTTTTGACACCGCTACTTCTACAATCCTTGGTCTCGATGCAGATCAACAGATTTCCATTTGGGAGTATGACATTACATCTCCCATCAGCACCTGCTGCTGCTAACAACACAAAGAAATTCACGGCCAGAGAGAATTCCTTGCGAGATTCTCGAGAATTCTCGAGCACTCTTCTGTTTTCCTCGCGCTCTGCTTTCGTGCACTTCTCTACTCTAGCACGGTTTTCAAACACCGTTTGGTTTCCAGCACGGTTTTCAAGCGGTGCATGAAAGCAGGTAGCAGTGGGAACAACAGAAATTCAGCTCAAAATTTTGTAGCAATTAGGAATTAGGTTTTTTTTCTTTGGGGGGGTGGGGGGGTGTTGAAAACAATTTAGGGTTGGGGGTGGAATGGGGGAACTTGCATCTTTTAAAATTGCAATCCATGACCCCCCAAAAATTTTGAGACTTAGAAATCTAGATATGTTTAAGAAATTTTTGTAGGAGTGAAAACTAAGAGCTCTGTGAAGTTGTTGACAGTTTCACAAAATGGAGGATCTACAATCATCATCATCATCATAGGGGAAAAGAAAAGAAAATAGAAACAAAAAGTATATCATTAGATTCAAATAGGGTAGAGCAATTATACTTAGAAATAAGTTTTTAGCAAGTAATTAGGTAATTTAGAAAATTTACTAAACCCAAATCCCAAAATGGGATCATCATTTTGAGGAAAGTAGGGTTTAGTATTTTGAGGTTTACATACTACTACCCAAAAAACAAAAAACTTGAGAGTGGGATGATTAGCACCCTTGAGGAACTTGAGTTCCAAGTTTTGCACTTTGGAGGGATGGGGATGATTAGCACCCTGGAGGAAACACTCTTTTTAAGTTCAAGTTTTGCAATTTGAGAGCTGTAGATCTACTACTCAGCTCAACTAAGCAATTTTCCACAGCTCATAAGTAAAAGCTAGGAATTGCATGCTTCTTGCAACTCTTCCTTGCTCATGAAGAAAAAAACTTTGAAAGATTTTTTTGTCCCCTTAGTGCACATGAACTAGTGTAGCTCATTTTCTTTTTGGTCACAACAATAGCACAGCTTAGAAATTGGAGAGTAGTTGGGGTTGTTTGTACCCCACCCAATGGTTGTTTGTTGCTATTTTTGCCCCATGACTTGGAGTAAAGAAGGTTCCTTCTCAAATTACATTGAAAAATCTTATTGTGAAGTATAATGAGGACCATAATTTATTGTAACTCTAGGTGCTCACATTTTGATGCAATCTAGTCTAATCTTGATCAAATAACTACTCTTACTAGTTGAGTTCTTCTGCCATGCCAACAAGATTTTGATGCCTTTTGCTTCATTTTGTAATCAAACCCAATTTTTGTTTGTCAAATGATTAAAAGGAGTTCAAAGAGTTCAAACATGAGTTCAAATACCAGATTTGGGTAACATGGATCAAAGAAGCTGTGAGCATTTGAAAAACTGAAATTTCCAGAAATATATTTTAAAGCAAAGTTAGAATGATCAAGCACTTCAAGAAGATGAGCTTTTATAGGCTTCTTGTTTAGATCATTCATTCATTCAATTCCATCCAATGCAAGGAAGGAAACAACAAACAACCCTCTCTTCAGGAAAATTGAGAGGAAATCTAAAAGAAACAAGGGGTAGTATGTCACATTGTGAAAATTCAACTATTTCACCATGTAAAATACAATCTTCATAAAAATCCTCTGAAATAAAGAAAACCAAAATGCTTCAAGATATCATAAATCTATAATTAATCTCAAATTTCAACACAAGCCAAAATATCATCTTTCAAAAAATCCTTGTATAAAAATAGACCTACTACTACCAAGGGGCCAAAATCCATTAAGCTACTCTACTCTATAAATGAATTGAATCTAAACACAATATCCTGTGTCGGGGTGGGTGGGTGGGTCAAGAATGCTGGTTTCACAGGTGGCCACGTTGCTTGTTAACTGAGATCTTAAATGAGGTGTTGAAACGAAGTGTTTAATAATGAGGTCCCTTTTTCTTTTCTTTTTGCGTGGAGGCAATTTGTCTGTTTTGCATGGGCAAGAATACCGGCACCACGCTGCTTGTTAACTGAGATCCTAAATGAGATATCAAAACGAAATGTTAAAAGTGAGGTCCCCTTTTATTGTGGAGGCAGCCTAGCCTGTCTGTCTGTTCTGGGCGGACGAAGAATGCCGGCTTCACAGGCGGCCACGCTGCTTCTTAACTGAGATCCTAAATGAGATGTCAAAACGAAGTGTTTGAAATGAGGTCCCTTTTTTGGTGGAGGCAGCCTGTCTGTCTGTTGTGGGCGGCCAAAGAATGTCGGCTTCACAGGCGGCCACGCTGCTTGTTAACTGAGATCCTAAATGAGATGTCAAAACGAAGTGTTTAGAATGAGGTCCCTTTTTTGGTGGAGGCAGCCTGTCTGTCTGTTCTGGGGCGGCCAAAGAATGCCGACTTCACAGGCGTCCACGTTGCTTATTAACCGAGATCCTGAATGAGATGTCAAAACGAAGTGTTTGAAATGAGGTCCCTTTTTGTGCTGGAGCCAGCCTGTCTCTTTTGCTAGCCAAAAATGTCGGTTTCACCAGGAGGCCAAGAACGCCGGCTTCACAGGCGGCCACTTTGGGTGCAACTGAGATCCTAAATGAGATACCAAAACGAGGTGCTAAAAACGAGGTACCTTTCTGATGGGAGGCAGCCTGTCTGTTTTGCAGGCCAAGAAGAATGCCGGTTTCACAGAGCAGTCACTTTTCTTTGTTCCTAAATGAGATGCTGAAACGAAGTGTTAGAAATGAGATCCCTTTTTTTAGGGTTTACAATGATAGAATAGAGAGTTCTATGAGTGAAAATGGGTTCTCCTCTGACAATCGCGAAATAGAGAATTGTTCCGGAGGAATGGAGTTTCATTGATTGTGGGCTTTCTGAATCATGTCAACATTTGCCTCAATTTCAATTGCAAAACACACCAGCCAGCATTCTCTGCCAAACACATGACCATGAAGCCAAATCTTTCCTAGTTTTTCTTAAATTCAAGCTTTGCATCTAATGTCAAGCAACACAATTCAGCAGAAATAACCTGTTGCAACATTGCACCACTGGAAAATTTCAACATCTGGCCTCCTTGTTGTATGCATTGGCAAGTGGGGTCTCCTGTTTTTCCTGGTTTTTCTCTTCACTTTTTGGTTGTGCAAATGACAGTTGGAGCTTCTTCGATTTGCCTGTAAGTATGCCTAGCTAGAGGGTTATTGTTGTAAGTGCTCTACAAAAAGAACTGGAACAAGGCAAGTTTTGTGAGATGGTTGCAACACCAGCCCTTCAACAAGCCAAAGCAGCGACAGCAGGCCTGTGATAAAACCACCTGAATGAAAGTGAACTTGTTTGCCACTCATGGCTTCTGGTTGCACTTGTTTGAAAAGCTGTAGTGTCTTCTCAGGTTGGGTCGATAATACCCAATGATCCAACTGGTGCCAATGTTACTTTCACCATAGAAGAGCATGTGCCTTTGCATTCCACTTCTATGGAATACCAAAAAGACCATTCTTCTCCCATATCCCTTGCCCAGGAAATATTCCACTACTTAAGATTATTTTTCTTGCATGAGGTTGGTGATTTCAAAATCCCAGGCACAGGGGAGTTTGATGGGGGAATGCAAGGTTTTCAGGCACAGGGTCAGGTGCCTATGCACGATAAACTTTTGTACATACTGTATTTGAAATTACACATATTGTATTTTCCTACTTCTTCACAGTCTGCCCTTTTTTTAGGGTTTTGTGTGTGTGTGTGTCTGTGGTCCTTCATTTTGGGTAAGCTTTCGAATCAGCTTCCATTTTTTTCTCTTTTCTATAAGTGAGTCTTCCGAGTATCTCGTTGGCCAGGTTTGATATGCTGGGTATTTTGGCATGCATTCAAAGACTGGAATTGAGCTACAAATGGGCTTTGTTGACTGCATTTGATGAGCTTGTTTTTCACCCCTAGATTTGGATGGCCATGCACTAAATAGTGCATTTGTGGATGCCATTTCAGGGGTATCAATGCCATTTCATGGATGGGCAATAACACAAGCAAACTTCGTCTTTCAAAAAATAGGGCTCCTCATTGTTGGACACTCTTCAACCTGACTTCTGTTCGAAAGAAAAAAAAGGTTCCACACGCAAGAAACACTTACCTCTTTTCATATACCTAGTTTCTCCAAATGTGGTTGTAGAATTTCCATTCACCCTGGTTCATTCCAAGCTTCATTGATTATGTCAAGTTTGAATTGAATATTTTGACCTATTTAATGCAAGAGAGTATTCTAGTAATGAAAAGTGAAGGTACAAAGGGAGATGCTTCATGGTATAGCATTAACACTCAAACTTGCAGAGGGTTCAATACATGTTCCTTTCTATATGCAACTTCAGCTATGGTGACTATTTTGAACACCTTGTGATCAAATTGGGATTCCCTTATTCTTTTGCAACTCCACATATTTGTAAAACTTCAGACTTTTCAATAAGTGATAATGCAAATTCATGTCAAACATGAAAATATCATGGAAGCTCCCAATGAGACCAAGGAAATTAGAAAGAGTTGCAGAAACTAATATAGAAAAAAGAACATCATGTTGTTGCAGAAAGTTCACTGCAATATTAAGTGAGATCTGAGTGTCACTAATACAAGGCTTTACTCTCCTAACCTCCAAAGAACTCAACACCAATTGATACGTGCTATGATCCAAATTGTGGAATAAATGCTGATGTATGGATCTGTATTTATAATTTAGCAAAAACATACAATGGTTGCTTGTTTGGCTGCCATTTGGCAATCTAATATTATTAAAAGAGCCCCAAATTTTTGCTATTAGCAATATCTTTGAGCATGGCAGGTAAAGCTGAAGTTGTGCAATGGGACACTCTGATGACAAAGAGACCATTATTGTCACAACACATAACCATTGATTTAATGGTCTTGTGGATACTTCACAACATGAGATAAATATGACAAATTTTGATGAGCAAGTTAGTAGTTTTTAGGCTTGTGGTTTTGTCCAAATGGCATATATATATATATGTTAGACTCTCTTTGTTGTCTGTAGATTGGTTCATACTTATGTGATCAAGTCCCCATAATCTTTTACAATTCAAAATGGATAAATTGATTCCCTACCTCAATTGTTATAGGAAATTTGCTTGCTCTTGGTGGGTAACACAAGGGAAACCAATCTTTGTGATTGTGATCTCAATACATTTGTGGGTGTCAACTTCAATGACCTCTTAGTTACTAGCATTTTACCAAGCTCAATTGCATCTTGGTTAGGTTAGGAGTGGTGATGGCATTCACAAGATCAATAACATTTATTTGAGCATGGAGTCAAGCATATTGGTAGTAGGTTTGGTATGTAATATGTTGAAAGGACATTTGTTGTCTCTATGCAGGTGTATTAATATCAACAAAGGGTAAAAACACAATCATAGGAACCACCCAAATGAATGGACACTCCTTAAAATTGCATTTTTGTATTTGAAAAATCACAAGGGAAACATAATAATTTGGATTATCATAATTTTTTTGGGAATATTTTTCATTGATTGTAAAGTTTATATGTTCAAAATTTGACACATATCAAAAATGTTTTTGCATGTTCAAAGCATTCAAACCTCAAGAGTGGATAGTTCGTATTTCTTCAAACATTTTTTTTTCCTACCAAATGTGCACCATTCCTTTTGAAAATTGGAGATGATTTTAACATTAATGATTATAAGGGCAAAAGGACTTGAACTAATGAAAATTGTTTATATGACCAATTTTAGCACATTTGGTTCAAACATCTTTTGACCTTGAAAATTATGGATTTTGAAAATGTGGCCTTAACAAAAAGTTGTTCATATTTATGTGATAGAGGGCATGAATGCATATTATTTACGATATAAAATCAGTTTTTAGTCAAAACAAATTTATATTTAACATGTAGTGTCAAAATGGGTGTCCAAAATACAAAGTTTTAAGTTATAAACCAATGCATAAATGACACATGTCATGTGCAATGGTTGGAAAAGGGTTTTTTCCTTGGTGCCCCTAGCTCCTATGATCGTGTTTTCACCCCAAGGAGCATGAAGGGAGGATTTGAAAAGCTCAAAAAATAGTTGAACAAGTTCAATTAAATGCATTACATAAAGGCTCTAAAGTTCCAAGCCTAATAAGTTGCAAATGTGTTTATTTATAAAATGGCAATGATGTTTTAACTTTCCAATCCCATGGAAGAGATTGGTGTTGATGTGTAAGCAATTCCTAGCCTATGGCAACATCTTAATCAAACAAGGCATCACAGACACATTGGCCCTGCCAATAGATAAGATGTTGTACATCCATCTACTGTGTCCACACTTTCAACACCAAAACAATTTATTCCAATATAAATAGTCTAACATTTTCACCAAAAAAACCAATGCACCTAATGTAAAACTGGTTCTAATAAGGTAAAACTTCCGAAAGTTGGATCTAATGCAATAGTCCTTATCCCTATGGGGGCAAGGCCCAACAAATGTCATTGAAGAAATCATGTAGACCTTTGGTTGCACTTAGGTTAGTTTTTTTTCAAAACTAGCAAATGAGACCTTTTGACTTTAGTTATCATGGTAAACTTGATTATGTTGTGATTCGCATGGCCTAAGTTGACATAAAAATTGGTTATTACTTATAGTTATTTCATGCTACAAAGTTTAGTGCATGTTCATATATTGGTTCATTTGCAACAAGTTGTGGAATTTGTTGTTATTCATAGCAATTCACAACAAAGATTGTTGCATAAACCATTTTGGATTTTTTGATTCATGATTTTATTTAACTTTTAAATCCTTCATAATTATGAGTTCAGGTTTCAATGGTCTTGAATAGTTTAATGTTTTAAGCATGGGGTTTAAAACTTCATGCACCTCCAACATGGTTTTGGGATCATGTGCATTTATAGCATGGAGTAGATGGGCAGCTAAAAGGCATGTGCTTGTTGTACTTATATACATCATGTATATAAAAAAATTCATTTATTTTTTAGATGTCTTTCAAGGTTTGCCTTTATTGATAAGATTTTTTTTCCAAATGAGATTTCTTTATTTTCACATCTACAGAATGGTCGATAGGGGTAAACAACTCTTCTGAATAAAAAATGTTTTTGAAATTATGTGTTACATTAACATTTTTAACTAACCACATCTTATGTGAATTGTCTTTATTTAATTATTGGTTGTGTGCACTTGGTAGTTTAGACATAAATTGTGTACAAGCCTTTTAGCATGAATTGCCATGTTTTCTCAACTCAATTTCAAGTCTATTAATTTACCTCCACATCACAAGTCATGAAACCATACAAAAAGGCGCCATAACATGACGGGCTCTTGATTGAAAGACAACATGCCTCAATAATTTGTGCAAATTATTGAATGTTCATATTGTCACGAGCACAAAAACGACCAAGACAACAAAATTTCCTAACCAATACAAAAACAAAGGTAGGCCTAATTCCAAATCCAAATCATTGAACAAGAAAAACAAAAACCATAACACAATAATTGCAAGATAAGAATTCAATAGAATTTTATTGCAAAAACAAAACAAAAATAGAACAAGGTTGTGACAAAAAAAAATTACTTAAAATTAATATTGAACATACTAAAAGTAATGAAAAATTCTACCTCTATTTATACCCATTGGGTACCTAGCTCAAAGAAGTTTTTCAAAAAACTTTCAACTCGCATGTGACCCATGTTCACCCGTGTGTGCCCGTGTGCATCCATGTGTGGCCCATGTGTACCCATGTGTAAATTAAGAATGAATTAAAAGTTAATTAAAAATGAACTAAAGGTGAACTAACATTCATATGAATGAACTCCATAGTGTTGGCATCCATGACACATGCAACATAGTCATGGTTTGTGAATAATCAATAGCATGGGTCAATGGTGTGGTGAAAATGTCAACGCTTCATAAATTAGCTACCTTGATGGCACATGTACCATCGAACATGACCTTCAATGTGTCTAAAGTAATTTCATGCACATTCATTTACAATTTTCAAATTTTAGCTTTATAGATCATTTGCAACTTCAATTGCCATATGAAATCATGTTTGTAAGGCTTGGCCAATTTATTTCCTACCCACAAACAAATAGCTATAAATGATTCCCCCCAAAAAAATTGACATGCTTATGTCTTGCTTCACATCAAAAAATTTGAAGTCCATGCAAATTCTTCATCAATTTGTTATGTAGATAGGTCATAGATGGTGTCTAATGCATCCTTGGATGATCTTCGTAGTTGCGAAAGATTTGCCCACTTGCTCAACCAACCCAACTTGAAGTCTCTTTCTAATCCAAACACCTTTTTTGTCACCTTAAGTTATAGGTGGTAACATGGCAATAGAAATGTTCAACTAATCACAAAAGAAATATCACATTTATAACACAAAAAGCAATCACTATTCGCATTATAGATTTTCTTGGGTCAAGCCGGAATAAAAAAATGAAAAGGAGAAAGTGGTGCCTTGTCATCCCACCAATCTAGTTGAACTTTCTTTCTCCTTGATAACCTTTCTCAAGAAATTTCAAAACATCAAAAGGTCAAACTACATCTTTGAGTTGAGCATCTACTTGCATGCACGGTTTTGATTACGTGGTCCAATGCCTTGATAGATTTTAAGAACTAAGGTATGTTATTTTATCAAAACCCTAGTAAAAATCAAATTATAACACATTTGTCCCACATTTGTATCTTCTCTCCTTATTGGGCTTTCATTATCAATTACTGATCAAGTGCAATCTCCAATGCCTCTTGATAAACTTTATGACTAGCCAAGGAAAAACCTAAACATTTAAATAAGCAAAACTTCAATGGGCATGTACTTACCAATAAGCTTTAGACAGGGGAAATTTCTTCTATGGTAAAAACATGTTTGTTTCAAACCCTAAACACGGTAGATCTATCTATAAATTAACATATGGTCCAAAAATAAGCCAAAAACTTTATAATCATGGGTTGATGTTACATCATATTACCATCTCAAGAACTTGTCTTTATGAAACAAGATAGTTCAAAAATCTTGCAATTTCAACATGTTTTCTTCCTTACTAATTGTTACTATGTACCCACATCCGGGTGAAAACACACTACGGGTGAGCCATTTTTCATCCAAAAAAATGATGTGTAACAACTATAATAAGTGTGCAGTAAATTGAAATCTTGATGTCATTTTTTGGAAACCCCAAACATAAGAAAAATAACTTTAAAATGTGCATGACAACATTTTAGAACTCAAAATTCATTTTGAATCAAAGTTTAACTTGATCCAATGGTTAGATGAAGAAAATTGGATAAAATCAATGTGCATAAATTATATAACATACATCTTTTCAACGACCATAGGGCTTCATATTTGTGGTTCATGAACACATTACTAAACCAAAGAAAAATGAAAAAAAATACAATTCCCACCTTGTCAAGTCTTATTTGTTTTCTTAAGGTAATGGTTTTTTCCCAAAAACAAGAGTGTATTATGCATTTATGGCTTAATAAGTGCAAAAAAACACATTTTTGAATGGATTTTCAAACAAAAAGTGTAAACTTCTAAATGGTTTAAAATTTAGTTGATGTACATCAATATCACTCACCACTAAAAAATGCATTACAAAACTCCACCCATAACCTTAGTTTTGAAATATATTTGCAAATTTTCATACTTTGTGATGCATTTTTTCAACACAAATATACTTCATATGTTCAAGTTTGTAAATTTTTGTTAGAATTTCTTTTTAAATAAGATAGTTTAAGCTTGAAATTAATGCAATATATTTGAAATGAACAAAAATAATACAAAATGTGATGTCCACATGTACCAAAAAAATCAAATGCAATTTTTTTGTTTTTGTGACTATAATTTTTTGGGGGCATAATGTACTTTCACCCATCCACTAAACATCCACAAAATATGATGTGTTTGCAATACAAGAATGTGTTTTTTTATGTAGTTTTTGAATTTGTTGATTTCATGACTATACAAAAAATATCTTTAAATGGCACAAGCTAGGAAGATGACCCACCATCACCAAAACCAAAACACATATCAAATTATCCTTGAATCAAGGGGTGATAAAGTTTGGCCAATATTGTTGATTGCTTGTTCATATGGATTGGGTTCATTGCCAATAAATGCAAATTGTGCTTATTAAATGAAACTTTTCCTACACCATCCCAACAAAAGAACATCATGAATTATTTCTACCATTTCCACCAAACCTAGGACCAAGGTTTGCAAATAAAAAGTTGGAACATTACACAAGAATCCAAAAGCATGATTCCATCATCATCCCATAGTTGGGTGTTCAAACATTCTTAATTCCGATAATTCCAAATTAGAAGTTAAAATTTTGCAAAAACAAGGAAATAGATTTTGAATCATGTATTTTTTCCAAGTGCAATAAATAAAAACTAAAATCAATAATAAAAACTAAATGGAAAATTTTAAGGAGTTTGAACAAACAAAAATCATACCACAAGTATGCATGCATGTGGCACCAAAAGTCATGTGGACAAGAGATGAAAAACATGTCTAAAATTCTTGGGCATCTTTGCAAAAATTCATAGCACCAAATGTTAACTTCTTTGAACAAACCCAATCCATCTTGAAACTTGAAGGGATGATCTTGACCAAAGATCCTTTGAATGTAGAGCCTATAAACATGACCACAAATTATTGCAAAAACATTTAAGAATGGCTTCATGTTGAAAGCATCTTACATCATGATTCTTTTGCTTCCTCCATTAATAGTTCAAACACCTATGTGCTTTCATTAGAATGGTTGATTGGGTTCAATTGATGAATGTAAAGGTGATCTTTAGTGGCAATGTGATAATAGTGTGTCAAAAGTAGTGTAAATAAAAACATCAAATAAAGTTTTCTCCTTTTGAACCCCTCACATATGCAACATCTTGTAGTTGGCAAAGATCTTGTGGAAGGTCATGTATTGTGAACATGATGGGCTTTTGTGCACGACAAGGAACCCTCCATCTTTGAAAATTGGGAGGCTCCAAGTCTTATGTGCAAATGAAGTCCATAGGGTCTTGAATGTTCATGTTTTCAACATGCACATTCCACCTTTACAAACATTCAAATTCCTAGAAATAATGTGTTGGGACATATGATTCCTTATAACGACCATTTTCATTGATATAACAAACACGACGATGATTATAGATTCCCACATATTCATCTACAATGGCTTGTAGCATGGGTAAAAACATAGTCACAAAATAATGTCAATGATATGGGTCATTAGGGATGAATAACCCTTGCAATACCATTTTTTCAAAAGCATTCTAAAAAACCATATGATTTTTTCCCACATATGTTGCCACCAATAATTGATCTTCTAAAAAAGCCAAAAGGTAATAAAACAAAAGGGTTACTTTATAGAACAAACTTTATAACACAAATGGTAAATTGAAATTTATGAGCGTACACAAAACTCAATAACTCATGGTCTAACATGCTAGAACACCGTCATGGAACAATTATTTATTCGTATAAATTGATTGGAAAAAATGAACTAAACAAAAATTCATTGTCACCAAAGGTTTTACTTCATTCAATTGGTTGATGCACAAACTCAACATTACGGGGAAAATAAAGATGCATAGATTGTACCTAATTGTGGATTTAAAAAACCCACAAAGAAAGGGTGCAAGGTCTCTTTGGTCATGCCTATTCCATTAGTCGTTAAATGAGGGCACATTCTACTACAAAATTTGATCACACTCTTAAAGGGGTGCAAAGAAGGTAAAGTAGATGACTCATTGCTCCTTGTAAAAAAAATTTACATGTAGCCATGAATTTTTTTTAATGTATTGAAAGCAAAAAAAAATTTGGTACAATAATTAACATGATGATAATATTTCATTTTATGTTTAGAATGTTGAAAAATCCCATCTTGAAAGTAGAATTAAGTAGAATTATAAAAAATAATTCTACTTACACAAAATGTTTGATTAACAAAATGGGCTACATGTAAATGAAATATTGATTTTTTTTAAAAAATTTAATGGAACCCACAAAATACTTATGCATTATCAATTTATGGGTGTTATAATCATAATATATCAAAATTTTAATATGAAGTAGCCAAGTTTGAACATCATTTTGACCCATTTAGTTTCAACCATTAATTCGTTTTTATGATACCAAAGTTCAAATTTTGTATCCAACTTTCCATAACCTAAATGCAAGGCCCTATGCTTTTATATTTATATTTCAAAATATTTTGAATCTACTTTCATGTGTCCATATCAAAAATTGTTTCATTTTTTATTGGATTTTGGGCATACTACATTTTTTGTTTACTTTACCTTGTTGACACCCAAAGGGGCCCCAAATTTGGTGATCTCAACTAATCAAAATGGCTCAAAGATTCTCTCTTGAAAGATTCTCTCTTGAAGTTAATTTAGCATACAACACATAGTGTGAAGCACCATCTATGCATCCATGCACTCAGAATCCATACATTACAAACTTGTCATAAGTTGTCAACAAACAATGCAAAGTGAGAAATAACAATGGGCAAGTGACATTCATGTCTTCAAACTCGTTTAATTTATTGTTTGATGCATGTAACTATAAAAATATTCTTTGATTATGTTCTTATCGTTTCACAATTAAGTTATGCATATTGACAAAAGGATTCATTATAATCAATTATCAATCTAAAATCAAAACCTCTAAACACAATGTTATGTTTGCAAGCACTTAAAGTGAGGCCATGATAAGACTTGCGAAGTTCTAAATTCATGCAAGGTACATTTTGACAACAAAGGTAGTTTCTAACTACCTTTGTAACTAAAGGTAGTTTTCAATCAACTTCTAATTAAACTAACATTTGGGCATTGGATGCTTGGCATGCGTAACCTTGTTTAAATAAAAGAAATAGAAAATGGTATATGTTCTAAAATTGGTTGGCCTTCCATACCTTGCCTTCAATTTAAACCTTCAAAATTATCCATGACATTGTAAAATGTCCACAATTTTTTTGGAAGTAATAGGATAATGAATGTAGTCATAATTTCACGAAAGGCACTCACAAATTAGCTTATGACATTCAATGGCAAGTTGCCATGACTACCTACCAACACCTTAACATTATGTGAACACCATATTACTAGATGCATTCTTAGTTAATTGAAGCTTGTGACACCAAATGTAGTCCAAAGATTGCTAAAAATTTCCTATTTAATTAAAGGGTTTACAAAAGCAAAAGAAAATTTGCAACTTGGACAAAATACCTACTTGGAACCCCTTTGAGGTGTTTGGCATTGGAACACCTTAAAACATAATGGTAATATAATCATTCTTCATTTGGGAACAAGAATACTCACAATCTATATGCCAAATAGCCAGCAAGATGGTGACATTGTATTGATTCCGTTGAAAAGGCAATGCATGATGTCATCTTTCAAGGTGTGCCCTTGATATCAACTCAAGTGTTTGGGATTTTTTTTGCATTGGAACCTTAATATCAATTTGTGTGAAAGCAACTTTGACATGCCTATTCCCCCAATTTATTCCATGCTTTCAAATGGGAAATAGGGCCTAAATTTTATTAGACAATTCATCCATAGTAAAGAGGTGAAAAACAAAAAAAAATTGGCCCAATGCCTTTGTGAATAGCCTCTTGAGTTGTTTGGTATCAGAAATTTTGAGGGCTTTTGCAATCTTTTTCGATGTAACTCTTTCACATAACATGTGGTGCATATCTTTAACAAGGTCTACGTACATAGGGTAGTAAATCCCAATCACCCATCTCTTAAATTACAAAGCAAATGGAAGGCCCCATCTAATCCAAATAGAAACACCAAAAGACCATAAAAAAACCATTCATGTAGGATCGAACTTATAGAAAATGATAGATTACTCAAAGGTCACTATCAACCAACCACCCATTCAATCATGTCACAAACTATATTACTTCAAACCCACAATTGGATTTAGTTAATTTTTTAAAAAACATTGATTTTAGCTCAAAATTTTGATATTATATAAATGCATACAACATCTTAGATGCTTTTGGTACCATTACATCCTATGTTTGCCCTTTTTATTCTTTCAAACAATTCAATTTGAAAATGTATCATTATGTTACAAAGATTAATACTACATACATGGCGCCCATAAGTGCTCCGAATGCAATTGTGGCACTATGATCAATATGGTTTAGTGTTTCTTATTCCAATGCTAGAGTTGAAAGGAACTTGGCATTTTCTATGGGGAGTTCATTTTCAAACATGGGGAATCTCTATCTTGAACAACAACAAAAATCATCATTTTTATTGTCAATTGTAAATGTCAAATATGGTTGGTTGTAAGCATACTTCTCCCATCCATTGCGATTCATGAAGAAGCATTAAAAAGTTAGTAGAGGTTTCATACTTAGAAGAAAAGGCCAACATGCTAAGTATTTTCTCTTTCATCAACCAAAGTAGACAACTTTTGAGAAAATGAATGAAAATTCACTAATGTACTTTGAGAGGATGTATTTCTTCCCTCATGAGTCTTTTGAAAAAAATGTGCAATAAAAAGGCTAGAAAATTAAAGGTAAAAAATAGAGGATGAAAGAGAAGAAAAACCACCTTCGTCACAACTTGCCACATATTGAAGATTCTAAAATTTGAAACACCAAGAAAAATAAAATAACTTTAGTTCAATATACATGTAGGTTGGAGGGGGCTTTTGAAATTAAATCATGGAAGAATGGGCAAAAACCACTTGATTTAACTAAACTTGAGTTAACCTCCAAACCTATTATCAAGTTTTGTGCCAATATAAACATGCAAAACATTTTTTTAAAGAATTTGATGGCAAAGGAAAACATGAATATCCTTTTATGTGTTTTCTATGCTTTCTTTGGCGAAACACCTTCACACCATCTTTACAACATTGTGAAGTTTCTTTCATGAACAAAAGGAAATTTTTGAATAAATTTTTGAATATTTCCAAGGACTTGAAAGTTTTCCATAAAACATCATTATTTTCCATTAAAATGGGATATCAAGATTCATGTGCAACTATGGACTATATAGCTTATAATTGAGCTCTAATCAAAGTGTTGTATACAAGTCAGTGTTACAACTTGACCAACCCTGACAATTGATTCAATGATGTACCATTGTCCTTGATGAATGGTCTATACTTTGTACTTCATACTCTTATGGACTTTGTATCCTTTTCAAAATTATTATGTTGTCATTCCATAAAAAGTTCACAAACTCAACTGCTAGTCTTGCTTATCTGAACAATAAAAGGAAATTGCATTCCACACAAAAATTGAGTCAAATTTAAACTCTCATGCGATTCCATCCTTGCATGGATGACTAAATATGCATATCCAAACAACTACCCCTATCAAAAACAACACTTCCCTTGGTCATGCATCACATGCCATATATAAGTATTATTTGCATTTCAACCTCGTCTCCATATTTGGTGCAAACCCTAATAATTTTCATCACCCTTAGGTACATGATCCTATTCAACTTTTGCAACATTAGATGCATGGTCGAGGGCTACCCTACCCTACCCTACCCATGTATGGAGAGGAATTTTAGAAGGTTATAGATCAAATTAGTTTGAAAATTTGATATGCATTAGGTTCCAATTGCAGAGTGTACATGCATATGAATTGCACAATGTTTGATGAATTGTAGCCTTTGTATTTTGATTCACTTGATCAATAAATGGGCTAGGGCCTATTGCCTCCTTCACCCACCCATGAAATTTTCCACTTGAAAACCATGTGGTCTGTTCACAAAAGGAAAACTAGACTACAAGTTCATTGCAACAATCTTCTTGAGCACTCAAATTATAATATAAATTATGCCAAATTTTTAAATCATTTACCAAAAGGTGAAAGAAAATATGATGACTTGATTGAATCATAATGTCCACATGTGACCATATAATTGGAATCAAACTACATCAGTAACTCACATGACAAGATGGTGGCCACCTCCACAACCTTTGTTTTACCTTTTTGACCATCAAACTTGTGCCCAATTAAAAAAAGACAACATCATAGCCTCAAAATTCCTTAATGCACATTGAGTTGCACTGGAAGAAATTATAGAGTTATTTCCTTTCGTTCTATACATGCATACACACATACATGTAAGGGTTACCTAAATCCAATACACCAAAAAACCCATTTTTGTAAGGAATCGCTCATCAAAACCAAAACTATAACTAGTGGAAGCACTTGCTCATTTTGGCCGTATTCATAAATGGTGAATAATTTGAATATTTGCTTTAAAAATCATATTGAAACTATGTCATCATCATAGAAAATTCCACCCCTTCAAAGATGGCAAAAGGTTGTATGATTTATGCACTTTGACAATGCAAAGGTAAAACCTATCCATCATAATTATCTGTGAGTTGGAAACAACATAACCACATTTTGAACCAAACATGTAAAATTTGCTATGTTTATAATAATTATATAAAATTGTTTGTCCTTTAAAAAAGAAAGATCTAGGTGTAAGGTCTAGGGCTTACCCCATCTAAAATTTATTTTGATGAGCAATCCTCGCTTGATGAAAGTGGTGTTTACCTTTCAAGCATGCACACCAACCTTTGGAATCCATGTGAACAAAAAGTTTTGTTCTTGATTCAAAAGCTTCAAAGATTCTTTCATTATTCACTTGGACAATTCTATGTCATAAAACTTTTGAAACAAAAGAAAGTGGATATCCTCTTACCTAGGAATTAATCTCAGGATGGGGCATTGTTGTTTGTCGTTCATATAAATCAATTATTTTGTTACTTAAATTCTTGTTGCTTCATTTAAGAAGGGAAGAAGTTTTTTCGTGCAAAAAGAATAAACTCATTGAGATCATTGTGTAGCCTATCTCCACCAATGTTCCTTGGCTTTGTTCCTTAATGGTGTTCTCCCACATGAAAAAGGAATTTAGAAAAAAAACAAAGCAAACCATGAAGACTAAAAACATACGACATGTATATAACATATCATATGCAAGCATTGACCCCATGCTAATCTACCACATGTTCAAAATGCACAAGATCCAAAACCCTACGATTATCCTTGTGATTGGGATTTTGAAATCACGAACCATTAGAATAAAAATAATCTTCCTTGCAATAATGGAGTCTTTCATGGGGCAATGGATATGGGGAAAAATGGCCTTTTTGGTATTCCATGCATTTCACCCAAAATACCCACTTGTGCTACTAGAAACAAGTTGCAACAAAGATTCCATATTAAGTGTATTCAAAATTCATGATTGCAATTGAAAAGATGTAGTACATTGGCAACTTCAGCACAAATTATATTATTTAAAAAAAAATTCAAAAATTCAAAACTTATTTTTCTCAAAATAACAAAACATTGCGATGGTAAATGAAGATTTTCTTTGAATATTCTTTTTGGATACACAATCTTCAAAATTAATTAATCATTTCATAAACGTGTTGAAGTTGCCCTTGTACCTAAAGTATGATAGAGAAACACACACACAAGCTAACATGAAAAAGGACATTTCTGGTTGTTTGATATTTTTGGTTAATGATGTATTCATTAGTAGTTGGCATGTTGTATTGCAACTTTGCAAAGGGGACAAAGTGTTCTTGTTTATGAACTTTAAAATAAACACAAAAAACCTTAAACACCCTAATTAGAATTCAAAAACTAGTTTTTTCCAAAATGATGCATTCAACCCATCTTTCAATATGAGGTTGTTGGTATACGATTGAGATTTACCAAGACAAGATTAAAACATTTACTTAGTTTTTATTTTCAAATTACTTTTGGAGGGAAAGGATTTCGGATTTAGGATTTAATTCTTTAGTTGAGATTGAGGTTGGGGGTTTTGTTTTTACAGAGACACTTAGAGAAGTTGTTGGAAAAAAATGATAGAGTCACAATAAAAAGTTTTAGAGTTATGTTAGGCTATGAACCACAAATTTTCATGTTTCAATTATTATTTGTTCATTTTTAATATTATAAATGTTTGATATTTTCAATTTGGAGTAAAGAAAATAATAGTATATTAGTGAAGGAACATCAAATAAAATGATAATTTTAATGTTTATGGGTTTTTAAAAATTGTAATAATCTGGATATGATCACAAATTCTAATTATAAAAAATAATCTTGAATCTAGGAAGTAATGAAACAATAACAACCATGGAATGAAAGTGTGAATACAATTTGAAAATAAACTTGAATTTTTTGGAACAACAAATTATAAAAAAATTAAATGCATAATATGTATGGTTTGTTAATAGGCAAAGAGTAAATTAAAGTAGAATTTTTGCATACCATAGGTGATTTAATTTGCATTCTTTTATAAGGGCACTCTTGTGCTTCCATTCTATGTTATATAAATAAAATATTCTTCAACCTTGTTTCCACATATTATTGCAATTTTTGTTGAACATATCAACATGGTTTCTTTCTTGTAGATTGTTTTTTCCTTTGTTACATTCCAATGTATGACCTTACCTTTCATTCATTGGTTGTATAATTTGTCTAGATCAATTGGGATGTTGTGTGTAAAAAGTATAATACTTGTTCACAATATCCCCTTACAAGTATCTTGCAACTACAAGCCAAGAGGATTGATTGCACATTAGTCATACTAAATGAATGAAATTTGGATCCATGCAACATTGGATGCACCAATAAGCTATTTTTTTTAGAATTTTTTTTTTTTTTTGAAGGTGCAAAAGAAAGGGAATGAGAAACATTGAATAGACATTGTAAACACATTTTAAAAAATCGTTGCCATTAATAAATTTATTGAATTTTTAATTTGTTTAAATGTTATGCATTAATGCATGAAATACATAAGAAAAACATAACAAATTTTATGGTATGCATTTGATGATCAATATGGTATTTGATATGTAAACACATTCAATTTTTCATAATGGGATAATTATTTTTATTCATTAAACATTATTTTTTCATCAACCTATTTCATGGCCAGAAACACTTCATTTATGTTATTTTGATGATGAATCACATCATATGGATAAAACTTAATAACTAAAACCTATAATTGTAAAAATTGTGCAATGTGTTAAAAAAAATAGAATTTTACAAATAACATATGGTGGGAGACCAACATGGTACAAAAATATTTAAAGAAATCTCCAAATAATGTTTATTAGAAATGTTGCATAATTATCAAGTTTATCCAAAAATCAAACACAAAACACATCTTTTAATCCACCATTCATGTTGGATTGCCAATTTATATATATAAGTTGCACAAGTCAAATCTTTAAAAACATAAAATAGTTATATATTGGGGCACCATCATCCCACTCTTTGGACTTTCACTTTGAAATAATATGATACCACAAATCATGAACTAGTAGTCAAATAATTTCTTCCACAATTTGTGGCCAACACATCTTGCTTAATATCCTTACCAAGTATTACAAACCACTTCCCTATTTTTTTTCAAGAAACCATCAAAAGGATCAAGCACACTCACGAGCTCTAGTGTATAATATAATAAGCTTATGAATTAAAAAGTGTGTTTGCAAGAAAGTCAATACTAAATTTTTTGCACCACATTTTACATGGTGGCTATTGTTCATAAATGCAGAAGAGAAAGTTTATCCTCCAATACTTGTTAATCATTACTTAGAATCAACAATTTTCATATTTTTGGCATATTTCCTATTGATATCAAGCAAATTGTTTTGGTTAAATAAAATGTGTTAGATTATTGACAACATGAGAAACTTGCTTTTAGATTGTTTAGAAGATGATAAATTCAAAAAATGTTTGATTGGAGACTATTGATTTCTCACAATAACTTGATGCATTTGAATTTTCTAGTAAAATGTTTGCTACGCCCACACTATATGTGTCAGGAACACGATACTTTTAAAATCATGAATACTATCAACAATAATACAAGATGTAGCATTACTTTAAACTCAAAAGTAACATAAGGAATTTATATTTGTTGAAAGGGATTGAAGCAACACATTCATTTCTATAAGCAATGTCAAAAGCTAGAATTTGGGAATCCTACTTATGATCAATGAATTTCACACCAAAAGTTGTTACTTGCATATGTTTCCCTATAAACTCAAGTTTGAGGCACTCACTTTAAGGGCTATCAAAATATCATTCAGGACATATTTGCTTTAGAGATCTGGTATTATATGTATTTTACAAAAAGAAAAATGCACATGAAGACTTGGACCCAAAAAAAATCATTGTATTATTAATATTACCCTTTTTTCAGTAGTGTTGATGTGTTAACCACCACCAACACTAATAAAATATGGTTAAATACATATCAAATTGCGACCATATAAAATATTAATTTTTGAAAAGGCTTATGATACCAAATTAAGGAAGATCAAATTGTTTTTCCAATTACCAAGAAACAATTCAAAGTGGTATGTAAACCCAAAACTATAATTCTAGCTATCATGCAAGGGATTTTGAACGCCCACACAATGGACACAAATATAAAAACAAAGGAAATTGATAGTACCAATTGTGAATTGATATGATTGGATTCTAGCTATTAGATTCCCCCCTTCCAAAAATTGAAAACTTGTATATAAATGTTCATACAAAGAGTTGTTAACACCTCAAAGTAATGTACATTTGAACTACATACTTTAAGTGAGACCCTCCTTCCAATACGCCTCAATAAAAGCCTTTCAAAAAGATTGTTAGTATTACTTTCTTCTCTTCACTCATATTTGATTTAGATATGGGCCGCATGGCAAGAAAAATGATATTGAGGTGGAAGAGAAAACAAACAAAAAAACAACAACAAATTGATAAAACAAGTAGTCTTTAAGTGTCTCTTATGTTCAATGCTTGAAATAATCAAAGATTTTATACATAAGAGTGTAACACAATTATGGCCTAGAACCACAACTCCAAATTTCAAATTCCTTAACAAGTCATCCTTCCTGTTACACAATTCAACAATGATCATAAACAATTGCCCAATAATGTTCATTTTCACAATTCCTTAATAATAAAGGGCCAAAATAAGAAGTCCTAGTCAATTGTGAACAACCTACACCACCATTAAAGGAATGCCTCATGCAATAAATAATTTAAGTTAAGTGTCTCCAAACCATTTTAACACGGCATGGAAGTTTTATGGATCTTTATAAACATATAAAATTAAGAAAAATGGCGAAGTCCATTATGACATGCTTTTCATGGACTTCATTATTTTTTTCAAGATCATTGTATATTGTACCTACAACTAATAGTCGACAATATTTGCCTATATATGTAAATGGGGTCCAACAACCCCATTTTGAATATTTTGGAAGTGCCTTGTGTCCAAGGTTCAATTTCCCTAAAATCTAGACTAATGGGCTCAATTAATTTAATTTAATTTGGCTTGCCCTCTTGAAAATGATTTATACCCAAATTTCAATTGAAGGTATAGTATTAGGAGGTATTAGAAGATAGTCATTAATTATTTATTGGGAAAGACAATTATTTTACTTAGAAGTTGGGTATTTGGCACTATTCAAATACACTAAAAAAAATGTATGTTTCAAGAATCATTGTTTGCCAAAATTGGTCCATCTTAGCTTACAAATTCCAATAGATTCCTCAATCATTTTGTTTTTGTTGTTTTGCCTTAGATTAGCCTTTGGGATATTTATTCTATTTGCTAATAACCTTAATATTTTCAATTTCATATTTTTCAGATTTGAAATACCTATAACCTTAATATAATGGCATCTCTCAAGTCAATTATGGTTTCAATGGGAATTATAAATATAGAAAAGTTTCTAATTTGAATAATTTTCTTTTTAAAAAATCAACTTAAAAAATGACCCACAAAAACAATCACTAGAAAGCCAAAAAGTGGGCATCTATGAAAGTTTAATTGCAATCTTGAAGATTCAATTAGCAAAATTTGGGAAGTCAAGTGGTTTAATCTTTGTGTTGGGCACAAATCTAACAATCTATTTCTTAAATTTCACATATGGTGGTGTTGAAGAATAAAAATTATCAAATTCTTTAAAAATTGTCATGGGGAGATGTAACATTGGATTTACCATTTCATATTATGAAATCATGTTGTTAAACCATGTTGAAAAGGGTTTTATTGAAAAACTTGGGGACTATAAGGCACATCTTTAAATATCTTCAAAATTCCATGTTCTTAAATCCATTCAATTTAAGAAGGATCATGTGTTTGCTAATCACAAGTACAGTTGCTAGAGATGTGCAAAGACCATTTGGAACCACCACAAGTTTTCATGGTTAGTAGCTTGTTCCATCTATCAATATACATAATTTGAAGTACATATATGGTATATGGTACTTTTATTAAGATGACAACTCAGATGAAATTGGTGAAGAAATCGTTTTGACCTAGCTACACACAATCAATGTCTCGTCACAAGTTGCTGAATTTAGAATGTTCAGTATCTTTACCACCAAATGCATTCTCACAAATCCTCAACCCTGTCACTCAATATATTTAGTTGAATTCATACCAAATTGTGCAAAACATTCCCAATTCCTTCGTTGAAAATGATGACATTTTGCAAGCAAAGCTACATCACATGCTCAACCCTGAACCCTAAACGACATGTTCAGTGATGTTCAATTCCTTCACTTTCTTTTAATCCAAATACCTACAAAACATTTCATCTCTACTGAAGAATATTATCATAACAAGAAAATTTGTTCACTTGCATTTTTGAAATAAGAGTGGAGTTTTGGATACCATGCATTGCTCACTTGATAATATCATTTACATGTTCAATACTTGCGAAGGATCCAAATTTTTTACATGCTTTGGTTGTTTTTCAAAGGGTAGAATGTTCTAAAGAGCTTTCAAAGTAATGTCTTAACAACAATATCAACAATCATCTTTGCTAGTCACTTAATCAAAATTTCATATTCAAAACACAACTCAAAACTTGACCTTAATGAAAGAAATGAATCAAAGCTTGAAAGCTTAAAGCACAAAACCCAAAATATGACCTTTTATCAAAAGAAGTGGCTCAATCAAAAGACTCAAAAACACACCTCACTGTTTTAAGAACACCATGGTTTTCAATTTCAAAACTCTACTACATTGCATCATGCCTATTGCAAGTTGGAAAAAGGGACAAAAACATGCACATGCTCCAAGGTTTCAATAGGTTTTCTCAACTCATTGAAAATACCAAGCACAGCATGAAACGCACCAACACTTCAGGCCCCCTATAGCCGAAATTGGGAGATGTATGCATTACAAGTAAAGGACTCTAATATTAAGCAGCCTACTACAAATGCATTCGCCTATAATTTTTCCTATTCCAATTCAGATTTGATCATATGTTGATAAAACTTGAAGTTAATGGAAAAATCATAAAGAACTACTGAATCTCACAATGGACAAAATACAGGCCATGTGTAAACCAAGTACAGCCAATGGCACAAAGTGAGGATGCTTAATCAACCAAGTTGGAAGTTGTATTCTGCCTTGTCAACAGACGTAGGTAGGTAGGTGACTTACTATGTAGATGTATGTACATGGTTAGTATATGGGAAACGTCTAATGAGTTGTAAAAAGGTAGGTACATAGAAACAGAAACTTAGGAATCTGGAACACTAATACAAAGCATTTTCTTTCTGAACGCCAGCATTCATCTTGCATGGTCGACAGATGGGTTGATGGAACTATGCAAATCTAAGATAGGAAAGTGACGCATGCAGGAAATTTTACTCTTGGGTTGCTTCATTGCTAAACCCTCGAATAAGATTCAGCACAAGAACTGAGGACAGAAGTGATGGCAGCGCATCAAGCAAATCCAGTGCAAAAGTTGAGAATATAAGTGATGTTTCATGGGTCTGTGCAAATTAAGATAAGAAAGCCAAGGAGGCTACAAACTTTCTCATATGATCCTGGGTTGCTACATTATTAGAACCCTAAAGTAAGATGCAAGCAAGAAGAGTCAGTGAAATAAATAAATGCAAACATGCAGATTGAGTGCAACAACTTAGGGCAGAAGTGATCGCAAACTGCTGGTTTCAAAGCAAGTACCTGAGTTCTGCATAGTGGTAGAGAAGAGCAAATGAAGAACGAACGCTTCAGCAGCAAAAATGTCGGGCCAACGATAGCACGAAAGCCGTCACTCTGCCTGTTGGAAATTATCTCCAAAACGCGCCCAAAAACATCAACAGCACTAGTTCCACAACAGACTTCTCATTAAATCGTCAGCACCAAACTACCCGACATGATCTTGTCCATCATCAGGATCATCTGCATTTCCATGACCCGGATGCTCATAGTTGGTGTTAGATTGGAGATCAAAAATTTGTTGGCGAGTAGTTCCAAATCCGTCCCTAAAGATTTCGGCCCTATGTGATTACTTCATTCATCCGAAATGCGAACTAGCTATTCCCGATTGCATCATTCATGGAAAGCAGCGGTGTCTCGAAGACATCGACTATCAAACCTCATGAACAAATTCAGCCAACAGAACAAAATTGGGAGTCAAAAAATCTCCTCTCATCTGTACAGTAGCATCGAAATTCCGCCCTACGAGGATCTTCAGCGCGAGATAGTGGCTTTCCGTGCAAAAAACAAAACTTTCCACAACGCCGCCAGCTAGTTGAAAATGCAAGAGGCTAGAAAAAATCTCTCACGCAGGTGAATCACCTGTGTTCCAGCATCGCAGCAGCAACTGTCGTCTCTTCTGATCGTAAAGAATATTTCACAAGCGTGGAGTACTTGCGTCTCCTCCTTCCACTTCTCGTCTTCATCGCTTTCTCTAGTACATCTTGTACCTGACACGAACGAGGGCGAGCATCAAGACAAGCCAAATCGCTGTGAAAAGAACGTCTGGATCCTTAGGCAGACTTGGCTGCTCTCGAACCCCAGGTTCATGATCCTGCCGACCTCTCTTGGACGCCGCATGTTCTTGCCACTGCTCACGGTAGTCAGCGCCAACACCGCAAGCAGGAAAAGGAGCAAGTCTGTGGCCACGCAGAAGCATATCGACAGCCAGTTGAATGAGACTACCGTCGTCCATGAATTGCGCGAGTTTTTCATCTCTCTGGAAACTGCTGGTGCGCATCATACTGGCAGTCTGAAACTCAATCCTCAGGATTTCAGATTCATGATACGCATCATCATCTTTACGGCTCGATGATGACGATCCACAACCACTACTGCTGCTGTTTCTTGCTTCCAAAGCACAAGTCGCTACAACATACTGCTGACACTGCGACAGCAAGTAAAGACGCCGCATAATCGCCGGCAAAACCTCCACTAGAAAACGTCGCCAATCTGAAGCGACTGGTCCTGCCTGACCTTCAGAAGCCGCCGCCGCTGCTCCTCCTGCAGCTACCACTATCTCTTCCTGCTCCCCCTGGACGACCACTGCATCGTAACAAGAAGCAGAAGAAGCGGAGTTCCCATCTCGAAATCGAAATTCCGCGATCTCCATCATCTCTTCAGTGTCATGTGCCATTACCCGCACAAGGTTCCAAATCTCGCAGAGAACGGAACAAGAGAACGGAAAAAGACATCAACACGACCACCAACGACAAAAGCCAGAAAGCTCGCTCGCGAGCGCTTCTTCTTCTTCTCTGTGTGTCTGTTTCTCTCCCAAAATGGAATTCTTAAAGGAATGCCTATTTTTGTTTTGTGTTTTTTTTTTTTTTTTTTTTTGGTAGCCCTAAATTAGGGTTTAAGGAACAACAGAGTTTTCATTATTTTTGCTCTTACTTCACAAATAAATATCTAGATTGTGATGATTTTCAACATATTTTGCACCATTTTAGCTCTTTTGCATGACAAGTAAATCAATAAGATTGTGATTTTTGTGAAAAATTTCTACATAGTTTTTATCATTTTTGTTCTTGCATGACCCCAAAAAAAAAAAAAACCTAGATAGTTTTCATCATTTTTGCTCTTGCATGATGACAAAAATAAATAAATAGATTTTGATTTTTTTTTTAATCAAAAAATTTCACATAGTTTTCATCACCTTTCTCTTGCATGAATAATAAATAGATTGCTATTTTCAAAATGTTCAACGTAGTTTTTCATCATTTTTTCTCTTGCATGAAAAATAAATTGTGACTGTGGTAATTTTTAATATAATTCTTCATCATTTTTTGAGAGTATATGAAAAATAATAGATTGTGATTTTTTTATAAAAAAATTCAACATCATTATCTCTCTTGCATGATAAAAATTAAACTTTGATTAAAAAATTCTCAAAATAGCTTTTCCTTTGTTTTTTTTCTTGCATGAAGGAATAAATTGTTATTTAAATTTTTTTAGTATACTTTTTTCTTCATTTTCCCTTGCATGTAATGAAAATTACAATCTTAAAATTCTCAACTTTGTTTTTTTCATCAGTTTTATGGAAAAATAGATTGTGATTAAAAAGCATTTCCTTAGCACTAATTTTATTTTTTAAAAAACAAAGTTGTTAATTGACTCACAAACACAACAAGTTTGCTCTGTAAAAATCACTCTGCCCCTTATGGCAAAGTTCAAACCAGTGATTTTTCTACTGAGATTTTTTATTTTTTAGGTGACAAAAATTGGAAAATTTTGGAAAAATATGTTTTCACACTGTAATAAATTCAACCCAAAAAAAAATTGAGGGAAAAAATCACCAAAATTTTTTAATCACAAAATTGAAAAAAAAAAAAAAAAAAAAAAAAAAAAAAAAAAAAAACACTATAATTCATCCCCCCAAAAAAACCCTAATCCCTAAACCAACAACAATCAAAATAGAAAATGTTCTATGAAATTCTCAAGAATGAAATCTCAGAGGCTTACAGTAACACACACCTCTGGAGGCTGCTGCTATAAACATTCCTCAAAACGTGGGACCAAATGAACTCTGCATTGTTCCTTTGGTAAGTCTTCTGCTCTTTAGTTAAGTAAGATGCAGAAGAACCAATAAAAAGCAAAGGCTCCTTTATTGATGATGCTTCCAAATTAGGTGTTTGTAATATCAAAAGCAAAACCCTAAAAGTGAAGAGGCCAAAGAAAACAACAACAAAAGAAATGGGCCTTAATTAGGTACCTACTAGACTAGTTGGCTACTAGGTGGTATATTTGAAGAATGGGCCTTAATTAGGTACACACTACTAGGCTTTTATTTGGCTACTAGGTATAGTTGAAGAATGGTCCTGAATTAGGTACCCATTAGGCTATTTGGGTACTAGGTATAGTTGAAGAATGGGCCCTTAATTAAGTACCTACTAGACTAGTTGGCTACTAGGAGGTATGTTTGAAAAAATGGGCCTTAATTAGGCAACATATTAGGCGTTTTATTTTTAAGGTTTTTAACCACCTTAGAAATTTTTTTGGGGGTTCGTTTTAGGTCGTTTTGGGACCCTAAAAGAAACGCTAAGTTTTGGGCCTTAGGGTTTGTGCCCAAATTCTTCGCACTTAAAAGCTCTTTCTAGGGTTCGTTTACTTTGAAAGGCAAATTTAGTACGTCGACCATAATGAGCCCCCAATCCTAAGCAGTAAGCAGTGGTTTTAATGACCAATTACTCCTATTGTAACATTCCAGCCACTAGACATTTATTATGGAGAGAGAGAAGAATCACACACACATTCCAGCTTTTTACCCTATTAGGGTTTTGGTGCCAGGCTCTCAATAAATGATTTAGGCGGCTCCATGACCTTTGTTTTATTATTATTATTTTTTTTTCCCCCTTTGGGAGGGGGTTGAGGTGATGGGGGGAGGCCCACACACAAAAAAAAGGAGAAAACAAGAGAACCCGAAACATTTGTTGCAAAGGTCCTTGTGGGTGGGTCGGTGGGACCAGGGAAAAGAAGAAAATCATGGTTTGTTAGTCGATTCTTAAGACAACACATGATTTAGCATGTGTGAGTGAGTGCGAGTTTGTTTGACATGAATATTTCCTAGCAAACCAACCGTGACTTAACTTAACTTACTTTGGTTTCTTTCTTGTCAAGGACAAAAAAATACGTGGTTCTAAGTATGTGGGAACTTCACTCCTAAGGACTAAAACGACCTATAAAACTAAGTTGGCTCTCTCTTGGATGATGATGAGACGACCACATTCACCAAGAGAGAAGAGAGAGAGAGAAAGAGAGTGTTATATGTTCAAACGGAAGGTTTGGGAAAAAAAAATTGATTGTCGTCTCACTCCGTTGTGGTGAAAATATGTCAAATATTTGTTAGAATTAATGTTCAGGCACCTTTCACCACATACACCAAGTTATAGTCACATACGTTAATATTTCAAACTAATAATCTCCATGTTTGACAAGTACCCATATACTTATTATTATATATTTGTATCCAAATGATAGGTACCAAATTGTATTTATCTATAGCATTATGCATGGGCATTTATGTCCATTGGATTCATAAATTGAAATGGATCTACCAAAATGCAAAAGTTCCTATTCAACAAGACTATTAAGAATATCTTAAGCAAGTGTGTTTCACAACCAAACTATTAGAATTTTCACAAAAAAAATAAATTTATCCACTAAACAAAACCCCCCCATTGACAAAATGAAGGATTTCCTTTTACCATTTTCAAACTCCAAACATTTTGAGCTTAAATTAGATGGTATGTTTATACATAGTAAAGTCCAACCTCCAAACATCTTGAGCTTAAATTTAGATGGTAGATCACACTCCCAATTACTATGGTCCAAACTCCCAAATAATCTTGATCTTTAAATCTAGAATAGTAGGTTTAAGCTTAGGTCATCATATATAAGTATGCATAATATAATATAATATAATGCCTTTTAGTTCACATCACTTTTTCAAAAAAATTGTACTCTACTTATATTTCCATTCTCACAATAATGATAACTGCAAAATCATTAGTGAGACAAATCTTTTGCATAGGACTACTACTCCTCCTCGCACTATTGCACACCACACTCTCTTCCAGCATTGTAATAGATTGAGATCAGACAAAGATTTACTTACCCACCCCTTCCTTCCTTTCCCCCCTTCACCCCCCCCCACCCCCCTCGCCCTCCACCTCCCTCCCCTCCCCCCCTAACCCCATCTTCCCCACTTCCCCACCTCGACCCCCGCAAACCCCAACTAACTAGTCCATTAAACCTGAAATGTGCGATTCCCCACATAAATTAATAATGGAGGGGTTGTAAGTGGTATTCCCCATGTAAAATTCACAGGGTCGCATTTAAATCCATGGATCTTTTTCGTTGGGCTTTCATAAATATCGTTCATTCAAAGCGTTTGTTAGTTAGTTAGTTAGTTAGTGTGGCCTTTGTTGGGACGTTGTGTGGATTTTTTTTTTAAACTACCCGTTGCCTAGTCCCAATGCAAGATGTTACCGAATAATTGGGGGGGGGGCTTTTTTTTTTTTTTAATTTTTTTTCCGGGCTTGGTAAAACTAAGTCAGTCTTGGGGTGGGTTTGGGGGGGGGGGGGGGAGCCATGGTAGGCGGGTATTAAAAAAAGATGGCCTGCGTCTGCCCTTAGTGGCCAATCCGGGTATTAAAACGAGATGCCTGAATCTACCTCCCGGGTCTGGGGCAACCATACCCCCTGGTGGTGGTTTTCAGGGAGGTTCAAGTAAACCCATGTTCATCCAATGCCTACCATAACACCATCCACTGGATGCTTTTATGACTCAATTGTGGATGAACTTGAAGCAAGTTGATATTTGATTTCTCCTTGGTAACCCATTTGGTAAGAGGCCAGTCGTCCTACGTATAGGGTACATAGGTTAGGTCAATATGTGGTTACTAGGTATGTAAATAGCTTATGCATAGATAAGGGCTTTTTTTTAACCACCAACTAACTACTAACAACCCACATGTGGTTAGTGGCAAGGTAGCAAAAACAACAACGGAGATGAGCACGGTTACTACTCAAACTTGAGCCCAACAGAAAAGTGTTTTCTGTCCACTTGCCATCCATCCACTGCCAATAACTATATATAGCTTTAACCCTTAAAGGTCACTAGTTAGTGGAAAACATAAAAGCCTTGAAGTTAAAATAGGCTAAGAAGGATGTGTAAGGTTCCTCGTATGGAGGATGGCAAACCTTACACATACTTATAAGGTTCCTCCATATGTGTAAGGGTCTTAATTTTTTTAGGATCCTTACACGTAAGGTGCCTCATGTCCTCTGAAATGAATCACACTTGTCTCTTTGTTAAAAGGAAACTCCACCAATTCTTTACACCATAGAATCATTGGTAAAAAAATTGCTTTTTAGGAGTTGTCTTATGTAACTACACATGTTCCATGGAACTAAAAAAATAGGTGCATGTGATATTTTTTAGTTGCAAACGACATTTGTAGTTGCATAAAACAAATTATCAAAGATAATTTTTTTTTTTCCTGGAAGGATCTTGAATAAGGCTGTTTTCGAGAATTTAAGTCTAGACTTGAACAAAGTCCTCACTCCCAAAACTAATCGGTTTTGAATTCTTACCCTACACCACAAGCATCCACACATGACAAATGTGTAGTTGACATGTGATAAGATTGATGCCATATTGGTCCTTCAAGGTAATATCTATGTTTTACGAAATGAAAACCATACCTAAATAATAATAACATTAAAAATCTATACACCATCGTCATGATACCTTGGTAACTTCAACACTAATTATATTGTTTACTAGTGTGTACCCGTGACCTTCGGACACTCTGAAGTCCTCTGGTTTCTTTAAACCAAAAGAGACACACACAAAGGCGCAAAGCAGCTAATTTTATTTTTATTTTATTTATTTTTTGTGATGAAAATCCATTGAAAAGTCCCCCATGAAAACATACACGGTGAAGCGAGCATTTTGGAAAATTTCAAAAAAAAAAACTAAATCGCCACATTTCTAGGAGGGGAAAAAAAAAAGTTTTGAAATCGCCATATTTTGAGGAGAAAAAAACAGGTTTCGAAATCGCTGAGATTTGTGGAGGATTTGGGCAGATTCCAAGCTTTCTTCTTTTGAAACACGTTTATGAAGGGCATGCTAACCCTAACCCCCTTACCCCCAAGGAGGAGACAGACAGACACTTCAAATATTATATATAGTGGGTACTCGTGACCTTCGGGCACTGTGAAGTCCCCCGATTTCTTTAAACTTGGTTCATGTTTTAGTTTTTTCTAGAAACTTTTATCTTGTTTATTTTTTATTTTTATGTGTTTTTTGTTATTATTGTTTTTTTATAATAAAAATAAAGTGTTTATTTTTCATTTTTATATTTTTGTTTATTTGGATGCAAGTTTGAAGTTTGGAGAAAGAAGACACACCTCATTCTTTTTCAAGTAAGGTTTTTCTTCATTATTATAAGTTTTATTTTTTCTTATTTTTTATTTTTTATTTGATTTCTTCATTTTTGTAAAAAAAAATTCTTTTAAAATTATTTTATTGTATTTCCCTTTCCTTGTTTCATTTGTTTCCATTCCTTTTTTATATTTTTTGTGTTTTTCTTTTTTCTGTTTATTTTTGTTTCATGTTTTTATTTTTTCAATTCTTATTTTGTCCATCTTCATTTTATTCTATTTTATGCATTTATTTATTTTTTTCTTTTTTCTTTTTCAAAAAAATTCTAGTTTTTCTAATATGTTTTATAATGAAAATCATTTTTTAAATAATTTGTATTTTTGTTTGATTAGATGCAGGTTTGAAGTTTTGGAAAAAGAAGACAAACTTCATTTGTTTTTTCAAGTATGGTTTTTTTTCTGTTTCTTTTGCTCTTTGTTTTGTTTTTTATTTTTTGTCATCTGCTTTTTAATTTTCTTTTAAGATTATTTTATTGTATTTTCCTTTCTTGTTTCATGTTTAAATATATTTATTTTATATGTTTTCATTTTATTTCTATTTTTAAGTGTTTTAAAAAAGTTTATAATTGTTAAAATGTTTGGATAAACTGCTACTGCTGCCATTCGTCCTCCTTCCTCCTCCTCTTCCATCATCTTCTTCTTCCGGGATGAGGAACTTGGATGGACGAATGACGAGAGGACGATGAGACGGATGGATGGAAAGGAGGATTGCCAGATAGACGGACACCACAAATATTATTATGTTGGCGATAGAAATGTTGAAACTTTCAAAAACTAAAACTAAATTCAAAGATAAAGTTTTGTGAAAGAAAATAGAATAATATGCAAGCATTTTTAGACATGAAAGTTTCAAAATTAGTTTCAATATTCCATCTAGATTTTTGTTGAAGTTATTTTCTATTACGTTGTATTAATGGACTTTGTGCCATTTACTCAAACTAGTGGGTACCCGTGACATTCGGACACAATCCGACCGTGGTACCCATGACCTTTGGACACCCGTGGCTACGCCATTCCAGACACCCTGAACGTTATGTTTGGTCGCCATAATTCAAAATTTTCCCAAAATAACACTCGTGGGTCCCACCCTAAGGCATTTATATCCCCATAGATAAAAACAATATTGTGACTTAGCACAGTGGTCCCGACCGACGTTGTGCGGATATTAGAACCAGCCATGTGTACCCTCATGTTATCAGTTTGGGTATTTACTCCCTTACCCGACAGGGGTGAGAAAACCCAAAACCCCGGTTCTAACATTTTGAACCTTAATTCCTGAAAGTTTTGGAAATTTTCGAAAACACGCTCCTCTATATAACCGTCGGTTCTTTTGGTAGTGGGGGGGGGGGAGGGGGGGTGGAGGGGAAGGTTTTTATATCAGCCTCTGGTGCGGTGAAAGAGGGATGTGATCCGACCATCATTCCTTCCCTTCAGACGGCTATGATGTTTTATGGAGATTAGGTCTTGGTTTGTACACCTGGCCGGTGCGAAAATCGTGGTGGTTGCCTGCTGCTTCACCGACCTCTCCCTCCCCACCCCCAAAACCCCATCACAAACAGACGGACAGACTTACTAAATTAATATATTAGATGTGATCATCTTGAAGGCTTGAAGAAATCCATTTTTTTTAAAAATATTTTTAAATCATTAAGAGACATGAGTTTCCATAAAAACTCAATTGTGAAAAAACCATTTTCATAATTTTTGCATGAAAGGTCAAATAGAATGGCCAATGGGAAATTTTTCATGCATTTTTCCATGTGATGTGAAAAGGCAAACTAAAGGGCCTATATGATGAAGATGCATAAATTGGTTGAAATGGTTGAAATGTTATTGGTTAAAGTGTGAAACAAATGTTATAAAATCTCTTATTGGCCTAAGTGTGAACTGAAATGTCATTAGCTCAAATGTTTAGATTTGGAATGTGAATGTGCCAACAAAAGGACCAATATGACAAAGATCCATAAATTCATTGAAAAAACCAGTTTTTAAAATTATAATTGATTTCCAACAACAAAAATAGCTCTAAATTCAATAAATTTTGTTCCATGGGCTCAAAAATTGTGATATGAAAAATGTGCACATTGTCTTTTTAAAGGTTTTTCAATAATACCAAAACAAAACAAACACATATCTCAATGGATAGCTGTGTGTTTCTTTTATTTGAATGGAATGTATTTGAAAAGTCGAAATTAAAAAGACCCATGTCCAAAGATGTCAACAACATTCCAAAACATATATTTACATTTTTTTTTATGTTTCAAAGCATAATGTATAACTTTCATTGGTTACTACAAAAAATCATAGCGTTAATTAACAACTATATGGGTGAATTGTGGGTTTTACTAGCTACTCAAAAGCATATGTTATGTGTAATGCGTTAAATATGCACAATGTATATGTTCATTTAAACTTTAGACTCCAAACTTTATTATTCCAATATTGCATTTTGTTTCTATGAAATATGATTCAAATGAACCTACAAAATGGAAACTAGATATGCCTACCAATTCCATAAATGAAAAAAATGGAACTCCATTGAAGGTGTGGATAAATTATCAAATGCAAGGCTTAAGCTTGTATGTTGCCAAAAACCATATAAAACCATTGTCACACCAACATTGAATAGTAGAAAGAGGCAAATGCTATAAATTGTCAATCTTGAATATTCATAACATTAGTTAAAAGCATTGCAATCTTCAAGAATGAACATTCACTATCATAAATCTTGACTTTTCAAACTATCCAATTTGATTAAGTTATTCATCTTGACTATAAGAGATGTTCAATCATGAGGTCAATGGCATGAATGACATGTGTAATTTTTTAATTGGTCAATTTGATTCCAATGTGATCCAATTGACTACCAATCAAATGAAACATTCAGTCAAGTTGAACAAAAAAATGTCATCCTTAGTCAAGATGGCCAATTGGCTTAATCAAATGGGACATCCTATTGTGCCATTACATGTACTTGTACTTGTAACCTAACATCAACAAGACCAATATATTGGTGTGGCTAAAAAAATTCAAAAATATGTCAACTTTTATTGCATTTTATATATCAATTATAGCTACATAATCAATTATTGGATGTGTCAAGGGGAGGCTCTTTTATTATTGCAATAAATTCAACATGGTTGTGTGAGCAAGTTGGTAAAAAATCAAGTCACTTCACGTTTGTAAGTGCACCACAATATGGTTCAATTTTTTTGACATGTACATGAATGTAATTTAAGTTATAGATGAATGTAGAGCATGATACCAAATTTGGTACCATGAAAAATAACATGGTTTATTATGATCCAAGACAATTATTTCATAAACATAAAATGTTGGACCAAAAAAACAAAGTGGCCATATTGATCATTGAGGTTGCACATATAAAAAATGAGAAATAATTTAGAATTGCAATTTTCCTTAAGGTCAAAGTAGGTTATACAAGGCATGAAGGATTCCATAGTATTGGAAAAAAAAATTCATGTTTATGGATCATGTGTGAACATATGGTTAAATTGTTCTGACATAGTTTGATTTGAAGTAATATTGATAACCACTATTCAACCCCCCAACAATTTGTTTGGACCTTATACAACATTTTGCACCTTTGGTAATGTTAAACATTTGAATACATTTGATGTTTCAACAAATTATCTTATAAAATATATCTAAACATAATAATTTGTATAATATTTAAATATGAATTGCTTATTTCATATTCAAATTTATCAAATATGAATAAGTAGTGGGTACTATTAATAAACAGTACATAGACTAGCTAATAAGGACTACTACTAGCTAGGTGAATTTATGGCTAGACCTATATTTAGTAGGTATTTATTAAACACTTAGTTCCTTAAATATAAATCTACTAGGTAGTAGGTTTTACCCGGTATTTATTTGTACATACCTAATAAGATTTATTAAGTCTACATACACTATAACAAATCTTGAAGGAATGATGTAAGTTAATTTGTGAACATAATTCGATTCCAATAAATTTTTTTCACAAATGTGTCATGCGCTACAAGATTGGTGCTCAACATTATCAAGACTAACAAGATCATACACATGAAAACATGCACACAAATTCCAAAAACCCCAAATGTAAATTGGAGGAATCAAAATTCAACATGCACAAAACAATCACATGTTTTTCATGCATGTTATATAATCTCAAAACATGAAATATGAAACTCCATACCTACACCAAACACAAAAAAACCAAAACCATGTTCACACTAAATTGAGTTCCAACCATAAATAAAAAACTATTAAAAACTAACGTCTTGTAACAAATACCTAACAAATGATTTCAAATTTTATATCTTATGTACAAATCAATGAATATAGTTTTGGAAGATCTTGAAAAAAAATGTTTATCTATTTTATTTGAAAAAATATGAAAAAGAAAATGCATTTCAAAATGTAGATGTGGAAGAAGATTTGAAATGGAACATGTTAGAAACCAAGTTTTATGAACTTTATCACAACATAAAGGTGTGGTGAATTGGTTAAAAAATGGGTGTTTGGTTGAAAAGATCAAAGGTTTGATTCCTTGTATTTGATCAATTCCTTAGGTCCTTGATTACTTAGATCTACCTACCTACCTACATACCTAGGCCTACCTGCCTACTTATTTACCTCCTACATATTTACATATTTACCTCCTACCTTTTTAAGATATGTACCAACATATCTCCAACCTACTTACTAGTTACCTAACTTTCTTACTTACCTACATAAATAATGATTTAAAATGTAAAAAACTTGTTAAAATTGTCATCTTTTTGTAAGTGTAGTCCATTGGTAAAGACTTGGGTTATCATTGTGAAATTAAGGGTTCAATTATTTATACTTGTAACCTATGTGCATTTATAAACAACTAAGGTAAGTAGGTTAGATTAAAGTAGATAGCTAGGTTAAGTTAGGTTAGGCTAGGTTCACCACCTACCTACCTATCTACAATTTTTCAACCTATTTAAACCTATTTACTATCTACCTACCTTTAAAATATTTTTAATGTAATAGTCCATTAAAAAAAAACATTTTGGCATAAACTTGACCAATCAAATGGTCCATTTTTTGCTAATAAAAATGACAAATAAAATAATCTTTTACCCTAATAAAAAGACCATTTAATCACAACGATATGGTCAAATTGACAAGGTGATCTTTTTGACACATGTTAGTTTTAATTTTTTTTATCAAAATGACCCGAGAAAATAAATTTATAGTATTGGATAATGTGTTGAAGTGGCATTCATCCTTAATAGATCCCAAAACTTAACATATAACAAGCTTCACATATTTAAACAAGGTTTGAATTAACACCTCAAAACCTAATATAAGTAGGCACATGTGCCTCAAGTAGTTGCATTCTTTGCCATCTTTTTAAAAAAACTATGTCACAGTGTGGAGCATGGCTATTTTTTTTAAAAAGCCTGAAACTCAAACCTTAATTTCAAGTGGAATATACACAAATAGCTCATCAATTTTCTTTAACACATAATATAAATACCCAATGACCTCCAAATGAAAATGGAATGTTGCCTCAACATTAACATTGACCCAATAATGTAGATAAACCACCCCAAGGCGTTCATCACTCATGATTTGAAAATTGATGATCCAATTCACTTGTAGTGCACCAATCATCATGAATAATGGGCGATTTTAAAAATATAAAATATAATCCATCATAGTTTCTAACCAAAAGCCCATGGAATGTGTTGAAACCCTCATCCTTGAACTTACAAACACAAAAAAAATCATAGTTTCCAACTAAAATCCTATGGAATGTGTTGAAACCTTCATCCTAATTAAACTTACATTTAGGATCATTGTACAACTCATAGAACTTAAATTTGCACATCTTAATTATCTTCAACAAAATCACAAATATACACATTTCTCCCTTGGGCATATTTTATTAGAGTATGAATTAATTCAAGAAGTGGCAAGGTGCAAGAGGCCAAGCATTAATTCCACGTCCAAAAACTTATGCACATTGGATCTATAACTTCACATTCAACTTGATCTTCACACATCATTATATAAATCAATGTCCTTTATTCAACCACAACAACTTTGCACGAGATAACATGGAAATCCTTAATTGGTTTATATGTTGCAAAATATTCTATTACCTTTAATGTTTAATAAATCACTAGTTTTTTTGTATTGAAACATTTTTTTGGGACTTCGAGCAAAGTAAAAATTGAGGGATTGGAATAGGTCTTCCAACTATTACATTATGGACAAAGTCAAAAGGTTTGAATAGCCAAGTTTGTCATGTGTTCACAACAAGGGACTACCACAAGAAAAGGGGGCCACGCTCTCCTTTATCTACATAGGAAGATTAATCCTACACCCATCAAACATAGAATCACCATTTGATCTAATAGATACAAGCTCCTTTTCAATTTCATTTTGTTAACCCTCTTTAAATCAATAGAACATTTAACGTTACTTCATAAATATTTTATGTAGCGAGACCATCAATGACTTCCAAGTTCAACATAATAAGAACCCACTACCAATTTTCCAACACATAACCATGAATTGAAAACCAATAATTATTGTTTATAGTTACCACCTCATCTAAAACAATAACAAGGAAAGGAGAATTTATAATAACTTATTTTATGTGTTGAAAAACCACATCATGCATGCATTCTACAATGTCCCAAACCAAGTTATTAGATCAATGTTTCATTGGCATGTTATTGATTTTTAGACATAAAATGAAAATTTTAAAAGATTTATAATTTGTCATTAGATGACCTTCATTGCCAAATAAAACACCACTACAAATTGGACCTTTTTTTTCCTCCTCAAATTCCCTTAGAATCCATTAATGAACTACATTCCTTTAAAGATTGGCAACAAACAAGACATCATTTTTTTAATGCACGTACATGGACGATAGTAAATTGTACATTCTACCATCTTGGGGATGTTTACTTTGGATTTATTTTGTCTTACATGCTTTTATAAGGAATCAAACTTTGTTGTCAATATTTTCTCCTTGCCTTCATAGGAAGTGCACATTTTGTAACAAACTTGGTTAACAATCCCATCACTTCCATCCACAATTTTAACCCAAGGAAACTTAGTTAACCAAATATCTTGAAATGTTATGTGGGATTCATATAATTTCCATTTGAAGCATCTCTTGTGTTTAAGCAATTGTACAAAAGGTGCTTGAATATGTTTGAGGTTGATGGTAAGTATGATGTTGGAAGATGAAGATGCAATGCGAGGGTTGCCAAAGGAAGACAACAAAATGTGAACAATTTTTTTGGGAAAGAGGATTTGAAAATGATGTTGTATTTTGAATTTGAAGGGGATACTAATTAAAGAGGCATGATGGGAACTACAAGTTTGAAAGTCGAAATATGCATACCTAAGCACCACAAGCACACCGCAAACACTTTTTGCATTACAAACACTACAAACAAATCACAAATATGCCAAAATGACCATCAACAAAATCATACCCATGAAATTCATGATATTAAACCCCAAAAGTTTGAAATCAAAACCCTAAATCATTAAATGTCAAAAAAACTTTAAACCCTTACAACATCCAATAAAATTAACTTTCAATTTCTAGCAAACCCAAAAAATTGGGACACATAAACAAGATGATTGAAAACAAAAAGGAATTACTTGTAAAATTATGTTATTACCATAGGATGGCAACCACATCACAAGTAATGCATGCAAAATTTCAACAATGACCTACATAGTACAAACAAAATATTGTTTGTGATATGCACAATCACATATAAATGAATTGTGATCATAATTTACAATTGCCCCCAATTTGCCAAATTTTTAATTCCAAGCTTTCACCTCCAAAATCCAAAGTGAATACTTCTAGTAATCAATGCAAGAAAATGTTTTTACATTGTATTACAATGTTGTGAGCAACAAACATTGAGCTAATGCAATTCATGAGAGGTGACATGTTCAACTTGGAAGTTGTAACATTGCACAATGGAGTCAGGTGAATGACATGTTTAACGATGCATGTTGTTTATGATGAGTTGAACACGAAAAAAGGGATAAACAACAAAAGTGATGGGTTTTAGGATTAGTGATGGTGAACACTATGGTGGCACATGTGATTTTGGGTGTACACTCAGATCCTATGGTGGATTTAGCTATAGAAACACTTTAATGAATGGTGTGATGGTGATATCCACATTGGCAAGGTGCATATATGGCTATTTAATGCCATAATTTTCCTAAAGAAAACAAGTATATGATTCACATGGTCTAACTAAATGTTGACATTTGGTGATAAATCGCCCAAAAAAAAAGACTAGAAAGAATTACTTCCAATTGCCACATGAAAATGGTGAATAATGTTGATAGTCTTTGTGAACAATTGGTTCATTAACTTTAGCATGCCCTCACCTAAGATTCATGGGAATGACATGGGCACATGCATTCGCATGTTTCAAAATTGTTTTTGGATTAAAAACAAATGAACATCTAAACCAAAATTTGTAAGTATTACAATGTAATATTGTAACTAACCACCCATGTTCAACATCAACTTCCAAAAATGTTTAAATATTAAAAGAAATAGGATCCAGAGACCAAAGTTTGAGCAACCCCTATTTTTATTTTTTTAGTTCACATAATTAAAATTTTCACAAAAAAAATCAGTTTTGTAAAATTGAATATCTAATTAAAGGGTTATACATTAAACAACCTATAATAGTTTGTGGTTCAATTCCTTTGAAAAAAGGGTAGAACCAATTGTAACCAATTTGGCATATTCTTTGCCTTAAAGCATTTCCACCAATCACCCTATAAACACACACAATAATATTAGAATGTAAACCCTTTTATTAAACCTTAGTCATTTGAGCAAAATGGTGACCAATAACTTTGTGACAATTAGCCCTATAGCCACTTGAAGCACAATTGTTGGTTTTTTCACATGCCCCAAATCCACCAGCATCATGAAGTTTCAGGAGCTCTTCATCACATTTTTTTACATGCTTTTAGGGTGAAAGAAAAAGACTAGTTGACAAATGGAAAGAAAGGTTGTTTGTTGAAATTGAAGAGAGCCTTGATGATGAGGATGGGGAAAAGTTGTTTCTATATGGAGTTTTGGAGGAACTTGTTCAAACTTTGAAAAATGAAAGGCATTGGCATGGTACTAACAAGGTTGGGCATGTTGAGAATCTATGAAGAAATAAGGAGCTTGGGCATGAACACATGTTTTTAATAAAAATTGCTCCTTCACCAATATATATGGTGGAAAACTTTTCAACTATAAATATAGGACAAGTTGTTAACTTTTTATGAAAATATTGCAAGTTATTTATATTTATGATTATTTTCTTGCAAATATGAGAATGCACAACGAAGCCTTGGGTTGTCTTCAATCCAAAAATGCACAGTTGCACTTCACATCCTTGTATAAAAACAGGGGTCGATGCAGTAAATGTATATTATCATCTATCAAGAATAAGGCAATGGAAGGCATGAAGCAATTTGTGCACATGTGGTGTAACTGCAATTTTTCAGCCAATATACTTGTGAAAACCCTTGAAAGAAAACATTGAAAACCAATTGAAAATCAATGCAAGTAAAGGTTTTTTCCATATGTTTGCAAGTCTTTGATTATATGCATTATATGTGGAAGAATTGCCAAGTTGGATGGCAAGGGTAATTTCAAAACAAAGATGAAAAGAGGCCCATAATTTTGGAGGCAATTGTGGACCAATCTCTTTGGATTTGACATACATTTTTTGGGCTATTGTGTGAAAACAATGACATTAATGCGTTAAACCAATCGCCAATGGTTGCAAGCATGCTATAATGGGTTAAGTAGTGATATGAGGTTTGAAGTCAATAACATTGTCTACCCTCGATACTATTATATATTGGCAAATGATATCTATACTCTTTTGTGCAAACCATACATGAACTTCAAGAAAAATTACCAGTTTTTTTTTCTAAGGATTTGACAATGGTGAAAAGAAGAGGCTCCAATTTTTTTTTCCCTTGTAAACCTCCACGGTAACAACATACATTGAGCACCCATCACCAACCTTTGCAACTCCACTATGGAGCCTTACATAGTGCACCAAGTTGTGTGATGCCCAATGCAAAATTTCACAAGGCCTCACAACAACAAATTGCATTTTTCATCAATGGCAGGGTTGTGTTCTCACGACATCCACCCTCATCAAAACAAGATTTTTCTGTTTTTGGGGCTTTTGGAGCATGCCAATGGAGATGCTCTCTTATATAGACCAGAATCTGTCCATATTTAGAGATAATTAATTTCCAACCAGGAGAAATATTTCAAACTGGTTAGGGCTTTGCAGGTTAGTGATAAAAGACTACTTAGTATGGTAAAATATTACTCACTTCTGAGTTCTCAAACGTTTGGTTGAGATAGTGGGTTATAATGGGTAATAATTTTCATGAGGCCAAAGCTGTTATTCATCATTGGAAACTCATCTTGGGGTGATACCAAGCTCATAATGGAAGGGAGGTGTATAACTATATTATGTCATGATTATTCTAAACCACTCCAGTTTGTGACCTTTACAAGTGTGAGGGAAAATCAAATGGAGGTAAGTTACATGATGCTTGATAATGGGAATTTGGTACATAGCTCCATCCTGAACATAGGGAGATAGATAGCAAACTGGATCTGGTTTAGGACAGAAAAAAATAATATATACATCCATCCAAGACAGTTGGTGTAATTGCTCCTTGTCCCAACACCTAACAAAAAGTTTGAGGGATTTGTATAACTGGGAATTGGAGGTTTGGATGTGGAAAAGGTACTCCAAGCCCATCTCTTTTCTCCTTCCTGCAAAACCCTAATTTTGTCTTTCCCAATTTCCAAAACTTGTCTCTCCCAAGTTTTTTTCACAAGCCTAATAGTTGTAGGTTTGTGTTGTTGGAACCTACCTCATTCAAGCCCTAACTACCTCACTCCCTTCCCTAACCCATCTACATGGATATGAGAACATAAATTAACATGTACCCTGATAGGACGAGGGTTGGCAAACATTTGGATGATCAACCCTAACTAACAAATTACTTTGTGGATTATTTCTGCCTTTCTTGCTTGCAACCCATTTGAGCAAATAAATCCAAGCAGCCTTTGATAAACTTGCAACTTTAGCAAATATCTTTCATAAGAATAGAGAAATCTCCATTCTCACGATAAAGAAGAAAACAGCAAGGCTAACACTTCTTCAGGAAGCCACAGAAAGAACCAAACAAGGGGAGACACAAAACAAAACAAAACACGAAAACCACACAGCAGTATGAACAAAAGTGCCAGTCTCACACCTGTTCAGGGACCATCAACAGTAGCATGTATGATAGTGACTTAACAATCACAACTTCCCCGCTGACTTCATCAGCTCCCTACAGTGGGTAATGGACAGTGACAAGCACCAGCCTGTGAACTGAGTTTCTGCTGCAATTCTGGAAGCAACGGGAAGACTCAGCCATACTACTGGCTAGCAACAGACCCCACAACGAAGACCAGACAAAGAAACAAAGAAAGACAGAAGGGGAAAAAACTTTGCAACTTTAGCAAACTGTAGAGACAAACTGGTGCCAATGGAACTTGGTCAGAAATAGTCAGGCAAACAAAGGGGTTGGATTGTTTTTGTTTTGTAGTCTCTAACTCCATAAAGCCACACCAATCATGCGATCAGATACAGCAATTGACAGTTTTCTTTGGAGCTGCAGAAACTGGTGTTTCAAGTTGGTAAGCAAGAACCTGGGAACTTTGAGCACATCATTATAATCAACTCCAATTAACAGAAACATCTGTGAGGCCACTGAGTTTCCATTCACTTGTCTACATGACCATTCACTTGATTAGACCCACTCAATAAACTGGGACATTAGGAAGGGATTGCTTCAATCACTGAATCTCTAATATAACACAATGATGCCACAGTAATCTGGTAACAAAAATAGTTGTCAATTCCATGTAAACCACTATGCAGAAAATTCCCCTTGGTCTGCAGAGGCGCTTCAAAACATTAACATCCCCTGACAGGATGATGGAAAAATGTTTCTGCCTAGTGGTTTACACCAGGTAAGCCTCCCTAGTAAGGAAGTGGCTCCACCAGTTTGCAACCGTGCCACCAGGTTACCAACCAATCTACCTCTCAAATGGTTGCACACAGCATGATCAGTCCAAATTTCCCCTCAAAATCACTTCCTTTATAGCCATATTAGAATCAAGTTTTGAGCACCATACATGATCCCAGCAAACAAAGACGAAAAGGGTTCCTCCAGCAACTACTACTACACCCACGGTAGTATCATAGCTCTTTTAGAACATGGCAAAGTAATCATGTGAACACACTCCTCTCAACACCAACCAACACAATGTTGGCTCTTAGCAAAACTATGAGTGGAGCAACTGGAGCTTCACAAGTAGATCAAGTCTCCTTCTTCACAATGTGATTGCCTCCAGTGGCCACCTTATAAAGATAAAACAGCGCCATGATTCCACTGCAAACAACAGCTCAGTTTCATAAGCTGAAAAATATTCCACTTCTCAGTATGTCATTTTCTTCCCAATAAACACAACTGACATTATCTTCTTTGTCATTCATGTTCACGAATAAAACAGAGTATGATGTTTTGCTGGAAACCCCAAAAACATGCTAAACAAAGCAGATCAGTTATTCAAGGGAACACAGACCTTAGACCTGCCACCAAGCCCGCAGGCATAAACTTGGACGTTGCAAGATAACGTTGACCCATCACCCATGTCAAGGCCAAAGAAACCACTGTCCTCGCCCATATGCATCAACACACAGACACACACAAACACAGAGGCACTCCTTGGATAATCAGTTCAGGATATATGGTTTTGACAGTCACTGCACTGTACTGCCATGTTCCATAATGGTCTGAAAAATAGTAATACAACTTTGACAGTTTTCTGATTGATGATGATGATGATTCCTTCAGATATGTATGTCCCCTGCTGCAAAGAGCAGAATTTCAGCAGTTCCCACTAATGCTTGTGAATATCCAGTGTTGATGTGAGAAGTACTTATTGGCTCTGGCTATCAATCGCAGTAGTAGTTTTCACAGTATTAGATAAGCAAAATCTGCTTGAACGATGGGAGCAGACATACCAGAGCAATTTTAAGCTTACACTTGAGGAAGAAATCAGCAAAGAATTTCATGCAATATGCAGCATCAAATCTAGATCCTTTTCATAAACTGAAGATGGATAAGAAGGTGGAATAAAAAGACCTTGAAAATTTTGATAAAACAGGATTTGCGTAGTGAGAGCACTGACAGAGTCATTTCTGGAAACCCTAAAAAACACGTGACGCCTAAGAAATCATTTCTCTGTTGCATGCCGTAAGAAAGACCTGAAGAAAGCAGGAAGGAACCCTAAAAAGATAAAAAATAAAATAAAGATAGAGAGAGGAGGAAGAAGGAGGTTTTGAAGAGGGCAGAGTGAGACACCTGTTTCCAGAAACAGAGCGGCAGGGGATTTGGAACCCTTCAACAAGGCTTGGTGGCTCTGATAGCCGGCGAGGAGAAGCAGCAAGCCGCTCCCAACTCCGCCCAGTAACGAGGTGGTGCTGCCTTTCCTCAAAAATCCTAACAAGCCTCCGATCAACACCAGGAACCCATAAGGGTACGTGAAGCAAAAATCGTGCATCTTTCTTAACCCACCAATTACCAAATCCCTCGCTCTCTCTCTCTCTCTCTGTCGTCGAGCTTCTTCTTGCCCTAGTTAAAAGGACCCAATAGCTTTGATCTGTAGATGGAGTCTGAATCTTCAAAGCTAGAGCAAAACACAATGCAAAAAACCAGATGCAAATGTGTGGATCTAGAGGACGTGGGAGGAGGAAGCGTTTCCTGCAGCAGCGCGAAAAGGAAGTAATGCGACGCGCAACGTGCAGACCCGTGCTTTGAATTTCAAACCCACCATAGAGTCAAACCACCATGGAGTGACTTTTCATGGCCATTATTATTTTTAAAAATTATAAATAAATAAATCATACATTTTCTCATTAGCCACATATAACAAATCAAATATTTTCTCATTAGCCATATATAACAAGTCATATATTTTCTCATTACCCACTCTCATTTGACGAGGAAAACAAACTCGGGTTGTTCGTCTTTTGGCCTTCCCTTTTTTTGTCTCCCTTGTGATGGTTCCTGCCATTGATCTTTTATTGGATTTTTTTTGTGAAACAAACTTGGTCAAAAGATTCAGTTCACAAAAAAAATCATTAACAAAATCTAGTCAAATTGGACATGTTGAAATCAATTGTTGGAATCGATTTTGTGCAACTTGACTCATTGGTCAAGTTGACAAATGTAATTTTTCAACAAAATATCAAAATTTAAAAGTGAAATAAATTGTGATTTGTTGTAATATGTTTTCATCTTTTTTTTTAAAAAAAGTACATAATGAAATATTAATTGTGATAAGCAACTCAAATTAGTTGGCCCAATTAACATTGTGTTACCCTAACTTCTTGGTGGTTTGGGTTGGGGGGGGGGGGGGGGGAGGAATACAAACATAGGCAATATGCATGTCCCCTTCTTAGATTAGTATTGGTACATGCCTAAGGTAGCTTAAACCAATTTGAAACAATTGGTGGGAACTTTAAAATGAAATTGCAAGTAGAGCTTGGAGGTTGGGAGTCTCAATTAGGTGACCAATTAATCATGTACAAAATGGTTTGAATTTATTAAATACAACTATATAAATGAAAATTCTACATTTGAAACATATACATTTGGATTGGAGAATAAAGCAATTTTCTAAGAAATTTCAGAAATTTATTATTCTTAAAAAAAAATACTTGATCATAAATGGGTAAACGTGCCAAGGAGGCCTTCATGCTACAATAGTTATTTGCATATGATGGATTGCTTATTAATTAGTATCTTGGATGATTATCATCCATTTGATGAATTTTTTAAAATGTTCTAGAAATGAGTTTTGACTTCAATTGTTCCACATTTGTAAGACGTGCAGCTACACCCCCCAACCCTAACTGCACCTTTGACATGGGCAAATTACTCAATGGAGCAATTTCTCGAACAATTTCCTAATGGGTTTGTTCTTAAGTTTTTTTTTTCTTCCACCCCTCTCCCCAATGTAAAAACTCTCAAGGGTAATGTTGTGGCCACTACAAAATAATGCCCTGGTATTGCTAATTCCATTTGCATTGAAGCTACAAAAAGGCCAATGAGGAGGTATCATCACCATTAGTTTTCATTAGACTTACCAAAGAGGCCTAGGAGTGATCATTATTGTCAAATAAGCTTGACTTTTGAATGCCAAGCTGAGTAGGAGGGTTTACAAGAGAGGTCACCCAAGTTCCACCTTGGTAACCTTACCTACTATATACTCTCCTACTATACCCCCTTCACCAAACTAGGTAACTAGTAACTACCTATGTAAGTGGGTAAAAGTATCATATGGAAGTAGGTAGGGCATGTAAGTGGTTAATTATTTAGGTAAGGATATGTACTAGATAAACTAGTTGGACACCTACCTACCTACCTACCTAACCCACCTACTAGGTAAGGAGGTAGGTATCCAAGTTTCTAGAACTTGCTTTTTCCCATGTCAAAGAGGCATAGCTGCCCCCACTAGATAATAAAAGCATGAGCATTGAGAAGTCCTGGGAGTGGCAGGATTCTAATAACTATTGGGGCCCAGATTTCTCACTCACTCTTGGAAAAGGTGCTATCATAAATGCTTAGCCTATTACAGAAAAAGATGTCTAATACCTTGTTTTCATCCATTCTGTTTTCATCCAATCCTAGAAAAGATGTCTAATGCCTAGTTTTCATCCATCATTTTTTCATCCAAGACTACAAAAGATGCCTAATGCATAGTTTTCATCCATTCTGTTTTCATCCAAGCCTAGAAAAGATGGATGGAAACAGAATGGCGGTAGGTACATATATGACTTCTTAGGTAATTTCAAGTCACTCACTCATCAAGCAGTGCCAAAAGGACAAATGGGGCATTGGGGGAAGGGGGAAAGAGTGAAGGACATTTAAAGCTCTACTTAGTAGAGCTTTTACCTTCTATCTCTCTGGTATCTTTCACAAATTTGGTGTGTTCTCTTCACATGAGAATGAGGAGCTCACAATCCTATGTTGCAATGAGTCACACATCTTCCTGCAATAGTCCAAAGGTTTTGTATTTCTCTCTCTCTCTCTCTCTCTTTGTGAATATTAACCTATTAATTTCACTACGTCTGTGACGGGGCCCGGCGTTCAGGCCGACAGCATTCAGGCCGACCGGGCCCGGGATGAGGTCGGGCCGGCCCGGGATGATTTTCACTACGTCTGTGACGGGGCCCGGTGTAGGTTAACTCAGTTAGTCTGTCTGTCGGGGCCCAGGATGAGCTCGGCCCGGGATGATTTTCATGCCCGACGTTCAGGCCGACCGGGCTCGGGATGAGCTCTGCCTGGGATGATGGAAGCTCGGCCCAGGATGAACGTCTATGACGGGGCCCGGTGTTCAGGCCTTTGTAACCGCCCCAATGCGACGACCAGCAGCCACAACGTTTTGGGGGGTGGGGGAAGGGAGAGGCCGGTGAAGCAGCAGGTCTCCCCTTCCGCACCCGGATTTCGACCTGACAGAAACGAGGTCTTGTCCGTCCATCGAGGTCTTGAAACCCAGATCCCGTCTGTCCATCTGTCAAGGTCCTAAAACCCAGATTCCGTCTGTTCGTCTGTCGAGCTTCTGAAACTCAGATCTCCGTCTATCGAGGTTTTGAAACCCAAATCCGTTTGTTCGTCTGTCGAGGTCCTGAAACCCAGATCCCCACTGTCCGTCTGTCGAGGTCCTAAAACCCAGATCCCAACTAATATCTTAATTCACTTATCGTCGAATATTTTTGTTTTGGGGACCTATTGGAACCTATTCTGAAAATATGACGATTTCTTCTTCTTTTTTTGGCCCTGAAAATGTGGTCACTTTGTCACTTTTTTTTTCACAAAAATCATTTGTATGAGTCATACCTAATTTTTTTGTCACAAAGTGGCAGAAAATTTCACCCCAAAAAAAGAAAAAAAAAAAAAAACCGTTGTCTAACGAACCCACAAACACACCACTATGGATGGATGTTGCATGAAATGGTTGTAAAAGTGAGATAAATTTCATTCATTGGATGGCCTCAAAAACCGAGGTGGTGCGTGTTCATGGGTGGCAAGGCACCCGGGTCACACTAGTAATCCATTACTGTATTAGCCTCAGTCTGCTGCATGTCTCCTTGCCTCCTTGGCCATTTGTGACAAAGGGAACTTTGCTCAATTTATTGTGTTGGCTGTGTTACTTTAAATGGCAACATTGCCCTAGTGGATAGGAATATGTTAGATAGGAGCAACAAATTCAATGTGGCATCAATCTCAATGCAGGTGTAAGACAATGCCCATTAAGAAAAATATTTAATTCATAATCTCAAATAAAAAATGCAAGATCATTTTACGTTTCAAAAAAATTCCAATGGTGTAAGTAACATTGGATTTGAAAAATGTTTGTCACCTTAATTTTCTTGTCAAATATTCAAGAACTTGCTCCCTATGGAAAATTTGTTCCTCAAGGCCACTTAATCCCATTTTCCTTGGGAGAAAAGGTCTTCTAGAGAAGGTAACTTAGTCCCCTTTGTTCCTTGAGGAAGAAAGCAATTCCCTTACTCCTCTCCTCAAGGGAAAAATAAACTTAGTCCCTTTTTAAATTTTTAAATTTTCATTTTGTTATATCTTCAAATTAAGAATGGAAGATCATTTTAAACATCTATGTTTTGAGAACTCTCCAATGGTATAAAAATGTTTGATTTGAACAACATTTGACCTTCGGACTTTCTTGTCAAACATTCAGGAAGTTGTTCCCCGAAGGAAGTTGTTCCAAGTTATTCCTTGAGGGAACTTAGTCCATTTTGGCCAAGGTGAAACCACACCCACATTAGTACCAATTACCACAATGAAGACAATGGATGAAAAACATCTTCAGTCCGATCTTAGTCCAATCCCATTGTTTTAAAATAGGAATGTGTGGGTCCAAAGTTTTAAAGTAAGGAAGTGTGGGCCATTATCTCCCTCCACTTTTAGGATTCTTTCATTCCTTGTTTATTTCCATAACAACAACCAACTTCCTCCCCTTAACTTAGTTTGAACAACGCCATCCATTCTGCAACATTCAAATCAAACCACCAAAACCAATATGTTAATTCTCCAATTCAAGTGTTCTTATAGAAAGAAAACAAACTCAGGAGGCATGTTGCCTTCCTCAACATTTATTGCTACATGAAGGAAAAAACACAAGAGGACTTGTTAGCCCCTTGTATCCATTGTTGCAAGTTGAAGGACAAGGGGGGCGCACTACAAGGGAGGTTGTTGCAAAATAAAAACAATGAAGGGGATCGTGTGCTACCCTCCCCAAAGTATTGTTTGGTTTTGTACCTACAAGAAAAGGAGGAGGAAAGGGGCTATGATGCCCCTCCCTTGATTTTCTTTGAAGTAAACGACAACATGGGGGGCATGATGTGTTCTTAGCATTTCTTGTTACATGAAAAAACAAAACACATAGGGACTTGTTGCCCCCCCTACTTCTACCATTGCAAGGTGAAGACAAATAATCAATAATATGAACTTCTTTGTAGAAAAAAGGAAGAAATAAAAAACAAAAAAAAATTTAGTTCTTTGAAGCGGTTACAATGTGTTGCAAGGAACAAGAAACAAGGTTCCTAATTCTACGAACAATGTTCAACCATAAACCTTGCCCTAAAATTAAATAGAATATCAAATATGATGTGGATTTATTAGTGGGGATATTTTTAAATGATGTAAATTTATTAGTGAGACCGTGTTTATTCCAGAGTGGGTTTCCACACGAGATGTTAAATACCCCCATCGAAATTTGTCCGATTTTTCTTTTTTTCTTGGGTCAAAACCTATAACTAGGAGCCAAAAGGATTATTTTGGAAAAGGACTGCACACCTTTTTTCCCCAAGAAACTTTTACATGCAAATGAATTTTTGAATGAAATGTTTTGTAATTTTTTTAAAAAAAAATTTAATGTTTCCCAATGCAATTTTTTTATAATCATTATTGAATAAATATGAATTTTTAAAAGCGTGCATATTCCTTACTTATTCAATGTTTCATCTTGAAAATCGATCAAAATTTTAAATCATCACCAAAAATTAAAATTTCACATTCTTTAGTTTTATTATACTATTATAACTTTTCTTCATACATCATGTACATTATAACCCATTTATATGTGGTAAAGGATTCTTGAAGCTCTAAAATTTTGAAGCAATTTTGAAATATTCTTTGAATTTTTAAAATTTTAAAATTCCACATTCTTAAAAATATGAGTGTCTTTTGAGTGTGGCTAATATGTTCTTATCATCTATATTTTTTTCAATGAAATTTATTTTTATTATATGAGTCCTTTTGATAGTCCTTTACAAAATTGATTCCATTTGACATAGTAGGTGTACATTTTTAAACATTCTAATTTAAAACCAAAACTTCAAATTGGATCAAATGAATTTTTACTCTAAGTTCTTTGAAATTCATATGAGGAAAAAAAACCAACTTGCCATGATTACTATGGTTTTAAACGGTAATTAAAAAAAATGTTTGATTTTGACTAATTATGTTTAACATTTGACGTCTTTTTTGGTTCCTAGTTATGTGTTTTGACCCTCTTGCACATGTTCTTCTTTTTCGGCCTCCATGGTTTTGCATAAAACTGTGCTGCATGTTTTTTTATTTAGCAAAAGATCTCGTCAAGGTTTTTAAATTTTTATGTTTTGTTTGATTATCTTTTTGGTTTGGGGTGGATTTGAAATTTAAACCTCCAAAGCATAAAACATGATTATAACCACTTGCATGGGTTTAGGTGTTGAGAAAAGTTTGATTTCTTTTTTTATTTAAATAAGTCCTATAGTAAAAAAGTTAGACCTTGTTTCATAACCACACGATTTTTTGCAAGGTTGCATTGTTAGGCCCAACAACGGCATTGATTAATGTTCGATGGGGGCAAATAACATTTTGCGATCTAACCCTAAGCCCCTTGGTTGCAAGAAGAGATTTTCACTAGTAGATCACTTTTTTTCTTTGAAAATATCGTGTAGGGAAGATAATTAAAGTGTTAATCATAGTTTGAGTATAAAAAAAATTCAATTTTTTTTTTTCTTATTGGGCATTGTTTTACAATTGCATCAAGATTGGTGTTGGATTGAATTTGTTGTTCCTATTTAATGTTTTCCTACATTATAGTAGTTTGGGTGATATTTTAATCATGTTCACACTAAAAGGTTTCATTTTAATCATGTGGTTAGGGTTAGGGTTTGTTTGGATCATTTGGAAGTTAGGGTGGTCATGGATTTTTTGTTTTAGTTTTGTATTTGTTTTGGAACTTACATTAGTCGACTTCATAAGCCTTTGTTTTGTGCTTGGTTTTGGAACTTGCAATGTTCAAGCTCATTCAACCTTTATTTTTGCATTTGTTTTGGAACTTGATATTTCTAAAATGCATTAACCCCTAAATATCAAACACGCCCAATATGGGTTGCTTTTTTATGTAAATTTGAACTATCTTAACATTTAAGAGTTAATTAACTTCAATTTTCTTGTGTATTTTGGTGTTTTGATACAATGTGAATCTTCCCTATCAAGATGACATGGGATTTATGTAAGCATAAAATACACTTAAAGATATGACATAAGCAATCATGCCCATTGCACAAGTTTGAATAAAGAAATGAGGGGATCATATAAGTTGTGTATAGACTTGGCAAATATGTGAAAATGAAAACCAATAGAATTCACAAACACATGAGTCCATTTCCATGATTTTTAGGCAATTACAACTTTTCAATCTCACATAAACATTAATCTGGCTTCAAATTTAAAATAATAATTATAATGTGCATAAAGTTTTTACATTACATGAAAATAAGTGTTGGCAAAGTTTATATTTTGAACAAAATTGTTTAGTCTAGGTTAGGCCATTTTGATTAACCTTTAGTTTTAGGTTTATATAATATCTTAAAAAATTAAAACATGTTAGTTCCAAGGTTGAGTCAAATTTTCTTGATTGTTAATTCTTTGACTTATGGTTCTAGTATTGATAAGGGCTCCATTGATTCTAAATTCAAATTGGGGCTAGTTCAAGGTTTAATTTTGAGGATGCATGTTTGTGACTTACTTTTTAAATCAATTATTTGTTTTGAAGTTAATTTGATTATGTAATTCTATTTTCCTTAAAATAAAATGATAGATGTTAATTTGTCTTGTATCAACATAACATTATTAAGTAATAATTAGCATGCCAAATCATAATTAATTTCATTTGATTTTTATTAAGCTTTGTATCATGGCAAAAAAAGTTTTTCTAAATATTCAACTTGAGAGAAGAGTAGAAGAATTGTTAGTATTCAAGAGTTCGCTACCTTACAAAATGAATCCAAACGTCAAAGACCCCAATGTGATTGTTTGATCAATGACATAAGCATATGAATTGAACAAACATATATTTTGATTATCTTTTCCAAAGTTGCACTTCACAATAAGACAAAAAGAAGGGATAGAAGAGAACAAACAAAATAAAAGAACAACCATATTATGAATATCTTAAATTGCAATTGAGTCAAATGGCCCTTTGATGTATGCCTTAGAAAAGTTCAAGATATAGATGTGGAGGGCAAGTAGGCATGTGTATGCAAGGTAAGGTAGACAAAAAAAATAGTCTACCCAAAATCCAATTTAAAATTAAGACAAATTTTGACATGAATAGAAGAAAATTGATTAAAAAACTTTGTAAATAAAATGATGAAACCATTAGCTCCTCTTTGAATTTATAATAATTTCAATATAAAATTTGAAAAACTTTAGTATCATAAAAGTAAGTTAGAAATTGATCGGTCAATATGGTGTTCAAAACTTCTTTTGCATTAAAATTTTGATATATTATGACTATAGTATGCATAATTTGACAATACATAAGTATTTTTTACTTAAATGTATTTGAAGATGTGATAATTCGATATTGCAATAATAAAATGAAAGATTATCATCATCTTTGTCATTAAATGAAATAATATTTTTTTGTTGTGATTACTTGTAATTTTTTGTGCCAAGGAACAATGAATTGTTTATTTGATCATGATTGCATTTAGGCAAACAAATTGAAAGAAGTAGCAAATAAGAGAATTCTTTCAAAAATATAAATCATCATTGTAATAACAACATGTAAAAAAGGGGCATGACATGCATAAAGAAGAACACAAAAAAGAGTAAGAGGATTCAATTGCTATATTAGATAGATATGCAACCAATTCTTTAACAAAGTAAGTTTTGATGAGAAAGAATGTGGGGTTTTGCCTTTAATATTGTGAGAGCAAAAATTGATCAATTAGTAGCAAGAGGAAATAACAATTGAAACACCTTCTAATGCAAGATGACGAGCAATGACAAAACTAATACCTTGCATGTGGGTGTGGTGATGACCACCACATTTCACTCAAACAAACTTGTCCCATTTCCCATCCCTTGTTTTACCGAACCAAATGCAATAAAATTAGAGATAATAAAACCTCTACATCTTCATTTCCATCTTCTTCTTCTTCTTCCTACTTTGCCTTCATTGCTAATGTCTTGTGTATTATTGCAAGCCCCACCACAAAACTTTGTGATTTGTTCACACTTAATTTAGTTATGGGGTCATATGGATTCACAAGATTCACCATGGGCCAAACTTGAGAGGAAGTGCCACCTTCATCCATATAATATACATTGCAACTTTCCACACCTACATTGAAATAACAAAAATGTGAGAGCCTTGAAATTGGGAGTCTCCAAATTGTCAAGTTATGATTCCTAAAGTTTTAGAAGCTCATAACTTTTTCAAAACTTATCCAAATTCAACAATATAAAGATCCAATGGTAGGATATGTAATTGGGATACTTATTTTTCTTTAGAAAGATCTTTTCAATTCCATGTCTATCTTTTCAATTGAACATGATTTTAACCCTTTAAATGGTCATTCAAATGGTCAAGCTGATTCATTTTGGCAAATGCACTTTCAACCTTTCCCTCCCAAATAACTTGTAAATACAATGCATGTATAGGAAAAATGTTTATTAGCAAACCTTTATCCTTGATAAAGCACCATTGTGACAATGACATTGTAGAGGGACAACGTTGTAGTGACAAGGATAGTGAAGAAGGACATGTTGGTGGGTAACTTCCACTTGGTGGAAATTACTTTGATAGACTAAATAATACTTTTTGAATTGTGTAAGTTATTGTTCACGCAACATCATTACAATGTCAACAAACAAGATTTCTTCAACCTAGTGAGGGTCCAAAATATACCCAAAAAATAAATGCCACAATACTTTATGTTTTCAGAATATGACCCCAACTTATTGTATTAATTTCCAAGATCTTTCCAATGAATTTAAGATCTTTTGATGTCACAAGAATTGATCCTCAACATGACCATCCAAAAATTCAAGAGATTTTAAAACTTCCAACTCCGGAGGTAGAACAAAAATGCAATTGAAAATCTTTTACACTCCCACAATTTGACATTACGTTATGACACACATTTATAATAATGGTTTAATGCTTACAAATCACTTTAAGTTGTAGTTTTTATTAGCATCATGTGCTTTTCAAGTTCATCCTTCATTAATCTTATGGGGAATTTCATCCATTTCACTCAAGGTTCATTCTATAGTTTCATTCAGGGGAAGAAGGGGGGAGGTGTTTCAAAGGTTGATTATCTTTTAATTATTTTTGTGCAATATTTGATGAATGCAATGAATGAATATCTCAAATGTCAACTTGGTTGCATTTGCCAAGATTGATTATTGAACCATTAAGCAAATATCTCAAGTGTCCATGTGGTTACATATAAATTGGAGTGATTATTAAATCATTAAGTGACTATCTCACTTGCCCACTTCGTTACATATGACTGGATTGATTAGTGAATTTTCAATTGATGATCATATATATTCAATGAGGGAGATGGGGTGTGTTCAAATTTCATGTCATTCATATTATTGATGATTTGAAATCCAATTATGTTCTTCATCATGCAATCATTGTGTGTGAAGCTTTAATCATCCTAATTGCCTCCATCACTTCTTCACAATTAATTATGATCCTTCATGCACACACACAAATTTCATAGCTCAGTTTAAGTTTAAACCCTACCAAAAATCCTTGTCATGTTTTGACATTTGGTGTTTGGCTACTACTATTATGGCATATTTTAATGGCTTCCATCTTTGTTTTGATTTCTTTCCTTCACATTGTTTCCCAATGAGCCCAATCTGCAACCAACTATGATGGCATGTTTTTATGACTTTGATCTTTGTTTTGATTTCTTATATCACATGACCATATTTATGAATCATTGTTTCACGATGAGTCCAATCTTCTACTGACCTCCTCCTTTGCTGGTCTATCTTACCCAATCCTCACCATTCATTGCATGCCCATTCTTCTATCGCACCTTGTGGAATTCAGCAATTTTTAACTCTTTCAGAGCTACTGACAGAACTTTCCTTCTCTCGCCTTTCACACTTAACAACCATGAGGAAAGGTGGCAGAGATGGATGCTACTATTAGACAAGACAAGAAAACAGAGACCAAAGAAGCTACAACTGCCGGCATTCCAGATTATTGCCAGGATTTCTGCACATGTACAAAGTTACAAAAGAAGAATTTATACTTGGCACCAGTTCTTTGAGATAGTGAACTGATCAAAATGTCTCAAATGCTGTGTCTGGACTGCTGAGCTTTTTTCCCTAGCATGTTCAATTTTTCTGTTTTCAGCTTTGTGACCCGAACACTCGCTCCTGCATTAGCTGAATGAGTATTTACTTGAAAGGAGTACTGTGAACTAATGAGTAACTAGGCACAGGCACTGGCACTGCTAGGTGCATAAGACAAGGCTATGTGATGATGTCTTGTGTGGGGGGTGAATTTACATTTTTCATCTTCTTCACTGATATGAAAGAATTTCCCTAGTGAAATGTGATAGATCGTAAGGTGAAAGAGTACCAGGACACTTTCATGTCATAGGATGTCAGTACAAGTAAGGCAATGTCGATTTAAAACAGTCTCGATTAGGCTTCCATTCTCTGGGACCAACTGTGCAGTCAATCTGTTCCAGTAGTGTGTTGTGAAGGCTTCCTCAAATATTTTTCCCAGAAGCTGTTTTTCTTCTTCTTGTTGCTGCTTGTCTGTTGGCGCAACAAAGTACCTGATCAAGGAAAACAGAGTCAGCCTCAAACAACCTTCTTCTTAAAATGCCAGCTGCTGGATGGCCTCCCACTAGCTTGCTGAACCCTTTTAGCAAGGAGAAAAACTGCACAAGTGCTCTGATTTTCAAGCAGTAGGTAAGTGGACAGCTATACAGAGAAATGTTGCATCATACCTTAAGATGCTACTTGATGGGAGTGGGAAGAAAGCAAACGGGAGTTGAATCTGGAGGGCTTCAGGATCCTCCCTCCACTTTTTCCCCCCTTTTCTAATTGAAAAATTGGCAACCCGTGTCACAAGCTCTGCTCCATTCCACTCCAATAATGTGTCATCATATGTGTCTGTAAATTCTTCCAGGCATTCTCTTAGAAACGGACTGCAAAAGGGCACAAATGGGGCACAGATTCATCAGATCCAACCCACACGGATTTCTACAGTTGAATTGAAGCTTTGTATTTGTTCAATGCTATGTGCACTTGAACCTCATAAGTCAGAAAATTCAAAGTAAACATGTGAACAACCCAACGCTCATCAAAGAGAACACAATAGAAGAATGGCATAGTCAAAGACAGACCTAGACTTATTGAAGACCATGACAGCACCATTCAGGCGGACCTCCCCATTTGCCAAAATCTCAGATCCAATTGCATTGTGTAGAGAGTCCAAGGGCTTTGATAGAATCACATCCATGTCCATATATACTCCTCCATATCTGCACATATGTGACAACAGACAGTTATTGAGACCTTAGTTCCTGCTTCCTAATATCTCTTTGCAAAAGAACGGCAGAGGCCAAGCAGGATGCTGCTTGCAATAGATTTCGAAGTCCTTCCCAAGGACAAGCGCAGTACATGAAACTCTGATTGCAAGGGACACACAAGGGCATAGAAGGTAAGCCAGGAGACAAGTGTGGAACAAGATGCATTGATAGGAATCGACACACGTAAGAAACAAGGAATTGATAAGATTTTCAATTGACTTTGCTATCAGACAAAGAAGATCTGGAAATTTGCTTTCCTGCTAAAGTACCAATTCCTATTCAAATGTCTCAATTTCCGACAATCACATCATATGACTTACTTATAGAGGGCTACCAGCCGCAACAGGTCTGTGTAATGGATGTAATATAATGGAACTTCACGCCATCGCACCCAAACAGTTGCGAATACGTCTGTTGGAGTGTTGGCTAAGAGCTCCTGCAGATCTGGCTGGACAACAGCCACCTTGAACCTGAATAAGAAACCCACTTGAGAATTCAGTGCAACTGACAGATACCATGCTCTAATATAAATTCCAACTTCTGGCTGAACCATGGAGTCTGAAACAGAAACTTTGGGCTATTAATTAACAACGTAGAAGAAGTTTGTGAGTACCCTTCTTGTACAAAAGTTTTGAAGAAGTCCCTTTCAAGCGTCTCTGAGAACACAACAACACAAGCATTTGGGTGAAAATGGAAGAGACTCTCCAGCGTTCGTTGGTGACGGACTGTCAAGGACCATGGGGGAGTGGTCCATGCCATGAATACCCGTATGGAGCAGGTATCTTGATGCAGGAACTGTTGCATGAATGCAGTGAAGGTTAGTGAAGGACGAGTTCCTGGAACATGATGCCAGTATGTAAGACCTTGAGTGTTAGCTCTTGACTGCAAGCCTTGACCGGAGATCATGGTGGTGGTATCATGTGGCATGCTCTCTTGATAGTGAGTCTCAAGCATCTCATGTTTGCCTTCCCTGGGGATCTCAGCTGCCTGATCCTTCTTGATACCCACAGCCTCAACCCCAACAAGAGCCACCACCTCCATAGTTCGTGCACCCTCATCCAGCTTTCTCTTGCTTTCTTGCCCCTTTTTGGCATGAAGTGCTGAGATAACATCCCTACCTCTTAGGTACTTGGGTCGAAGAGGAACACTCTGGCCATAGCCATCAACTCGCAAAACTTTCAGCATGGCTTTGTCACTCTTGGTCATCCATGTGTCAGGGCCTGTGTCAGGGTCTTGCAACATTGGGATGTTGACTGGGTTAATTGGGTCATAAGAACTTCCTCCCTTCTGAGCATACTTGCCTGCTATCTTGACTGGTAATCTTGGCACAGGTTTATAAACTGGTCCATCTTCGTTGAGCAGCAGGGCATCCTCAATCTCTACCACATCCTCAAGTTGCCTCTGCACTTCCTCATCCAGTGTTTCATCATCACTGTTGTACTGTTCTTTCCATTTCTCAACAAACTCCTTAAATCCTCGTAGCTGCTGAGATGAAACCTTCGTGACAGCAGCCCCATTGAGCACAGATGCTGCTTCATGCTTTTCCAAATCTAGTGGGCCCTCGTTGGTGGCAGCAGTGCCTAACTTCATTGTGCCTCCTGGAGTTCTCAGTACAGGACCAAGGTGCTCAACATTCTTCAGACTCTTCTTCCTGACTCCATGAGTGTGGTCCCAGAAAAACAACCCCTGCTTCTTCTCCATCTCTAGTTGCAAAGTTCCACCTTGTCTTGCTTTCCTTCCCCCACCTTTGCCACTTTCCTGATTCCCAACCATCTTGAATCCATGGTCTTGCTGCTGCGGCTGCTTCTTGTCAACAACTGCGTTGATTTCTTGATCCCAAGCTGCTATATCCACATTCATCTTGTCCTTCTTATTACTGTCTGTGACCAAACCATCGGTCTCTATCAATTTCTCCATCTGCTGGTTGTCAGCTGTATCCTGAACCTGCAACCCATTGTGCTGCCCAGAAAGAACAGTGGACAATGCACTTCCATTGACTGCAACATCTCTGGTCTCTACTTCCTCCATCCCATCATCACCCAGTTCCATGTCTCTAGCATCGTCAATGTCGGTTTCAAGGCTCTCTTGCTCCTGTTCTTCCTCTTCCTCTTCAAATTCCTCCTCAACTCCTGTTTCAAAATCCTCAACTCCATCTGCTTCTCTCTCCACTCCCCCTACCACCATTGCTGCTTTTCTTTGCAAAGTTCCATTCCTCTTGAGCTCATCTCTTTCCTCATCAGGCACCACTACTAGCTCCTCTCTTTTGCTTCCATCCCCTCTAGTTCTGTCTGTCACCCACCAAGAAGTCTGAATTTCTGCAACTGCAGCCATAAATACATACAAATGATCATCAAAACACGTTCAGAATCTCTGAGTGTAGTGCAACATCCCAGTGAATCATCGCTGAGAGAGCCTCCCAGGCTTTGAGGTTTCTCTACTGTGATGAGCTGAGATTTGCTAGAAAAAGACTGGGGATGGAGAACAAGGTATGTACCTGAATTACTGTCGCTGTCCAGAGGATCCAGATTGGAGCCTTGTGGTGCACTTGCCAGATGCGCTTGGAGGAATGTCACGGACGCCAGGAGCAGAAGCCCGCCGGCAATGAGACAAGTGTAGATTCTCGCGTGCTCATTGCGAACAGCAGCAACAGCTGTTGCAGCGGCGGATGAGGAAGAGAAAGACAAGCGAGACGGTGAGCGTGTCAACGAGCTGGAAGACGAGAGACGGCGAGGCCTGGGCATTCTGTTTCCTCCTTTTCTGTCTTTTTCACAGCTGACGCTGCTTCTTCTTCTTCGACTCCTTCTCCGATTCCCAACGTCAACAACACATCCGTCTGCCGAGCTCCTCCTCCGTATCTTCAAAGCTGCTCGCCATCATCCTCTGGCTGCTGCAACTCCAGCTCATCTTCGTCTCTTTCTTCTTCTGTCTGTCACACTTTGTTACACAAACAATGCTGCTGCTGCTGCAACACGCATCATCATGATCATCCTCAACGCTGCTGGCTGCTTGTGGCATCCACGGCAAGCCCAAGAAGAAGGAAAATTGTAAGCACCTCCTCCTCGCCTCAAACCAAAAACCGTTGAGCTTACTGTCTTCTTCTTCGCCCCTCCAGCTTCATAACAAATGCATTTTCTTCTTCTTCTTCTTCTTCTTCTTCTCTCCTTAACACCTCTCCCTCTTCACAGACACAGCACTTGTACTCACGACGTCCGATCAACACCACATTGCAACAAGAAAAAAAGAGCCATCCATACTCGGTCTCTTTTTGGCTTAGAGTTGTCTCCTGAACCAATCTCGCATTATTTCTGCAGTTCTTTGCACTTCTTCTTCTCCTTCTTATTCTTCTCTCCACACTCTCTTTTTCAAAAACACTCTCCCCACTTCTTATTCTTCTTGTCCCTCCGTAAACACAAAACACGACAAAAAGACAGGAGACACTGAAACAGTAGTATCTATCGCTGACTCAAGCTATTACAAAGTTGTCAAACCTGCTCCATGATCCAAGCAGAAACTTGTTGCAGCTATTATTATTATTATTATGATTATTATTATTGCAGCATTTGTTCTTCGCTTCGCTTCTCCTTGATCTCCTCCTCTTATTGTCGCTACTAAGCACCTTCTGCTTTCATCTCCAGAGGTCTCCTGCACAACAAATGCGCGTGGAAAAACAAACACAAAAACACGCCAACTTGCCACTCTCAAAACGCCTCTCACCTCCTTGTGTCTTGCTCTCTCTTCACTCGCCGCTGTGAAGAAAGCACAACAACAAGACAACGGGAATCCAAGAGCATTGCGTCTTCTTGCAACAACAGCAACAACAACAACAAGAGGACAGAGAATACGAGTCTGGTTAATTAGCGCTAATCTCCACTTTCGCCGCACGCTTTGCGTCTTGGTCTCGGGTGATTAATTTAACTAATTGGTAGTTAATTAGCGCTAATTGGAAAATAATTTGTTAATTAAATAAATTGGGAACTTCCCCGTTGTCCCCGTCCTCGGCCCCCTCCACTTCCCGCGTTCTCCGCGCCTCAATTATTTTCCCGGTCATCGGGCAGCAGCAGCAGCAGCGGGCTTCCTTTACTTAATTTCTAACTTAAATTCTGAATTTTATTTTATTTTCCCTCTCGTTTTTCTTGGGGCAGGTCAAGTTTTCACTCTGCCCTTACTTCCATGTGTTCACCAAAACAAAAAACTTACATTTTTTGGGGGGCAATACTGGGCAGGTGTTTTGTGTAAAGTAACAACCTAGGGTTGGTCCGTTCCTGAAATCATGGGCCCCTGAGGCCAGGCATTATACCCTACACAAAAGCACCCCTCCACCCCCACCCCCAAAACACCTTGAAGAATGTTGTTATTGGTAGCTCATGTTGTTGAAGGCTTCTTCAAAACCCACTATGGAAGTGGCACCAAATAAATTGGGGTATGATGGACATGCAACTTATGGACACTATCCTAGTCTAAAGCATGGGCATTATGGCCATTTATGAGCATTTTCGTGAGTAAATATATAAGGTACTTCTTGTATGAATTTTCCAATGCCTAAATTTTTTAAAAGTTGAATTGCAAAAATGCTTTCCCCCCCCCCCCCCCCCTAATTGATTAGATTAATTTTCCTTAAACTTTTGCTCCTCATGGTCTGTCAAAAAAGGATCATTACAAGCAAAATTAATATTTTTCTTTTCTTTTTTCCTTCTTAAATTTTTTTTTATCGAGAATAAAAGGGATAGTGGTGTAAAGAGATCTCCACAAAAGTGAACATAATTTATTTTTTAATGAAAGAATGTAGGGTATGAAAGAATCTCCATAGAATTGAGATTTTATTTTATTTTATTTTAAAAATCTAAAACATGAAAAAAACAAAGTAAGCTCAGAAAATTTTGTGCTTTAAATGGGTGAGAATTTTTTTTAAAAATAAAATAAAAAGACAAATCTTACTAGGTAGATCGTGTCATGAAAACATGCCGAATGGGGACTCCACAAATGGAAAAAACTTAAAATAAAGTTTAGACTATTTGTTCAGGAGGGGAGGGGGGGGGGGGAAACATCCCCAACAAACCAATAATATTGTGGTGTCTGATACTCTGGCCGCTGAGGAAAAGGCAAACTGACTTCCGCACCTAACTTGTACTTAATTGTACAAGAAACCAAAACAAAATATTGGACAAGAAGCAAGAAATAAAGACCAACAAAGTGGGCTCCACAAAGGTAGTTATTTATCAATTTTCCCAGACTTAAAAAAAATAAAAATCCCCATGTGTCGTTTGTATATCGGTTTGTACGATGAAATCTTTGACTACCCTCCGTTTAACAATTTATTAAAACCGACCAAAACATGTTGTGCCTAAACCCAAGGAATTTGCCCAAACCCTAGACCGACCAAACATGTCGTGTCTAATTGCCCAAACCCTAAACAAACCAAACGTGTTGTGCCTAAGCCGACTAGTTGCCCTAACCCTAAACCGACCAAGTTCAATGCAATGTTGAACTTTCCATTTGGCCTATTCAACTACTTGAACCGATGTTTTGATGCCCATGGACTTTGCCTATCGCTATTTTCCTTTTTGAGTATTTGACATTTGTATTTTGGAGACATTATCATCTAGGATTTTTTTAAAGGTAGAATAAAAAAGATACTAATTTGTGCCTCATTATTATTTTTGGGAGGATAGTGAATTGACCTCATTTTTAGTATTTTTGTTCACCCAATACTAAAAATGAAGTAAATCACCATCCTCTCCCCCCTAAAAAGCAACCAAACCAAATTAAATCTCATTTTGATTGCCCAATGAAAGCCAAATTTAGTCCCATTTTGCAATCATTCAGAAAAATTACCAAATTGAGTTTGAGGCAATTTAGGATGAAGGAGTTCAGAACAAAAATAATTTTGAGTCCAAAACTTTATCCTCTATCTACATTCTGGTCATATTTTATTATCTTGTGCCCATCGCATTTTTAAAAAAATATTGGATCGGATCAAAGGTGGCTATCATATTGTAGCAACAAAATGGAGGAGGTGGGTATACTTTGAATTATTATTTTTCTTTTAAAAAATATTCATGTTGACAAGAATAATGTACTCAACCCCCCCCCCCCCCCCCACCACAAGATCCCTATGTGAATTTTGCTCTCTTTAGGACTTGAAAAATTGGGGTACCTAGGTATTTGTTAAATGGGGGATATGGGTGGTCCACACTTTATTATTGGGTAGGTAAAGAGGGCACTAGGCACCCCCATTAACCCACCCATCTGAACTATTAACAGACCGAACAATGTGTTTCTACTTATTCGAGTCATTGAGGTCAGGAAAAAAAAAAAAAAAAAACCCCAAATGTCATATAACATGTAACATTTCCTCCACCCCAAGTAAGCCAGCCGTTCCAATTTCACACCCGACTTTATGCAAAACATAAAGCCCCTGCCCAAAAGACCCCCCCTCCCCACCTTTCGGACTTTTCAGTTGTGCATTAGACGGCTAGAGTGAACCAGCACCCATTTAGTGCACTATAAAGGATGGATGATAAGTGAACAGAAAACAGTTTTCAATTGGGTTCCAGTTCCATAGGTAACCATGGTGGTTAGCTCAGCCTTGTGGGATGGGTTATCAAGCTGAAACCAGACATTAAACTCAGTTGGTTGAGAGGTTCATCCACAACTGAGTCATAATAGGCATCCAGTGGATGGTGCGCTAATGGGTGCCGGTTTTACTCAGGGCACATTCGAGTGTCTACACTCGCAGCAGCTGTAAAATGGCATCTGTACATTACTTTGAATTGATGTACAGTTTTTAAAAATAATTGGGAAAATTGAGTTTTCGACTCGTAAATATGCACATGACACACAATAATCGTCAAAAAAAATGTCAGTAAAAAGAAAATGATTTGCTTTTTCATTGGCCAACTATAGTGATTGGCTCAGGTGGTGGTGACATTTTTAAATTGTGATTCATTTTATATTTAATGGTACGGCCCACAATTTCAAACACATGTGTGTTAACTATGTCAACTAATTAGTTAAATTTGAGGATTCCATGCTGACAAATGGAATACTCTCAGAATATTCCCCAAATTGCCTTTTTTTTAAAAATTATCAAAAAAATTGTGTGAAAAATAATTTTTTTTAGGGGGGGGAGGGTTTCAATATATATGTATATATATTATACAAATAATATAGTAATTAGTGTCAAAGTTGTCAAGGTATTTATGGTGATTAGCATAAAATTTCTATATTAGCTTTCTTTCATGGTGATCAAGATGCTCCCAACGTATTGTGGTTTTAGTGTATTTTAAGCCCTCGGGCGACACAAGGCTTAAAATGGGTTAATCCAAGAGGCTTTGTGAAAATCTCACCTTTTGATTACAATTTCATATTGTTAAAAGCTTTGTGATATATATATATATATATATATATATACACACACATCATGCATACATATAATTTATTTATAAGTTACTTAAAAGAAATAAGAAACAACTTGCAATTTTCATGTTAATTTGGTGTGAATTGGTGAATAAGGATCTTTTAACCCTTGCAAGCCCAATGTTCAAAAGTTGGTGCAGCCAACTTGATGCAAATTCAATGGGAATGTTAAGATGGATGAATTGAATCGATTGACCTAAAAATTCTTGGTATGAAACTTCACATCTAGTCAATTATGATGATCTGATTAGTTTTGAATTTGGCATTATAAGATGAAACTTTCATGGACAAGAGGAGGCTTGTTGGGCTACTAGGTTGGTTAATAGATACCCCCGAAAAAGGGCATTCTATCATTATTTGATGTGAAAAACAAATTTAAGACTAGATGTTACATATCTTGCCATTCATGTGGCTTTCCCAAATGTCCAATGAGAGTTTTTCTCATTCCCCTTGACAACAAGTTTTTTTTTTGTCTCCCAAGGGCTCAATCCTTGTGCACTAACATGCATAGGTTTTTGAACCCTAATTTTAAGGCCACAACCTTTTTGAATTAAGCATGGGGAAGAAGTCTCCCTATGACTTGTGTTGGAGAATCCTTCTTAACATAACTCTAATGGATCGATCATGTTCCCAATGTTAAAACCACAATATTGCCGGCCTGACCTTGAAGTTTGGCACCAAAAGTTTCTTGCAATTAATTTTTGTAGCATAGTCCTAATTCATTATAACTAGACATAATAAAAACTAAATGACATGATACTTCAATGATGGAGCCTAGATTGGCATATTCCTGAAGATTTGTGGTCTGGTAGTAGTAATATTTTCATCATTATCTTGAAGTTTAAGAAATTATGAATGAAATATGCAATCTACACTCTTGAAGTACAAAGATGTGCATCAAATTAAAATTGATGAAGAAGATGCATAAGTACAAAGTTTGACAAATATTTAAAATTGATCAATTATTTTTTTATAAAGTTTAGCCTATTTGCCAAATTTTCAAAAGAGTTTCACTTTATTTTATCTAAAGAATTTAAACACATGTTCAATTTTTTTTTCAAAATTCTCACTTTTTGTTCATGTTCTAGCAAAAATGTTAGTTCCGTGCTTGAATTCTCGTGCCAGTTCCACTGAAAAAATCCGTTTTCAATTCCAGATCATAAGGTCCTAAACCCTGGGTTTGACACTCAAAACCGAGAAACTTGCCAACACTTGTGTGTCAATAGTTGATACATATTTTGTGCTTTACATATATTGAGACAAAGAGGTCGGCTAGATCTAAAAGAATATCCATATCCACAAATCATGTAGACATGAAAAAGGGTGAAAGTGGGCTCTCAATATCTTTACCGTTATGAACTTTTTTTTGGAACTTTCTTTTTGCATCCCATGGATGGTATTATAATGTTGTTGGGGATATTGTTTGACTTGCGGTATCATCAAAAGAACTCAAGTTGTCGACTATTTAAAAGTTCATGGAATTCAGGATGTTTGGAGTTGTGCCTGAACCAGCAAGATGAGGATTGCTACCACACATGAAGATTCACTACTACATCATGATTCCAAAAGCAAAGCTGGTAAGCCGTTTGTACTGTTTTGTTGTTGCAAAAGCAAAAGGTAAACATGTCCATTGACTCTTCTTGAGCTGAGAAGGATGACCACCTTGTGTGGATGCATAAACACTACTCAGCAAAGTAAAGCAAGAATATACTAAGAGTCACAAAACATGAGTTCTCGCTTTCCCAACTAATTCTATCTTATGATATAATGAAATTAATTGTGATTTTAATTTTTTTCAAAAAAGCACCATGTAACATGACAACTTTCCACTTTTCAAATTTGAAATTTTAGCTTACTTGGCTCCATAGGTATTCTCACTTAAATCAACTAGTTGCAAGGTGCATCCGTTTTCTTTTTTCTTTTTTGCTTTTTTGTGAGTTGGGCAGAGAAAGAAAAACTTCGTCTATGGGCCACATTTGGCCATAAAATATCTAGTACCAAAGCTAAGTTTCCCACACATATGTGTAAAATAGCTTGAGCTCAATCCATCATGTTCACATATTGGAATATATGGATGACTATGGCAAGTGCTTGAAGAAATAACAAGGGTTTGACTATGACTTGAGGAATGAATCCAAGATGAAATTATGTAAAGATTTTATCATTCTAAAAAACCTTTTTTTGGTGGAAAAATATATAAAATTACATTTCTATTGCATATTCCCTTCCCCAAATTTCAAGAAAATTTTGAAATTCTTTTTGCCACATTTGGACTCAGATTTTGATACAATAATAACATTTTTAAAGCAATTTTTTTTACTGTTTATGTAGATTCTCAGAAAATGTCAAACATTTATTGCTAAAATCTCTTTTGAGATGCTCATTATTGAGGCAATATCAAAAAAAATTAAAAACATTATGCACATTTCTAACCCCCCCCCCCAAAAAAAGGAAAAAACTTCTGAAAGTGGCACTACAAGATAAAGAAAAGATTTTCCCAAAAACAATTTGGAAAATTGTCCTAGTGAGATTGCTTCATCTCACACTCACCCAAAGTCGGGGAGTGTTAGAGAGCAAGACTAGAGAACGTTAATAAGCAAGATTAGAAAACCCTAATATGAATTCATTGCCAAAGATTAATAAATCCTTTGTGATATTGCAACAATTTGCATTGAGAATAGAACAACACCCACCACACTAAGTTCGTGATGCCATTGAGAAGTGCACCGGCCTTGCAAATTGTCAATGTTGTATGAAAATGGAGTACAAACACCTTTCGCATGAATTGGGGACACACAAACAAAACACCCAACACAATAGCAATGGAAGAAAGCACGAGTGGCTTGCACGGGCTTTTACCTTAGCTTACCGCATATGTAAGGTGGTACCGATGAACCAGAGTGGTGACTCTAACCCACTTAGTTGGGTTGGGTCATGCAGATTCTGCTGGGTAAGCCCTCAATTGGCAAGCATGGCAAGGGGCGCACCTGACAGAATCCGCTTGCCCAGTGACGACGCACCTGGTAGAATTATGGCGGAATTTGGCACTGCTGCAGAATCAGTTGCAAGTGCCGATTCAACCTCCTAATTTGGGTTTTACCTGGAGAGAGAGGTAAGGCAAGCGCACCAGAACTTGGCCGGGTATCAGGGTGATTCATAACCATGCAATAATCAAATACCCGGTTCATATATATATAACACAGTGGTTATTCAAAACTCAAATTATGCGGTTCTGATCATATATGACCATGATTCTCAACTTTTGAAGAAATCAAAATTAGAAATGTCAAATAACCGCCCAGAAAATCGCCGGTTCTGTTCTTCTTACTTCATGGAACCCAACAATTCGTTTCGAGGTTTTTGAATAACTGAAATCAGCGGTTTTTTGGGATTCCGTTTTTGAAAATAGCTGAGACCAGTGGTTATTTTGGGTTTTTTAATCCGGAATTTATTAAACAAAAGCAAAGAACTGCCCAACACTGGTAAGGTCGGTGCAACTGAAAGGAGGATGGATGGATGGATGGATGGATGGATGTACCAATCAGTGGATGTCATCTGGATGTAACCTTTTTTCCTTCAGTAGAATATACAATAATTCTTTTGGCCTGGGTTAAACAAAGCACCCTCCAAGTCCAATCCTGGAAATGTTAAATTTGGACTTGGAGACCCTAATCAGCCTTTGAATGGGATATATTTCTAAAATTTAGAAGCAACTCAATTTTTATTTTTATTTTTTTTGGGGTGTTTAAAATAAATTGAAAGTGGGCCTAATTTGAGAACAAAATTTGAACCTAGAGTGGAAGTCATGTTGATATTAAGTTGGCCACTAATGAATCTCCAAGTATGGTGTTTTAGGTCGAGTTAGACCTAATCAAACCAGGGTTTTAAAACCAACTAGAGTAGTTAATTTCTTTTTGGGTGTGGCCAATAGGTCAAATTCATGCCACCAACGTGAAGTGCCATTTGATCCCTGGTTTCATGGTGATTGGTCTGGTGTGTAAAACAACAAACCCAGTGGCCCCCAAATTTAAAAGCCTTTCAGCTACTTGATAAGATTGTTTATTTCCAAAATTGGGGGTCCTGATCCAGTGTCCAAAATAGCCTCAAAGGTGCATTATTATTAATGAGCCATGGCAATCTTTGTGATTGATTGTGAGGTTCAAAGTTGAAATAAGTATTAATAGAGCATTCATAAAGTATGCCAAACTGGTGGCTTTTAAGCCCCAGTTTCCCCCAAAAAAAAAAAAACTGGGGATGAAATAAAAAGTCGGGATGAAAAATCAAAAAAGGGACCACCAAGCTGTTTTTCTCGCCTAAATTGCTCCTCACACTGCCAATTCACTGGCAGTTTTGGATTTGCCTTACATATTCATTTAGCAATTCAAGTCTTGTCAAAATTAAATCCTGCAAATCTTCTTCTGAACTTGATACCCATTTACATTAAGAGGTACCCAGTTTAGCTCACTTTCTGACTACACATCAAATTGGGGATGAAACAGGGATTAAGGGGGGGCCAAACTAAGGCCCAAAGACAAGATGACTTTATGGTTATAGCTTTAATAAATCAAACCAATCCACCCCAAAACTAAAACCTTAAACTGGTTGAGGTAATTTCAAACCAAAGCACCCAAATTCACTAGTCCTAAGGGACAATTTTGTTTAGGGTTGGGGTTGAAATTACCCTACCAAGAGGAGGGCGGGGGGGGGACTAGGGGTTGAAACTTGAAACCTTGGAACTTGAGGTTGGAAGCCATCTCCTTCCTTACAAGTTTGAACCTTTTCTTCAACATTTTTTCAACAGCTTCTTCCTCCTCCGGAGGAAAGGGTCAGACTAATAAGTTTTCATCACTTGTCTTCTTCTGCTTCAAAGACACAAACCAAAAGTTGACCCGATATCATATCATGGTGCTACCCTAAAACAAGGCAAGGTTTTAGGGGCCCACCCGTAGTGTGTCAGTTGGTTTACTATGCACTTAAGGTTTTTAGGTTGCTCCTCCTATGGCAAGATGCTAAATCTCCCCCCAACAAGCTTTGTCCGGGCAACAATGAGGACATCTCTACTCCCTTAGTGAGGATGAGAATAATACAAAATTTGGTGTTTTTGTGGGGAAAATAGTATGCAATGGGTTACCATAATAAGCTAGCCTCTCGGCTTCAGGTAAACAAATAACGTTCACGTTGTTATTTTTGGTTCCCTAACTCTTGATGCAATTTGCATCTTGTAATTTATTTATCTCTGATGTAATGTAATCAGGGTTTTTAAAAGAAATTTTAATTTAATTTTAATTTTAATCTTAATCTTCAATTGTGTGATATCAAAATTTTGGTGGATGTTTCCCCAAAAAATAGAAAAATTAATGGAATTTACACTCGCAAAAACAAAATTCTCCCCCCCTCCCCAAAAAAAACTCAAATTTTATGGTCCCAAAAAAGGAAAAAAAAACAATTTCTTGTCCAAAAAAATCCTTGGATGCAATTATGGAAAGTTCTAGAAGAACAGCCCTTGCACATATGAAAGGAGGAAATGAGACCCCTCATAATGTAGTCAATATCTCTATTGTTAGGTCTTATTCTCCCTCGAGATTCTCACGCTGAATCAGCCGTTCAGCATGAAGGTGTGTGTGTGCCAGGCTCCGTCACAGGCTTGCTACGAGCAATAATCAACTAAACCATGCCCACTCACTTGGACTTGCAAGAAAGCCGGACACAGCAAGACAAGTGTTGAAGCTGCTCGCAACCAAACCATGCCCACTCACTTGGACTTGCAAGAAAGCCGGACACAGCAAGACAAGTGTTGAAGCTGCTCGCGCCTGTTGTACTACGGTAATGTAGTAGTCAAGTTTATTCAAATTTTCTTTCGTGTGTGTGTGTGTGCATGTGTGTGTGTGTGTGTGTGTGTGTGTGGTTTTAAGAAAATGAAAAAAACACCTTCCTAGAGTTTGTTTTTGTCCGGTTTTATGTTCGTCAACCTAAACCGCTAGGTCACTCTCTGTGCTTTGCCTGCGGTTGGGTTGTCAGCGGGAGGAGATTTTTGAAACTGACTCGATTTTAAAGGGACAATGCGATTTTCAGCCATTTTAGCTCTCCGGGAACCACCTGGAAGTTGGCGTGATTTTGTACACATTCGAAAATGATATGGTGCACAATTCAACCAACAACAACAACAAATCTGTCATATACACAGCTAAGACGGAAAGGGGGGGAAAAGGAGGGGGTGGGGTGACCCAATAGTCATGGGACCTGTCCGTCCATCCATCCGTCCACACAGCTTGTACATAATTTTTGTGAATTTTTGTCAACCATATGTGGTATATAGCAACTACCACAAGAGTTCCATACGTTCCACCAGCTTGTACATGGTTTTAGTGGATTTTATTTTTTTGTCAACCGTAGGGTGCAATAGCAACTACCTCAAGTGTTGTTCCGAAATGAAAAAAAAGGACTATGAACGGAAAGTCTTCTTTGTTGATCGAACATCTTTGTTTTGCAATTAAATTCAGGGTGACGGGGCCAATCATATGCTTTAGGTGTTCACTCTTTTTTTTGGGGGGGGTGGGCTCCGTTCAACAACAACAACATGTTGTTAGTCAATATCGAACCAAACAAATGTTTGGAGTTTATCCAGGCATCTTGGCCTACTACCCAGCAGCAAAAGTTTACCCAGCAGCAAAAGTTTCGTGAGTGAGTGATTGTTTGTTTGTTTTCTTTGTTTGTTCATCTACGGTATTGAAGCTATTGAAGCTCTTCCCCCAGACAAAAAAAAAAAAAAAAACTTCTGACATCTCTGGAAAATGCATATCAGCAAAACCCAAGAAACCCAAAAAGTACCGAAAGTCAGAAGAGATCATGACACCCGCGCCCCCAACCCCCCCAAATAAAATCTCCTTTTTTTAATCTTCCTTGGAATCCAATAATTCTGTCAGTTTTGTGCCAGTAGTAAGAGGCTTCTCTCACCCCCCACCCCCCCCCCCCTCCTCCTCCACGCCCCCCTTTGAAGATGTTAACCGACCAAAAGCAATGGCAGAGAATTCCCTTTGGTTTTCTTTTGATACCCGGCGGATATGATAGGAACCAAGAAACCCCTTTACAACCAAATGCCCTGCCCCTTTGTGGAAGTAAAGTTTTGCTTGTTCGAATGGGTGCTCTCAAGATACCATACACTAGAAATTGCCTGTCGGTGCCTTACTTGGGCCTACATGAATGTTAATTAAACGGCCAGCCTGACCAATAAACATGAACATTTGGGCACGATAAGGTGATCGGCTATTTAAATGCCATTGCCTTGGGCCAATCGGTTATTACAGCTGACCAATTAGAAAGAGTCATATTTGTGTACCGGGTCTTGTGGAGACTACTCTACAGCGTGCTAATCTAAAGGTCCCAAAACCGTGTTTCTTTGAATTTTAAGAGAACCATGAGTTCCGGTTCCTTTTTTTATATATTGCAGAATATAAGAACCCTCAGTTTCTGTTCTTTGAAAAAAAAAAATCTAAAATCAAAGAACCACTAATTACAGTTAGTTCCAAAACCTCCAAGAATTCGGTGGGTTTCATGAAAGAACCGGCAGTTCTTTGACATTTTAAAAAGAAATTTTAATTTATGAAAAAAATCGAATTTTCTTAGATTTATTTTTTTTGTAGAAAAAATATTCTCTTTTAATAAAAAGGATGTTGGCTTTTGGAGATTTTTCAACTCAGAAAAAAGAGAGGCTAGCTACACCTAGCATAATTCGCAAGCAAATATTTGATATTCAAATTTGCTAATATCTAACTAATAAATAAATGACAAATATTCAGGAACACTAGTATCTGGGTCGAATTAAAAATGTGAAAATCTGATACTCAACCAGGATATCTAAATTCTAAAATATAATAAAAATATAATATCCTTATCCGACAGAGGAAAAAGAAAAAAAGAAAAAAAAAAAGATGGATATCTTATCCAACGGATATCGCAAGAAGATGATATCCGCCCAACACTGGTCCAAACTCAGGGGCTGGTGTGCCGCAGGAGCCACCAATGCACCACCTCCATTTGCCTGTTTTGAGGCCATCCAAAGTTGGATGAAGCCCAATTTTAGAACCCTCAGCCATTGGGAGGTTAGCTGGGAGAACAAGGACCCAACGAAAAAAAGTGTCCTGTCCATACACCGTCCAAACATCATCCATCCAGTCCATACACCATCCATTTGAGGGTGCTGGTTCACTTTGGCCCCATTTGATGCTGTTTGAAGGATGTACTTCATCCAAGAGTACATTGTACAGGCCATTTTATTGCTGCTGGTGGACCTGATCTTTACATGAGATGTTAGTGTACCTGAAAACTAGGAGTTCAAATCCTCGAATAAATATTATATAAAAATTGTCAAATTTGATTTGCAATAACACATTACCAAGGCTTCTTTTCTTGTTCTTTTTTCCAATTTTTTTGTTGGCTACAAATTTCCAAAAAATTAGAAAAATTAGTCAATTTAGCACTATAATACATTTTTCTTCCAAATTTTGTGTTGAATATATATTTTTATAAAATAATTCCCCCCAAAAAACTATTACACACTACACGAAAGAGGAATTGAAAAGAAAAGTGAAATTATTAAGGTCTTGTCATAAAATCCTGGAGCTATGGGCTGCTGATATCTGACATTAGAAACATGACTCAACTCTCAAGAGGGAGTATCAAATTAGAAGTGACTATGGTTATGCAACAAAATGGAAGTTGAGAGGTGGTCGGGTTGAATCTATTGCTACCAATCAACTTACTATGGAGGACACTTGCATCTGTTGGAGCACAATTGAAACTCATTGTTGGAGAAAAGTGATCGTATTAGACAAGACAATCCTCTAGACCACAAACTCTAAACCCTAAACATGTCAAAGCATTGTCGACTTAGATTCTAGAATAATACCTCTAATTCAAAATACACATAACCTTTTCAAATTCTTATGTTCTTTCGTAGAGACAAAGTCGTTATGGGATTAATGCAAAGTTGAATAACTATGATGTGGAATTGGCAAAGTCCAATTGTGAAAATAGAGCAATTTACATGCTGATTTTGCATTGTCAACAAACAAGTTTGGACTACTTTGAACTTCACCAATTTTGGATGTAACAAAGTTCAATGATGCAAACTAGACATGCTGAAGTTGTGTGTTATGAATGAAGACCCCCCTCACCAAATTATTATTTGGTGACCAAACATCCCAATAGTGCAAGTGCAAGTTGGTCAACTCCTAAGTTAAGCATAGTTTTAACATGTGCAAAACATTGGATATATGAATACTATAACCCCATGGCTCGGGAAAGAGATTTGGATTCATGGAATGTACTCTAATAGTTTAAATAAATCTTTAAATCGTAATTTAAGTTTCACTTTGAAAATGTGAGAAAGAGGTAAGAATAATGGGTAAAGGAGATGGAGGTTCCTCAATTTAATAATGTCCCCTCCTCTCCCCCCTCACCCCCCTTTTTAATTTCCCTCATGCGTTTCCATATGATGTCAATCTCAATTTAGATTTTATTATATAACATGGACATGAAAAGGTAATGGGATGTGGTCTACCATATTCAATAGTAAACACACTTTCAAGATTGGAGATGCAATCTTAAATTCACCCACATTGCACATATGTATATGTAAAACATACCTCTTTTTTTGGGGGGGGCACTAAAGCACCTATGGAACACATTGTGTGTTTTTTAAGAAAGTTTGTAAGCACCAAACAACTTCCCAATAGTTTTGGAATGCTTCAAATTTCTTGTTTAAGCAAGGATCTTTGTAAGGTAAGTAACACCAATAGTTCAAAATCAATTTTTAATTTCACCTTCTTTTATTCCTTTAAATTACTGAATTTTGTCGTTGCCAATTACTTGTTCTAGGAAACTTAAACATTCTTATAGCTTGAATTTGTCCACAAATATAAGGTGCCCTCAAAATACACAAGGAAACTTATTTGTATGTTATGTTTCAAATTGGTGTGTTCAACAAAATTAGTATCAATAGTTTTTTGCATTGGGTAGGGATTGCATCTCCACAAATTGAAAAATAAAATGCCCACCATAATTTGCTTATGCAAAAACACATTGTTAGGAAACTAGAATTAACAATTAACAATTATTATTTTTAATTTGATAATGAAATTTTTGGTACTCATGTAAGAAGAGAGCAATGATCATAAGAAATGGAGTAAATTTCAAAAAAGTCTTCCCAATGAAATGGGGCACAAATATAACTTCCCTAGTAGGTTAGTATGTCAAAGTTGTTTTTTAATGTTTGTTAGTGTCCTTTTCATTATTCATGTTATTTGTTCAATGAGCATATAAGATTTTACCTTCTTTTTTAATTAGCAAGTTGCACACACAACTTGAAGACCTTTGTTTTGTTCATTCATCCCCTTGCAACTTATTTCAATGGTTGTGTTGCTCATGTTGCTTTTGGTTTTGAGGTTTAATTATATTTACGTGGGCATTTAGAGAATGTTTGTTCTTGGTTAGAGTTTATTAGATTTGTCCTTTCAGTGATCATTGTTATTTTTGCCATTTATGGAAAGCATGCAATCTCTCCTTGAATTTGCTCAAAAGGGGGATATCTTCATTTGTGATTTCATAACTACAATTAAACCATTCTAAGGTTAGATGTGCATCCTATATTGTGATACAATCTTATTATTCCAAGGGGATGAACTATGGTCCTTTTGCCAATTATCATGGGGTGACCACCAACAAATCCATATGAATTGAGTTGATGATTAGAATTCAAATTGCATTGAACATCTTGCCTTTATTATAAACACCGAGAACATATGGGCTCATTAGGGTGTAATATGCCCAAATACTAATGTTATGTTGTTAGTAACAAAAATGGCATTTGCAATTATGGAACAACTTGTGAAAGTTGAATGCAAATCTAACCTCTTCATTCCCTTTGAATTTTGTTGTACTTGGGATTGACAAATTCTTGTGATGTCCACTAAGCAAAACTTCCATATATTGTTCCTTGGGATTTCCAAATGCTAGTGATGACCAACATAACTTCCTTGAATTGTATCTTGTGATTTTGAAATTCTAGTGATGACCAACAAACCTCCTTGAATTGTTCCTTGAGACTTCCAAATTTTAGTGATGACTAACACAACTTCCTTGAATTGTTCCTTGGGATTTCTATATTTTGGTGATGATTATTTCCTTAGGATTTCAAGATGTTGTGATGACCAACATAGCTTTTTTTTCTTTTCTTTATTGGGATTTCCAAATTTTGGGGATGAACCAATAAAGTTCTCTTTCATTTTTTCATGGGATTTTTAGATGTTGGTGATGAACCAACAAGGCTTCCTTGAAATTTTTCTTGGGTTTTCCATATTTTATTGATACTAGTAGAACTTCCTTGAATTGTTTCTTGGGATATTTACATATTTGTGATGAACCAAATTTGCTTTCATTTTTATTTGGGATTGGCAAAATATGGTGGTGAATGATTATCATCTTTCTTTCATTTTTTCTTGGGATTTTTAAATTATGGTGATTAACCATGGTGCTTAAAGTTTATAATTTGATTGTTTTGTTGGATATCAAGGGTTGCAAAAGGTTTAGTAACATAATTGGACATGTGTGTTTTCTTGAGCAAGTAATCATGAATGTTATGGGATTATTTATCCCCAATGTAGAGGTGAGATTTCTTCAACATTCAAAAGTGGTAAATAATTTTCATTACAACCCATGTCCATGTGGACAAGCCAAGGAAGGCAAAATTCACCCTTATGGTTCATGTGATTATTTCAAGTTGGGATTTGGATGTTCAACAAGGCATGTTTAAGTTGAACATGAAAAAAATGCAGTTCAAACATGCCAAAAGCCATGGCCCTTGCATTTGACAAGGTTAACATTGTCATTATCAATCCCCCCACATGTATGTGGTGGGTGATCCATGTATTGCAATGATTGCCCCATGTTTTTCCTAAGTACTTCAAGGTGATAGAAATTGATATGGTCCATGTGCTTGGTTTTATTGAGGGCAAACAATGTTTTAATTCTATTGATTTCTTGAAAAAAAACACTTAATCCTTTGAACAATCATTTGCACTTGGTTGTTTCTATGTACACACATAAATCTTCACATTTGACACCTTTCCATACAAGGTTACATCTAAGATGTGGTCTAATGTTTAATCAACAAATGGCCAAGGACAACATGCATGAATTTTGCTAATGTTTTTGTGCCCTTCTTTTCAATTTGGTTATCGTTAAACAACATTTCCTTAATTTATGTTTATTAGCAAAATTTCTATTAACATCCAATGCACATAACTAGATAATGATCTAGATGAAAGGCTTTAATAACTAGAGGATATAATTAAAGCAATGAAACTCATCACCACCATGGACTATGTGGTCTTTTATTGTATCACTTAAAAGCACTACCATAAAAATGGCATGTACCAAATAAAATTTGGAAACACCTTTTTATCCTTGCCACATGTGCATTCAATATCTTAAATGTTTTGCCACCTACACAACAACCTAGATTTGAAAATCAAGGGCTCCTTGTGATGAGCTTCCATTTTGAATGTATTCCATATGAGAGTCAAAACTTAAGTAAAATCTTAAAGCCCCCACATGAAAAAATATTAAAAGTTTTTCAACCTTTAAGATTTTTCCTTGAAAATTTGATATCATAATCACCAAATTAACATAAATCATGAACAACAAAATTTGAACATGTTGTTCATTCTTCATCATGTTCCCCAAAGTGAAACATTTTGGAAAAAAATAAAAGATTGATTCAACATGTGTTTTAAATTTCAAGTCCTATTAATAAATAATGGGCATATGTCATTCCATTGTGTTAATAAGTTGCAAATGATGTTGGAGCTCAAAGAAAATGAATGATTGTGTTCAAATTATATAATGGGTAAAAATATTTGGGCCCATTCACAATTGGGATACCAAAATGGAATGTCTAACTAAAAAAAGACTACAAATGACAACTTTGGATTTTTGTTTATCTTATAGTATTATAATTGCAATGTACTATTGTATGCCAATACATAAAATGATGTCTTCTTAAATTAATAAAAATATTTCAAAATAATTTGGATACTATGTTAATGTCATTTTGAGTCTTGTAAATTAAAGGAATCCAATGTTTAAAATATATATTTTTTAAAGTAATAAAAGGAAGGCATAAAATCATGCCCCTTCATATGAAAGTACATGTTCATTGGATGAACTTGATGAAAACCAAGTCATTCAAAAATTTCAAAGTCTTAAAATTTTGAAAGAAAGGGCTCCAAGGTAAAGGATTCATTTTAAAAACCATTTGATAGAAACATTATGTTCAATGGGTTCAAAATGTCTAGCTTTAGATGTATGTCACATGTGAAAGAAATAAACATGCCAAAAAACATGTTTGGTTGTCCATTGAAACTCATTTTGGGATTTTCTGCATTTTTGGCATTAAATTAAAATATTCATACACAATTATGTATGATTGTGAAAAATCACCATTAACACATGAATTATCTTATATTGGACTATTCAATTTTTTTACTTAAGTTTGTTTCATGTAAATGTTATTTGTAAATAATAGTTCAAAAAAATCCTTAAATCCTTTTTTTTCCTGTTTTGGTACCCCAACCATGAATGGACACAATTCCACTAATTGGAGAAAAATATTTATTTATTTAAATTTTTAACATCCAATGTCAATAAAATTATCTACCTTTAGGGACCAATGAACAATAAATATTACATTATGTATTTTAAGTTATAAATTAAAAGCCATACATGGACCATTGAAGTTGGCCAACCAATAAAAAATGGAGTCAAAATGGGGTAATAAATTATAATTGGCCAAGGAAAAGCAACATTGTTTTTTGTTGAGGTTTTCAAACCTTCATGATGCATCCCATTTTTGGTAAAGGAGATTTAATTTCATGCCATTGTGACACAAATATCATCCAAAATGTGGTGTACATGCCCAACTTTTTATTGTTGCTAGAGCTATTATAAGTGCGCAACCAATTTATTGTGTATCACCAATACTTATATTACATGCTAATAGGACTTTTAAAACTTCATCTCCAAATCTTCTTAATTGCAATCATTTAAAGTGGTAATTCTAGGATGAAATGGTTAGAAACAATCAATTTCATGCATAATTCTCAAGGGGATTCTCCATAGTGGGAAAGGTAAATAAGAATCCAATTTCTCAACTAATTTGTTTGGTGACTTACACATGTTAAAATTCTTTGTTATCATAACAAGCTTTTAATGTAATCATCACTATCAATTTGGATTATCATGCACACATATTCCATGTTAGTGCATGTTCATATCAATTATATGTTTTAATGTGTTCATATCAAGTAAACTATTGAAGCCCAAACCAAATTGTCCACAAAATAACAAAATCTAATATATTAATTAAGTAAGTCCTTCTGTTTGTGACAGGGGTTTTGGGGGGTGGGGGAGGGAGAGGCCGGTGAAGTGGCGGGCAACCACCAACACCGGCCAGGTGTACAAACCAGGACCTGATCTCCACAAAGCATCGCAACCATCCAAAAGGAAGGAATGACGGTCAGATCGCATCCTTCTCCCACTGCACCAAAGGCAGATATAAAAACCTTCCCATCCCCCCCCCCCCACTACCGAAAGAACCGTCGGTTATATAGAGGAACATGTTTTTAGAAATTTCCAAAACTTTCAGGAACCAAGGTTCAAAATGTTAAAACCGGGGTTTTGGGTTTTCTCACTCTCGTCGGGTAAGGTAGTAAATACTCGGACTGATAACCTGAGGGTACACACAGCTGGTTCTGATATTCGCACAACGTCGGTTGGGACCACTGCGCTAAGTCACAATATTGTTTTTATCTGTGGGGATATAAATGCCTTAAGGTGAGACCCACGAGTGTTATTTTGGGAAAATTTCGAATTATGGCAACCAAACAGAGCGTTCGGGGTGGCTGGAGTGGCGTAGCCACGGGTGTCCGAAGGTCACGGGTACCATGGTCGGATTGTGTCCAAACGTCACGGGTACCCACTAGTATATGTTTATGTAACAGATCATAGAACATATTTCCAACCAATGATTTCTTTTGTTGCAAAATTTTGCAACATGGCAAAAAAAACCTTTACAACAAGTACAATGGTGTTTATTGGGGAAAAAATTGCCCATTGTTGCCACGTTATGAAGGAATAAAACTTGAAATTGCCATATTTAGACAATAGGTTTGTAGCATGTCACAAAAATATAACATGATTCATAAACCTTTCCATTTTCCTCTTTGACATGTAACCAAATTTGGCTAAGTTTTCTTGTGAGCAATAGCCAACCCATTGACCTCACAAATTTGAAAATAAATCATCGGTTCCAACATGTCATTTTTTGGCCATGAAAATCACAACAATTATGTGTTAAATTATCATTAACATATGTTGCAAATAATGTTGGAGATCAAAGATTATGAATATGTATTTTACAAAATTGAACTTAGGGTCCACCATAAACATTATTATTACCAATCATATTTCAAAATATGGTAAAGATTGTGTATTTAGTTGCAAGCTTGTAACTTGCACATACTTTTCTTTTTTAAAACAAAAAAAATCTAAAAGAGAAGCTTCAATTTTTTTTAAAGATGTTTGATTACAACATTATTATATCTCCAAGATGTTTTCCATGTTGTCCCATTTCTATTCTTTGTAGAAACTATTTAATTTATGGAAAAAATATAAACACAAAAAATAAAAATAAAATTTACATATCCTTCATAAAAAACTAAATTAAAACTTCTCCAAATACTCAACAAACAATTCCATTTGAATAAAAAACACAAGCAAACTTGAGTTACAAATGTATGTCATTCAATATGTTTATATTGGTTTGCCACATACATTACAATAATCATAACATTACTAATACCACTCAACATTGACATAATTCAAGTTTTAAAAGAAAGTACCAATTGTGTTCATGTATGTATTATAAACACCACACATTAAAAAAATGAACTTGGACATCATGGTTCAACACAAGAAATTGCAAAATAGAGATGAAAAAGAGGAAGACCATCATGTTTCAAATCCAAAATTACAAAATAAAGGTAAAAAAACTCACCTTTGCCACCTATGTTGTAATGTAGTTAGCTTGCATCATTGTAAGCAAAGGTTGGTATTCTGCCACGATCCTTTTTAGAGGTTTGAACATGAACATCCATTTCGTTTTCACATTTTTGAAATTTCTATTCCCCTTCTTCTACAAGGTCTAAACAAGCTTTTGAAATTCCATATGCTTTTTCGCAATTGGTTGAAATAGCCATACATATTTTACATGAAGATCTTAATCATAATAATGAATTCCAAATCCCCCAAGGATTGGACTACTAAATTCACTACTAGATATATTTGGTGGTTTAGAATAGTTAGGCTAAGCCACTTAGATTAGGCTAGCTAGGCAATTGGGGTAGCCTAGGTAAGCATTAAGATATCCTAAGTTACAAAGGTGAAAATTTGAACTCCTCACTTTCACATTGAGAAGTTAAGTTTTTAACCATTGCATCATCACCTTCATACGATGAATTTTTTTGTCAACATATTATAATGAACTTCAATGAATTTTGTTTTCAACATATTGCAATGAAATTATTATTTCTTGCAATATGTCTGACATAGGTAGATAGATAAGTTAGTTTAGTTAGGTAGGAAGGTAGGTAAGAAGGTATATATATAAATTTTAAATTTAAAAAAAAAACCTTGGTAAGTTGTCAAACATACTAGATAGATTAGCTTACCTAGCTTACTTGGCATGCTAGCTAGGCCTACACTACCTACCTACATAATAACCTAACCTATGTAGCCAGTTCACCCACCTAACCTACCTAGGCCTAGGTTACCTTCCTAAGGCCAAGGTGAAGCAACACCTACAGTGGCACCTGCACCTTGTGTACCTCCTGGAATCTAATATAGAAATCTGGTGATTAAAAAACCCATTTGTTATTTATTATTATTTTTTTAAACTAAAAACAAAGACAAAGGCTGGAACTCCTTTAAAAAGTGTAGTAATGTCTTTAGAAAATGAAATTAACAATATCACTTGTATGTTTGGCTGCTACTGAAGAGTCATTATTTAATAACATTACATATCAAAGCCATGAAGAGATGATTTCCTTTCAATCTGTTCTAGTTGAACCATCTGATTGCATTCAATCTTTGTACAGTATGAGATCTGCAGCCGTGTGTTTTGTGGTTATTTGAATTTAGAAATAATTTTGTCGATCTTGATTATTTAAAAAAGACCTTAAAGAATGAATGGATGGTCTTTCATGAAAAAATTGGCAATGAACTGGTGGTTTTATGGCTATTTGAATTTTTTTCCCCTTAAAATTTGAGAACCGTGATTTATATACCAGAATCAAGTCTTTGATTGTATGAATTCTACGAACCAAACCAGCCTGATAAGCAACTCGGGTGTCTGATCCTTTTTCTAATAACCACCCAACAACACTTGTTAATAATGGTCATTGTCTGCTACAAGACCTTGCAGTGGAGTTCTCTGAAATGATGCTTTAGAGCAGCTCCACCTACAACAGCAAAAAATTGGCCATAGTACCTTGGTAGCTTTGACACATGTTTGTAAAATAATTTTTTTTTGGAAAATTTAATATTTTCATTAAAAATAATAATTAATTGATTAAAATTGGAAATTTTCAACATTTCTGAAAATAATATATCTAGTGTCAAATCTGCCAAGAGGTGTGTTAGGGTATTTTGGATGATTGTAAGATGACTTGTAAGTCAATATGAGATAATAAATTCTAAACCCTAAAACCCTAAACCCTAAATTCTTGCTGGGTAAGAAGAAAAGGCAGCAATGTTCTTTGCTAGGGTTTTCCAAACTTACGGCATGCGCCCCATTCTTGGCAGAGGCAGATTGAGTTTCATGTCATCATGGTGCAAATACCATCCAGACAGAATGTGATGGACCAACACGTTTGAAGAATACCAAGGGAGCCAGAATGTGACATAGCGACTCATTTTTTTTACTACGAATGGAGCCAGAATGTGATGTATTGGCCTCACTTCTAACTACTAAACGGTGAAGCCAGAATGTGATGTATTGGCCTCATTTCTAAGTACTAAACGGTGAAGCCAGAATGTGATGTATTGGCCTCATTTCTAACTACTAAACGGTGAAGCCAGAATGTGATGTATTGGCCTCATTTCTAAGTACTAAACGGTGAAGCCAGAATGTGATGTATTTGGCTCATTTCTAACTACTAAACGGTGAAGCCAGAATGTGATGTATTTGGCTCATTTCTAACTACTAAACGGTGAAGCCAGAATGTGATGTATTGGCCTGTTTTTGACTACAGATGGAGGTGCTCTAATAGTGTAAAATTCAGGTTTAGATTGTAAACACACACCTATGATTATATCATTAAACGGTGCCTCCCAAGAGGGCCAGCAGCAATAGGAATGGACTTGTTTTTGATAAGCCAGCCATAGTAATGATTTGAGACCAAATGGTGACATTGAGTAAACAGTCTTCTGTCACTTCATGGGTTAAGAACAGAGTCCCCTGACACAAAAAGGAAAGATCCAACAAATATGCATCAAATTTCTCAAAAGAGGACACTAAGGTAAGGTGGAAAAAAAGATCAACTCCACGCATTCCCAAATCTAAAGAGAGCCACTACAGACACACACACACATACACACACACCCACCATTGACCAATGGATGTTATTATTAGATAATCTCCAAATTGTCATAATAATGGAGGTTTTTTTTTTCTTTGTAGTCATGCCAATTCACTTGGGAAAACGTGTGCATTAAATGTGTTGCCATCAATGTTTATTGCAGTTGGGCTGACTTGAATTTCAGTAGAATTGACAATTGTATATACAATATAATATAATATAATATAATATAATATATGGGCTCTTTTTTAAGAAATTGTAGCACCCATATATTCTATGGGCCAAAATGAACCAGCACCCCACCCAGTGCACCAACGTGGATGGATGGTGCACTGATAGGATTCTGTTTTCTGTCCTTGTGCCATCCCGGGTTGAACTTTTTTTCTTTGCCCTTTCTCAGCCCTGATCTCAGCTTTTTTTTTTGCAACTTTATATTTTATCCCAGCCCCCCCCACCCAGTTTCTTTTCTTTAATTTTTTATTCATTTATAGCTTTTGAAACTTTTCCCACCCACCCACCTACTACCCCCCCCCCCCACTGTCCCCCACCCGACCTACTCAATTTAAAAATGTGCTACTCTCATCCCCACTCACCTACACACCCCTAATCTATTTATCTACCTACCAACACTTTAAGCAGATACCTACCAAACCCAAACTACATGGTTACACCTACCTACATGGTTGGCATTCTAATAAACCCCCAGCAATTGAAAATGATGAGGAAAGAATAAAATGAAGGTATTGGATGGAACTTGGTCTTGTTCATTAAAGCAAATTAATGTGATTAATTTAGCAATTTCCTCATTTGTATCATGGTTTAGGATATTGTCACAATATGGTGCAAGTATTGTATTGCTTCTAGATTTTGGTAGAACTATGCAATACCCTTTCAAATTTCATGGTGATTGTAAATATTCCAAGATGATGTAAGTATTGCATTTAAACTCCATAACACCTTTCTTCCATAACACATGTCCAAATTTTAAAAGATATGTTATGGAGCCCAAACATTTTATGGGATACCTTATGAGATACCCTAAAAGGGGTAATGCATGTGAATTGAGTAATTATGGGCATTAGCAATACCCTTTCATAAGCCAAACCAGAATAATTAAACTTATAATGTTTGCAAATTATCCCAAAAAGGGTATTGCTTTCCTTATAGGTTTTGGTATGGCTATGCAACACCATTCCAAGTTTCAATAGATATTTAATGGAGCCCAAACAATTTTTGATACACCCTAAGAGAGGTATTGCACATGCATTGAATAATTTTGAACACAAGAAATACCCCTTCAATAACATGGACCAAAATAATTCTTATGAGGGTATTACTTTCCTTCTAGGATTTGTTTGGGCAATGCAATACCTTTCCAAGATTCTTTAGATATGTTATGGAGCAAAATGATTTTTAATATTCCCTAATAAGGGTATTACATGTGCATTGAATAATTTTGGGCATAAGCAATACCCCTCCAATAGCCTGGACCAAAATAATTGAATCCATGGTGTTTACATAATACCTTCATGAAGGCATTGTTTTCCTTCTAGGTTTGAACTTCTTGTTTTTGGGGGTAAAGAAAGGTTTTTTGGTTTGAATGCAAGACTAAAATCATTTTTTTGATAATTTCATCAAACATACATATAAGAATATGTGAAAATATATTTAAACCATTAACACGAGATGGTTTCTACAAATAAAACACACACACACACACACACACACACACAAGATGGTGTAAAATTGAAGTAACATGTCTTAAATAAACAAACATGGTTGACATGTTACAAATATGGGCAAAAAATGACCAAATCCAAAACAACCTTATCCTAAAATGGGGAACATGTCACAATAATAAATACGTGGTTACCTAAAAGATAAATTGTTATCTTAAATCTTGAAGACCAAAATAACACCCTAATCAAAATTGGGATAAACTATGGTTTGTCTATGTCACTACTAGAAAGGGATGGGATCCCATTAGCCCTCTTGTAATGCGATGATGCAACCTTTGCATCATGGGCATGCCGTCATGTAAATACCCTGCAATTGGCCAATGTTACATCCATAGCATCAGTCACAAACACCTCCCTAGTGGTGTTTCGAACTTCAAAACAAACAACATAATACCATAAATATTGCATATGAAATTTAAAACCTAGAATTCAAATAAAATTGAGTATGGAATTGTTGGTAACTTATCGACCATGAATCATTTCTTAATCATGGTATTGTGTAAAAAGGCCAATATCTTTATGTTGCATCATCTTATGGGTTGCAAACTTCCAGTCATGCTCCATCCAAGTGCCTTTAAATGACTTTGCATACCCAGTTTGAGTTGTTCGAATCACAAGTGCAAATTCCTCATCATGCTCCAACTTGGCCTACACATTGAGAGAGATGGACCCCACACCCCATGCAATTATGTCAACAAATTGAAAAATGTGACCAAAGGTTAGTTTAACAAATGTCAACCTAGAGCCTATCCTACTTTACGTTTGCATGCTTCTTAACCCTAACAATTGCCTTTTGCTCATTGTGATGAAACCAAACCAAAGGGTTATTCAAGACCTACACATTCATGGTCACGTGATCTTGATGCCTTGGGCCCTCATCCTTAGTAGACGGGCTTCCGAGCTCGTTTGGTTCCATGGTCACATTGTGGCACACCCACAAATGTCGTACCAAATTATATTTTGTTGTATAAGATGCATCGCACCTATCAATCCTACAACGCAAATTTGGGCCCATCGCTTGCCTTATGGCCACCCTTTATGGTAACTGGGGGAAGGGCAACCACATCTTAAACCAAAAAAATCAAAAATAATAAATGTAATGCAAGAATTAACATTGTGGATGAAAGTTATCTCCTCCACGATGAAGGTATTACATAGAAAAATAAAAGATTACACCACACGATGAGGGTATTGCAAATTGTGATAATAAAAAAAAAAAATGAGATGAAGGTATTACTAGAACCCAATGTTGAAATTTGCATAAAATGAAGTTAAGTTAAAAAAAATAAAAATATCACCTACAAAGTTTTAAGATATTGTTTAAAGGCATAGACCAAAAATAAATGCCTCGCCCACCTTTTCACATGGAGAAGGGAGGTGGGGCAAAAATTTAAGAACCACAATTAATGAAAATATTGCAATCGCAAATTTGCCCAAAAAAAACCCCACCCATCCTCTCAAATAGAAAGGATGTGTGGGCAAAAAGATTGTAAATGAAGTTCAATGTCACTTGCACCAATATCAACATGTCCTATAACATGTTCATATTCATTTTCTTGCTATGGCGCTGAAGCAAAAGTTACATTTTCTTGTTCCATTATCATCTCAATAGTGTTTTGCAAGTCAACTTCAATTTTAACAACATCTCTTGTAGATTTTCCCCAACCTCAACACCCATTTGCACTTGCTCCTCATTAACATTACACAGAACCAATGCACCATTTTCAAGACTTGCTTGCACTTGTTGCATCTTCCTTCCTTCCAAATTTCTTTCATCCATGACACCTCCCATGCCATCTACTAATTCGGTTGTGGTTTGCTGTTCTTATCCACCAATCCTTGTTTTTTTGAAGTTTACATCTAATAAAGATGCAAAAACCACAAAACAAAATAACAACGACCACTAGTTAGTTCATTTCAAACTTTTTTACCAACATTGAAAAACAAAAAAAAACCCACACCAACTCCTATTGCTATTAAGCACCACTCTTTGGAAGCAACAACTGAAGAAAAGAGGATGAGTCATGGTGGTGGTCTTTTTGCAAACAACAAGGAAAAAAAACCATGGCCATGGCCTTAGATTCATTAAGAGTGTTAAGTTCCTTTTCATGTAGTTACATTGTAGCAAAACAACAAATGACAACAACATGCTTGAACATGTCATCGTCATCCTCTTCCTTTTTGCGCTTTACGCTGAACTACATTAAAAGAAATGATGACGTAAATTTTTTTTTGTGTCATTGTCCTTTTCATGCATCTACACTGCAACAAAACAATAAATGATGATGTCACGTTTGATCATGTCATCCTCCTCCTCTTCGCATTCTGCGTAAAGCTACAACCCAAAAAAATAAAATGCAAATGCTCTCACTTCATTGTCCTATTCGTGTTGTAACCAAACAACAAATGATGATGATGCATTCAAATGCGTCATCGTTGTCATCTTCCTCTTCATGTTGTGCATCAAGCTACAATAAACCAAAAATAAAATGACAACTTGAAAATGTTCCCATGTCATTGTCCTTTTCGCGCAACTGCACTATAACAAAACAATAGTTGACAATGATGCACTTGAACACATCGTCATCCTCCTCTTCTTCATGTTGTGCACTAAACTACAACCCAAAAAAACAAAAACACAACAACATGAGAATGCTATCACGTCATTGTCCTCTTCGCGCAATTGCACTAGCGAAACAATAGACAATGACAATGCAATGAAAAAAGAGCGTAGAAAGGAGCTCACTTTGTAGTTGGGCTTCTCTTCACACTTTACAAAGCTCTTTCCACCTCAACACTCCAAGCTCCTCCCACTTTGACGCTCCAAGTTCCTCCTTGGCACTGCATCAAGCTCCTTCCCTTTTTTCTCCTCACTCCTCTCAAGCTCTGGAGATTCAAAGCCCTGCAACCCTAAACCTTGGTGCCATCATTTTTCAAGCATTGGCGACAGAGGGGAGCGCAAGCACAAAAGAGGGGTGAGCAAAATGAGAGAGGTAGGTGGGCTGGTAGGAAGAAGGGTGGTAGGTAGGAGTTCCCCCAAAAAAATGGTGTCAAGGGTGGCGGGAAAAAAAATTAATCAAAAGGGACCCCGGGAGAAAAAACAGTGTGCTCCCCAAAAAATAAAGGTCTGAGGAAAAAAAAAGGCCCAGAAGTTTTGCTGACCAAATAAACTGACCCCTGGGGGGGAGTTTCATCCCATCCATGAAATCCTAGAACGGGATTTTTCGGATCACTCAAGCATATATATTATGCCACGGCAAGAGCATCATTTCTTTTCATACACGCCCATCCATCATCTCTCATGTTGCACGATTGCTAGCAAAACATTGCAATGAGTGGAGTTTTCCTTAAAGTCATCCTGTCTCCACCCTGTCTTTGGGCTTCTTTTCACCGCCTATCCCCACTTTGAGTGAGGTCCACAAAGTAATGAAGTTTTATTTGATCTGGGCATGGAATGCTGAAACTCAGCATTTAATGCACAAGGTTGGAGGTAATTATAGTAATTGTACATGTAGGAGCAGTGAAAATATATGTAGCATTAGTGGTGGTGGCGCTCAGGAAAAAGGAAAGTGGGGGTCCAAAAACCGGATGAAACTCAGTTTGGCACAAAAAATAGTGCATTCCTGAGTTTGGCCCAAAAAATTAGTGCATTCCTGAGTTTCATCCCCCGTTGAAGGCTAAGGTGCCTTTTTAGAGTCTTTGTTTAAATCTCACCCGGTTTTGGACCAAACTCAGGGTTCGGGTGGCGTGTTTTTCCTGACATTACGGAAAACTCTAGTGTTATTCATTTTTTGACCAATTTTGAGATGTAGCCACAAAGTGGTGATCATCCAGAAATAGAATCTAGCCAAATTTGGCTACACCGTATATACATATGATTTTTTAAAAAAATGATTCTTCTACTTTCTTGGCTACATTATTTATCAAAAAAATCTGGTGATTTGGATTTTGTTTTTGAAATTTTGGGTCATTTCCCCACCATGAAAAAAATTAAAATTGTATATGTTGAAGTCATATTTTTCAAGTCAAAATTTTGTGAAATTTTGCTACTCAAAGTATCACTATTCCCAACAATCCAAAACCACCTTTAGGTATAACTTACTAGTTGGGTCCCAATATTGTTTGAAACCTAATAGTGCCAATAACCTAGCTTTAAAAAAAAAATCTTTTCAATTTTGTGATTCAGCTTTTAAAAGGGGGTTTTTTTTTCTTGGAAGGTGGGATGGCTGGTCATCTGCAGTTGTGGTTTTGCTAGTTACGATGTGACCCAATGGTGAGGAACACCCATTACATTTGTAGAACCTATTATGACCTCATGAAACAACATCTTGCCCCAATTGTCTCAATGCACTCCCAGGTGGAAATAGCCCCTACTCTGGAGTGCTGTAATGGAACCGTCCCATAGTTTCATGTAACCAGCTTTCAGGTCTTGTTTTGGTATTTTTTTTAGGTTGTTTCTTTGGTGGATTAGGCAACCATCCATCCATAGGCTCCACTTATCGTGATGTCAATGTGTGTTTTAATATGAATTGACAACTTAAAACACAATTGAAATGTGAATTGGTGGTGAGAAAACGGTTGAGCTTCGCAACATGCCTTAAGAAAAGCCCTTTACTACCCTACCAAAACAGATGATTGATTGCATTGTCAGACTCACCACCTTCTTGGGTGGAACAGACGCTACCATAGTACATAATGGACATCAACATCTAACAAAAAGGCAATAGTGGAGTTTGTAATGGAAGCAGTTGAGTTGCAATGAGACCAATTGTTGAATAACCTTATAAATGCCATAGGAAGCCCATCCCCAAGCTTTTGGGCAAAATGGTGGGAGGAGGAGGTTTGTTGTGAGTACAAATTGAGAGATATGAATGTATGTTGGAGTGAGGAAGAGACTTTTTTTTTAAAAAAAGTGACTTGGTTGTTTCACTCTTAGTGTCCCACTACTACACACCAATTGTGTCCAAAGAGTACAGCTATTACACAACTATTACAAGGCTTACAATGTGATTTGATGGGGGTGATAAGCATAATGTACTAGAGAATGGGCCCTATTTGTGGGGCTGGTTCTACTTTCAAGGGGCTTGCCTGGCAGAAGTGGTCCCATAGGACTCCTCTGTCTTCTTCTGCAAGGGGAGAGAGTATGCCCATTCTTCAAGGGCAGGTGGGCCTGCCTATTTGATGCTTAAATATTTTTCTAATCAAGTGTAATCTGAGAGTGATGCAATGTATATTATTACATACTTTAGTATTATTCTTAAATGGCTTAATGGACACCCATCATTTGTGAAGTTTAATCTTATTACATACCCTAGGTAGCCCATGCTAGATACATTAAATCTAAGAGAATTTTCATCATCTAGTAGGATAATGCTCCTTTTTAAAAAACTAAGTGAAAGGTAAATATGCAAAGAATACTATGATCACTAAGGGTATCTTTTTTCCATTGGGGTGTTGTGATCTCAGCTACACCCAATAAGATGTGATTACAATAGCCTAATGGAAAGCCATTCACCCTCATGTAACAAGTGCTTTTCATTTTGATAGTTGCAATGGGCTAAAAGTTTGTAACTCTTAAATGCTAATAGGTTGATAGTGTAACTATTTAAAGCTATTTTTTTAGCCATCTTTTAGTTATTCATAGGTTTTAATTAAACAAAATTGTGACAAATGTCATCTTATGATGACTTAGAGGTTGATTCATAGCTTTTCAAGTTCTGGCCAAGGTGAACCAGCACCCATGTTGGTACCTTTTTGAGTCAGGCCTTGTAGTGAGCATAGTAGGCCCAAAAAATGTGAAGATCTGAGGTATTCAAATACCCTGATTTATATATTCTTAGCATGGGGTATATATATATATATATATATAGAGAGAGAGAGAGAGAGAGAGAGAGAGAGAGAGAGATTTTGGATTTTTACCATGATACCAATTGCCAAAGTGGGTGTTAGTTCACCTAAGGCTGCTAAAAAATTAATTGATTTTGGATTTTCTTACCATGGTACCAATTACCAACATGGGTGTTAATTCACCCAAGGCTGCTAGGTCCCTCATTTCATCAATCAATGCAAGACTCTTGAGGTGATTGCGTAATGGGAACCCATTTAGAGCATCTTATTGATGCCAGAAAATGCCTTGGATGACATTAATTGGATGAAATAGAATAGTGAGATTCAAAAAAATTATTGGGAATAGCTTGTTTCCTTGAACCTAATCTCATTATTTTAAGGCACCTTTACACCTTAAAAGAGAGTAAAAAACATGGTCATTGTTTTTGACTATTTTCAATTGATCAATCATAGTGATTGGCTTAGATGGTGAGACTTAAACAATTTCTCACTAAATATTGTACATTCTTAAAAGTTATGGGCAAGGTTCTTAAATTTAGACAATTCTTAAATGTTTTAAAGGTCTTATTGGCAATTAATAATTTCCTTAGGGTGGGATTTTGATGATAGGACTTTTGGGGGAGTTGAACCCCTAAACTACTCGTTGCATCACAAGCATGTTCCTACACAATGCAAATACACACATATGACACATATTGCACAAAACAAGTAACAAAACACACTAACTATGGCTACTTGCTCAAAATTGACTTGTGGTATAATTGAACCCCTAAATTGCTCATTGTAACACAAGTTGCTTGTAAAACAACACACAACATACATACTATACACAATAATAAAACTATTAAATTTTAATACTAACTACCATCAACAAAAAATACAAAATTATGATGTGATGGTGAGATATCAACCTTGTTGAAATCATGAAAATCAAAGAGAAAAGGCAAAAGTTTAAACCTCAGTTTACTAGACAAAATTTATACATAAAAATCATATTGAGTTTGCGTATCCTTCCAAGATATAACTATTTCTAAGTATGGAAAATTCTCCAGCATGTAAAATTGTTAAACAAACATTAGAACAACAAGAGTTAGATGTGTTGTTAATTAGTTGTAAGGTTTGGATTTGGTGAAATTCAAATTGGTGAAACATCTTTCATTTTCAACATAACCAATAACTTGGACATCACAATTTTTTTTATGTTAAATATTTTGGCATCTTGTGTGCAATCACTTGTGAAAAAACTAAAGATTTCCAAATTCAAGTCATAAAATTCATGGTTAACGAGGACCCACGACTAATGCAACATTTCTTTTTGTTGTTAACTTGAAGAATGACATTTGCAAATCCAAAAACATAGTAGATAAGACTTCTAGTACCAAGGTTTGATCTTGCCCAATCCTTTCAAGGTAACAATATTGGTCTTAGTCACATGGGTGTGTTTCTTAAAAGAATCTTCACAATCTTCCATCATCCAATATTGAGGAAAAACCAACCCAAAAGCTTCCATAACATCATGTGAAAGAAAACATGATTGCAAATTTGAAATAAAAAACTTAACTACCTATTTCACTTGATTTTTCATAATATTCACAAACTGAGCTTGCACTTCTTTGGTCACAAAACTACAACCCTTATTAATTGGTTTAAATGTTTCACCTAAATGTGTTATCCATTGCAATCAAAGGCTAAGTGTTTAATACATGTGTTCAAATTCAATATCCATCACATGATGAAAAGGTCCTAGGAAGAATCCACCAAAAACTTTAAGGAATAAAACACATCAAATTTGGATGAAATGTTAGGGTCAACAAAATGTGAAAATAAACATGCCTAACAAAGCTTGATTACTACCACATAATCAACAAGAAAGACATTTTGAACTTGGGCCAACTTCATCAATTGTTCAATTCCTCCAACAATGGTAGCAAGATTGCTAACCTATATAAGGTTTCAATATCACATAATAGCTCAAAATTCACCTTGGTAAAATTGTTGCTAGAAAATCTATAGTCATCTTCAAAACTAAAATGCAGTATTCATTCATCATGCACTTTGCAAGTTATAGCATAAGAATCCATCAAATTTTAACATTTTTCAACAACTTATTGCCCTAAGTTTCCATGATTTTGGTAAGCTTGTTAAATTTCAATTAATGCTTCTTAGGGCTTTTGTTGAAGTAGGCATATGGGGTTTGGAGCAAATTATCCAACCTACAAACCACGTTGAACTTAGTTGTTAGTTTCAACAACATTATTAGCAACATTGGCAATAACAATTTGCTAACCAAAACAACAACAAAAGTTAAAGTTGTTAAGTGGTTTCAAAGGTTTCAAAGGAGCCATGTTATAAAGTTTAAACTTTAGAGTACAAAATGAATGTCTAAAGAAAAATACTTATATGCAAAATTGCAAATACCAAAAAACAATTCATTAAAGCTTGCCAAAACCTATCAAATTTTGTGTGATGTGAACATAGGATTGAGGTGATAGTCAAAACTTGCACAATCTAACTATGTGGTAGGTTTGAGGTGAAAATTAAGCCAAGAACCTTTCAAACCTAAACCTTGTAAGTTGATTTAAAATTTTAAATATGTGACAACTTTAAGGTGACATCTAGGTTAGGAACCCTACAACCCTAAACCTTGCAAGTTTAAAAGAACATAGAAAATAAAAACAAGTTGAAAAGCCTTCAATGTTTTTCAAATGTTAAAGTCGTTCAGCAAAATTTGAACACAACCATGAGTAGAAAGCCATATGATGCAAAACTAATCATGAATTGTTTTATGAGAGGACACGATTCCTTGCCCATCAAGGCAAAGGGCAAAACCAATATTATTTTCATAACTTGTGTTTCGCTTTACTCCTTAGTGATTAATATGTAATTGTATCTCCTATAAAATTTATTATGAAAGCGCATTATGGTCTAGAAACCTCTATAAGAAAAAATAATAATATTAAGAAATAAGTACTAAGGAAAGAAAAACAAAATGGTTTTTATTCAATTATTTCTCAAATATAATTTTAGTTTGAATCCATTACACATAAACACTATAGAATGTTCAATTTAAAAATTACAAAAAAAAGCATGATATTAATGGATACATGATTGAAGACTCTAATAATTTAATTCCAACATGAGATGAAGAGAATGCCAATCACCAACCAAGCAAGGTCTATTTTGGGAATTGAAGATGTGCAAGTGATTAGTGAACTAAAGATGATTTTGCCAAAACCGTTAAAGAGGAAATGTAAAAGCAAACTAATTTGGATTGAACTAACCAAAATTTGGCAAAGTGACCATAATTTGGTCAAAGGGTTAACACCTACAAGGAACACATAAAGAAGTTGTTTTTGGAAAACTTTGATTGTTGATGAACTTTACATGTAAAGTGTAAAACTACTCTTCGTTAAAACTCAATATGGAGGTCACTTGTGAATTGAAACAACTAACAAATTAGTTGACAAGCTTGGAAATCATTGATCAACATTAACCCTACATAAAAAATATAAGACCCAAAAAAAATCTTGAAGTTCATAGTTGACAAATGTTTAAAAGAATTAATCTCAAACCTTAAACCTTCCAAGGAACATATAACACAAAAACAAATTTGAAATTTGAAAAATTGACTTAAACTTCAACTACAAATGTGCAAAACCATTCATTCACCTTAATGTTTCTAATAAAGGGCGTTGATTTATCACAATTCACAAATCACCTTGGTAACTAATCCTAAACCCCTAGAACCCAATGCCAACATGCACCTTTGCTTTCAAATTTGTTTGTTCCATGAAGGATCAAAATACATAGTGATTTTCCAAATTTGCTTGCTTTGTGGCTTTTTGAACTCCAAGATGAATGTTTTGCAAATGACAATGATACATTAAATGGTACATCAACAATAAAATTGCAATGTTCTTTTGTTGCCAACATTCAAAGCATGTCACACAACCACATTGTGATTGTACAACTTATAAGTTTGAAGTTACAACTCAAGTTACATTTCTAATAAATTCATAAAATCCTTATGCAAGACTTAGAAAAGGAGCAAGTGATCAATGTTGAAGGGGGGCAATGTGGTGTGGTGAGTTTTGAACGTGAGGGAATGTGAGATGGTGAGGAACATTCAACTTGGTGACGTGAATGAATGCGATGCATCCTATAGGCAATCCAATGATGATAAAACACTATAAGAAATCACGACTTTTTAGAAGGTTCATCTTGATCAAGGTGGTTGGATTGACTAAAAGGGTGTCCATCTTGACTACATGCTTGGGGCATGAAAGACCCATGGTTTTTTTGGTTGATAATTGTAACTGAAATGACCATTTTGACTATGCATCAATTTGGATATCTAATAAAATGGGACCTTGAAAGGAAAATGGCAATCAAAATGGCCATGGCCCAGTCAAATTGACCCCATTAAATTGCCACTATGGTATATTAGATCATGTGCTCAAGAGTAACCACGTCAACTTTTACTACCTTATCATATTGATTTTTTTTCAAAAACCTATAACTCACTTATAAGTTAAACGGACACTTCATTCTTACAAATTTGGTCCATGGATCTATTGAATGTCTCATAGGTAGCAAGGATTTTGCTTTGCTAAAATTGTGTTTTATGGGTTTAGGGTTTAATAATCTTGATTATAGACAATAATCTAGTAAATCGAACTTTAGAAAAATGGTTAATATACATTAGATATAAAATAATGGAAAGTGCATGAAATAACCATTGTCGAATGGAATCAACATCAGTGGGCACCACATGCATGAAAGAAAGGTGGAAATTTACATATTAAGGGCAAAATTTTATATAAATATGGAAATTGACACATTCATGTGAACAAAAGATCGTGAAAGGATCATTATAAAAAAAATTCTACACCAATTAGTGGATGTAATTTTTTTTGAAATATATTTTCCCACCAAAAATGTGGGATTTAGATTACTTGTTCCAATAGCCTATTGACCTTGATTATAAACACCAGACATGTAATGTACTTAATTATCACCTACACATGGAGGCTCAATTATTTTAGCTCAATTGTTTAAGTCTACAAATTGGATGTCACAACCAACTTGATGCTATGTAGATATCATCACACAAAATTGAACATGGAAAAACCAATTAACCCTTATAGTGACAACAACCACTCACATTCAAATTTTGATGAAAATGGCTTTTGTTCATTGATTTCATGATCCTCATGCTCAAAGGCTGCTATTACCTTGGCAGGTTGGACACTTGATTGAGTGATTTGTAAAAATGTTAAAAGTTTCAAAATAAACTTTTATTATTATTATTTATTTATTATTATTTATTATTTTGGTGGGGGAGAGAACAATTTTTTTGTGAAGCCAAATATTAAATGTGTCAAATTATCATTATTTTTTGTTCACTAGTAAATTTCTTCTTTTTTACTCCCCCCAAAAAAGAGAAAAATTCTGAAAAACTATTTTTATTTTTGTTTTTTTTGTGGAAAAATTTCACCACTTGGCAATGAAAAAAGGGGTCTCCAAAGAAGGCAAGGAAGGACTGTTTTTTTGGAAATTTTTGACCAAAGTCGCCATATTTCAAGGTAGAAAGTTCTCAATTGCCATATTTCGACATTTGCTTCTGACTTGTTTGTTAGGACACAGTGAGATTCCTAAAAAAAATTCCTTGTACTTAGGGCTCTGACCTGTAGCCAAATTTGGCTAGACTTTCTTGTAAATGAAAGGCCAGCCCACCTACCTCACAAATGATTTAATTTTAAAAAAAATTATAATAAATATTTTATTTAAAAACTAAAATAAAATATGTTGATAGGATGAACAATGTTTGGTGTTTACACACAATTCCATAACAAATCAAACACTACTATACTAATATATCATCCACAAATGGATGATCATCCAACATATGAGCAAAACCTATTGCTCTAATGGATTACCTAGTTACAAAGCTTCAAGAAAGCATTATGCTAAACCTACATGGATGATGAAAACTCACAAGTCTTTAGTTTGGAAGGCACATTATTACATACCTCCTTTTCCAAATCGGTCAGTAGGTTTTAAGAGAAAAAAGACAATAGAAAAGCAAGGTGTGAAAAAACCTTGGTTAAAAACCTGGTTCCAGTTCCAGTTCCAAATTCAGACCCAGTTCTAGTTTAGTTTTTATTAACTGGAACTGGTGGTTCTATCTAAGCCAAACTGGGTAATTGCCCAACACTGGTATTAGAGTTCCTTTATGGAAGGCACAAACAAATGGGCAGGCAAATGGGAAACTGTCAAAAGATCAATTGTCAAAGTACACACCGGATCTCCACAATCTTCTGGCTCCAAGCTGGCCTTACATGAAGAAAAAGGCTTATTTCTCTGTATATGGAAAGCAAACAGGATATTTTTCTGGCAAAATCTGTGTGATCCTCTTACCTCAAGCATGTGTGGGTGTGTGTGTGCGCATGCGTGAGTCTGTCTGCCGCATGGTTATGTTCAGCCCGTTAGAATCCCACAGCAACAATCTCTCACCCATAAGCTCCAAAAAAAATTTCAGGACAGCTTGTTATTGATTTCAAGAGCCCCAAGTTCAAATGGTGCAAACCACAGTAGTAAACCAACTTTGCCTATCAGATCCTCCAACATCATCTGAAACATATGACATTGGTGCAGTCAGTTGAAGATTCTGTGCCAGAAACTGACTGATTGGATTTTTAAAACATGAAGAAACACAAGAGAATTGAAAGAATTGCATGCATTTTCATTAGAGAAAGAAACAGAGATGTGACCCATGATGATCAAACAGTTGATCATCATGTGACTTATATACAGTGATGATCCCCACAGTGATCAGCTTCAAAATGGTCCATATGTACAAAATCTTATTACAAATTGTGACCATAAAGTTTGGCCGAAGTCTGCAAAACTCAGAGGACAATGTAATGGTGTGCTGCCAACAGTGTGGAAGCAAGAAGCTAGCAATGCTACATGACACAACTTAACAAAGAAAAAATCTTGTTGTTGTTGAAGACTCTCTTTCTATTCACAAGATTCTCTTGAAATAAGATTCTACATCCTTGCAGTGGGTTAGAAAACTAAACACTTTTTTCTGAAGAAATGATTTTCTGTAATAACTGCACTGGAAAACTCTACATCCTATTGTCTCTCAGCTTGACAAAGTCCTAAAGGTGTTCAATTCTTCTGATTAACACAAATTGTTGCTTGCAGTCTTTTCTGGAATTTGAGGTAAAATAAGTTCCAATCTAAGGTGCTCTGATTCAAAGTTATGTGCAGCATGACTCTCATTTATATGTCACAATAGATATGGCTGCTACTCTGGGCACTATATAGAAGCTTTTGCACTTCTGCTCCTGACTATGGGCTACAACCTATGTCAACCAAATTCCCATATAGGAGAGCCTTCACACTTTCTATCCTGACAATGGGCTATGTTGATTTTGCAAAAATCTACATTGACCAAATTCCCATATAGGAGCTTTCGCACTTTGTATCCTGACTATGGGTTATGTTAGATTTTGCAAAAACTTATGTTGACCAAATTCCTGTATAGGAGCTTTTGCAGTTTCTATCCTGACCATGGGCTACATCAATTTTGCAAAAACCTACGTCAACCAAATTTGCATTTGCCAGACAGATTTGAAGAATACATTCATATGATTGAAATAAGGAGCACAAGAAGTATAATATCCATTACCTCTACTGTTCTTTTTCCTCAGCAGCTCATCTTCTCCAGCTTCTTCTGGGCATCAATCATTCTCCTTTCAACCTCCCGAGTAGTCATGTGCACTGAATGCATACTGCTGCAGGACAGCAAACATGACCATCTCCACCAGACATAGAGAAAAAGGGTTTTGGTAATGCTTCTTCAATCGGATTGATTTCAAGCCACAATATATGAGATCTGTAGTGATCACACCTATATATGTTGATGCCAGCATTTGCAGGACCCACTCCCTGGAAAGGAAGCATGTGAAGCATGTTTCTCAGACCAAGAATTGACAGATTGCTTCCTTAAGCAATCTGTCAATGGGTCACAAAAGAATCTTCTATATGTAAACATCTAAAAGTCGCCAGGAAAATGGCAGGGCAACTGCACCATATCCTAGAGCAGACCGAGAAGGATTCCAAAGGAATGAAAGGAGTGAAGGAAGGATAACTAGAGCTGAAAACAGAGAAAACCTCAGAAAACCTCAGGAAAAAATACCTCAGATGATCACTGGGACAAAGACAGAGACAGGTTCTCAGCTGAAGGTCAAAACAGAACATGTTATCATAGCAATATTATAGTAGGTCACACATACAGCACATTGAAAGGAAGCTTTTAGCAAACCGTCCCAAGGTAAAGACCAAATAAAATCACAAGCACATTCAGAACCCTACTCATGGCTTGTGGAAATGAAGCAGAGACTCCACAGACAGAAGATAAAAACATCGCTTTTCTTTTGGCTTTCTCATTAGCAGTTTCCTCCTTACATTCCTTGTTCTTAGGGTTTTGCAATGCAGACCACAATGATGAGCTGAAGTCTCTGAACCATTTGGCTGTGATATTATTATGCCCAACAAAACCAAAAAGCGCGCACACACACACACACACACACACAAACAAATCATCAACAATACTCTTAAAGCAAAACCAAAAAAATGGAATTCTATCTGCCAAGTTGATCGAAAGTCCAAAAACACATGCAAAAGCCTCAAACCCTAATCCAGTTCTTCAGTCTTCTTCTTCTTCTCTTCTTTCTTCACAGGATCTTTGGTGCGGGACGAAGGAGCTCCCTCACTTCTTGACTTGTCTTCTTCCGCTTCTAGTGTCCATTTCAGGCATCTGCTTCATTTCAGCGGCAAGGAGGAGGAGGAGGAGGAGGAGGAGGAGGAGGAGGAGGAGACAGGGACAAAAGACAGAAGAGAGCGAGAGAGAGGGGCAAGCGGGGGAATAGTCTGATCGAGGGTAAGCAGTAGAAGAGAGACAAGATACAGTTCCACAGAGATTTGGAGAATGTGGTGAGAGCTATAACCGAAGAAGAACAAGAAGAAGATGCCGAAGCGCACCACGCATACTTACTCTAGCGAGGATGCGGCGCCGGATGGCCCCGAATCAGAACTGTTTGTCTATTACTGCAAACACTGTGGCGCTCATGTTCTCATCACAGGTACAATCTCCATTCTCTTCTCTTCTCTTCTCTTCTCATCTCCTCTGCCCCCCTGCCTCCCTTACTCCTTCACACATCTCTTCTCTTCTCTCTCTCTCATGTCCTGCAACAAATAGGCTCCTCTGTGGTATCATCATGCGTGCACCATCTTCTTTCATCATCATGATGCATGCTCCTCCATCTCTCTCTCTCTCTCTCGCATCCTTGTTATCACACTGCAGCATGCATGCCCTGGAGTTTTCGACTGCAATCTTTACTGAACAGAAGGGAGGGATATGCCAACCAAGGATGGGTGCAGTGCGATTGCATATTTGTTGAGAACAAGCCTTCAGTATTCTTCACCTGCTTTTTCTGTTTTCTGGTCTTGAGAGCTATTTCTAGCTGAATGTTTTCCATTCTGTATGTGATGAAGAATGAATTCTGGCTGAATTGCCGCTTCATCAGGCAGCAGTTTTGACTGTAGGTTGTAGGGTTTGTTGCAAGGGTACTGTTCTACCTCTCTAGACAGTGGTGATCCAGAGTTTTGATGGAAATAATGCTTTGCAGTATGAATCAATGGATGTAGCATACTGCAAGCAAGTACCATCTTGTGTTGTAGGGTTTTGTGGATGTGGCACATGTGTGACATTGAGATTTATGATGGGTTGTTCTGGGACTCCTTCTCCTTGGTGTTTTGTGGTTGAGGGTTCAACAAGCACCCCCCTTGGTAGTAGCGTACTGCTGCAATGCTGATGGATCTGAATTTCTTGTGACACTGCCGGTGGTGGAAATTGTTGTAGATACTCAGCTGCAGAAAATGCCAAAGAGGAAGACAGACAGAGCTTATGTGCTTGATCGGAAGAAGTATCTCACTCGCCTCAATGTTACTGACGCTGGCAAACAACTCTTGAAGAGGTCAGAAGATGGTGTCTCTGTTTGTCTCTTCCTCTTGGTTGCGGTGTCTCTGTTGTTTATGGAGATTTCTCTGCAATCTCATAGATATATCTTTGTTGTTCATCATGTTTGTAAAGAGATTCTTGGTTTAGAGTTGCAAAACTTTGTGAGTGGAGAATTCTTCTATGGGTACCAGGACATTTTTGTTCAAGGCTGGCTGCTGTAAAGGGAAATGATCATGTTAACAAAAGTTTCAGTCTCAGAGAAGCCTGCGACAGTGACCTCTCTGGAATAACATTCCTGGCGATTTCATTCATTGTGTATACAATCTAGAACCAGAGTGAGCAGGCTATTTTTCCCTTACTAGAAAAAGAATGGGGGTGCAGAGCTGAGGGCAAGGTGGAGAAACAGTACCGCATGAAGTGTGCAGGTTGTGGCCTTTTTGTTTGCTATCGCAGTGAGGAAGACTTGGAAGTTGCCCCCTACCTTTATGTGACAGATGGTGCCCTAAGCTCTGTTGCAGCAGAGACAAATCCTCAGGTGTTTAACACATTCCATGCTGTTTCTGATAGCTGTTTTTCATCTGTAAGTGCATGAGCAAGACATCACCCATGAAGAGATAAAAAAGAAGAATTTGGCACTGAAGTTTTACTTTAGGAAATCAGGTGGATGAAGTAGTGAGGGCCCTCAGAAGAAGACTTGTGTACTCTTGTTACCACAAAGTAGTCAAGGCTATGTCACTTGCAAATTCAGTTGGGTTACTGTTGAGCTTCAGGTCAGCATGTCATGCCCACAGATTTCTTTGTTGAGGTCATCCATCAGGTGTGCTCTAGGGTTTGTCAAGAGCCATTCAATCTTCTAGTCTTTCTAAGATTTGTCATCTTGCCAGAGTACACACTGTCAAGGAGTTGTTTACCTTTTGTGATGAGATGAATTTTTCCTGTTGTTGTTGGGAATTTCTGGTATATAGTAGACTTTTTGAGCATCTCTCTGTTTGATTGATGCATGTTGACATGCCTGCCAACTGAGGGACATCTGGGGTAACTGACTGGCAGGATGCACCAGTGCCACCATGCATATCACAGATGGAGGGAGGTCTGGTACAGGTGGCTATTGAAGTTGAAGATCGTGCTCAGCGCTCTGCCATCACTCGTCTGTTCCTTACTGTTCATGCTGCTTACTTGACAATCTGAATAGCAGTTTTCACATCCTTTAGGGTTCCCTTCTTGACTGTAGAGCAATATATTCTGCATGAATATTTTGGGAGCTGAACAAGAGGAGAGATTTCTTCTGGGTTATTCAGCTGCTCAATGTTGTTTGGAATGGTGGCTATTTTTTTGCCTTGTGTGTTTTTTGGAAGTCTCATTGAGGAAAATGGCAAATGGCAGGTGTAAATGCAGATGATGTTCGTGTAACAGTAGCAGCACCAGCTGCACGGGGGGAAGCTAACAATGAACTCCTTGAGTTCATGGGCAAGGTGTGTGTTGTTGGGTTCTCACCTTTCTATAGGTGAGATGTATCCTTGTTCTACATGACTTACTGCATTTTCCAAAGCATCATCCACCACCATCACACGACTTTCAGCAAGTGAGAGCATTCAAATAGGGTCAGTCCCATTAGCTATGTGCTGCAGCAGTTTTTTTTTCCTGCAATTGATTGAGCCCCTTTTTTGTCGGTTCTGTTTACAGGTGTTGGGATTAAGATTGACACAAATGACTCTACAACGTGGCTGGAACAACAAATCAAAGCTCCTTGTGGTGAGAACTTTGTGTCCAACCTATTCCACTTCTGTTGCAGTTTTTGTGGCACTGGCTCTTCTTTTCATCAAAAGAAGCTATGGAGATCCCTGTTTGATGTTGTCAGGAAATTGAGAGATCTAATGGCAAAGAAGGTATATGGATTGATGAATTGCAGATTGTGGATTGACTTCATTGGTTGTGGGTTTTATGTTGGACTCAGGTTGAAGATCTAAGTGTCCGAGAAGTCTATGAAAAGCTTCTCACTGCAGTACAGCCATGACTTCCTAGACTCAATAGCTTGAAGATCCAAGTATCCAGAAGTTGTGAGGTGAAGCCACGGCATTATTTAGCTTACAAGTTTTATTTCATTTACTAGAGCTGTTAGATTAGAGTGTTGCAGGGTAGGCAGATGCAACAAAGCCTCAATTGGAGGGAGTAGAGAGAATTTTATGCAGCAAAAAAGTTTTCTTTTTTCTAGTTGTGACCATTTCTTGTATCTGGAGATAGAGGAGCTGAATGTCAACAGATTCCTTCTGCTTTCCCTGGAAATTGGGTGGGTTTAGGGGAGATTATTGTTGTTGTGTTGGGAAGAAACTTGACCCACTGGCAGAGACATCAGTTTGTCAAGAACTGAATATACCGCATATGAAAGTTCCAACGGGTTTCTGCACGAAAGATTTAGGCAGGATACCATGGTTATTGTATGTAGGAATTTGTGCATGAATTGCTGCTAGGAATCCAAGACATTCATGCTTGAAAATCAAGGCATGCACACCAAAGATCTGGTGAGTTTGTTGTTGTAGTTGTTAGGAGAAATGAGGACACAGGTTTGCAGCAACATTTGCACAACACTGAAGCATATTTACTTATGCCTGCAAGCATGTGTCTGCATGCTTGGGGATGATTCCAGATGTCTGCAGGAGCTGAATGGGTCATGATCAAGAAGACAAGAAGTGCAATAAAACCCTGACACTAGTGCCTTCCTGTCCTGTGTTTGTAGATGACCTTATTGCTTGCTACAGCTGCAAGAAACACATACAGATGATACAAAATGACAACATCAGTTGTGGAAAAGAAGAACATGATGTCATGGACTTGAAATGAGCTTTCCACTTACCTCTGAACACCATCTTTGTCATCCTCATCTTTTGTCGCAGCTCTTACCAAGTGCAGGATTGTGGATTAAGATTGTGGATTTTCCATTTGCATTTGCTTCTGGCATTTGTTTTGTTCAGAAAAAAAGAAAGAAAGGAGGAGGAGAAGGATCTGTACCAAAGTACAGGAGAGATGCTGATGATACAAGACAATCTGCATGCAAAAAAATATGCTGAGAATAATCTTCACTTGAGTTTCCAAAACAGTAGAGAAGAGTAGACAATTGAGGAGAGAAGAGAAGAGCAGACGGAGAGAAAGACACAAGAGACGCAGATTGTGACGACACACAGAGAGAGACAGAGAGAGGTAGAGTGGCTATGGCTATGGCTGCCGCAGAGGAGAGCTTTGTTGAGCGAGGTTTGTTCGGTGGAGCTATCACTTGTTGCATCCCTGCAAACTTCTATGTAAGCTTTCCATCTCTCTCTCTTCATCCTCCATCGCTTTTATTCCTTGTTGTTCCGAGTCTTCTTGTTCGCTGTGATGCCCGGCACTTGTTCTTCTGCCTTTCATGAGCGCCAGTAAAAGGAACGCGACGAGGCTGGGCTCTGTGAAGCAAAGCTCATTCAAGACCTTACTTGGCTTGGTTTGCAATGAAGACAGGAAGAAAGAAAAAGAAAGAAAGAAAGAGAAAATTCTGAGAGTTGAATGTGCTTGTGTTGTGCAGGATGTGAGCAACATCAGAGAAGTTCCAAACAATCAGGTGTGTGTGAATTTCATTTGTGTGTCTCTGAAGCAATTTCTTCTTCGTCTTGATCATGATATTGATGCATTCTCTCTCTCTCTCTCTCTCTAGAAAAAAGACCTTGAAAACCTTGATGCTTCTATGTAGAAGAAAAACTTTGAAAGCCTTGATGATTCTCTGTAGAAGAAAGACCTTGAAAAGCAAGACCTTGGAAACCTTGATGACTCTCTGTCGAAGAAAGACCTTGAAAACCTTGGTGATGATTCTCTGTAGGAGAAAGACCTTGAAAAGCTTGGAAATCAACCAACCTTGAGGTGCAGCAAAACATACCTACCTTGCTTGGTTCCCTTTCATGCAATGTGCAGGAAGCATTTGTAGATCCAAATCGTGATGAGAGCATCATCATGGAGCTTCTGGAATTCAAGACGGATGTTGTAGATGAAAGAAGCTCACTCTGGTTCTTGCAAGACCTTGCCATTGAGCAGGGATCAGAGCAAACCCTGGTATGTCAATAGTTTCCTCAATCCACAATTTCTCTGTCTCTGTCTGTCTGTCTGTCTGTCTGTCTCACACACACCCACACATACTCCACAAATAAGTCTCGGGACATACAATCTGGCCATCTGTGGTGGTGGTGGTGGTTCAATACAGTAGGAGAGGTTTTCTCAAAAACTTATGAGATTCAATACAGCAGGTTGTGGAACGGGAGAATGGCATAGGCACCGCTGATGTCCCAAACTTGGAAGCTTCTATACCTGTCAACGTCACAGTTGGTACTCTTGTAAGTGCTTCCCATTCACAGCTGTTTGCACACTCTTCTCCAAATATTCTGTTTCCTCGTTAGAGTATTTGCCTGTCTCTATGGAACAATGTGACCCTGGTAACTGTAGCAGCATTTGTTTGTGTGTGTGTGTCTTTGTCTGTGCATTTTAGGCTGATGAGGAAGAGAATTACCATTCAATGCAGTGATGCTTAGGGGGTAATTCCTTCTCTGAGGAGAATTATTGCTTTAGATGCATTTGAATCAGTAGAACACCAGAAATCAGTTTTGTCTCAGCATCAGCATTGAAGGCAAGATGGAAGGTTGATTGTTGCTGCACTGGGGATGATGATCCTTAGGCAGTTGCAAAGGCACGGCAGGGTGATGATGCTCGCAATCTTGTGCGGGTACGATGTATTCCACTCAAATATCATGTGCTTTTGTTAGCTCTTGGTTCTGCTTGAGGAAAACTTCTTGTGCTTTGCTGAGCCCTGTACATTTGTTTCCTTTTCAACAGTTGACTACAGGATGATGCCATTGGCTTGAGACAAGCCCTTGTTAAACTTACCAGTGGAGTCCTTTTTCTTTTGTTTAAACTGGTGAAGCATATGTCCTAGTGTCAAGAGCTAATGTTGTTATCTTCACTAACTTCAGGTTCATTTGGCAAATATTCGGTTACGAGGTGTAGAAACAGATGTTCTCATCACAGTCTATGAACCTTTGATCATCAAGTGAGTCCAACTCTCCTTTAGGGTCATTTGGAAATTATCCCTGTTTCTTGCTGCCCAAACAAATCTGAATTTTTGTGTGCCTGTACAAGCAGAATCTTGCCTGTGAACTATTTGATTTTGGTAAATGTTTAAAAAGTTTTTACCAAAGTGCAAATAAATCAAACTTTCCTTTGTCAGATTTCTTACTCAGAAAAAGATGTTGGTAGTGGCGTTCCTAATGAGAAGTATCAGTCATGTGCAAATGAATAAAGATTTGAAAAAGCAATGGGATAAGCTGTAGAGATTCAGCAACACAAGAGCCTACCTAGTAGTTTTTGAAAGGTGTAGTGAGTGAACTGCTTTGCTATGTTTCACAGATGGGTGGTATTGTAGTCTCTTAGTTTTCCCAGTAGTGCCTGTAACACATGGAGAAATCAGTTGAATTGATTGTTTTGTGCTCCAAAGATTTGGGATTAACAAAATCAAACAAGGAATTTTGCAGTGATGAAGTAATGTCAATGGTCCAGCTGATTGCATGGTTCATGGGGTGGGACCAGTGAGCGGAGTCAAAGTGCTGCAGTAGTGGGGGCTGGAACAACAGTGCCTGCAGCCTTGGCAGGCTGCATGGCTGCACCTGATGTCCTCAAACTCGTTCTCTCCACATTCAGGATACGTGACTGGAGCCTTTTTGGGTATGCTGACAAACGATCAGCACTACTTCTTGTCCCTTGATGCACACCTGTGAACAGGCAATTAGCAGATCATGCATTCTGCATCACACTAGCATATCATTATACAATGTGTGTTGTTGTATATGCCTTTTGATTGTTTCGGTAGTAACACCTATTATTGCCTGTCTTCTTTGGAGTACTTTTTTGCCAGATAGTTGTGATATGCAACCCCTGTGAACTTGAAATCCAGTTGATTCTGTGCCTAGGTGTTTTCGTTGAGTTTGTCAAATGTTACAGCAGAACTGTTAATTTTGTGATTGAACCCAGAGCACATGGCTGTCCAATCAACACCCATTGGCTACAACCTCAGATATGTGGAGGGGAAGCAACTGATGATGTAAGGGGCTTTATCAGCTTTGAGCTTCTGCCATAAGGGCAGTAGCCTGAGCAGAAAACTGGTAAAGTTTGTGCATGGGTTTCTTACCATGTAAAGCGCTTTCTGAGAGAAAGTCTGTCCAAGTAAAGCTGCATATGGGACCATGTGTGTTACTCTCATGTGGGAGTTTCTTACCCAGTGTAAAGCACTTGCAAAAGAAAGGGGTTTCTTATGCTGTGCAGAAAATGTTCATCCCCACCAACCTGTTAGGGGAGTTTCACAAAATGTAACCAGTTTTCCAGTCTATTCCTTTTTGTGTTTTTTCCCAGGTAAGTGGGTGGTGATGTGGTGACCTGCTTGTGGTTCTACTGTAATTTCTTCAGCAAATTAGAATACTGTGAATCACACATAATACATATTGTGAATAAGCAACTGAGATACCATGTATGCTCTGGAACAGGCCTCCTGGAGCAGAGTGAACCAACAGCCAGCAGTACACCAATGAGGGATGGATGGTGGGTGGACAGGAAACACTTTTCCATTGGGTTCCAGTTCCCTAGCTAACCACTATGGGTAGCTCAGGTTCTGTTTTTACTACCTACCTACCAAGGACCTACTAATCCTTGTTTGTATATGTACTGACCATTTACTTCCCTAGTAACCAACTATCATCCGACCTACCTACCTACATACAGGGCCTGTTCTGTAAAGGATAAATTACCAAGTTGGAACCCGACATCAACTTGGTTGGGGTTCATCCACAACTGAGTCATAACAGACTTCGAATGGATGGTGCTTGGGTGCTGGTTGGTTCACTCTGGTCACTCTGGTAGACCATTTCATCACTTCACAGAATGTGGCTTGTCCTAAACGGGCTTGTCCTAACAAGCTTGTCATGTTCCTAAGTGGAACTGGTCCAACTATAGTACATACAGGCTGAACCAGTACCTTCACTGGTACCTTCACCTACTTTTGTAAGGCCACCTGGGATATGCTAGATTTGAGCTCAGAGACCCTGATCAACATGATAGTTTTTATTTGTGTTGTGTGCTTTATGTTCACCTCAGATTTCTAATTGTTACATTACATCAGTTTTTCGTATTGTGTGCTTTATGTTTACCTCAGATTCCTACTAGTTTTTGCCAGTTCTTCCTTTTTAAGAGAACCTCTAGTCTCAATTTTAACTTTGTTTTTTTGGTTTAGGTTCTATGGGTGTGGGCTTGAGCTGAGCTCTTAAAGTTTCTGAACCCTATAGTTTCAAAATTGAAGCTCGCTTACTGCCTGCCAAAATTGAACTTGTGATTGGGAGTTTTTTTTAATCATGGTTCCAATTTTGGTTTTTTTCCAAAGTTTGTTCAATGATTTGATTCTTGTGTTGGTACCACCAAAATGGTGATACTTCCAAGTCCAAGTCACAAGAACAAGAACTTGAAACCTTGGAACCTATCAACATTGGTAACTTACCTATCATTCATGTCTAGTGTTAAATAAATCCCAAAATTGTGGGTTATGAAATGTTGAAAATCTTGACCTTGTAGTGATAAGGTGAAATAATTACTTGCCAATTGTTAGGTTATGAACACAAGTCACAAGCTTATAAACATAATCATTGATTTCTTGTACATTTATTCATGCCCTCTAACAAATTTGAGGAAAAAATGATCCCATGCTCCAAACCCCAACACCTTGTATTGATATTCTCATGCCCTAAAAAGAATCATCTTAACAATGCACTAGGGGAAAATTCAAATTCATGTGTATTTTGTATATGTTTCATGTCCTCAAACTTGAAGAATAGGGTGCAATCTCACAAGATTTCTTCTCCCACTCCTTGGGATATTCAATGAAGTCGCTTATACTTGCGGTGTGACAATAATATGTTTCTTAGGTTATTATATGTGTTTGGTTTGGTGTTTTGCAATAGGGTGATGTGTTTATGTTTGAATCTATCAAATAAATATTTACAAAAAAATATTTAAAATTATATTTAATTCAAAATGTTTTGGAAAAGTTGAATTTTTTTGCATTATATTACTTGTGAGATGGTGAATTGGTGTGGTGTTGTCAAAACATGTGCAAATATAAACATCAATGTGTTTGTCTTTCTGAATGTTATGTTTACATTTGCATGTGTACACATGGTGTTGGCGTTTTCACAAGTATTGTTTGTTTTCTCCTTTTGACCTTATTGATTCCAATGTGGAGATGGATGCCTTTTAGTGAAAGTGTCAACAATGAACGTGTTTGGGGAGTGTAACTTTTTGTTTGGATATATAGATTATGCATCATTGTTTTACAAATGATCAAATAATTGTTTTGCTTATTCATTTGTTAATTCTAACCATGTCGAAATGTTATGCTGAACTCAATAAGGAAAACACACTAGTTTTGTTAATTATTCACATAATTTGATTTTCCATAAATTTGCAACAAAATCTCTTGTAAACAACACAATCTCGAATGTATATAGTCAACTAAAAAGAACTTAAAGCAATAACTTCAAATAATGTTTTTTGCACAATGAAACCACACTAAATAAAAGCGATACAATTTCCAATGCACAAGCCTTGAAGGATTATCAAAGTTAAAAAACATGTACTTGCATGTTTAGAATACTATAAATTACTTAAAACACGTAACCAAAAATAAAATAAAATCTAACAAATTATGTCTGTTTGAGAATGCAAAAATATTTATGTCAAATGAATATTTTTTGTTCATATATATGTTTCTTTTCAATGCATTTCATGCCTTAACAAACAATAATATTATATTAACAACAATTATTGTTCATCATTCTTTTTTTTAATACAAAATTAATATCTAATGATTCCAAAATTGAGCTTATTGAAAATAATTGAATAAATATTATTTAGAATTTGATTATCATGTATCCCATGTTGCACATCATTGACACAAGTTGAATGTTGTTAACTATTTTTATACATCATTGAAATTTTAATACAAATTTAGTATCCAACGATTTTGAACCTGAGTTTATTGATAATAATTAAATAAACCGTTACTTAAATTTAGTTATCATGTATTCCATTTTGCATATTGCTAATACAAATTGAATGTTGTAAATTATTTATGTAAATAATTATTATTTAAATAAAAAATTAGTATCTAATGATTTCAAAATGGAGTTTATTGATAATAATTGAAAGAATGTTATTTTAAATTTGACTATCATGTGTTTCATGTTGCATATCAGTAACACAAGTTACATATTGTAAATGATTTTTGTAATATTTTTGGATCATACAATATTGCATTAAGAAAACATGAATTTCATTATAAAAATATCATAGAATGAGAGGTTTGTGAACAATTTTATAAACCTCCAATGAGAAAATGTTAATATCAAAACATTTTATTAATCATGCTTTCTTTTGAATCTATTTCATGAAAAGAAAAAACACATTAATAAATAATCTACCAACAAAAAAATGTTCTTATAAATGACATTGTGCTAGTTATTGCTTCTATTTCAAAAGTAATCAATCGAAACAACATGCACAAAAATAAGCACATTGACTTAACTTTCCAAAAGCCCCCTCTCTTGTGTTTAGATATTTTGCTCTACAAGTAGTTTCTCAAATTGTGCTGATCTATTGCACATCTTTTTATTGTAGCCTTTTGTTATGATTAAAAACTAAAACCATGTACATTGTGGTTATGAACTATCTACACCCAATAAGAGTATTAGCTCAACATTGGATCCATAAATAAAGAAACACAAACATGCAAAATTATGAAAGAAACATGATTTTCATTTCCCCCCTCCCAAAACTTAGTCTTGGTTAATATAGTTTTCTCATGATGCAAAACAAAATCATAAAATTGAAGAATATTTAACCATTGGAGGCAATTGCAAGCTAACATAGACCCAAAAACAATAAGAAGACTGTTTTTAGTAGTACGAAGATGATTGTTTGTAATTTCTCAATGGGTAAATAGCAAGCAAATTTTAAACGTGGTTATAATTTAAATAAAAACACCATGCAATATGTGTAAAATGAACTTGTAATTTTGCATTCTCCATAGAAGGAAGTAACATAACTTTAAAGAACATATTTAGGACAATCAATTCTACGAAAGTTTATGTGCTTGTAATTTGTACAATGATAACAAGTCATCAATTCTTTATGACGAGAGCAAGTAGATTTTCACTTGTAGATTTTTATAACTTTAATTTCTCATTTTAAAAAAAAGGGAAAATATAGAATAATCTTGTTACCTCTAGCAATTATTTGTCTATTGATTTTGAAAAAACCCATCTTCCAAAAGATCCACTTTCATCACCTTTGCTATGCTTGGCTTTGACAACTATGACTCATGAGCAAAGATAATCTTTTTTTGACAAAACCTTTTTTGAAATACTCTAACCTTCCAATAGAGAAACACAAATCATTACACTTGACACTAAAATGAAATGAATGTACATAACCTTATTGTTTCTCTAACAATCATACATGCTTTTCCCATTCCTCCTTGTCACTTTTTGTTTACTACATGCAATTGTTGTGACCATGCCCAACGTTTATGCAATCCTTAAAACCACTAGTAAAAAATTTATTGAAAACATGAAATTGCCAAGTCCACCAACAATCCACCTTAAAGTTTCTCAAGATCTCTATCTATCGTGTCTCATAATTGCATCGTGAAAAATGCCAAATTTTGTCTTTCTATCTTTTTCTACCAACACAAAAATTGCAAAACGCATTGATCTAGACTCATGTCTAAAGCTTCCACGCTAGACATGGAGAAAGAAACACCTTGTAAAAAAACTTCAATGTTGGTGCCTCAATTCCTTGTTTGATGAATGTTTCAAAAAAAAAAAATTAGAAAAAAAAATTAGAAAAATCATCCAAAAACCTCCACATTACCAAACAACTTATAGAATAGAGATTGTGAGAAAAAAATTTGCTTGCAAAGGTTGCTCCAAAGTTTGTTGTTTCTTTCTTTTTGGCTTGTATGGTATTATATAATTCTCACCAAACCTTGTTGAATCTCACAAGCTTTGCAAATGGTTTTTTTTTAGTTGTATCCCTATTCAATTTCAATGGAAGTTTTAATACATAGTTGTTTGCAAAATTTGCCAATTGTGTAAATAAATAGTTTTCTCATCCTTTTTTCAACTGTTAAAAATGTAACTATTGCCTTTTCAAAGGTGGCCACCTCCTCACCATGTGGGTCTTTTCCACTTGAGCTATTGATTGCCTTGATATAGAAGAAAAGTTTTTGAATATTCTATTCTTGAACCGGAGTTTTTATATAAATTATTTATTTAATTTATTTTTATTCAATTTTATGGTGCAGGTTAGGAAGGAAAATAAATTTTTTTTGGGTGATCATCCACAAGAAATTAGCCAAATTTGGCTACAAGTTAGACAGGAAAGTAGAAAAAATTAAAAAATCTAGTGATATTTTGGCGTGAACCTTATCGTCTAAATATGGAAATTAAACAATAAATTCCTTGCAATCTATTGACTTGGGCAAAAAAACATTCACAAAAATCCTTTGTATGAGTTGCATTAAAATTCGCCAAAAAGAAACAATGCCTCAAACCATTAAATTCCTTATTACCTTTTGAGAATGCCATTGCTGAACTTTGAGTTTAATCATGAATGCATTCATAGTTGTAGAATGTGCACAATCCATAACCACCAAGCTTGATTAACATTACTTAAACAAAATAACCAAAGGGCCAATCAAGGACACAAACATATAACATCAAAATGCTAATCTAGGAAACAAATATATAACATCAAAATGCTAATCCAGGAAATAAATAATTCTTTGCTTGTTAATGCTGTTTCATGAAGTGATCTTTTTTAGGGGAAAATTTCCGCTAGTTTTTGAACATGCAAAACATGATTTCAACTTATACACCATAACAACTTACACCTTTCAACTTAATGCCCATTTGTTATGGCATTAACAATTGGGCTTTGTCTATTGCTAGTACTTACAGCACACTATTGGGTCAATCACAGAAGATTTGGGAAGCCACCACCTTGACTGCAATTCTCAGTTGAATAGTGCAGATCTTGTTCAGTTTCACAAAATGAATCTTAAGAGCTACAATGAAAGAAAGCTACATGTCAGAAAACATGTGCAGTCAGTTGAGCATTTTTGACAGTTGAAACGTCAACGCCCCCATCTACACTGTCTTTTCCATGTTACTTTGCATGCAGGATATGAAAGGGACAAAAATATAAGAGAGAAAATGTTGAATGATGGGAGTGGAAATCAAACTTGATGGTCTTCAATAGGGGTGTGTCTGTTGCTCCCATTGTTCGACCTTCCTGCCATAAACAGTTCACCTAGCATCTTCTCCACCATTTCTGGGGAGTACTTCACATATTTATTGGGGAAGGAAGACTGGCTATCTAAAAAGGATCCAAAGTTCTGAAGGTAGCTTCTATACGCAGGAACCACAGCCTGTACAACAGATACCTGTGCCCCAACTCTTAAGTCTTCCTCTGCTATGATCCACTTTGACTGAGTCAGGCGGGCCTCCTCAAATGAGGCTGCAAATGATCTGAGGCGTTGCCGTACCAACTCACGTGCTGCTGATCTTCCACCTGAAGACAATGATAGTCCGTCTCGGCTAAGATGAACCAGTACGGGTTTCCAGGCTTCCTTCTGAAACCTGAGGGCATGTTTCTCCACCTGGAAGTACACAAAATGGTCAACACAGGCTGATGTATGAGAAGCTGAGATGAACCTAAAGATACATTTTGTCAGACCAGACACAGGATATCACAATCAACAAGATCTTCTTCACTAGAGTAAGAGACCCTCTATGCCGATGCAGTTCCGTATCCAAGTATGGTGGTGGTCTGAGAGTCATAAACCACTTCAGATATGCATCATTTGTGTCTCTGTCATTTAACCCCTTCCTGACTCCTATCATACCCAGATGGAAATCAAGGAGGGCCTGCCCTTCAGACACACATCTCTCCCTCTCTCCCTCCCTCTCTCTCTGTTGTAATCTTAAGTAACACAAGAAGACAGTCACTTTGTCCCAGGACCATAATGCTTTACCTTCTGGCGAAGGTTTGAAAGCCAGAACTCGCCTAAGAGTGGTCCAAGCTCACTCGTTTTGGCTCGGTTGCAAATGTAGTAAAGATTATTCATCATGAAGATGTGTCGCAAGGCAGTGTTGGAATGCTCCTTAGACCGGGACTCCACCTGCTGCTCAAGTGCTTGCATGAACTGCAGAATCCACATAGATAGATCCATCTCCTGGGGCTGGTCCTCACTCCGCCAGCTGTGTTCAATTCTCAAAACCTTGTTGATTGGGCTTGAGTATTCCTGTACCAGATACTTTAAGTAATTCACCACATAGCTGGAGAGTTGTGTAACCCCACCATCAAAAGCAAGAGGGTAGTTTTGAACCTCAATCCACCTGGCTATTTCCTGAAATGTTTTCGAAGCTCCATAAACAACCTGCAATTAGAATCAATAAGATTAGTGAATGTTCCATGAAATCCTAATTTGCAGCCATCTTGTCAACAGCTAAGAGTCCATCTATGAGATTGCAGAGAAATTTCCACAACATTGCTTTGAAGCCAACATGACAATAAATGCGGTCATAACCTTCTGAGAGTTGCTTACAAAGTGTCAGACCTTCACATTCAACACAAATAGCAGTGAGCAACTGCTATGACTACCCACTGACCTCATCAGCTGCTGAAAATGGCTGTAGATAATTGTACAATAATCTGCCTGAAATAGCTAACTACAAACAAGCTTTTCATGCAGATGACGATTTATCCTCTGCACAGTGTGACATGTTTTCCTTTCCCATCTGACAGCAAGTTTTCAAGTCTGAATCAAAGAAGCCTGATGTTGAATTTGCTGACCAATTGTGCTAAAATACAGTAAAATTCACACCTGCTTCTGAAGTTCTCGATACCGGGAGCGAATACCGTCCATCTCTCCGTCAAACACGCGCAGTATACTTTTTGCGCATTTCTCCATGGCATCAAACATGTCAAGTAACCCACACAATTTTTCTGGGGCACGTTCACTACATGCAACAGCCTCCCCAAACTGCAAGAAAGCTATCATTCCAGCATGGGCCACCTTGCCCACGCACTCTGCCCACACAGGTTGACCCAGATCCTTGAACACTTGACATGCCAGTCGCCTTTCTCCAGCATACAACACCTTCACAGCTACCTCAAGATGCTGCATCCAGAACCCTATCATATTCTGCAGTTCTTCTGACTCAACTCTATCAACTAGTTCAGGTGTTGAGTTCTTCAGATATTGCACCTGCAGGGCCTGCAATTGTATGAAAGATTTCCACAAACAGCATCAGAAGTGTGAGGCATTGCACTCTTCTCATCAGAAGTAGGAGGCATTGCAATCTTATTCATCAGAAGTGCAAGGCATTGCACTTTTCTGCATCGGACGTAGTAGGCATTGCACTGTTATGTATCAGAAAAGAGAATTGTGCTCTTTGCCATCAGACATGAGCATTGCAGTCTTCTGCATCAGAAGTGAGAATTGCAGTCTTCTGCATCAGAAATGGGCATTGTGCTCTTCTGCATCAGTCATTACAAGCAACAAAAGCAGTCCATCAATTGGGTAACCCTATAATTTGCTTGCCATGATGAGCAAATGGGAAAAAAGCACACCTGCAAGCTCAACCTGACGAGACTGCTTCGAGTCTCTTGATACATTTGCAAGCAAGCTCGATGCTGGTGACTTTTGCTGTCTGCTGCCACTCTTTCCAGAATAGCATGAAGCTTTTGCATCACGTCAGGTGCAAAAGATGGCTGCAAATCCTTGTCAGTGGTAGTGGTGGAGGAAGAATCATCTGCTATGGTGGTTGTCTCTTCTGATGGCATAATTGCAGGTAGCCACATTACCACACCATGCTCTCCCACAAGACGCTTGAATTCTCCCTCCAACTGCCTTAATGCCATGTCCAACAATCCACCATCCAGCTCTGAACATGTTGTCCCATCTGTTCCAGCAGCTTGGCACACACATTCTCTCTCGCCCTCTCTCAGAAACTCAATGTACCATTGCTGAGAGAGAAGGCAACCATACTTGCAACTTTTCTAACTCCACAAGAAAAGAAAGGAAAACAATCAGGGATCGAAGGAGAGGATTGAAAGTGCGCACCTCCCTGCAAGCTGACAAGAGATTGTTGGAGATGGTGCAAGTGGTGAGAGTTTGTGTTGGAGCTTGCATCCAGCTCCAGATGCTGCACCGCCTCTTCCAAGCATCTCACACCGACGGTGTACTTGTGCTTCAGATAGTCTCTGGCTTCTTCCAGCTGCATCACGGCTGCTAAGTAGCCGTCGAAATCCTCCTGTGGCTCCTTGCTCAGAATCCTCTCCAAGCCGTGCATCACGTTGAACATCTTGAGCAATGAAGTGGCGGCCGTCATTGCCCGCTCGATTCTGCTGGACATTCCTCCCGTTGCATCTGCTTGCAGCTGTAAAGGTGCCAACGCCCGCTCCAGAGGAGCGTGACGCTGTCTCAGCATGCGGAGTCGATTCTCCCAGCCGTTTATCTGCGTGCCTAACTCCTGTGTCGTCTCCACCGCCTTGTGGAGCTTCTGGCGCGCTGCCAGCAGACATTCGAGTTCGGTCTTGATCGACCATGTTGCTCCTCCTCCTCCACCATAGCTGCTTCTCGACTGCAATGCCATTTGCAACGCTCGTGCACTCTCGAGCCCCATCTTCGAGGCTTTCTCGACCTCCCTCCTATTGTCCACTCGCTCATCCCTTGTCCTCCCCGCACCCTTTCTCCTCTACACCTACTGCAAGTTCACGTCCTTCTCTCTTCCTACTTGCAGTTCTTCCCTTTCTGGTCTCCTTCTCCTACCGCAATGCCCCCGGTTTCTGCTGAAGAACGTTGTCCAAGGCTCTAATTCCCGGCTCTAGAACTTCTGTCCTTCCGAGGCAAGCTCTAGTTATGTCCACCCGAGGATATGGAGACAAGCTCAACAGCCATCGCCTGTGAACAACCTCTGCAGTAAAAGCTCATGAGCTCGTCCGTTCCACTCCGCATCCTGTTTCATTACGAAACTCCCCTGCAACAACAATGCCGCACGCCAAAAAAACAAAGAAAGAAAATAGAGGAAAACTACAGATCAAGTCCGCGAACAACAGCTGCACAATATCGCAACAAACGGACACGCTCATGATCAACAAACACCAGAAAACATAGAGAAAAAAGCTAGAAAAACTGCAGCAACTCGTTAACAAAAAGAAGGCTACAACAAATAAACACAAGACACTTACGAGGTGACGTTCGGGAAGAAGCGATACTAACATCTTAACCGGCGTTACCACGATGCCGAGGGATCCACAGAGATGAAAGTCCTGTGAGTCGGGAGCAAAACAGAAAAAAAGCGAGAAGACGAGAGCAAGAAGATAGAAGAGAGATTCAGCTCAGCATTGTCGAAAACAGCTAGCACACAAGGCAGAGTTGCTGCAGGAGAGAGATTCAGGAAGTACAAGAATCATTCAAGACAAACATTTTTTTTTTTGTTTCTCTCTTTTGTTTCTATACCGGAACTGCCAAAGATTGCAATGCAATGTGGGAAGAGAGGAAGAAGGAAGCAAGCGAGCGAGCTAGCGCACCACGGAGAGAGAGAGAGAGAAACGAACACAGGGAAACAGCAGCAGCAACAGTTGCTGTTGATGCAGCAGCAGAGCTCTGCAATCGCTGGCGATGGCGGCACCGCGGTCGGTCTGAAGGACCGCGCGGTGTGTGTCCTACGGCCCGGGTATCTGTCGTACACGTACGGAGAAGCGACCAACGGGCACACACACACTTGGGAGGGAGCTTCTATTATTTAGAAGCTGGTCGAGTCGAAGTGCCATATTCAGGTGCCGATAATTTGGGTACCTCGTCACTCAGATTCATCACCTGCGACACTTGATTTACTCACCGACTTGAGAAAATTCTGGCCATGGGATTGTATATGAGGTGTGGAAATTGAGGAGTGGTAATAGATGAGGTGTGAAAATGAGGTGCGAAATGACGTGTGTAAAGCATGCGTGCTAATGAATGAGGTGCGGACATGAGGTGCTTTTAGTTTACGGGTCGGTACGTTGTCACGTGATAACAAGTCGGCCCCTAAATTTAGGACCTGATTCTGTTTGTATTTTTTTTCTGTTTTTTTGGGTGGGTGGGGGGGAGGGGGGGGGCGTAGGATTAAATTGGGATTGGTGGGGAGGGTAGAGATTTTAGGGGGAAGGGGAGGAGATTAGAGAGATTTTTAAGGTGAGGGGATTTTCAATCCACTATAACCATTATTTTCCCCCTTAGGTCTCCATTCTTTTGACCCAATTATGGTTGGCTACATTTTTGATACAAACAAAAATAAAATTAGAGTTGTTGAAAAAATATTAAATATTGGGAATGACCAAATTTGGAAACTACTCTTTTTTATGGGTCAATAAAAATGGCCACTGCACCCAAAAAAAAAAAAAAAAAAAAAAAAAAAGAGGGAGGGGGGAAAGAGAGAGAGAGAAAGAAAAGAAGGAAACAATTAAGGAACTTTGATTCATACCAAATTGATTTATATAATGCAAATCTCCCCTATAAATTTTATAGTTTACTTGGAGGGCACCTTAAATGTGTGAAAAACCCCTTGAGAAAAAGATCTTACACCTACTCCATTAGTGGGATAATATGATGACCTACTCATAGGTGTAAGATCCATCCCAATTTTAAGGAGTAATACTAAGAACCCTCCATTGGGACCTTCTCAAAATGTAGGGGCCGAGACTTGGCTATCTCGTACTGGTTGGGTTTTGGTGGGTTGAAAAATTTTCATACTAAATGCAAGGGTTTTTAGTACACTCTTTGCTAGTACCATAATAAGGTTCCTATGCCTTCCAAATTGTAGGTGTAAGATCCCCCATTTTTATAAAAGGAATAATCCATGAAAATAAGGTGGCTTCCAAAAATTTCAATGCATTTTCAAATCCCTTGTTACACTTGTGAGGCCCTAAACGTGTCCCAAGCAAGGAACTCGAGATGGTCTAACATCAAAGGGGTGATGGGTACATCAGCTTTTGCCAAGTTCATCTCCTCAAGTGAACCTAATGAGGGCACACTTGGGGGAATTGGTCCAACCAAGAGGTCCCATGTTTGCAAAAGTATTAGAGAATGGGCCCTTGGTGAAAGCATTTTAAGGTGGAACACTTTGAATATCACAAAATATATTTTTAATAAGTTTTCAAATTTTCAATAGTGATTAATTTCAATTTATATGTGCAAATATGATTTTTAAAAAAAAAACTCATGTCAACAATCAATTCACAAAATATAATTAAAAAAATTCATAGGAAAAAATATAAATATATTCAATTCATTATGTACTTTAGAGGTCATGCCAAAAACATGTCATAGCCCCATAACGAGTTTAGATTCCATGAGTATGGTTCAATACACTTTGATATAATGGCCTATAATGAATAAAAAAACTCAACAATAAAATATAGTGTGATGACCTTAATGTTAAAAAAGATGATTTAAAAATATGTTAATAACCAAATATTGAGATGTACATTGAATTACAAGGTTTTAAATTTTTTTAAATCATTTATTTATTGAATTTTTAAATTTTAAATATTCATCTTTCAAATATTAAATTATTGTAATCTAGTAAAATAAAACTATTCAAAATCCTTATGACAAAAATCTAATGACACAAAACCCATGTTACTCAAGGTATCTTACTTACACAATGTATTGACTTTCAAATAGACTTTTGAGTTCTATCATTTTGGTTGCACCTTAGTGTGTTTTCACTCGGGGTCAAGCTTGTGAACCCAAGCCTATAAGAATCAACCAACCACCATGGGCTTGCTCATTGCCATACATAACAAATTGGGCTTTGAGAATCATGTCCTAGGGATGGTCAAAGTGACCCCCCCAATTCTTTTACCTATGAAGCCATGGATGGTTTGGATGATGGTGTGCTTGCTAGGCTCTATACATTGCCCCACATATGGGGCAAAGCAAGCCTTGGACATCACATATGTTGGCATTGTGGGGCCTAACATGCAATGGAATTGGACCTACTTACCCATATGAGACCAATGGAAGTATGTAGTGGTTACACAATGGAAGGGTAGGGAAGGTCCTTAAACAATAGTTTGCATGGATGGCCAATGCATTGACACATTGAATACGTATTGTTCAACCATTGCCCATGTAATATTATTCCTTATCACTTGTCATCATATCATTTGGTACAAAATGCATAGACCGAACTTCATTTAATGCACTAAATGCAATGACAAAATATATATGTCCTAAATCCCCAAGGCATTGTACATTTATGTCAAATGAATGAGTTCTACATACATACATGCATCACGTATAACAAATTAGGGCCAATGGGCCATTTTGTATATGGGTTACTATACCCAATTGCAAGATGGGAAAAGAGATTGTGCCATATGGGCTTGGCTATTTGGACAAGGAAGAGGTTCTTAATCACCATTAGTTTTTGACTTGGCTTTTGGATTAATACATACGGATGCGCATATAACCTCCCCAATGCCACATATAATTAGCAAAAAATGAATGACCCATATATAACACATACCTTACCCTAAGGTCATTTTAGTCATTAAATAATCCTTAAAAATAATGAAATGAAAATATGAGGTTGACATGTTGAAAATATCATCATAATTAGGATATAACTACACTCTAAATAATTTCAATACTCATAAATATGACAATATCATGGTAGATCATGGAAAATAATAATAATTTCAATTTTTTTTAAAAAGAACTTTTTTTTGGGGGGAAAAAAATTATTTTTAGTTTTGTCAATGTGGAAACTAGCCCTAGGCTATCATATGCACACCGAATACAACTTTGGGTCAGGGACACCAAGAACCTTTATGAGTCATCATGCCAAGTGTGGAGCTCAACACTTTGTTGTGAGAGCAATCCTTGAGCTATGAGTTATCATCAATCCACTTCAACATTCTTTGTTGACACTCGCTCTTGTACTTCTTTTGTGTAAGCAATTCATATCTTACCCTTGTAAGGAAAACTTGAAAAATGAATCTTTCTTGGTTGAAAAGAAGATTTCCACAAGGGGTAAACAACCTCTTGTTATGGCTTTGAAGTTTTTGATATTAGGGCATAGACTATTAAAAATTAAAAATGAAAATGTTTATATTCTAGTTTTTAATTTTTTCTACCATATTAAAATATTTAGTGTTTCAGGATTAATAATAACATACTCAAGATGATAACCAAGTCATTCTAATGAGTTAAAATTAGATTTTGAAAATTCAATACCAAAAACAATGAGGTTATGTAATGGTTATAAAAACAAATAAAAAGATCGATAATCAAGTTTGATAACCAATCAAAACGCAATAATTGATCAATGCTAACATATACTCTCTATGTAAAATTTGTGTACATGTAAAATCATTTTACATTTATATGGCCTAACTTGTTACACTTACACTAGTTGTTGCACTTGCAAATTTTGATTTTAAAAACACTATGAGAAAATGATGTCCGTTTGTAACTAGTCTATCTAGTTAATTTTTTAACATTTTTATTAAACATATTTATATTTATATTTTTAATTTTATTGAATACTTTCTAATTGCATTGGACAAATTACAAACATACATAAAATATTCTCATAATGAAATATGCTTCATACATACACTTTGTAATAGAGCCATTACATGATGACCCTTTCTTGTCAAATCCATCCATCATGTGGGTGATGCTTATCATCAAAGGATTTCTCAATCAATCCAATATTCCATCTCAAATGGGTGCTAATTATAAAAGGATTTCTTGATCAATCGCAGCCGAAAACAAAAAAGTGGACTTATTTTTGTTCAGAGGATCTCGAGATTGCTGAAAACTTTTGTTCAGAAGCTGATGAATCAAGAAATGCACAACTTTTTGATCTGGCATTTGAAGATGATTGTAGCTGGAATCTGTCTTTAGATCTGGCGTTTTGTAGCGTGTGCACCTGTCAAGGTAAACATGCACAGCAAAGATATTAACAGTTGAGCTGCATCTAATTTCAATCTTTCAAACTTTTGTGGGGGAGAATATTGCAGTAATTGTTGGATAGATTTAATAAGCTGAGAGATGATCTGCACAGTGATCAGAGCTGAAGTGTTTTTTGGGGGTGCGGGGGATCATCAACATCATCATCATCATCATCAATCTCTTGAGCAATGTCTACATACTTGGCATGATTACAGAGCTTCAAAAATTAATTAATTGCTGAAGAACAATCTAATTTTTCAGATCCAGCAACAGCTTTGAAGCTGTGACATGTGTGTAAGATTTGGTCATTTTGTGGTTGCTTTTTTAAAAATATTTATCGATCTTTGTTGCATGGAAGAAAATGTGTGGCATGTTGAAAGATTAGCAGATCATGTGTGTTGTGGTGCAGATGATGATGATGATGATGACTTGAGAACACATGAGTGATGACCCATGGAATCCATTTTCGTGCAAGTTCTCTCGAGAATCGAGTCTCAAGATTCATCAGAAAGGATTGCATTCCCGATACTTTTGTCATCATTTCTTATTTGTCTTTGCTACGATCCACGTCCTCCTTGATATTCTGTCGCTTTCTCCTTGCTACATTTGTGTTGTGTTGAGAGCTGCAAGTGGGTCCCAGTAGTTTGTGCAGAACATTCAATCGCCAACCATGGTCAAGGGAATTGCTAGAACTCTTTATATCCATGGAGTGCTTGTGTTTCTCTCTGCAGAGTCGAGCGTCACAATAGTTGGATTGTGAGAATTCATTACACACGACTCACTCCTCGGAATTCTGCATCACAATCCTGCCAGTTGCTATAGTAGCTAGTCGTTGATCGATCGGTTGAATCCAGTACTTTTTCAAGGTTTTTGTTTCTGCAGCAGCTTCATACTGTGTTAAGAAGTTGAGAGCTGTCATCAGACAAGTCGAGACAGGAAGAAGCTCTTTTGAAACTTTTTCCCTGTATTTGTTGTAATCATGGCCTTCAGCAATATGGGAGTGAAGAGGAGGACAGCAGTGGTTGCAACAGCAGCAGCTGTCATGCTCATTACAGCTACCATGGGAGTGACGATGACACAAGCTGCTGCTCCGCCTCCGGGTTCGAATTCCAACGATACTAATCAATTGGCGTTGCCATCTCTTGTCACCCCCATTCTGCTGAGTCTGATCACATTCGCTGCAGCAGCAGGACTTGTGAAGATTTAAGATGCAGCAGGCGGTGCAGGAATCAGCATGATCTGCACAAACCCATCTCAGGATGATCTTGTAAAGCTCGTGAATGGTGCAAGAACCATGCATCTGCAGTGGAAGAAATGAATTGTCTGAAAAGTTTTCAGTTTGAATCTTACTTGTTGGAAGCCATAAAACACTAAAACAAAAAAACAGAGAAAAACCCACACAGTAGCACAAAATTTGTGTTTGTTGTATTTTTGTGATATCTTTATTATACTTTCCTATTGAAATTATTATATAAAGTTGTTCAGTAATTCCTTGTCTATTTAGGCTTTCTGATGAATTCCAGTTCTTTTGCAACTATTTCTTCTTCAATCCTTTTGCCTTTCTTCAGCTGCTTGTGTAATGATATAGAGTTTCAAATGCTGTTTTCACATCACTAAACTCATTTTAGGATTCCGTGTGAGTGTGTGTGATCATCAAGAAAAACCTTGAATTTCACCTATGCAAACATGAAATGGGTTGTTTGACAATGAGAAAATTAGAATCAAGTTACATTGAAATATGGGTTCCACAATTTCTGGTGTTTTGTTAATTCAACTCACTTTTGTTAGAGGTTTCACTATTTTCCTTCCATGGTATGTATATGCCAAAACCAAAAAAAGTTATCCACAAAATCATTGAATTAGCTTTCCACTTGATGAGTCCCCCTCTTCTTCAAGCTTCCATGTGATGAATCCCATGTCTTCCTCTTCTTCTTCTCTTGGATTTGTGAGTTTTTAAACCAAAAAAGTTGAAAAATGAAAAGAAAATTGCATTTGTGCTCTCAATCTTTCTCTCAGGAACAACTAGCTCTTGCATGGTTCTTGTGCTTGTAAATAAAAGTAGATTGCTAAACCCATTTGTATTCAAGTCATCAAGATACAAAGTAGCAACTAAACAATGAAAAAAGACCAGAGGTCGAAAATAAGTAATAACTAGTCAAAAACCAGAGAAAATCAGCAAGGATCAAAAGATAAGTTGTAATAATGAAAATGTCGCTTAAAACAGCAAATTAATCAAATAATGATCAGTTGTCCACAAAAGACAATGAAAAACATGCTTAATCATAATAAATAATTTAACTAAGTGAAATATCTAAAATAAGAGTGTGATTATTGTAACACCCCCTATCACACTATAATTCATGCTATATAGCATCACAAATTTGCGAAAAATAGAAATGAGAACTAAGGAAATGCGACTAGTCATAGATCCTTTTACTTCTACATGTCTATAAATTTATATAATTTGATCTTGCCAAGTGATTTGGTAAGAATATTGGCTAATTGATCTGTAGTTGGAACATATATTTCTACCTGTCTATAAATTTATATAATTTGATCTTGCCGTGTGATTTGGTAAGAATATTGGCTAATCGATCTATAGTTGGAACATGAGCAAGCTCCATTTGTCTTAAAATCACCTTGTTGGGAATGAAGTGGTAATGGATTTCAATATGCTTGATTCGAGCATGAATAATGGGAATTTCAATGGTCTTCATATAATCAAACATAAAATATTGTAACACCTTTGATTGCTCCAATTTATTTAAGAAAGTTTGCAACCATGCTATTGTTTGGCGCTTTTGATTATCGCCCAATATTTTGCCTTAGTAAAGGAAAGAGCTATGGTTAATTGTTTTCGGGAATAACAAGTGATTGGTCTGAATCCCAATTTGAGCATGTAACCTAAGGTTGATTTGCACTCCTTATGGTTCCTTGCCCAATCCACATCAATGAAATCACACAATATTTGATTATTGTGGGTCATCATTTCTATGATTTGACCTTTTGTTTAGATGAGAAAAATGTTTGTTATAAATAGTTTAGGCATTATATTTAGATTCATAGTTAAATTGTTTTTTCATAGAAACATTTTTTCAATTTTTTTTGTAATGTATTCTTCAACATGGAATGTAAATCTATTTAAAGTTTCAAACCCATTTCATGTTTATACTACTAATGTCCAATGCAATTCACTATTATTTATTATAATTATAACAACATGATAATGGTTGTGTGAAGTTTGTATATTTGCATTGTAAGTTGCAATTTAGTTGTTTAATACTACTAAAATCAATTACCATACAATTACTTTGAAACCCAAACTTAAACACCTAGTTGCAAATTAGTCATTAAATCCTTTATTCTCATTTCATATTTTGTTGTGAGTTAGTTACAAAGGATAGGAATAGAATTCATTGCCCAAATGGATTAATGAAATAATGAAAGAATATATTTGTTGAATGAGTTGTAAAATAATTGTAGATGAGTTATAAAATAGATTTTTTTCATTAAATGAATCAATGAAATAATTAAAGATTATATTCATCAAATTAATTGTAAAATAATTGTAAGTAAATTACAAAATGTATTAACATACGTCATCCGTTGACAAATGAATGAAAAGCCACGTTGGCATTTCGTTCATCACATTGGAATGTGAGTGAGAATCTGATGTGGAGATTAATTACAAAGAAGTTGAATATAATTACATGTGAATTACATCGTATATACAATATTCTATATAACATAAGGTGTCTAGTGCAATTGGTTGCAATTACTGCAACTTGTTCGTTAGCATTCAAAGTCATATAAATACCATGAATTATAAGTGTTCGTTACAACTTGAAAGCCCAATTGTAAAACCTTATATTTTTTCATATTGTTGCAAAATTGGGATTTTCTTTTAATGATTTTGGGAATGTCTCCATCTTGCGGACTTTATGAAACCAAATCATGAACATAAGGCCTTGCCCTTCTTTTTCTATTGTTGTGATAAAGCACAATGTAAAGTGTAATAGTTCATTTTTTGAAAAGTTTTGACCCAATATGTATTGTGAAGAAATAAAAAAACAGCTAAGCTTTATGAGTGGTAAAAAGTCCCTAAAGAAGGCATTACTAAAATCAAGATTATGCTTGGCTTTACCTCACATGGGCCACATATTTTGGTAATGCCCTTCCTTTAAGGTCTTTCCTACCACTTAAAACATATTAAAATCACAAGGATTGGGAGGGGGAAAGTTCTTACACCTAATTCATGAAAGTGAATAGTGTCGCAACCCCACTTTGGCCAAGTGTGGGGGTGAAGCCCAACACTTGGAAAAGTTGGGGATTTGGAGTCCTTCGGGACTCCCGAATGTTTAGAGCCCGACAGCAAGGCCCAAAACACCTCGCATTGGGGTGTTCTTGGTGTCATTGGAAAGGTTTTGAGACGTAGATATCGAAAATGGCCTTGCATTGGTCATTTGGAATCTGGGGCTCAAGTTATGGGCAAAAGAAGGGCTAGGAGTCAAACTGGCAATTTCACTCCCGAGCACTAAAAGTCGGGAATCGACCTCTTCCCAACATCCAATTTGAGTGTGCGACATGGCGTTGAAAAGATCTCGACGAGGGCTATAACTTTGGTTCAGACCTTGTCATGATCAGACTCTGCAGTTGGGAGTTATGGCCGTTCAAAGTTCCAGAAGTCCTGCCGGGACAAATTCGGGACTCCATTTCGGGAGTCCCAACAAAATGTGCCATTTGGATGTAGCCTCCACTGCGAGCTGCAGAGAATACTATATGGGGGAAGGTGGTGGCTTCCCTCGAGTCCAGGCCGTGGTGAGTCTTGCGTGTCCAAGTGCCCGTGGCTTGTCCCAACACCCAAGGGTGTCCCGAATGCTAAACTAACCTCGTGGGGTTGGTTTTTGGATGCAGATTCACACAAGCTAAGCTAGTCCCTCTTCCTAGTCTAATCCCTGGGCTCCCAACTCGACCCTCTACCCCTTTTAGAGTTGGAAGCCGGGAGCGTGCCTCTAAGTCTTTACTTTCCGCAACTTGACTTTGTGAAACCCTCAAGTGGGTTTCACCTCGTGACTTAAAAGCGAGTCAAATAGGATCCTACAACTACATAAATATAAATAGTCTCTTTTCCACTCTTTAGGAATAGGCATAAAATTCGTCCTCTTTTGTTCAAGAAGGGGTAATGATGTATAAAAAACAACCCCAAAAATACACTAGGAGATTTTTTCAAAATCTTTGTACTAAGTAAGGTCCACACACAAGAACATTACCAGAATAAGCTGTTCATCCTAGCAATAACCAAAGGCAACACTGAATTTTGGTAAATGTGTCCATCCAAGGGCCTTAATATGTGTAATGATTGTGTCAAATCAAGAAAAAACAATAATGGGCTTTTACATCTCCATAAGATGACTTCTTAACCTATGAGTGTTCAACCTTATAGATTTAAAGCACCTTTAGATCATTGACATGTCATTACAAGCCAAATGATAATGGCCTTCACTAGAAGGAAAAGGCCAATATGTGACCATCACATTTATAACTACCTGCAACTATTTGGTCTTTGCAACTAAATTTTTGCTATTTACGACTATTGTGACATCGTGTTGACATCAATCAAGTCATCTTCGACTAACCTGCAACTAGTTTGCGACTAATTTTATTTTCATCTATATATGGGTTGGATTTATCATCCATGAATAGCCATTTAAAGTCCCATTTAGTCATAAGCGAAATGGTGCTTCGTCATAGTTGGCATATGTCTATATGTAAAATATCGTATTGTATGGTTTTTTAGTGAGAGTGTTATACAAAGGTGTAAAATACAAATTTATACATATTCATAATATTCATATGATAAATTAAAATTAAATTCCTTGAATTTAGTGGAAATGTGGTTTGTGGACTAAATTAGTCATTAATCTATTTTGCCACCTACGTGTCTCGAGCTTCTCAGCGGAACCCTAAACCTCGGCATTGGAAACACTAATGGGATTTCCTTCACTCTTCTCTTGGTTGTGCACAATTTCTCGTTTGCAAATTGGGCTTTGTTAGAGGAATTGCAAAGCCCTTTTTGCTTGCCTGCTTGCTTGTTGCTTTTCCAGACTAAGAACTGCTTAGGTCTGGCTTGTTTGGTGTTTTTGGGAGAGTTCTAGGATGGTGGGTGTAGAGGACAGGAATGAAGATGGTGCAGAAGAGGAAGTTTCTGGACCTAGCAGTGTTCCGGATGCAACAGCTCCAGTTCCAGCTCCATCTACGGAGGATGGTAGGGTCATCTTTGTGCTGGAAAAAGCCTCTCTGGAAGCTGCCAAAGTGGGGAAGGTAAAGAAAACAAAAGAAATCCCCTCTCCTTTTCTCTCTGGGGAGGAGGGTGTGGAGTTTTTCTTTCGAGGGAATCGTGATTACGACAGGAGCTCCGCTCCTTCAGTGGACGCGAGCTTGTGGACATGGTGAGGATGTTGGGCCTCGTTACTAGATTTTGCTTGCCTCTGCATTTTGTTTTCTTCGCTTTTCGGCTGTTTGTTAAGGGAAGGATTGATTTGTTTTCCCTCTTGCTTGTTGCAGGCTCCAAAGAAGGGCACTCTCAAGACCGCCGTCCCGATAACGACAGAGAAGGAAAAGGTGCGTTTCGTGGTTTTGGCTTTGGCAATGGGGTTTTTTTTTTTTGGAAAGAACTGTTTAGGACTTTCTCTCTGAGGGTGTTTCTGGATGTCTCAGCCGTGTAGTGAATGAATTGGTTTTAGGCACCTAAGAAAGTGGTGAAGGTTGCCAACCCCTTGTTCGAAAAACGGCTGAAGCAGTTCGGGATTGGAGGCGCTTTGCCTCCAAAGAGGGATTTGCACCGATTTGTGAAGTGGCCCAAATATGTGAGGATACAGAGACAACGCCGGGTGCTGAACTAACGTTTCAAGGTTCCACCTGCGCTGAACCAATTCACTAAAACCCTTGACAAAAATCTTGGTGAGAGTGACTGCTTCTATGAAAACTTTGTTTTGGGAAAAGGAAACGAAACTTTTACACTACAAGAAAATGTGGTTTTTCTCATACAAAAACCCACAGCTCAGGACACATATGTGAGGCACACTTTTTGGTTTCATCCATTAGAATGTACAATATTTGGCAATCTGACATTAGGTGATCGCACATGTTCTCTTTGTGTGAGAAAATCCACATCCTTGTGTAGTGTCTTTCTCTATCCCTGATTTTTTCAGCTGAGGCAAAGAATAACCTGGCATGCACTAAAACTATTTGCTTCATTTGTCAGTATATGATGAGGGGAAGGGATGGAATGATGGGAACATCAACAAGCTTGTTCAAGATGTTGTTGAAGTACCAACCAGAGGATAAGGCTGCCAAAAGGGAACGCCTTCTCAACAAGGCCAAGGCAGAAGCTAACGGTACAATAGTGGAGACGAAGAAGCCAATTGTTGTGAAGTATGGACTCAATCATGTGACCTACCTGATTAAACAGGTTTACAACCTGTTGTTCCCCCCCCACCCCCAAGCTGTAGGTCAGACTTAACAATGGGTTTTGTATTCCTGGATTTTGGATTCTTCAAAGTTTTTAGCTTTGATTTTTACAGTTAGGTGTGTTTTCTAACTGCCTTCACAAAGGAGGCAGACTTACAACTCATGGTTGGTTCGTTGGTCATGAGCAAGGGAAGGCACAGTTAGTTGTGATAGCTCATGATGTAAACCCAATTGAGCTTGTTGTTTGGCTTCCAGCCCTTTGCTGAAAGATGGGAGTTCCCTATGCCATTGTGAAGGGCAAGTAACACCTTGGATATGTAAGCTAGCCCTACCATTCCCCTATTTTTTTTGCTTGCTACTGGTCAACAATTAGGCAATAATTTCAATGCAATTTTTTTTGCAATTCTCTTTATTCTGAACAATAATGCAAGTGTGCAAGTGTTGTGGGGGGGGGGGATGTCGTCATTGAGCACTATGTAGTTTTTGACCCTGGTGAATTTTTCCACTGATGCAGATTGTGCACAGCAGAACTGCAACAGCACTATGTTTGACATCTGTGAAGAATGAAGACAAACATGATTTTTCCAAGATTGTGGAGGCTGTGAAGCTGGTTCTTTTTTCTTCTTCTATTTCCTGCTCTCTTTCTACAATGCTTTTTGTCTGCCTTTTGAACTCTTTTAGCTTCCATTCTATGCTCAGGGTATCTACACTGTGGACATAGTTATCATTTTTGTCACCAAAAGTACTTGAGGAGGACAATGATGTGAAACTTTAGTCTATTAATCCAGCATTAGCATTTAGTACATTTTTCAAACAACCAGTTCTAGCTAGTTGATTTTACACAGTATGTTGTCTCCATCCTGCAACACACCTCACGGTCCACTTTCCTTTAGGTGGGTTTCCTGAATTTGAGTACCCACATGTTCTTGGTTATGACTGTGTGCAGGCCAACTTTTAGAGGCAACAAGAGGACCCATGAGGGCGTGGATGTGGTTGTAGCCAAATGTAGCAATCTAAGCACTGCCAAGTTTTGAATATACTTACTTACATTGGAAGATGTGGGCTAAGATTGGGTTGCTGCACCAGGGACCTTGCAAGCAGAAAGGTGAATTCAATGTTATGTATGTTCAATTTTTCCCCAGTGAACCCATGTGGGCTGTTCAAACGCTTAGAATAGTTCATGTGTAATTAGATTGATGAGTGCAAGAACTTGTAACCCATTGCCATAGTAATAAAATCTATCTTGGTTTTGGTGGGAGGCCAAGCAAATTGGCATGCTTAAACTACCAAATTCTTATGTAATTTTATCTTGGGTGCTTAAATTTTTGGGACTGTAGGCAATTTATAAATGTTCCTACCATTGGGTTTCAAAACTCAACTGAAGTATATATTGTGTTTATTATAAATATTAGGCAAAGCCATAAACGCTTAGGATCTACTGTGTGCAACATGAAATTGGACGACAAAAAAATCATGCATTATCTATAAATAAATGCATTATTTAAAACTAAAATAAAAAACTAATTACCACATGTCATAATCGTTATGAGTAAAATCAAACGGTCCATATATATTGTAATTATTTAATAATAAAATAAATACCATATTAAAAGCCACGTGTCATAATCCTAATGCTTGAATCGGACGAGTAGTATTATTAGATGTCATGATGAATTTTTAAATCAAATATCCAATATACCACATGGTCTCTGGGCATTAGTGGAAAATAATAACCAAAATAATTGTTGAATATTGGCACCACATACGTATATTTGTATTTTGTCATGAACTGGTATTTGTACGCTGAACAGTTTCCATCCAACCCCGTTGTCGCCTATGACTAAGGACGGTTGCGACTTGTCCAACGCGACTACACAACTTTTAGTCGTAGATGTCGCATGGGACTAGAAAACAGTCACAAGGACCAGTCGAAAAAATCTACTTTTCTTATAGTGCTTTAGGCCTTAACAAGCTAACAAGTTGTATCAAATGTCCCTGATTTTGTCTTATCTAATGTTGTGTGAAGATTTGACTTTGGTTATAACCCACAACTCCATTTTATGGTCTTATACTTTGTTGTGTGGGTATATGATTTTTTCAATAACCCCTCATTCTAGATTTTGAAATTTGAAATTTTGATGAACAATTAGCTTTCAATTGTTGAAGGGAAAAGAAAAGGTTTCAAAATTCCTAAGAAAAAACGCTCCAATTTTGGTTATTACAAAAACTCAAAGAAATGGTCTTGGGTAATCTATCTACAAAGGTAGTTTGCTTGTTTCGTTTGTTTTGTTGAAAGCTCCCAAACCACAACATGATCATTGCAAGTCTTTCCATGCTCTTGGTGCCATTGGAAAGCCTTTGATGAATAGGGGTGCATCAAGTTGGTCTCATAATCTTTCAACTTATGATTGAAACATTGTTGAATGTTGAATAATTTTGTGATTGAAAATTTATTTAAATCAAAATTTAAAATTATGGTGGAATTTGGCCACACTTTTGGTATTCTTGGAAACCCCTTTGTGGCTAGGATTTAATAAAGGTGATTTGGAAAAAATTTGAATTTCAAATGTGAGAAATGATGAATTTTGAATTGTTATTGTTATTGTAAATTAAATCAAAACAAATTATACCAAATGGTTTTGGAAGGAGAAATTAGTTAAGTAACCACTAGTTTTCATTTGGGTCAATGGCATAAGGCGCATTAGTGGTTTTACAAGGAAAAACTAGTTGGTTAACTCATTCACACTTGGGTCAATAACATAAGTTACACTAGTCTATGTGAAGGAAGGTAGTTTGTTTCCTTTGTTTATTCATTTTGTTTTGTCTTTCATGTTGATTGTCATGTTGAGATGTCTCAAACCACATCAGCACTTGCAACATTCTTGGTACTATTGTAAAGCCCTCAATGAGTAGGGGTGCACCAAGTTGGATTCATAACATTTCATCCTACAATGGAGAAGTCATTGAATATTGAACATTTGTTTAATTATTAAAAAATTATTCAAATAAAAACTAAAAATTAATTAAATTTGGGGAATTTCTTTGGGTTGCATTCTTTATGTTTTTGGAAAGTCTCAATGAATAGGATTGAATGATGTTATAAATGTAATTACCATTTTTTAAAATTTTAATTTCAAATTTTTGTCACTCATAACTTATTGGTTCAAATTTTGTTGCAATGTTTCAACACCATTTGCTTGGTGTTCACAATTATTTCCAATTATGGAAAGGAGAATTTTCCTTGTACACATTCAACTATCCATTATACCTTCACAAAATTAACAATTTCAAATATGTTATTGTAATGCTTCTTAGTATACAATATTGGATGTATATGTTCATGAGGGCATAATTTGTTCTCTATGTAACAATCTTCAAATGTTGTGTGCAAGGCACAATTGGTCATGGTCGAAAATTGTTTCCAAGATACATACTCTCAATTTATTAATGTTTCTCCTTATTCCTTGCTAAAGGTGAAAACACACTTTGAATACTATAGTTTACTAGAAATTATATTATTTTAAAATAAATGTTCAAGCATCCAAAACATACGGCATGAATAGGCATACATAATTATCATATGTGTTGTTATTTGTTTGACCTTGGGTGCTATTCATATGGCATAGTAGGATGACAAGACAATTGAATTTGAGTGGAAGTTTGTGTCATGCTGTGCTTGGGTGTTAACAAGTTCAAAAATAATTCAACATTTTTTTTTTGGTTGGAGCCCACCAAAGTTGGTATAATAATCATTTGGATCCATAACAAGGAAGTTTGTTACAATGAGCATTGAATTTTTGTACCTATGTTGTCTTACCAACAATCTACTCAATTTTGATGTGTTGATATTCAAAATTTTCATAAATCTAGAAAGCCAAACTCCTTATTATTGAAATACCTACATGGTTTCAACAAATAAATGCCATATTATTCATTTATTTCAAATTTAAACTTTGGCAAAAAAAAAATTAATTTTAGATTTTTCAACATGTAAAGAATATAGTTATTAAATGCACAACAATAATCATGATTTTCTTGTTGTTTTTATGGTCAGTTGGTTCACAATTAGTGCATTTGCATGTATTTGGTCATAGTCCAATTCTAGTTGCCTTTATTTTCAAATCTATTTTTTGGAATTTTTGACATAGAAGGCTGATGATTTTTCAAAAATTCAACAAAATAAAAAATAATTTAATTTATCCAAAACTACCCATGCATTACAATATATCATAATTGTTAACCCCTATGCCCAAGGACATGCTAAAGTTTAAAGATTTGAATGTTTTAGTGATGTCTTACCTCATTAGTCATCAAGCAAAATGGTAGGGCATCAAGGTGAGATTAAGACAACTTAAAACTATCCTTTCATTATGCACCCATAGTCTCCTTTCTAGGTTGAAAATGGTGATAGACATACATGTTCATGGCCATAATTTTCATACATAGCCAATGAAAATGTTTAACATGCACTTAATAAAAACCATATTTTTCCTTTTATACACATTGTTCAAGTAAGTAAGTAAGATTAAAAAGTATTTGAATAAAGTTTTACTTTCATAATTGGTGTATAGCCAAAGGTGGTTAAATCTCTTATTCTGATCGCCAATGTGGCAACATCACAAAATTGAAATAAAAATTTGTTATTACTCCTTTGATTGTCTTTCAAACTAACACAAATTTCTTAGTTATGGGCTACTAAATCATGCTGAAATGTTCACTACGCTAAGGTGCAAAATGTCACCCACACTTTAACCTTTTGTTAGGCAACCACAAGTTTATTTATGTACATGGATTAAAACTGTTAATCATAGAAGAATTAACTCTTGAATTATAGGAGTCTCTTTTATCTTCTCATTTTCAAGTCTACAATCTTTTGCTCTTGTTTGGTGGCAATTTTTTAACACATGCAAAAGTTTGATTTTAAATTAATTTGAATATGGTTTCATTTTTTATATAAAAAAATTAATAAGGATGAGCATGAAATAAAAATGTTTTTAGTGAATGGTTTGCTTGAATGGTGAGACTTGTTCCCAAATGGCCAATTTTGAAGAAATATTAAATGGATTCTAATGTGTTATATATTCATCAACAATAGAAAATAAACACAAGAACAAAAAATGTGCATTAATGGTTGCTCGAACTAACACATAGTCTTAGTGAATATAACATGAACATTTTAAAAATAAACTTCTAACTCACACAAATACAAAGTTGGAAGATTTTCTCCCCAACCCTTCCCACCCCCTAAACCCCAAATCTTCCAAAATTGTGAAAATGAAAATACCCATGTTGGGTGGATATTTGATTTTGTTAATAACCTTTAATTCTCAAGGTTAAAACATTTCACAATGAAAGAAATAACCAATGGTTTTGATAATTCTGGGGGTGAAAAAAAATTGAAATTAAATAATTGGCCATTTCATTTATTTCACAAACTTCAAAAAACATTTTTTAGGAAAGGACTAATAATTTTGTGGGTATTTATCTATGTTTTAATTCATAAAATAAGAACCATGGTTATGTATCAAAAAAATTAATATGTTTGATAATCATGGTTATATATTAAGAACTAATTCTTTGATTTTTTGAGACTTATAGTTTATATATTAGAACTAGATTTTTGATTTTTTTGAAAAACACTTTATTATCTTAAGAATTGTCTTCATATATGTCAAGGTCTACTAACCATTCAACATAGGTATGGACTAGTGTTGGATGGTTCTTCACTACTTAGTATAATCCATAGTTTTGATTTTATATCCACCATGGAAAATGGTTTTGGGTCCAATTGGAATATTTGGAAATTTAATTGGATTCGGTTCCACTATTTTCCATCAAATTAAAGACAAGTCCCATTCCAATTGGGTTATCTCAAAATGTCAAAAAGTCCATTTCATTCCTATTTAAGTTCTTAATTATCAAAAGGTTTTATATCCAAATTTTCTTTTCATTTTTGTTTGTCTAAGTAATTCTCAATTAACAATTGTCTTTTAAGTAGGTCGGTTAGTGGGTAGGTTAGGTTAGGTCCCAATTAGTTATTGGTTAGCTTCCAATTTGGAAAAACTTGAATTTTACCCTGAAGGTATGTGAACATTAAGAAAGAAAAAGAAAAAGAAATTATTATGTTCTATTACACCACCTAAATTTGTGAATTTAATATGGAACATTGTTTGAACATTACAAATGGAAACAAATTCAAAGGACCTAACTTATTTGTGGCAAGGAGTGTAACAAGTAGGATGGGTATTTTTTATCCTTGCCTTTCTTTCTTCCTTCACTTTTTATTCCAAGAATTAAATCTGGCCTGATGATTATAGGTGCATATGTTGTGGCGCATCCAATTTCCAAGGGAAGATTACCTACCAAAGGGAACTTTTGCAACCATCACACACATGTTAGAAACATTCATGCCAAAAAACCATGGGGACTTTTATTATGAAACAAGTTTGTGATCCAAATTTTGCGACAATCACACATTTGCTCAAAACAATGGACAATTATATTATGAAAATTGCAATTTATAATTTGTAATGTCGAAAACCATTGAACTAATGTTTGAAGGCTAAAATGAAGCCAACAACAAGCCTTTGAATGAAGAATGTTCAGCCTAGACAACAACATTTCCATTAACCAAGTTCATTGTTTTCTCATGCTTCATAAGACCTACCACACAACACACAACCTTGAAAAAAGATTGTGGGTAATTTTGGATTAAACAACCCCTGCCTTGGCAAAATTAGTTTTTCACATTCATTATGTTGGTGGATCCCAAAAACCAAAAAATTGCCCAAAAATCCTTAAACATTAAAAAAAACAAAAAATCCTCAAACAATTCTTGAAGATTATAACTTTTTTTGTCATGATTGCCCACACCACCCACATTTGACATTCTCACAACTTATTATGTTCCTAATTACATTCAACACTAATGTGACAAACCTTGCATTCTTCAATTATCTCATCATTTTCACTAACCTTTAAGTTAATGTAACCTAAGCTACCACCTTCACATTACACTTTCAAAACAAAAACTTAAAGTCTAATGGTGTTATCATCCACCTCCAAAAGCCCAATCTTACCCATGTTATCTTCACTTTCCTCCATCAAAGTTTTTTCCACTTCCACGAGTTCTTCCATTCATTACAAGAAAGTTTGTCTTTTGCAACTTGATTTATGACTAGGTTGTTAGTCATGGAAGACATCTATGACTACATGATTATGTAGTTGAATAGGACATGTTGGTTAGAACACTTAGTCGCTAGTGTTGCTCAATCACAAAACAATTTGCAACTATGACTTTTGCTATAAAGTCATGGAGGTCATCAATGTTTGATGACATCCATCAATTATAACTATTAGATATAATTTATTAAATATGAAATAAATATGTTATCCTCCCATACCATGTAGACACGTGGCATGTAAACACATGGTATAAAGGTTAAAAACCTAGCCAATATGTTAAGAATGTACGCCTTAACCAACCTAGGAATGTAGGCTAAGTTAATTAAGCTAGTTCACTAAGTTGCATGTGTGAGGACTTGAACCCTTCACTTCCATGTTGAAGGGATAAATTTTTAACCCCCACTAACCATTGCACCACATGATTTTTATATGACAAGAATTGTCACCATATTGATATAAACATGTTTTTCTAACCTACTTTATAAATTAGGTACCTAGGTAATAGGTAGGTATGTACGACCTACCTAATAGGTAGGTACCTAGTAGTAAGTAATACATACTACCTATTTTAATAGTAGGTAGGTACCTAGTAATAAGTACATAGTAGGTAATTAGGTAGGTATGTACTACCTATATCTAATGGATAGGTAGGTACGCATGTATTACATAGTAGGTAGGTAGATAATAGGTAGTATTAGTACTAGCTTTTTTATAGGTAGCTAATAAATAGCTAGAAGGTAGCTAGCACCTAGTTAAATTATTAACATAGGTAGGTTATTAATGTATGTAGGCTAATCATACAATAACAATGTAGTCACAAAATAGTCATAATCTAGTTATGTAGTCATAATGCAATTGCAATGTAGTCATAAATTTAAGTAAAAATATATGACTAAGGACATATGACTACATGACTAGATTAGGACATTAGTCGTAAATGTCTTAAATCATGAAATACACATTTTGGCATTGTGATGGACATTGTTCTCATTTGAACATCATTAGCTCGATTTTTATAAATGTTCATAAGCATTTCCAAGTTTTCTATGCCCAATTGGGAACACTACATGTTTATGCATATATTTTCAACGTAAACATTCTTTCTACTTTAATTTGTGACTAGGCAATTCCTAAAATCTTTTGAATCACAAAAGCAACATAAGTAAATTGTGATTCATGAATTTTCTACAATGCAAAAGGGTTAGTCTCAATGGGGTCATACAATTATGTATTTTTCAAATTGTTCACAATAAAGGCACAACATCATTGTTAGCAATGGGGTTCAAAGTTTTATATGCATAAACTAGGAATGGGAATAAAACATATTTGTCGTATTCGCCTACAATTAGTTGTGTTCTTTCCTTCCCAACATATTGTATGTTAAGTTTAAAAGTTTTGAAATATGTGTCAAACATCATATTTAACATGTTGTAAACTCTGGACTCCTATAAGAACAATACAAATTAAAGGAAGGGTTGTAAAACTATTATTGTTTGGTTTTGCATTCATTGTCATAGAACTTGAAATTTTAAATCAAAATGTTGGGTTTTTGAGAAGTCAACTACTAAATAGTTGTTCGCATTTGGATGACAAGAAAGATTGCAACAACAAGTGCATTAAACAACAACTAGTAACCTTGTTTGTGTTCTTGTTTCTTGCAAAATAAATTGACATTCTTTGATGGAAATTGATGTTAGTCCAACACAAACTTTGGTGTTGTACATGTTACATATTGGCAACACTTAGACATAATATGACCCCAACAACTCCTTATAGACGGTGTTGTCAACCCCAAAACTTGACATGAAACCATAGAAATAAGGATAGAGGTCATGGTTGAGATATTGTTACTTTCATAATTGACACATGCAAGAATCTTAACATTTAAACCATATGTTGTTAACACCTAAGTAACTTGTAAGGCCGTGACAATCTTAGATGTGTCAATATTCTCAAACATGTCAATGGTTCCATGACCATATTCCCAATTGTGGTTCAAAAAATGGACAATAAAAACAAAAATGTTTATTCTGCTTATTCACATCTATAAATCAAAACTCATTATGAAAGTGTCACATGTTTCAAAAGCTTCATAAACCAATTTTTTTGGCTTTTTAAACCAACTTTGGCAAAATTATCATTCATTAATTAATATATTGAAGGAAAGTTGACATGAGGATTCTACCTTAGAATTAATCATCTAAAAAATGGTGATTTAATAAAAAACAAAGGCACTAATTCTTTAGCAATAAACAAGATGAAATCTTATAACTCAATTTGTTTTTTATGAAGATCATTTCACTATAGGGACCAACACTACCAAAAAATGATACAATGTTGGATGGGGTGGGCCCAGACCTTTTTGTTTGTTCATCTATCTTCAAATCCAACGTCTTGTTCACTTTCTTTAACTTGAAATTTTTGGTGAATGATTTCCAAATGTTTTTAAAGAACTGAAATTATGTTCATGGACTTGTAACTAATGATATCATTTTTCACACACCAACAATTAAATAACATAAAATGCATTTTAATTGTTTAGCTTGGATTGAGTTAGAATTCATTTTTGCAACATTATTTGAAGCATAGAAAGCCCATGATGTGGTAATGTGACTTTCCAACTTCCAAAAGTCTCATTCTTTTGCCAATGCCAACCATAATATTCTATCATCCACAACTATGGGAGATGGATTTGCTTCATTCGGAATAGGAACACTAGCAAAAACCAACACAAGTTGATGTAGCCACATAAGTAGTAACATCCAAGTCTATTGTGTTAGATTCCATCACCTAATATAACATCCCATTTTGAAAGGATAGATTGCATTCCTATGAAATGAAATTCAACACATTAATCAGTAATACCCATTCATTCAAAAAAACAAAAAATGAAAGGAGAGAAAGAGTACATACCTTACCTCTTGTGAAAAAAACGAAAGACCTATGTGATGAAAAAGAGCTACAAAGAGTTATAGTGTGGTGGATAATAGTTGTATCATGAAAAAGAATATTCAAAACTTACAGTACAAAAAGACAAAATTTATGTAACGCAAACAACAAAAACCTACAAAATGTTGCAAAAAAACACCTCATAATGCAAAACCAACAAAAATTGTGTTGTAACAAACATCAATTTTGTTACAATGGAACAACCTGCAAAGGAGCAGTACAAGGCATGTTTTGTACACAATAATAACAGAACACGCAACCGACAAAAGGAAAAAAAGAAAATGAGGAAAGATTGCAAAGCATGACCTTAGAATGCAAGGTGAAAACAAAGATCATTATGAAAATGAACTACAAATTGTTAACAAAAATTACAAAACGCAACCCAGAAAGAAAAAACCTTAAAAAGAAACTAGTCATAAACAAACATCACCAAATGCAAAACATAAGTCAAAAGTGAAACCCAACAAGAATGTAAGGCAAAGATGAAAATTTTTAATGAAAAAACGACAAGTTGAATGTGAAACCCAACAAGAATGCAAGTCGATAGAGATGAGAACTAACGAAGTAGACGTCTTATAAACAAACACCTCAAAACACAAAATGCAAGTTGAAAATAAAACACAATGAGTACATACATAGGTTATTTGTGATGAATTTTTTTAAAGACATTTTATCATGAAGGTGGAGAGGGTTTAGGGTTTAGGGTTTAATGGACCTCTCTGGTCCGGGAATTGACGTTAAATTAAAAGAAAGAAAGAAAGAAAGAAAGAGAGCAAGACGAAGAAGACGACGACAAAAGGGGAAAGAAAGAAAGAAAGAAGGAGATGGGAAACAAAAACAATGAAGAGAAAACCCTAAAGGACAAAGGCAAACCCTAAAAAAAGGAACCCTAAACCCCTAACCCCCTATAACTAGAACCACATTTTTACAAATATCCTGATTTGGTTCAATGCCCATAACCTAACACCTAACTGACCACCCAGGTCTGGTTACCCAAAAGGTTAGTGGGTTGGACCAGAGCTTTGGTTAGGTTCCAGGTCGGTTCTTTGGAATCGAAACGGGAACCGGCAGTTCTAATCCGTCAAAGCGGGCAACCGCCCAACGCTGCTACGGATCCCGTGATACCCGGATCATGTGACACCCGGGAAACCGCCACTGTTATGGAACCCCCGTGATACCCGGGAAACCGCCACTGTTATGGAACCCCCGTGATACCCGGGAAACCGCCACTGTTATGGAACCCCCGTGATACCCGGGAACAGCCCCTGGGGGCCCGTAACGAGAGGGCTTTAGGAATTAGGGTTAGGGTTTGGCGGCCAAAGAAAGAAGAGAAGCAGCTGTGTCTATCACCTTGCCTGCGAAACTGTTGCTCTAGTAGTGTGGCAGTGGCATCAGGTGAGGGAGCTTCAGGGAGCTTCCATCTCCAGCATCACAAATGGGTGGACCGGACAAGGAGGTCAGTTCTTCAGAGTTACATAAGACCCCCTCGCTCTCATGAACCTAAGACCTATCATTATGCTGCACCCGAAAAAAATTTCAAGCCACATGCCTGCTTCATTTATGTTATTTCACTAGTAGACTGTTCAAACATGGAGATGCACACCAGAACCAGAGACCGGAATTTTAGTCAACCAAGAAATTTTATGTTTGTCTTGTCTCTCTCATGGCTCTTGTGATTTCATGGTGGAATTATACAGTGAGTCACATCGTTACACATTGCTGGAGGTAAAGGATATGACTGATAATTATGCCAAGAAAATTGGAGTTTGTCTCTGATTTCGCAGGGAATTGGGTTTTTAATAAAAAACTTTGTAAAAGAAATTCTTCTGGGTTTCATCAGCGGGAGTGAGAAATCAAGACTCTCTGAGCGCAGTTTGTTGGTTTGTGACCGAGATTCGTGATTGCAGGTGGTGGATAGAGCTCTCGGAGCTCAAGAAGGAGCGCAGCAGCAGCAAGAAGATCCAGAGAAGAAGAAGAAGAGAGAAGAGAAGGTGATTCCATGGCTGTACAATCTTAGAAGCTTGCATTATATGACGAAAGAATAGCTCAGAGAAAGAATGATTGATTGTGGAAGTGGGTGCCGCTCGTGCCTGCTACATATCTGAGAGCATTTGTTTTTCTAAGGAGTGATGGTTTAGTTTGCATAACTGAATGATGAAAGAGAATGTGTAGGCAAGAGAGAAGGAGTTGAAGAAGTTGAAGGCGGCACAGAAGGCAGAAGCTGCTAAAGCTCCAGCTCCACCCTCAAAGAAGTCTGAACAGAAAGCAAAGAAAGCAGCAGCAGCCGCAAGCATTGAAGCAGATGCAGTCGATCCTTTCACACCTCCAGGAGAGAAAAAACTATTGGCTCCCGAGATGGCCAAATCTTACAACCCTAAGGCCGTTGAAGCATCGTGAGTGCTCGAGTTTGTCTTCCAAACCACAATGTCTGTCTCCATACTGCCTAATTCAATCTTGTTTCCTCAACACTCTATGCTAATTCTTTCTGTTTTTTTTTCCCCCTGCAGATGGTATGAATGGTGGGAGAAGTCAGGTTTCTTTGTTGCTGATCCCAAAAGCAAGAAGCCACCATTTGTGATTGTAAGATTTTGCAGCATAATATCAGAATGAGGTTTTTTCCCCTCCAGTTCATGGAATTTCAGGACTACCAGGATTCAGTGAATTCTAGGGTCAACAAGTCTGGTGTGAAAGCTTTCATTTATTGGCTCTGGTTCATGAACAGGTTGTGCCACCACCGAATGTGACAGGAGCACTTCACATTGGTCATGCTCTCACTGGTGCAATTGAGGTTTAAACTCTATCCTTCAAATGTTCAACTTACTGTGATCTGATGTCCTTGATGATTGATGACCAAAATTTTTGCATCTCTTTTCTTCTTTTGAACCATAAGTTGCCTCTTGCAGGATATGCTGGTCAGATGGCGGCGGATGAGTGGGTACAACACTTTGTGGGTTCCTGGGGTTGACCATGCTGGTATCGCAACACAGGTGATGCTGCAAAAGTTCCAAAAGATTCTTATAGCCTACAGTGGTAAAGCAGGTGTTGCAATTCTTGTTGACAATGGCAATATTCTGTTATGGTTTTTTTGGATCAGGTGGTAGTGGAAAAGAAAATTATGAAGGAGGGAAACAAGACAAGGCATGACCTTGGACGAGAGCAATTTGTAGCTGAGGTACTTGGATTCTGATCATCCATTTTCTCTGCTAGTCTCAATTTTTCATTATGGGTTTTCCTCTCAGTTTTTTTTGTTGCAAAGTTTAGCATTGTAAATTTTACACACGGATTCAAAAGTGCAGGATTAACCAGAGGTTGGTGGTGGGCCATTACAGGTGTACAAATGGAAGGAGCAATCTGGAGGCACCATTTGCAATCAGTTTCGCCGCACTGGCATGTCCCTAGACTGGTCTCGAGAGGTATATTCATCTGCAGAATGTTCACTCAGCATTTCCAGATCTTTTAAGTGGATCCACTGTGGATTCTGGCATGAACCTTTCTCAACATTTGAGTCAAGGGCCTGATTGGCATAGTGGGTGCTATTTGTTTGATGCAGTGTTTCACAATGGATGCAAAGCTCTCAAAGGCAGTGACAGAAGCATTTATCCGGCTTCACAAAGACGGTCTCATTTACAGGTTAAACATGCCCCTCTGGTTCTCAAAAGGAGCCTACATCTTTGGCTGCGATTTCATTTTTATGTTTAGAATCAGGCATCTTCCAGCAAAGGGACAGCTACTGTTGTACATAATTGATGCACAGACAAGGGGTCCAGAATGATAGTTGAATGAGAAATCTTGTGACCTAAGTGGTGTGTCTTGTAGCGTGATTCTGTTTTGTTTTTAGATCTGGGAAACTTCTTGTGTTTTCAGAGACAACCGACTTGGGAACTGGGATTGTGTGCTGAGGACTGCCATCTCAGATATTGAGGTAACCTCAACTTTCATATTAGTGTGTCATCCTCTCTATCATTTGCTTCCCTAGAAATGCATCTCTACTTAGAGTTCCCAGGAATATGTGACCAATGAATGATTGGGTTATCTGAATCTCATTCTCAAGGTTTACAGGATGCTTCAGAAGCTCTTGAAGACTCCTTTTCTTTTCTTGGCTGGACTGTGACTCTGTTTAATTTAAGATGAGTGCATATGGTATTTTGGTTGTTGTCCCCCCACCCCACCATATTTTAAACCTTGTTGAAACATTTATGTCTTGATCCAGGGTAGATTGGAAGGTTTGTACTCATGACAAATTCTCTTTTTGAGCATTTTTTCCTGAAGGCAAGTGTATCCTGTAGGTGGAATATGTGGATCTCAAAGGGCGGACATTACTTCGAGTACCAGGATATGACAAACCTGTTGAATTCGGGGCCATTACATCATTCGCTTACCCACTTGAGAGTGGGGAGGGTGAAATTATTGTTGCTACAACACGGCCTGAAACTATGCTTGGAGACACAGCTGTAGCAGTCCACCCCGAAGATCCGCGGTACAAACATCTTCATGGGACATTTGTGGTGCATCCGTTCAATGGCCGCAAAATCCCAATCATTTGTGATGACATCCTTGTCGATATGGCTTTTGGAACTGGTGCTGTAAAGGTGTGCCCTAATTCTACATTAGCTCTGAAGCCTTGTGATTGCTTGATGTGTCCTGACTCCTGACATAACTCAATAGTGGAGGTGAGATTTTCCAACCTCGAAGTGTTCAAACCAGGGTTTAGGGTTTAAGAGGTAAGCAAGCACTATTCTGTGACAAAATTTATGTTTGCTAAACAGTACAGGCAGAAGTTTGTTTTCCAGCTTTTGTGGGAAAGTCTGAATATCAACAAGCTGACTCAAAAGCTAGGGTTTCCTGTCAAGGGTGAGCTTTTCCCAGCTCTTCAGCTACATGTGAGTTGAAACTTGTCAATATTCTGTTTCTCTGCAGATCACACCAGCTCATGACCCAAATGATTTTGAGGTGGGAAAGCGACACAATCTGGAGGTGATAAATATTTTCACTGATGATGGAAAAATCAACAGCAATGGAGGAAAGGCTTATGAGGGCATGAAACGATTCGATGCTCGAGAGGCTGTTGTAAGGGATTTGGAAAAGAAGGTGAACCCTGAGCTCTGTTCTATTTGCGATAGGGGGGATTCTCACAAGCTTACAAGATTCTAACTGGCATCCATTCTGAGTTGTTGTTCTTTTACCCACAATGCTGAAGATGGCTTGCAAAAATGTAATGAGCTTGAGGGCCTTTGTTCTCTTCTCAGAATCATAATGCTAACGAGGAACTGGGTTTGGTTTCATTGTTTCTTGGGATTGGAAGGGCCTGTATAAAGGGGTTGTGGACAATGCCATGAGGCTGGGTATTTGCTCTAGAAGTGGTGATGTTATAGAGCCTATGATCAAGCCCCAATGGTATGTTGTCATTTTCTGTACTGGCATATGCAATTTCATTTATGTCAGTTTGTGAGTTATGCTTAACAAGGACAGGATTACTTGCTTTCATGTACTTTAACCTCGTTTTGGCCTTAAATATTAGCAATAGATGAAGATGCCAGCTGAAACCACAGTGCGACTCACTGTCATCATTCGAATTCTTAGTGCCTTTGAAGGAGTTAATCCACAGGGCCACATAGACCTTAGACATCAAAATTCTGCAGAATGGTTTGTCAATGAGAAACATAGGAAATAATGTGATTATTTCACTTTGGGCAGGTATGTCAACTGCAAAGAAATGGCGAACGAAGCATGCAATGCAGTACGGGATGGTCGGCTTCAAATTATACCTAGCCAGTTTGAGGACACGTGGTTCAGGTTTCTATTGCTGTTCTTTCATTTGCCTTCTATTCACATATAACTGCCTCAGAAACATTCCCATGTTACATGGGATATCAGGTTTGTTTCAAGTGTAATATTTCAGTAGACTCTGTTTTTTTGCAGGTGGTTGGAGAACATTCGAGATTGGTGTATTTCACGGCAGCTTTGGTGGGGTCACCAAGTGCCTGCATATTACATAACATTGGAGGATGATTTACTGACAGAAATGGGGGCTTACAATGATCATTGGGTTGTAGCCCATGATGGAAGTGAGGCTGAACGGATTGCAAAGGAGAAGTTTCCAGGGAAGAAGCTCAAAATCAACCAGGATCCTGATGTGCTGGACACCTGGTTCTCATCAGGATTATTCCCATTCTCAGTAATGGGGTGGCCTGATGAGACTCCTGATCTTCGTGAATTTTATCCAACATCACTTTTGGAGACTGGACATGATATTTTGTTCTTTTGGGTGGCACGTATGGTCATGTTGGGGATGAAACTCACAGGGAAATGCCCTTTCAAGCAGGTACTTTGAGACTCTGAGCCAACATGAGCTGGATTCCTGATGAATAAGTACACAGTTGTCAGAGAAATTCTTCTCAAGTCTCAGTAGCATGCTTCTTTAAGGTCTAAACATTCTGTTGACAGGACACATTTCTGTCATTCTAAGCCTGAGCTGGTGTTTTGTACACTGGTGAACACATGGAGCAGATATTGGGTCTATCCTCTTCTAGAGGATTCATGACACCTGTAAATTTTTGGTTGCAGGTGTTTTTGCATGCAATGGTGAGGGATGCTCACGGTCGCAAGATGTCAAAGTCACTTGGTAATGTTATAGACCCACTGGAAGTGATCAATGGGGTTACGCTACAGGATCTGCATAAACGCATTGAGCAGGGCAATCTTGATGCCCGTGAAGTTGAAAAAGCAAAGGCTGGTCAAGTTGCAGATTTCCCAAATGGAATAGCAGAATGCGGGGCAGATGCCTTACGCTTTGCTCTTGTGGCCTACACTGCTCAGGTATGGTTTTCACTATTGTTACTGTTATTTGTCAACTATCTGAGTTTTTTTGTTGATCACAAACAAACCTCAGCAGATGCATATGGAGAAACTTGCATATATGTCAATGAGGGGTGATGGTAGTGCCTAATGCTACATGCATTAGTGCTGTGGAAAGCACATGGTGGTGATGTGGGATTTGCTGGTTTTTTTCAGACAGTGAATATAAACCTTGACATTCTACGGGTAGTGGGGTATCGTCAATGGTGCAACAAGCTCTGGAATGTGATTCGTTTTGCAATGATGTATCTGGGGACAAGGTTTGAGCCTTCTTTGACTCTGGATGTGGCATCCCTCCCTCTAAGCTGCAAGTGGATTCTTTCAGTCCTCAACAAGACTGTGGATAGAACCATAAAGGGACTGGAAAATTTTGAGTTCTCAGAATCTACTACAGCTTTACATTCATGGTGGCTTTATCAACTTTGTGACGTCTTCATCGAACTTATAAAACCAGTGATGTATGGAGATGATGAGGAATTGAAGAAGAGGACACGGGATACGTTGTGGGTATGTTTAGACACCAGTTTGCGTTTGTTGCACCCTTTTATGCCATTTTTAACAGAGGAGTTATGGCAACGGCTTCCTCAAAAACCAGGGGTTGTGAAAGCTAAGTCATCAATTATGCTTGCAGATTACCCAACTGTCATCCAGGTTAGTTGGATCCCTGCCCAGTCTTTTTCTCTTTGTAAAATATATTTACTTGTCCAACCAAGTTTTGTAAGCTCTCCAGCAGACTGTTCTGCTTGAAGTTACAAGTGTTACTTTGAAGTGATTCCTTTTTCTTCCTTACATGGAAGTGTTGAAATGAACATGGAAAGCTGTAAGAGGTCATGGAAATATCCTGGTAGTTCTCTTCCAACAATTGGTTGAAGATCTTTTGGTAACCCAGCACAACGGATTATATTTTGTTTATTAATTTGCAAGATTTGGGTGGCTCTTTTGCTTGGAAGGAATGGAGGAATGAAGAGGCAGAAGCAGAAATGGCAGTGGTTGAAGCTATAGTCCGGTCTACTCGATCGTTACGCATGGTTTATGATTTGCAACCAAGGATCAGGTTATCCTTTTTCTTACACATAATTATCACTTCTGGGGTTGAAGTAACTGCACCCATGTAGAAGTTGTGTCATAGACAGGGGTTCAAGTGTTGATATCTTACTATGAATATTTGTGCCTTTGACAGGCCAGAGCTTTATGTAATGTGCAAGACCAGTGAGATGGCCACACTTGTGAGAAAGACCACTTCTGAAATCGGCACCCTGGCTTTGTCCTCTTCTGTACAGGTGTGCAAAATGCAGAATACTGAAAAGTCGAAGTTTGGTATTTGATTTACTTTGGCAATTGTTTCACCCCTTGGTTTCGGTTGATTTCTGTATCAGATGTTACAAGAGCACAATGAGCCACCACTGGGTTGTGCAATCTCAGTTGTGAATGAGAACGTGTCAGTCTATCTACTTTTGCGAAACGTGGTGGATGCTAGCATTGAGATAGCAAGGCTTCGAAAGAAGCAAGATGATCTTATTGGGTATGTGTTCTGAAATCTAGGAGAATGAGTCAGGACTGGATAGCAGACTATCATGTAGGGTTGGCAAGCATATAACAAGCTACAGTATTTGGGCATTTCCACTCACCAAGATCAGATCCATTAAATTCAGTAATTGCTTTCAAAATCAACACTGTGACTTGACTTTTAGGGTTTAGAGTTTGAACAAAAGCTGATGTTAAGTAATTCTATGTTATATTTCTGTATGTGAGTTAATCTCTCCTAATCTGCCTGAGTCTTTGATACAAGCCACAAGATTTTGTAAGTACTCAGGATCCACAGACTAGTTCCTGTAAAGGGAGAGCAATCTAATGTTTCCATATGCATCTTCTGTGTTCTAATCCTGTGCAGACAGCAGAATGCATTGAGTAAGAGGATGAACACACCAGGGTACAGTGAGAATGTCCCAGAAGCAGTGCAAGAAGAACTCCAGGCCAAGTCCAGCAAACTCATTGCAGAGCTTGAAAGTGTGGTGGAAGCCACACTCAATTTCCAGAAGCTTCTGATTGATCACTAGGTATCATCAACCAAAGCTCCAGAGAAAGTTAAAGCTCTCATCAGGTCTTTTGTAGACAGCCAGTGACAATCAGATTCTGCACTCCAATTTCAAGCACCTGTGGAGGTTCTGTAAAGTACGCGAGTCAGAACTGCAAGCACCTGAAATTGGGTTTTGATATAATTGAGCAGAGTTATCTGAGGGTTTGCAATGTGAAATAGATCTCATATGGGTAGAGAGTGATCCAAGAAGTGATCTCAGGCTTTGCATTGGTTTCTGTGCAGGATTGGTGACTACAATGAGAAATTGCCTGTCAACTATGAGAGTTCTTTGCTGGATGCCTGGAGTGAGCTCGAGAGACAAACTGAGAGCTGTCAGGATGCTGTGAATCATATCATAGCCCTCTGGCCAATGAGGTTTCCAAAAGCTGGTCCAGATATACAACAGGAAGTTCTGGCTCATCACTTTGATTTTGTTAGCAGACATCAGGGCTTTCTTCTCATTGCCCTTCCATTTCTTACATCTTTGTGTTGAAAAATTATTCACTATTTGCTTCATTCCCAATTTACTGGTTTTGTGTAGCTTATCCTTGCACTTCAATGCCAGGTTACCTAGGGAATGGCGCTAAGTTGAGGTTGCCAAAGTCAGTATTCAATCCTGACTTGATTGTTTGAATGACATAAATGTGAGAGGTATTCTAACTTGATGCGTTAAGCTCCTTTTGTGTAAAAGCAGTGGCTGCAATGTCAAATGGGGGCAGTACAATTTAAAGTTTTCCCATATAATAAAAGGTTTGCTCAAGAGTGTGATGTCTGGACTGCAGTTAGTGATCCTTCAAGATGTGCAACAGGGGAAAAGGGTGCAGAGGCTTTTAGTCTCATCAATCTTCTATTTGGTGTGTACTCGGGAGTATCCATTTTGGACTTTGTACCATAATATGACCACACAGCTGAGGGTTGATGCATCATAATACACGTGTGTTGGGTTCATTGGATTTTTGTAGTACCCAATGTGCAAAGTCTTGTAGTACCCAATGTACCATGGGATGTTAAGTTTTCAAATTTTACACTACATGCACCAAACAAAGTATTGATTAGAAAGTATTGTGTGAAAGAACCTCCTTTTTTTCAACCCTATTATTACTTATTTTCTTAATATAACATATTTAAACCACCCTACATATAATTTGAAAATTTGCATCAAACTATGATACTTTAGGTTAATTTAATATTTTAGTTTTAATGCTTGAAGTTATGAAGATTGATGAGGATGCAACGAAACATGGTATGATCAAGTGATAAGATTATTATTTTTTCAACATATCATAGGTACTTATGATATCCTCCAACTAGGTAGTTGGGAGTTCCCAAAACTAAATACCTATCTAAAGTGTAAGTTTTTTCAAATGGTTCAAATGTTAATTGTGTGAAGGGACTTTCACTTTAGGATCCTCCAAGTTTGTTACTAATTCATATACTTGTATTAGTTCAATTACTAGTATATTTTTAAAAATATTGGAGATTAACACATATCCAATATAATTATATTTTGGGTTTTTAAATAAACATAAACCTATTGTCAAAATAATTTATATTTTTTATCCAACAACAAATAAAAGCACATGTTTTATAAATTCAAAAAAGTGTCCCACCCCCCGCCCCCCGCCCCACAATTCTATACCTGAAAAAAATGTTTTTTTTCACATCTTATAAATGGGAATTTAAATGCCTTAATTTAAGGGACTTACAAATACCATGAAAGTTGGTACCAATATTAATTGATCATGAGACAAAAGACCATGTTTTCTCTATTACCAAATTCCCCTCCATGGTATATGATGTGCCCTTAAAAAGTTGTTAAATAATATTGAAGGTAATTATGCAATATGATGTGTTCCATATTTTTGCAATTTGGGCGTGTTCCCAACTCCTTAGATTGAAACAAGAGGGTCATGCTAGAGCTTTGTGAAGACTAAGATGAACACTTCATATTCACAACTTGGTCACATCAATTAAACAAACCAAAATAAGAAGACAAATAATGTAATTAGAGTTTAAAACGAGACACACGACATCAAATACTCACATTCGACTCGTCATGGAGTACTAAGGGAGGACTATTCTACTTATAGTATATGTTGTAGCTCCACTTTTAGAGGTTTTTCATTCATTTTTGGAAAATTGCTCTTGCAACTTGGTTCCACACCACTTAAGGTATGGTGATACACACGTACCAAATTATTATTTTTCAATTTTTATATAAGAATAGGTTTTTAGTTTCATAGGTGTTATCACAAATCTTCAACAATCTAGGTGGGGATTGAAAATTTGGATAGCTTCATCTTGATAACAAAAAAATAGGCCGAATGATGTTTACATAGGATGTGATGGAATCACCAATCTTAGGAGTATCAATGACTTTTTGATGTGTGAGACCCATGCTTGATGAAAACAAGAAGTTGATTGAAGATACAAGGCTTTTTTGAAGAAGAATATCAGTTCACTTGATTTTTGAGAGGTTTTCATTTAGATTTTTTTTAAATCCACTTTGTTTTACTTCCTTCATGCATTTTGTTTTGAATTTGATGTACAAGTAGTACATGCATGTACACTGCATCCCTTTTTTTCTTAAATTATTTTTTGTGAAGGTTGCTTTGGGGTTGGAAATAGGTGGGTGAGAGGGATTTGCTATGTGTTGTGAATGAGACCAAGAAAAGAACTAGTGACCAAGAGCTTGAAAAAATGGTCAATCTATATAGTGCAACCCTTAACTCACTTTTGTATCAATATTCCAATGCATTGACATTTTATCATTATGATTTGCAAGGGCAAGGGTTGTAGGCTTGAAATGGAACATTGACACATCTTATAATGTTTGTAAATTCTTGCAATGCTACTCACTTAAGGTAGAATACCTTAAATTTTTCTTGTCAAATTGTTCTTTTCCAAATGGAGAAATAATCTTATTTGTGCAATATTTTGTGTTGCTGAAACAAGGATGTTTGTGTTAAATTCATAGCTTTGTGCAACACATTGAAAGAATTAATAGCAATAACCAAACTCTAAAATTTGTTATTTTGTTTATGAAGTTGTAAGACAATATCTATCATAAATAAAAAATATTTATATTAAATCAAAGCTAGATTAATGACTCATTATCATACCACTTTGAATACCAAATTCACATTTTTCAAATCTTTGTTGTTTTTTGTGATAACCTTAAATCTTGACCACAACTAGAATTGGCTCCTAGTAAAAAATCTTAAACCTTTATACTTGAGAACTGCCACTTTTGGGGAAAGAAATATAGACCATATCCAAAGGTTTTGGTAGATCTCAATTTTTCTTTAGAACCCTTATACCCAAAGATTTTAACTATTTAAAATTATATAACCTAGCATTGAAATTTTTTCTCAAAATAAAGTATCGCACATTGGCTACTAGTTATTACCACTATTTAGCCTTATCATATTTTGCAAACAATTCTACTATACTCCATGTCAATGACCGTAGTTCCCCCCTATTGCTTCTTAACATGGCAATGTTGGTAGGTTTGGGATTTAGGTAGGTTTAGGTGTAGGTTATAGGTTAGGTTTTAAGGTCTTTGGACTGTAGGTTTTGAGTTTTCTTGGAACATAATTTGACAATTGACCTCTTTTCAAAATTGAATTAGAATTTAAATTGGGGTGCTACATCACAAACTCAATGGGTCATAATTTTGCAATAATAGTTGCACGATATTTCCTTTTCATAGGTTTGTATGGAATAAAAACCAATGTCATTCATCTACTTATGTTGTTTGAACATCGATGTCGTGCGCATTATTTACACCCCTAGCATTGTGATTAAAGTGATTGATGTAATTGAACCACATGTCCAAAATGCCTATGTTGATTGGCTTTTGTTTATTTTTCTTCCTTTTCAAAAGTAGGTATGTTTGAAATGACTTTGATGACTCGTTCTTTTGGTCAAATTGAACACTACCACTTACACTTGGCATTTTTAAGTTTGCATGACATAAATGCGTGTAGGTATAATGATTAACATAAGTCACTTTTATTAACATTGTTACATGTGACATGTAACATTTGCTAGTTTTTAGTCATGGTGATTGCTAGATTTATAATTTGGTGTGCCTTGGCATGTAAGTATGTAGGCCCCCCCAAGCTATATTTAGGTGTATACATCTAGTTTGGGGTAGGTAGGTAGGTTGGTTAATAGGTAAGTAGATATATAGATAGGAAAATAGGTAAGTGGGTAAGTAAATAGGTAGGTAAGTAGGTAAGTAGATATATAGATAGGAAAATAGATAAGTGGGTAAGTAAATAAGTAAATGGGTAGGTAAATAAATAGGTAGGTAGGTAAGTTGTCGGTAGGTCGATGACCAATATCTTCATTTGCTTTCCTTCCTACCTTCCTTACCTACCCACCTATTATGACCTTCCTACTACTTTTTTACCTACCTTCTTACATACTTAAACAAGAAGTGCAACAAAATGTGAATTTAACAAACCATACAAAAAATCATGGCTTTTTTAGAAGTTCATGTTGATTGCATGTATTTTTATTTTATTTTGGGACCAAAGGATCAAAATATGAATGACACGTGTAACATTTGACTAGTCAAATTGACTAGAATGACCTATTTGACTATGTGTCAAATGAGACATATAATCGAGATGGACCAAAAAATGACATCCTTGGTCAAAATTTCCAAAGGTTTGATCAAAATGACATTTCATTACCTATATTAGTTAAGTGCCCTAACTATATCTTATAAATTGTCAACTAAAGAGGACGTGCCATTACCTATACTAATTAAGTACCCTAGCTATGTCTTATAATTGGAACCCCCATATTTACAAAACTTGTCTACCTATGTGGCAAGCCATGTTAAATTTAATAACATGTCCATTAATTCTACCATTTAGTAAGGCAACTTGTAGCTTAAGAACCAAATGAATTGCTTGTTAATTTGGAAAGGTTTTCTTTTCTATTGCAATATCAATGTAATTCAAAAGTTTTAATGTGAACAAGTTTTGTACAAATCTTTGTGAATTTGGTTATGTAATGTGTTTAACAATTGTTTCCTGATTTTTTAAATAAGACTATCAAACAAATGATATATATAATTCAATAGCCTTTAGGTCTCCTCTATCTCTTGGTTTTCATTTAATGCCACCTCAATTATTGAATAACATACTATAATTTGGATATCTAGATATGCATAGTCCCCCCATTTGTATAAAAACCAAGTGGGATGGAACAAATAACTACTACAAATTGGATCCCGAGAGAGTTTTAAAAAATATTTAAGAATAGAATAACAAAGGAGAAGCCACATAATTTTTCAAACCCAAATAAAGTTAGTCCATAGAATGCTTTTCATAATATATGTTTAATTTTCTTGTTTGTATTTGAAGTTGCATTGTCTTTATATACAATAACAACAATTGTGCTAAACTATATGTTGTCACTTGATGTGCTGCCTACTTAACCTACATCTACCTACTTGCCTTAATTAACAACCTACCTACCCCAACAACCTACCCACTTACTTGCCTTACCTATAATGTACCCTACCTACATACCTACCTTTACAACCTTCCAACCTACCTATGACATACCTTACCCTACCTATTTACTTACATAGTTTTGTTTAGTCACATAATGAATGGAGTTTGAAATGTAAGAACCATAATTTAACATGTTGGAATTTGTCAACAATTTTCATTTTTCAAAAAAAAATCTTAAAACTTATTTGAACATTTATAAAATATATTTATTTTATTAAATAAATATTTGAATAAACTACAAGATGATTTTTTGTTTTCTTCATTTGAACAAAATGTGAAATAAAAAAGGATTTCCTAATGGTTTCATAGTTGACAAGACAAAAGAAAATGTTACACATATGTTATTAACAAAAGTTTGTGTAGATTGGTGGCAAATGCATTGGGATGCTTCCATGAGGTCTTGGGTTCAAACTCATGCGAGTCAGATATATGAATTTCATATATTTGGTCATGTATATGGTGTACTTCTATATCATAGACCTATGGTTGTAGGTAGGTAAGACTTATATCACATAGCAAAACATTGACAAGTGGAAAAATATATATTCATATGTTGCCATGTGTCAAGTAAATGGCTAGTCAAAAGTGACTACCATTTTGATTGGTCATATTTGACTACCATGCAAATGGGGAATTTGATATATTGACTAGTCAAAAAAGTCATTTCTCAAAAGTGCCACCCTAGTCCTGGTCAAAAAGACCCAACTAATTGCATTTGGCAATGTTAAATAACAACTTGTCCAAAACAACTAGATGGCCTTTTGATCGTTGTCATTTTTGAATCATTTTTTGCTAGTTTTTTAATCAATTGAACTTGGAATTCTTGCAGTGAAGTGAGGGTTACCTAGGTTTGGTGGAAGCTTGAGGATGAAAGTTTAGGCTTGGGGAGGTTTGCCAAAGCTTGATAGAGGTTTGGTGAAGTACCTAGCCTCGAGGAAACTGCCTACTATTATTTTAAAATATTTAATACATTATTTAAGAATAATATTCATTATTTATGCTACCTATTAATCAACAATATTAACCAGCACCTTTGTCAAATTTTAATCAAAAGCAACAAGCCACCTCACTAGTGCTTGTTAATTTTTAGATAAAATAGACATGATATAATGAACATAATTAGTAATTCAATCATGTCCAAAATGATTGATGTGCTACATTGTGATGTCTTAAATAATTGGTCCTTTTCGTGATTATGGAGTCAACTTGTCCAAATGTCTGTTTTGACTAAAATCCAATCATAAAAGATAGTTTTAAAAAACAAGATCTATAATAATGATGGCAACTTTAACAAGGGCTGTGTCACACGGTGGCCTTGCCATTTACATTAAAATATTAGAGTTTCCATATTTTAAGGCAAAAAAAAATTATAAAAACTCAAATATTTCACCATGCAAAAATATAATCTTCAAAAAATCCTTTAAAAGAAACCAAAACCCTTCAAAATATTATAACTCTATAACTAATCTCAAGTTTCAACACAAGCCAAAATACCATCTTTCAAAAACCCTCATATAAAAATAGACCTATTACCTAAGGGCCAAAATCCCTTAAGCTACTATACTCTATAATGAATGTAAAAACAATTTTCATTTGTCATGTGCAATTAACAAGCTCTAGCACCTCCATAACTTTCTTCTCTATGATGGGAGCTGGTGAGGTGCTTGGTTTCTTGTTTTAAGTGTTTACCAAGCATTCTCTAGTCACTAGTGTGATACAAATCTGCAGTCTAAACTATCATTTCATTTGCTACTTTCCTAGTTTCTATTTCTTCAAGAAAGAAAGTTGAACACATTTTACACCTAATTGTAAAGAATTTGGCTTAATTGTTTGATTACCCAGGTGTGCCTATTCAAAGAGCTTTTAGTAAACCTTTTAAAGACCAAATGCATATGGCCATGAAATTTGTACTTAGCCTTCTGAAACATCTTCAGAAGCTGTCCGAGTTCTAGTGAGGGTGCATAGACTTACAAGATTACACCAGTCTGCAGGATATGGGAGCATTGTCCTATAGAGAAACATGCATATCTAGATAGCATGCAATTTAAGAAACAGGGGATTGTCCAGGTCCCTCATGTCTACACAATTGTTGCTCATGTACATGTGGACTCGCATACCTAATTGAAAGCTGACAAACTTTGTCCCTGTGCAACCTGGTTACCTCCTGCAATATTTCCTACTTGTACTAGCACAATGGTGTTTGTCTCAATCATAGTATATCAAGAACATGACTAGGGTGTTTGTCAGAATCCTAAATTCACTCTTTCAAATGTCATCCGCAAGGTTCTTGACTACCAACATTTCATTTTTGTGAGGTTCTGTGTGTATCCCATCTTGGTTGAGGTACAAACTGATGGGTAGACCAGATCCTTGTCCAAGTACCTTGCCTAAACAAACCTCAAGGTCTCCCTAAGTTCTAGGAAACCTGGAGTAGTACGAAGTATTTGCTCGATCGGATACCCATCTAAACTCATTGAAGCTCTTAAGAGGATGCCCATCCAACTCCGCCATATTCCGTTTGCGTGCTGAACTTTCCTTTCACAACCCAACTTGCAGAAGTATGTGTGAATAGCACGTATCAAGAATTTGCACATATTTGTTCTTGGAGCCACTGAAATGTCTGGGACATGTTTGACCATTAATGATAAAATGTCAACATCTGTTATGTCCACATTTGCTCGATGGTTTAAATATGCAAAAATGTAGGTGGCCCAATACTCACAAATTCCAGGAGATGCCATTTCTGCTTGGCATATCAACAGAAACATAACGGTTGCCAAATCTAGGGATTCAACATGGAATAGATGTCGTATCTGAATTATTGTAAGTGAATGAGCAATTGTTGCTAGTCGGACTTGGTTTCTCCCATATAGAACTAAAAAGAAAGAAAGAATCTCTTTTCTTCCTTTCACTCCTCCCTCATCCACAAGAATTGTTGGGAAATCAATTGGCTTCAATTTCATTGCCACAAATTGGCTGACCAAATGGTTTATCTCCAAATCACGAGTTAAGAGCTTGCCATTCACAAAAGAACTAGTTTCTTCCACAAGCCCTTTTGTTATAAGATCTCCCACTACCATATTGAAGCAATCAACCAGCCCTGGAGGTTGTAAACAACGCCATATGACCTCCACCACAATAGCTGGAACATCCCAAGAAAAGAGTGATATCGCTCGAAGCACATTTTCCATTCCAACATAGTAAGGCTTTTCTTGCCCATAGTAAAGACTCATAGTAATTGCCGCATATAGGCCATCAGATTTGTAATCACCTGGAATGAAACGATTTTGATAACCATAGTGTTTGAATTCTGTTTCCACCTTCTCCCATTCTTTAGGAGTTTTTGGGACTTTGGACAAAATTGAACCAAGAATTTTCACAGCCAACAAACATCCACTGCACTTCTCCAAAAGACGTTTTGCTATGCCCTACATCACAAACATTGAATCATATTTAGTGCATCCATGTGCAACATCATCTTGAGCCTAGATAATGTTTCAAAATGGAAAGTCCTATATTTTTGTACCTACTCTTGTTAGTTCAATCTCCATGTGTAATAGTAAATACTACCCCATGCAATGAACAGATTTTCATGGGTTGTCAAGCCAACAACATGAATCCAACTTTGGTCATGCTTCATTCAAAGTGGGCATGATGCTAACAAACAATATCTTTTATCTACTCCACTGGTGTTGAACCACACAAAAGGATGTTGCACTAATTACCTCACAGCCTGGAGGAAACCTTGTTTGATGGGGATCATTGGCAGCTTTACTTGCAAGAAGCCTTGTAGCAATGTCAGTGTTGCTACTCTCATCAATCTTGATACGAAGGGCAGGCAAATCATCCAACTCAAACCGTGATGTTATCACCACCTTGCAAAATGTATCACTTGGGAGAGGTGATTGATAAATTGACTTCTCATTCCACACATCATCAATGAACAATAACCACGGGTGATGCAAAGTATCCAATTTTTTTTGAATTCTTGGCTGAACATCCTCAATGGACAAGTTTTCGAACCCATGTATCTGCACACAATCATTTCCAAGCATGGCAAAAGGTTGAATTCATTTCTAGCAATGAATTCCTTTGCACTTGTGTATAATGTCACTAAAAAATGTATGTAAATATTTTTTATTTGCATATCTTTTAATGACAAATCAACCAAAATTTTAGGATTCAATTTAACAATAAGAAATGGTACAATACTTTGCGGTCTTCAGGTATGAGGCCCCTCAATAATCGTTTTTGGGCTGCTAATATATTGTTGCAATCACTGCCATATACCACTTTAAAAATTCCTCCAGGAAAATGATCATGCAAATCCTTGGCATGTTGTTGGAATAGTACATATTCCACAACAGCAGTCTTTCCACAACCAAAATTTCCATGCAATATGATGTATCGTAGTCCCTCTTCCTTCAGGCCTTCCAAAAGCTTTTGAATGACCTCTTTAGGTTCAACAAAAATCCGAAATTCTGGCCGTTGAATAGATATTGGTTGTCCCTGCATAGAAATCATCAAGTTCACCATTGATCCAAATATAGACACACTATGCAAAGGCACTTACAAATTGATAATTTGCCTACACATTTGTATTGCCTTGCATCATCCTACATCTAACACGATCACAAGTGTTATGTAGATATACTACAATATCCATCAATTTTCATGTTGTCAAACAACTCTAACCAAACTAAAATTGATTGACAATCAATAGTCAGCAAATGCTCTCATTGTTTCCAAAACTTAAAGGGCATTCAAGCTAACCAACATCAACCCCATAGAAGTAAAAGATTAACTAATTAAATGGCATTTAACAATGCACCCAGGAATTGCGATCACTACCAATTTCACTTCGTAGGCTATGTGTGTCTTCACCTCTTGTACACAAATTTTTATGAAGTCCAAAAGCTTGGAGTAACTTGGATGCTGCTTGCTAGGTGGTTTGCAGACGTCAAAATGATCACATCCTTCTAGTGTATAATAGTTGTCCCTTGCTGATCTCCGTGCTCCTGGCTTCTCCACCAACTTAAACCCCTGTGATTTGAATCACATTCAGTGAAAGTTAATGACTTAACGATGGAAAATACAAATGGGTTGCCCACTGTAGGTTTCTTAAACAATAGGATGTTTGTTAAATCAACAAGGATTTCTATATTTCAATCCAAAGAACACACATCTAGTTATTGATAAAACATTTGTTTTGTCAATACTTACAACGTCCTTTATAGTTGTGCTTTCAAGGAAAGCATACACATTGGTGGAGGAAACACGTGTTATCTCTTCAAAAGAATTGGACAAGTCCTCCATCCTCGAATCATGTGCTTTCAGATTCTCCATGAACCCTGCCCACTTGACACCACCAGCCGAAGAAGTTGAGCTGAATTGGGTGTAGTAGGATTCGAACTCTGAACCAGTATGGGGAACTGCATAAAATACAACACCCTTGAGATTTTTCAAAAAGTTATTAGCTGATGTCGCAACACTCCTATCAAGGCCATTTCTTGGTGTGCTGCGGGCCCTTTTATCTGCCTCTTCCATCAAACTCTTGATCACAAGGCCCCCAAAACAATGGCCTATCATGATGAACCCACATCGTTGGCCTACGTTCCACGTGCTACTGCAAAGCCCAAAATGAACTCAAAACACCCATATTAGAGTCTTCACAATCTATATTTTTGAATAGCTAGGAATAACTTACTTGTCTAAATTTGAGAAACTGCACAAACTAAGTAACAGTTTCCAGCTCTAATTCTAGTCCTAAAGTCAACTTACTCTTTGAAGGCCAGAACCATTTTGTTTAACAAATTCAGACATCACAGTTCAACAGATCTATCTTTGGATATTTTTGTGAAGGTTCAATTCCCATCCACTCTCTCATCCACTCACCGTTAACAAGTATTTGCTAGATGCATGCAACATAACTTGCACCTTTGCAACAAACCCTACAACAAACTGTTTTGATTTGTGGCAACTTGGTGTGGTCAAATAGGGAGGCTGAAACCCCTCCCTCATACATGACTAGGAGGCTCTTCTTTATTTCAATCAAGGTGCACATAGTGCAAAACAAACCTGGAAACAAGAATTTGCAGGATGTTTTTTGCAATCTCGGAGACATCATCAGTATTGCCTTGGTTACCACATTGCATGACACATGAGTCATATAATAGTGCAAGCACACGCACATGCACATTTACTTCACTCAAGTCTTGTGGTAGCCAAGTTTGAACCCAACACTCATGGGGGTCATTGCGCGTCACCCAAGTTGTCTTCCAGGCTTGCATTTCACCTGGCCTTTGTGTACCATGAAATAAGACAACATCGCAGTTGGTGGATTGGACAACATCTTCAGGGGGCCAGAGTTGATGAACTGGTTGATCCTATTTTACAAAAGCATAAACAAAATGTTGATGGATTAGTAAAATTAATTGCATTGTGCGATATTCTTTTGTGGTGCAATGAATTTCAATTTTGTATTAAAGAGTGGACTGTTATCACAAAGGATTCATAAGAATTCATTGAAAAGAGAAATGAAAAAAACCCTTGATATTTCAAGTTTGTCAAGGCCATATGTGTGATGGTTCTTTGGTTAGTCCAAGCACAAAATGAAACACTTGCTGATGCTCTACTACACCCATAACATGGTGTGCTCAATTCAAATCAATTCAAATTATTTCTTGTAAGTGTGAAATGAACATGCTGCAAAACTTTGACTATAACTTTCATAAAATAAGCAACTTACTTGATTGGGTCAAATCAAATCAAGTTAAATCTGTCTAGTGGAAACCTTATACATATTATCTAGCACATATACAAGAGTTACTTGATTCTTTCATTGACCTAGAACAATTCCAAAAGAAAAAGAACTCACATCTTGAAATAAAGCTGGAGGTGCCTTTGGAGGAAAAAGGTGCCTCGTAGATTTTCCATTCTTCTTCTTCTTATTTTTCATCGTCACTTCCCCCTAGAAGTATTTCATTGGCGTTGCTTGTAAGTCCTGGAGAAATCGACTTGTACACACTCAATCATTGAAGCATCACAAGAAGCCATATAAGGAGTATGTGAAGGATATCCAAGATGGGTACTATTTCATATTAAACATGGATGGGTCTCACATCATCTTTAATGAGACATGAAGCCCTCTTGAAATACCTGCAGTATTCTGCTCCCCTTTCACAAACAAAGATTGGGATTATCCATGTGCAATTTCTTTGTTCAGATTGTTGATCTAGCTACCACTTTGAGAAACCAAAACCACAGGCTTGGTTAATCTACCAACAAACCAACCAAGAAACCCATCCCCAAAAGCCTAAAGAAAACTGGAGCAAGTATTGGTGAGGAGGACATGAGACCAAAACCTTCAGGAAGTTGAAGTCCTGATCCAAAGATATCTCTGAACCTTGCGCCAAGGCACACAGCAAGTATTATTAGTGTGGAGAATGGGAGTTTGGAATGGGTCAAGGTAGGGTGTGGTGCAAGGTAGAGTCTACAGTGCAAGGTTACTATTTTTAAAAATGTAGTCCCACATTATAATGCATGGCTGACATTGGGTACAAAAAAGATCTTACTAGTCAACTAGATGACATCTTTTCAACACTAAGACAATTGTAATTGGGTGAGTTCAGCTTGAAGGGTTATGTAAATCACCTTGCAAAATTGTAAAGCACTTGGAGAAATTTCGTAGTGTATTTGGAGGCCGGCTTTAGGCGGATAAGAACTTTGGCAAAGAATTCTAGTAATGCCCCTTGCTTTTTAGGAGGCACCTTATGCCTAGAAGATGCTTCTTGTGGGTGTAAGGTACCTCTCACTCTTACCACCTCATGATCTACCTATGTTTAGGCTTATGATAGCATTCACTTCAGTGCAATAAACTTGGCTACTTGTCCAATCAACAAGGTAGATCAACCTGGTGGTATTAGGGCAAACACTAAACAAGTGCAATGAATTAAATGTGGCACCAAGTTCAACACATCTATCGTACAATGATCAACATGAAAAAAATATTCAATTTTTTAAAAACTATACTTATAGAATGATTAATGTTGTAAGTATCTTTCTTACACAATAGTTTCAAAGAAAAAAAATGTGATGTATTGGTTAGAATCCTCCTCTCAACCCAAAGGTCCAAGGTTCAATGTTTTTCCCAATTATTTTTCCAATAAACGAAATGGATGAAAAATTCATAAAATATTTAAATAGTTTTAAAAATTAGTTGCCTTTAGGAAGTAATTACCTTGGCCAAAGGAAAATTAAGTGTCAATCCTAAGCAAGTTCCCTATGGAGTTCCCTATGGAGTAAAAAAACATTACCCAGTGAAAAATACAACTCCCTTGGGGAGCAATGAATTTTCTTTGAGGAAGGGCCCAAGTGCACCTTTCACTATGAGCAAATTGTGTTTGCAATAACTAAACTACCTTACAACTAGAGCTTCAAAACAATTAATATATAACTACATTGCAATTATCCCATGGAAATACGACAAATAAATAAATAAAATGTCACGTCAAAAAATCAAGGAATTGTATTATAGTTGCAAATTAGTTGCAATATATTTATTTATACAATACAATGTACACATTGTATATACGATTGTAATAAACCATGTTTGACTTTATTGACAAGTTGCATTTTAATCACACGTAACAACTACATCACAATTAAGATAAATTTAGTTACTAATCAACAACTATTTTGCAACAAATGTATGGCCTTGAGTAACACATATGATCATGCCATGTGTATACATCTCCACCGCCCAACATATATGACATTTCAATTTGGTTGCAAATAGTATGCAATTGTATTTCAACTTGAAATTTGAAATTTAAAGATTTGAAATTTGGGCAAAAAACCTTTAAACAAGTGACATATGGCAATATATTAACAAATCTATTCCAATGCATCAACGACCTTCATGCACTTGTGCTTATTGTCAAGAAATTCAAAATGAATTTAAAAAAAAATCTTTATATACTCAAACATTTTATGTATTTCCTAGTTTTTTGGTGATGTAATTTTCATATCATGTGTTAGAATTAAGATTATTTTTGTTTGTTTAGTTTAAAACTAAAACCAAAAGGTTGTTATATGTTTTATTATTTATTTAGATAACTTGGAGATTGAAGGTTTTTGTTTTTCATTTTGGAAGGTGAAGGTTCTTGTTCTTGCTTTTTCAGAAATTGAAGATTTTTGTTCTTTCTCTTGGAGGTTGAAGGTTTTTGTTTTTATTCTTAGAGAGGTTGAAGGCTTTTGTTTTTGCTCTTAAAGGTTGAAGGTTTTTTGTTATTGCTCTTAAAGATGTTGAAGGCTTTTGTTTTTGCTCTTGGAGGTTGAAGGTTTCTCGTTCTTGCTTTTAGAGAGGTTGAAGGCTTTTGTTTTTGCTCTTGAAGGTTAAAGGTTCTTGTTTTTTTTCTTAAAGAGGTTGAAGGTTTTTGTTCTTGCTTTTGAATGTTTAAGGTTTTTGTTGTTTCTTAGTTATTACTTTTATTTTTTGATGTTAGAGGTTATTGTTCTTACTCTTGGATGTTCAAACTTCTTATTTTTGGTTTTAGATGTTGAATTTTCTTGCTCTTATTTTTGAATATTTAAGGTTTTTACTTTTGTTCTTGGATGTTGAAGGTTTTTGCTTTTACTTTTAAATGTTTAAGGTTTTTGTTTTTGGATGTTGAAGGTTGTTACTTTTATTTTTGGATGTTGAAGGTTTATGATTTTTGGTCTTTTGTTTATTTGCATATATTAAAAAAATGATGTGAAAATATATTCCATTTTATTTTAAACTTGATTGTACAAGTTTAATTTAACTTATAATGATGAGAATTTTATGAAAGGTGATTTTAAAATGATAATCATGTTACATATGTCTTGTTTTGTGTTTGAACATTTGTGATGATTTTTGTTGTTTTTATGTTACAAGGCCAAACTTTCATTATGTTTCAATCCATCAAGATTAAAATTATGTATACAAGGTAAGATTCTTTCAAAAGTACTTAAAATTGTAATTTAGTTTATTTGATTGTAAGCATAATATATGATTATATTTGCAAGTATACAAATTATAGTTTAACTTGTATCAATGTTCTACATACGTTGCATTTTAACAACAAATAAGTTGCATCTTAATGGAAATATAATTGTAAATTAATTTTATTCAAGTTGAAAGGATTATTTAGATACTTTTGACATTACAATGTTATGATATGCTACTGATTTGATTTTACATGTGGAACTAAATATCATAACATGGCATATTTCAAGCAGATAAAGTGGATTGAAGAAGTTGTATGATTTACATTTCAACAAAAATAGAAGAAAACATTCATTGATGAAACATATTGTTTTAGATGAAAATATTTGATTGTTGTGGGCCATCATTTTTATGATTTGACCTTTTGTTTATATAGAGAAAAATGTTTATTATAAATAACTTGGGCATTATATTTAGATTTATAGTTAAATTGTCTTTTGATATAAACATTTATTATTATTATTTTTTGTAATGTATTCTTCAACATGGAATGTAAATATATTTAAAGTTTCAAACCAATTTCATGTTTATAAATAGTGATGTCCAATGCCATTCAACATTATATATTATAATTAAGACAACGTGATAATGGTTGTATGAAGTTTGTATATTTGCATTGTAAGTTGCAATTTAATTGTTTAGTATTACTAAAATCAATTACCATACAATTGTTTTGAAATCCAAATTTAAACACTTAGTTACAAATTAGTCACTAAATTATTTATTTTCATTTCATCTTTCGTTGTAAATTAGTTACAAAGGATAGGAATAAAATTCATTGCTCAAATGGATGAATGAAATAATGGAAGAAATATATTTGTTGAATGAGTTGTAAAATAATTGTAGATAAATTATAAAATATAAGAACAAAATTCATTCATCAAATGGATGAATGAAATAATTAAAGATTATATTCATCAAAATATTTGTAAATAAGTTGCAAAAGGTATTAACATATGTCATTTGTCGACAAATGGATGAAAAACCACATTCGAATGTGTGTGAAAATTTGATGTGGAGATTAATTGCAAAGAAGTTGCATATAGTTACATGTGAGTTACACCATATATATGATATTATATACAACATAGGGTGTTTAGTTCTATTGTTGCAACTACTACAACTTGTCCATTAGCATTCAAGGCCGTATAAATAACATGAGTCATAAATGTCTGTTGCAACTTAAAAACCCAATTACTACCCCAATTGTAAGACCTTATATTTTCTCATATGTTCCTTATGGAACAATGTACTTTCCTTAGGGAAAGGTTTATGTTCCTCAGGGAAACATATGTTTCGATTCATTTTCCAATCACAATCATTTCATTTTTGTTTTTATATGTTATTGCGACCTATCATTGGAAAGGTTTCAAAGTGAGTTACAACTTTGTAAATGAAAATATTTTAATCAAAATTCATATGCAAAAGTAACAATCAAATAAAAATTTTGAACACATTTGTTCCCTGGGGAAATTGAAGCTCCTTCTCCCCAAGGGATATGATTGTTCCCGAGGGGGAAAAAGGTTTAAGTTGTTTTTCGGGGCAATTTAAACTCCTTCTCCTTGGGGAACACGATTGTTCCCCAAGGAAAAAAATGTTTAAGTTGTTTTTCGGGGCAACTTAAGCTCCAATTCCCTAGGAAATAATGGATTTCCTTCGGGGAAAGACCCTAGTTCCTTGTGGAAACATATGTTTCAATTTTTTTAGCAATCAAAGTCATTTCATAGTTGGTTTTGTATAGGCTTGTGATCTATCATTGGAAAGGTTTTGAAGAATTGACCTTTGATTGAAATGCTTCCAACTATAACGTTGTAGTTCTTTTGGAGACCTTTTCAATGATAGGTCACAAGCCTATATAAAAACAACTAAAAGATGATTGTGATTGCTAAAAAATTTAGAACATATGTTTTTTTAAAGAAAATCATGGCCCCAAGGAAGAGTTTAAATTGCCTCGTTGAACAACTTAATTTTTTTTTCCCCAAGGAACAATCATGTCCTCAAAGAGAAAGAACTCTTTCTCCTTTGAAAACATGGTTGTTCTTTGGAGTAACTTAAACCTTGTTCCTTGAGGAGCAACTTAAATTTCTTTTTACTTCAGGAATTTGTTTTCATCAATGTCATTTGTGAATGAAAAAGATAATTCAAAAAAATGTTTGAACCTAAGACCTTTGGACTATAAAGGGGATTTTAACCACTGAATTAGTTTTTATCCTTTGAAAATAATACAATTAAAAAAAAAAAACCACTCCCCATTGTGTGGGTACTATATATATATATATTTTCCCTATTGCACAATAGAATGTGCAATTGTGTTGAGCCGAGTGCCACATTTAATTTGTTGTGCATGTTAGGCAATCATGTTGAATAACAATTATTATTAAACTCCCATGACTTCACGGTTATGAATGTCAAAAGTTATGAAACATTGGATGGTGTGAAAGTTTTTTATTAAGAAAATCATGAATATGAGTTATTAGAAAGCTGAGATTTGCAAAGTCCATGTTGTTTGGTTGACGGTTTCTTGCTTGTAGAGTTTGTAATATATGTAATAGTCCTTTTAGATTGGCCTTTCACCACTACTAGTCATTTACTTTCCCGTTTACTTTGGCTCTAACCAGTATCTGACTTCCCAAGTTCCAACCAGTTCTCACATATGTGTACCTATTTTGCATCAGATTACATGATAACCTCTTTAGGTTTTGAATTGAAAGTTTGAGGGCTGCAAATAAGTGTTGGGTAAATTGCAATGTGAAGTGAGCATGGTTTCCCAGCTAGTATCATTAGGTAGTGTTACCCTTGTTTTATTGAGGCAATTTAAAATTAATTGTCAGCCAAAAAACCAGTGGCCTTCATGTGAGTGTTTGATTTCTTTCATGGAGGTTAATAATTTTGTTTTTGAAAATGAGTGTCAACCAACTAACCCACCACCACTGACTATGTGTAAGGGAAGGAGAGGTCCAAATTTGGGGGTTATGTCATATGAGGGTCAGCAGCATTCCTGTGCACTCAAAATCCCAGCTTGGCCATGTTGTAGACAATGTCAAAGCTGAATCTTAAGGTTAAAAAAAAATTTGGAATTTGGTTTTGAATTTGAAAATTACCAGTTGAGTGTGCAATTGGTGCGATTATGAGTAGTCATAGGATTTTCCAAAGTTTCCAAAATTTGATCCCTTACTGTTTCTTCATTGAATTCAAAATTTGAAAAGTAGGTAGAATGCATTCATATGAGTGTCATGGAAAAAGAGATGGGGCAATTGGACTTGGGTTGGAGGAGAAATGAGTGATTAAACTTACACATGCAAAGGGCATCTACACAAAAGCAAAGAAATTGTGACTGTTTTCTAGCACCTTGCATAGGCTCAGCTTTTGCTCCTATCCCAGAACTAGGCACTCCATCATGTGATTCAGCTCCTGTTTTCAAGATGCTGCTAACATTGGGCAACAAAACTTCTCATTGACTTTCATGTCAATATTGCACAGAGCTGCCCAAAGTTTCCTTTTGTGCTAGGCAGCTCTTAAAACTTCCTATAACAAGCAGCCAGAGACAAGAAACTGTCCTTCAAAGGGCCAGCCCTACTCAATGACACACAACACCCACAACCCATGTTTGTCACTTCCAGTGTCTTACTACACTCATGATAGGTTTCGCCTATACTAGTTGAAAGCCGGTGTAGAGCAGTTATTAGAGACAGGAACAGATCCCTGGAGGTTATTAGGGTGGTTCTTAGGATTCACAACCAAGGTTCAGAAGAAAATAAAAATTCTGACTTATATACCCACAATTCTCAAGTTTTTTGGAAAATAAATAACTACCCATAAAACTGCTGGATTTTTCGTGGAACCTGTGAATCCTTTTGAGGTTAAAAAAAATAACAGGGACCAGCAATTCTTTGATTCCGATCTTTTTTCAAAGAAGCAAAACCCATGGTTCTCTGGTTCTGAAATGTATAGAAAACCCAAACTTGTGGTTCTTCATAAATTCGAATAACCTCACAACACTGGTTGTTGAGCCCATCATTTGAGGTTTTGTTAGTTGATGAAGGTTTGGACTTCTTGGTGATTTATAACATTTCTGAGTCGAGTATGAAGACTGCATCTACCAAACAGCAAATATGAGTCTTGATTCTTAATGCTCTCTTCCTTTGTTGCTGTTAAAAATTGATTGCACTTAAAAGGAACTTAAATATCTTTACCCTTAATTATTAGCTTCAATAAACAGATTTTCTCAAGTGAAGTCATAATTATAGTTGTTGCTGGCTTGGAGCTTGGACAGTTTTGAATATTGGAGGAGTTCGTAGCTTCTACAGTCATCACACTTGTCATGGGTTCTCAAAGCCTTTTGGAATCAATGGAAATTGTCTTTTGTTCCTTACAGTTCCCTCCCTTTGGCGCTCCATAGACAATGTGATTGGTGGGAGTTCAAGAAGAACTGTTGGACAAGAGGTTAGTCTCAATGAAGGAGATGGAGGTCAAAGTGATCCACTTGGAGATGCTGAAGAGACCAGCTACCATTTGGAAGCTGATATGATCTCACCTTGGGCTTTTACTATTGAACAACTTGTCCTCATGTCATGCCTCAGTTTTTCTTTCTTCAATTCTGTGAGGTAGGTGGGTGAGCGATCATCCACAAGACAACATTAGAAAAGTTTAGGATTCCTGCTATGTTTTGGCAACATGCTGGAACTCATTCTCTCATATGCTGAAATCCTCTAAATATGGCAAATTTTAGTTCTTTAAATGTGACAACTTTGAGCCATTTTTCCCAAAAAGATCCTTTGTAGGATTCAGATTGCATTTCTTCATTGCCAAGTGGCAAAAATTTGCCAAAAGAAAAAAGAAATCAGCCATCAATAACTTATCCTAACCACCTATTAAATGCTGAGGTTATTTAATTGTCAGTAAATATAACATGAGGAGGCTTACACCCAAATGAAGTCTTTGATTCAAGATCTTATGGTGCAATCACACTTGATGTCAAGTCAGTGTTAAATGAAAATCTAGGTGACATACTAGGTGGCAACCAATGTTAAATGGGTAATAGTTTAATGTCAAATGAATGTTAGCTTCACATAAAATGTTCATGATAAGTAGGTGTAACTCCTAAATGACTAGGATGATGTCAGGGGACTCAACAGTAGAGTCCCTAATATCCAAGTGTGAATGCACCTTTAGAAGAAATGATAAGCTCCGGTTTGAAATCAACCGCTCAGGCATAAAGTAAAAAGTCTAATGACCTTTATAATCCTAGCAGCAAAACATATGATTCAAGTGCTGTGAATGTCCATGTCTCACAAATGATGTGTTGCATGATTTGTCACAATGACACCATTGGACAAAAGAAATTTATGTCTATGCACAAGGCATATTCCACAAAGGGCTCATTGATTATCAACAACATAACAAGTATGGGAAAACATGTCGAAAATGAGCATTCATTGCTAGTTGCAAGATATGAGGAGGTAAATATCAACAATAGAGATAGTCTTAATTGACAATTTGATTGACAACTTGTCAACTTCCTTTATACATGTCCTTTGCGATGGAAACTTGTAAATATCAATGAGAATCAAAAATCATAAGTTGTGTTAGATAATTGCAATGTCTTGAATCTCTTGAAGTGAAGTTTGTAATTTTTTATCTTCAAGTAAAAACATCGATCAACTGCATGACTAGTGCATGTGAACATGATCTCTGTACAAACATCCATGTGTCAAAAAGTGGTGCAATATCCATGATATAACAAAAGAATGTTTACATTCTCTTCAGCTTACTTTGGTTTCAAGTCTCAGGTGTCTTCTGCAAATTCAATGCCTCTTTGCACTAGCAACAACTCATGTACACAATGTGAGTGTGGGAAGAAGACTATCCCCATCACCTACTAAGGTGAACTTGAGAAGGGTTTTGCTACAAGTACAAAACTGGCATGTACCATTTCATGATTTTCTAAATAGACAAGATAATGATGTAGTATGTCTTCAGCCTGATGTTAAGAGAATACCCAATGCTCAGAATCAACCAAGCAAATCAACTCATTTAACACCACTGAAGAATACAATGGAATTTTATTTTCAACCAGGTATTCAATGATCTACTGTACAGCAGTGCTGTAACAGATTCTAAGATGAAGTTAGCTCAATCAATCAGAGGAGCAAATGGAGTTTACAAACCTATTCCTGTGATATAAATACACAGGACTGTTGAACATTATGGCTAAACTAAACTGAGGGGGGTAACCTGAGAGGTTGTGCTGATGCTGTTAAAGATAGCCTGAGAGGCCATCTCCTTCCCAGCCAAGTTGCAGCATCTGATCCACCACTTTAATGCTCAGCTGCATTCAGCCAATTTTTTCCCCTCTTAATCACCCAACCAAGCTGCTTCCATGAATACAATAATATCTCATTCAATCATATGTGATAAAAGATAACACAAGCAGAACATCTTTTTTGCATCATGAGTGTCTCAATCAAATTATTATTCAGTTTTTTCTAACCAAATTGAAGAAGCATAGATAGAAAATTTGTTGCATGAGAGATTAGCAAGAGAGCAAAGAGAGAGAGAGAAGGTGCTTACAGCTGGATCAGTGAAGACAAGCAGTTGGCTGTCACTAGTGGAAACCACAAGGTTGGTGTTATCACTATTTAGTGTCATGGCTGTAATATCTTGGTTTTTTTTAAGAACAAACTTCTGTATCACCTGCAAAACAAACGAGACCATATCAGTGCCTGCAAAGAGGTAAACAAGACCAAAAATAGAATCAGCTTTTAAGACAAGCCAGATTGTATGTGTCACATGCAATCCACTGACCTCAAGGGTGTAGAGCTCAACAAGTATAATAGCTGGCTGTGGATCAATAGGAGGCATATAATCAGAATTGAGGCCTCCAGAAGCACCTCTCCGCATTCCAGCCAATTCTTCTGACTGACTCAAACTTGTGCCTGAGAGAGATCTTTGTAACTCATCAGACTGTCCAACACCAGAAATGTTTCTGACCAATCCTAGTTCTGATCTTTGAAATTGGCCCATCCCAGCAGACTGCTGAATGCCTGAACTGGTACGGACCATTTCTGACTCAGACTTTCGTAATCCAATTTGATCAACAGGCTGCTTCTTCCACTGACTGTGTGAGAAGCTACAATGTGAAGAATGCATTCCCATCCTTTCACCACAAGAATGGCATGGGCTATCAACTGTCCACTGAGGGAAATGCTCGCTACTGTGGTGCATATTGTCAGAGTTTGAGATGCTTTTGGCATTCTGTAGCTTCTTCTCAGAAGATATGGGAGTCCTGCCACAGCTAGTGCCAATGACAGCATGCAAGCCATCCTTTGAAATGACTATAGATGAGATATCCCCTTCCCATGATGGCAAAACTTTCAATGCAATATGCACACCATTAACTGTAAATGCCTGCAGCACTCGTGAGGCTTTGTCAAACACAACAATGATTCCTTCTGGTGACAGAGCAATCATGTCAGCTCTACCAATTGGCAGTTGCCGCAAAAACCGCCCATGTGTGATAGAATGTAGAAGTACTCCTTTAGTGTGAGAAGAAGATACCACCAAATCTAGGTCTGCATTTACACAGCAACAAACAAGTTCATCAACATGCCCCCTCAAGACATGTAGTGGTCCTTCCACATGCCGTCTTCTGAAATCAGCCAAACTTGCAGAGGCCTCTGCTCCGTCAGATGTTGATGAAGCTGAGGCAGCAGCAGCTGCAGCTGCAGCTACCAAGGATGGATCTGACATAGTACTAGAGCTTTCACTGACCATGCTTGAGCTGCCATGAATGCCCCAGAGAATCACTGTTGCATCTCCTGACCCTGTTACAAGAGTGCTCCCTTCAGGAGACAAAGCCAGACATGTTATTGGCGAACAATGTCCTAGTGCACTCTCAACTGCATGGGCTGTATTTGTTGCCACTACCTTTAGGGAGTTGTCTGCATGTCCACCTGCCAAAATTGTATCAAGCATGAGATTTGACCTCAAATCACAAAGATCCTAGATTCTGCCTGCAGAAGATCAGCTCAAGATCTTTCAGAAACTAACTCCTTCGTTAACCTGTGTGAAAGACAGTTGTGACATAACCTGAACTCAAAAGCATTGAAAAATAAAAATGTACTAAAATTCTCCTCAAGATCACGACTATAACAACAAGCCCTATCGCATGCTTTCTTATCCAAAGAGAGACCTGTCAGAAGGTAGCGGCCATCAGGAGTGATTGCCACCACTGTCCCAATTTTCACACCAGCAGGAGCAAGAGCTACTGCCCTTGGATATCGACTCTCATTATCTTCTGGAGCCTTTGAAAACATTCGCATCAAGCCACCATTGCCTGCACTCAGATTTGATCTTACACCATGCTGGAAAAGAAATGGCATTCCCCTACCATCAGGTGTGTTGGCTTGCCATCTGTGTACTGCCATGTGGCAGGCAGGAACCTCCATGTCCACTGTGACAATAGAGTCATGTGTTGTACGTACTTCAATGGCTGGAACATTAAGTCGATCAAAACCCGGAATCGCATAAGCCTTGGTGGCTTTTGGATTGCGGAAGACTGTCTGCAAGATACAAGAGAGCTATATGGGCTTTTTGGTTTACAACTACAGAAACATCCTGGATGCTCTCAAATTGATAAAATAGGCTCATGGTTTGCTTCATCTAAATTAGGAAATTCCCCAATAAACTCTGACCCAAAGGTGTTTTCAGAATTGTGCCAGTGTATCACATTCCTGCAAGGTATACACTCTTCACAGGGCACCAGCTAAGACATCTCCTTCAACATGCCAAATTTGAATAGAAACAAAAGAAGGACCAGAGAAACAAAATTGGCCAGATGCACCATCCCAGTTCTTTTCTATTGTGTGCATGAACTGGCAAGCAGTCATCTACACACCTATGACAAACATCCAAACAAGAAATTTCACCTGCAGATGTAAAACTTCAGAGAGAGGCATTCTTCTAATGTGTGGTGTGGTCAAGAGTTGTGATGGTGTCTGTCCAAAGTATGTTATCTGATCCTGTGTTGCCTTGCGCAAGACCTGAAAAAGAAGTGATGTGTCATTCAAGTATATTCTTTCTTGGGACATGGAACAGAAAACGGAAAGCTTGCTACTCTCTGCTGGATCCTGCCTTCTGAAGGAAAGCTTGATGTGGGAGCAGCTGTCACTCCTGAAGCAAATCATTTAAATCATGTTAAATGATTGACCACTGGAAAGAACTAAGGGGGTGATCTGAAATTGTTTTACAGACACACAGCTCTAACATTAGCTTCAAATTAGGTCAAGGAGCACTGGCTCCATGTTTTTTGTAGTATGAGCCTCACCGGATCTGCGATCTTATCAATATCTACAGTCCCCTCATAGGTCATGTAGAAAAAGACATTGTGTGCAGCTACTGCCTCAGCACCTTGTTGTTTGTACCTGGCACTCAGAGAAACCATTCAACCACTCAGAATCGCATGTTAATAAGTAACTATTAGCTACAAGCTAGACCAGCCTCCAACTGCTTCTGGTGCAGACACCCTCTACAGAATTGTGGTTTGGAAGTTACCCAAAGATGAGATCAATCCATTCATGGAGGTGTTCTGATACATATTCACTTTCAAGGGCAGCACGATGCTTTTGAATGAAGTCAACTGGGCTTGATGCCCATGGTGGAAGTTTCACATTACCTACATACATAAAATGCAAACTTTATCCATGGCCATAGGTAACTTGTGAACATGTAAATGAGAAATAATCCAGATAATCCTTAACAACATTTTGGCCTTGGCAGCAGATTGAATTTAGGAGTATCGCTTACCAAGCTTTTCACCCTTCTGTGTCCATCCCAAATCAATCTGATTCTCATTTGTAAGAGCCTCTGGCATGTAAAACAGCTCCGGGATCTGCAAGGTTGATTTTAAATCAACTATCATAGAACAGTTCAAAGGGTTTTACGGGCCATCTCTACAACTCAAAATTTCTCATGCAAAGCAGCCAAACAGGAGGATTCCAGAGGAGTTAAAAATGCCTAAATACCAGTTCCTTGACATTGCTCATATCCTCACACACTCCATTCCAAGTTGATGCTATGTCAAAAAACATGCGGTCTGCATGGTCAAATCGTCCTCCTTGCAGCTGGATAGCAAGAGTTGAGTATGGTTCAATGCGCACAAGATAATAGAGAACCTGCATGATTCCCACAATACTTTTCAGCAATAAGTATTCCATCTAAAGTTATATTTACCACTAGGTGGCAATGAGCTCAATTGTCAGGTCATGTTCACCTGAGCACAGAAGCCTTATGGAAAAGCTGTGTATGAAAAAAGGAAGATTAACTAACCGTGCCAACACTTGAATAATGGGAGCCATAGTGAAACTTGGGAATGACTGGATCATCAAAGTTCTCATATCTCTCCACAAATTTTTCCAAGCGAGCTGGATTGAGAGCGCCAATTGGCTTCACAAGCAATATCAGAATATGCAGAAACAGGTCAGGCAAACAAACACCATATTAAAAGGTTCATCTGGAATGGTCTCTGTTCCTTTATGTCTCAGTCTTGTAGTATGATGATGTGAGGAAGTAGCTGAATAAATGTCAGGTTCCACATGCATGGTTCATTTGGATGTGGATGCTGGAAATCTGCAAAGTGTTTCTCTCAGTGTTCTCTTGCAACTAATGTCTGGTGCAAAACAAATCACTCTAAAAATGGAAAAAGCTGATTTCCAGTGTGAGATCATCATACAGGAGACTCCAAACTCAACAAATAAACTTTCACATACCTTTGAAAGGTCACGGAAAACAGTTGGATTGCTGAGGTCCAACACTTCACATGTGTAGTCGGCAAGAATCCAAGGAAACACTGGATACTGCCCACATCTCCAGTACAAGGATCAACATCAACTTCAAACTGCAGAAGTCTTGCAGAGAAAGGGCCTGGTCCATAATTGTCCAGAAGTAATTAAACAAGAATGTGGGAAATTAATAAGGAACTTCAGGTTTCTTTTGTCTTCTATTTATTCAAAACCATATTTAGCTTTGAGAAATGAGAAATTGCCTCCTCTCACTACAGAGTAACACAAAAAAGGTGTTGTACATAAACTAGCTACTTTGGAATTTAAGGAATTGGATGTCTAGAGCACCTGGGTGATGTCATTGTAAGTTCTACCAGCCAAGGTATTAAGCTGCATCAGGTACTCAAAATTGCTGATCTACACACACCAACAATTCACACAATCGTCACCTGCTTGGTTACTTTTCCTCCCATTACCCATAAGCACATCTAGAACCTATATAGAACATAACCCTCTCAACATACAATCCACATTGTGTATATTACAGATTCTGTGATCTTTCATGAGAGTTACAAGTTCTGTTTTCTTTGTCCTTTGGAATTTCAACTCCACATTCTTAAACAATACCCACACCAACCTGGCAACACCAACACAAGCTTCATAAGGTTGCATCACAGCTAACAACATGACAGTCAATTGTACAATGCAAAAGTCATTTTGAACAAATCACACCTCCCACCGAGCCCACCGCTCCATCAATTGACTTCTCCTCAGCAATTGCTCTGGTCTCTGCACCAGCAGAAGCAATGAAGGTTAAGTTCCCACCAAAGAGGTGCCTTTCTTGTATCAACAAATGGCTGATGGATCCCACCTGCCTCTAATGCACATTTAAGTAAAGAAATAAAATTAATGTTCTGAAGACAAACCAAAAGTACTCATTAGCATATGGCAATGACAACCTGAGTGCCAGCATAAACCAAGCTCAAATGAGGGGGTTGTGCTTGCACTATTGCCCTATGCACCCTCTGTCTAGCATCAACTGTCTGCAAACAACACAAACATTGACCTTTGTCAGAAACAAAAACAAAAGAGACTCCTGGGCAATGGTATTCAACCCCTGAATTACCAGGGTCTCCTCTGCATGCTACATATTGCTGAGTATGCTGACATGGCACCAGAAGTCATCCCCAGCAGTTGATCATATGATAAATTATAGGTCTCAAGTCCTAGTGTAGTTACCCCAAAGTTGAAAAAGAAGTTTGATCTATCCACCATGAACAGCTCCAATGCACTCCTACGAAGGGAAAATCTGAGAGGTAAAATACACATAACATCATCAGCTCAGAGTAATGCAGAAGTGGGAAAAACCAATGATAAAAACACAGCTCTAAGGCAGGCTACATGACTGTGCATGTAGTAGAAAGTCACCAAAGCTAATGATATGTATTGTACAAGCTATACACAATACTCTTAATAATTGAGCAGGACATTTCTAAGCTTGCTTAAGTACATCTAACCTCCGGCTGTGGACTTCTCTCAAAGCTGATAATGGCCAAAGCCTGTCTTTGGCCCCCTCTTTACACTGCTGGATCTGCTGCACTCTGTCATCTGTGTCCTCCCTCTCTGTGCTACCTTCTACCAATTCCCAGTCATCCTCCTCTTCAAGCAAGCTTGCAACAACCTCTTTGTTCATATGGACACGATCATCAATTATAAAACAAATCCTCCGTGTTGTTACCTGTAAATAGGACCCACTCATCAGACTTATCCTTAAATATTGAAGCAGCTGAAGTATTCTAGAGCATGAAAGACAATTATGCCGATTCATAAAAAGTGCAGTTTAACAGAAAGCACCAAATCCTATTTCTGGAACACAATAATTCATGGAATGCAATTTAGAATGAGACAGATGCAAAACCTGAAATCTTCCTCTAACAACTCTTAGAGGTTGCACCATAGCAGCTGGTATTTCCAAGATAACCTTGTCCTTTGGTTCTGCAGCCAAGGCAGCTGCAACTGAGGTTTGTGGGGAGACTTGAGTGTTAAACCCAAAACCTTTCATACTATTCTCACTACGTTCCATATTAACTTCTCTTCTTTCCTCCTCACTGTCTTCCTGATCTCTCAATTCATACTCTCCAGGTTCCTCAAATGCATCCTCTTCAGCTTCAAGCTTAGGTGCCCCTGCTGGTAAGGGAGTATCTCCTGATGAAATAGTAGCTGTTGGAGATTGCTCAGATTCTTGGTAGTCCAATGCCTCTCCGTGATGATCTGTGCCTTTGTAATTCCGTTTCAGTCGTTTCCGCATGCGTAATGAGTTCTCCATTGGATCAAGCTTCCAGAATACCTGAAGCCACAACCACATTGTGAAAACAATCACAAAAACAAGTGCATATTATCTTGCCCTGCATACTATCAAATACCATGCTAATCAAGGAGGTCTCAAGCCCAGTGGAGAAGGTTAAAGCTTGATACTGCTGGAACTTGTTGATATTCAATGACAAGGTCCTCAGTATTATCTAAAGATACAGGGCACTACCCTCCCAAAAGACTGCCATACAGAACCGTGCCTTATGCATAGGCTACTGATTATCATTCCATGTAGTTGAAAAGACAAGGTCATAATCTGATTACTGTATAATAGCACCCACTATTTGCACATATGCAAATTACATAGTAAATGCTGAGAGTCCCCCATTCCCTGAGTAGTGCTTTGACAGAAATTTGCATTCAAGGACTCGAACTCTTTTGCTCAAGGAAGTTGACAGGTCCTCATATAATATCCACAAGGAACAGGATGAAAGAAAAACAGACTTCACATCCTATTTCAGGATCTTACACGTTGAGGTGCTCTGATCTGGCTTGCAATGATGCCAAAAAGAGAGTCCATCTCCTGCAAGCGACGGACAAGAGAGCGCCAGACTCGTGCACCCACTGTCAAGCCAAATTCATCTGTGGCAGTGACCATTGCACGCCTATTGACCTGCCATATAATATGGAAGAAAGCACCTGAAATCATGAGTGACTATTTGTTGCCATGAAAGGGAGTGCTGATGTAATTCTTACTTTGTACATACATGTCAATTATGATCCCTAACTGAAGGTAACCCTCAAATCTGATTGAAGGTGCAAGGAACAATAGAAACATGCATAGAAGAATATCTTTGCAAGTACTGCAAACTTCGACATCATTTCAAAAAATAACTGACAAAAACTTTCATTCTAGCTTTCAAATCTCTGATACATTGGATCTTTGCATAAAGAATTGAGAAATCAAGGGACTGCAACAATAAAGGGAGAAGATTGCAAGTATTAGAACTTGAGAGATTCAGAACTTAACAACCTCACCTACTCTCACCTACTCTCAAGTCTTTTGAGAACAACTATTCTGAGAGGGGACATCAGTTTTCTGCATCTTGGCAACCAAAAAATCATTGACCATAGGCAGGATAGCTTTATAGAAGCTAGCCAATCTGAAACTTCTGTGAGAGAAGTACTACTGGCTGCAATACAAAGCCTACATTTCATGGGGTTTTTATGGAACTTACAAGCTGCACAAGGAAAAAGAAGGCAAGGGCAATGATTCAGATTAAGCTTAGTAGCAGCATTGGAAGAATTACAAAGACTTGAAACTTCAGATTCTGACAAACTTGATTTCATAGAGGTGCATTCAAGAGAATTAATCTCATGAAAACTGAAGCAACGTAATGCTTCTTACAGACAAACACAAAGTTATCACTGCATTTATTATGTAGGTAATAACAAATGATTGGAATCTATTAAGGTGTTTCAAATCAACATGAAAAAGGAACCAAATAAGAAACAATACAATGCGTAAAGGGCACAGCCTCAATCTTCAACTTCACAAAACCAAGGACCTTTGATTCACATTCACACAAGATTCCAAGTACCCCAAGGATCTCTTCATCCTTAAGGAAAACTTTGTTAAGACCTCTTTCAATATTTTTTGAAGAGAACATTGTTTAATACCTCTAGAGAAAAGACCAATCTTCATGTAGAGGAAACACGCACTGAACTTATGAGATCTCTAACCAAAAACTCAGATTTAGAGGGACTGGGGTTACACAATCTATGCTTTATGTGCAGGTGTGAGACATGGGTAAGCCACAAAGAGAGGCAAACTGAAATGCTAAACTCTTCAGGAGGAGGTTCATTTAATATGAGGAGCATACAGAAAAGATATTTGTTCCTATATTTGGTAAGAAATGGGCTATAGAGGAAGAAAAATTACCTCCCTAATTCGCATTTTTCTTGCAGTTTCCATCATAATTGGAAGTATTCCCAATGTCCAGTGTGCCAGTCCACTGGAGTCTTTTCCTGTGTTCTCACCCTCAGGGTCATGCTGAAGCCATGCTGTGGCCATTATATTAGATATAGTCCAGCGCCTTTCTCTCTCTTTATCAGTCAAAGCTCTCCGTTGCACAGAGCTTGCCATAGCTGCTGCACCTAAGCCTCGAGCTAATCCAACTCTTGCAGCTGCAAGGGCAGAAGCTTTCGTAGCTGCTTTATCTTTTACAGTAGGTGAAAGGGTGTTAACAGGAGTGTCTGGTGCTTTTTGAAATGTTGATAAGCTCAAGAGGCCAGAACTCCTCCAATCTGAAGACTTGTAATTATTCCTTCGGTGAAAGCTCTCCCCCCCACCAACCCCAGCTGCTGCCATAGCAAGGGCCATGGCTGCAGGAGGGGATGCAAAAGCAGCTGCCCAAGCTGGGGAGATCATGGCCAAGGCAGCCTGTTGACCATCCCAGTTAGTAGGATTTGAAGGCATGAAGCAATATGCTGATAGAAGCAGAGGGCACCTAATGTTTTTGCTGATGCCTTGTAAGTGACCTTCCATCCTTATTGTGGACCCAATAAAATAGAACCGAGACAGAACAAGGCACCAATTCTGCACGTGAAATAGTTCAAGCTCAATCTGTCAAGCAAGGATCCTCCAACAAGCAGTAGTATCTCACAGAAAACTTTTACCTCTAATGGAAGGGCATCAGTTGCAAGGGGACGGTCTTCAACTGCAAGTGGACTCTGACCCTGTGAATCTGTCAGCTCATGGATGCCTGATAGCAGTGGCCTCCATCGTCTTAAAAGAGCAGCAAAGGGTGGCAGAATAGTCTCCAGATAGCGCTTACGGAGTACATTTCTATCCTCACTCACTGCATGCCATACCTACAAATATTTAACAAAACTGTTAGTCTTGATGCCAACACACTAAATGTCTGCTCCATCAAGATTGTGACATGCAACCACCAGAGAAGACCCATTAATCATGCCCGAACTTGGGTAGAAATACTGAAAGGTGAGAGCCCTCTAACTGAATGTAGTGCCAGAAAATTTCACCTTATGCAGAAGTCACCTTCCTGTCTAAGTCTTTCTTAACATCCAAGAAACAATAAGTGATGTGAAAGGCCTTTGAAGTCCAACAACCAATTGTTCTTCTCAAGAAAAGTATGAAACTATTGCACTACCCATTGGTTGGAGGTTACAAACCTTCATCCTGCCATATCCTACCTCAATTAACTAAGGAAGTTCTTGATCTAAACAAAACATGACAGAAGAATGTCTGTCACATTGATATCACAATGAATTCACCAGTCACATTACTGCAATGCATAGTTTCATCACGAAAGAAGGATTGTTGGTCAAAACATCTTTTGAACATATGGAGGCTCGGAAAGAATCATTTGAATCAAATGTCCAGTCAGGGACAAAACCAATCAATCAAGAAAGATTCTCACCTCTGAATACAAAATGCAAGCAGTTACCAGCACACGCTGCCTCCTAGACTCAAAAAGTTGCATTGTGAGCAGAGGTGCAAGCACACTGCAAAACAAAGCATAAGAGATGATCAAACATGAGTGAATATTAGGTCTTGCATCAGGCTCTCCAACCAAAGCCAACTACCAAAATCAGCCCTCTAGCACTTGCTACTTTTTTAGTAACCTGCCTATTTGAAGCACATTGAAAACAGAACTCCAAAGCAAATGTTCAGTAGTGAAGGCTTATATTTAGCTCACTAATTGCTAGCACACCTGGCACATGACATTGTCCATGAAAGCAAATTTGACATTACCACCATAGAAGTGAAGATTTGGCACGTCTCGTAGCCATGTCATGTGCAATATCAGAGCCCAACATCCACTGATCACTTGGGGATCTTGCTCTTCCTTGTAAACGAGAAGAACCCATAACAAGTGAGCCACTTTTGTTCAATGTTGTTGCTTCAATAGGAGGCTCTCCTTCATCCTCTTCTCTCAAAGCAAGGAGCACAATACGCAACATTGCAAAGAAGGGCTGGTCACTATCAAGCAATTGATGCAACTGGGCTCCTCCAGACCCCATGCCAGCCCCACTGCCAAATCCCACTATTCCTCCACCCCCAGCCCCAGGACCATATTCATCAAGTAGCAGAGCTTGCAACATAGCTGTTGATTTTCGAACCAGTGGAAGGTCGATCCACTGTCCATCTGCATCTCTCTCCACTGAAGATTCCCAGGTTTCAAAACTGTCTCCTCCTCCCCCAAGAAAAGAGCCTTCTTGAGGGAGCCCAACACCATACCACAACCTACTACGACGTTTCCAACCCTCTGCTAGCTCAAGCCCACAGGTTCCATAGCAAGCAAAAGCACAGCGAACAGATTCATAAGGTTCAGCTGCTGCTGAGGCTGCAAGACGCTCCATAGCTGCTGCTGATACCTGCCCATTTTCATCTGCCATGGATGCGAGAACCTGCAAGACATTGCTTTGATGTTTAGAACAGCAAACCTCAGTAAGACAAGCAAAAAGCTTCACACAACTTCAACCCTAACAAGGGAGGAAAAAACAATAGTTGAACATTCCAAACACTGAGGAATGTCACCTTATTCAGACTTCTGTACCTTAGAAAGCATCAACAGCAACATACAGAGAGAAGAACAACAAGCACTACAGACTGCCTTTGTGGAATAATATCTACGCATGGAAAGTGCTTGAGAAATGCCTCAAGTGATAAGCTGCCAGTGTCTGAGGCAGTCAGAGACTTTCTTAAGTGAGAGTTCTCAAATGGTCCCCCAACAACATCAAACCCACTGCTACTGAATTGTTGAGATCCAAAACTGTCCACTCCTTCAGAGCTTCTTTGTAAGATCTGCACAGTGTCAAGACTGCTGGAAACTACAGGTGCAGCAGATCTGGTTGTGAGAGACACACTGAATGCTTGCATTTCCACCCGCAAGTGATCTTCAACCAGCATCATTAGAACAAGGGCATTCTCTGCAAGTGACATGCAGAGAGAGGCAACAGCCTCAGCTTCTGCCTTTGCAGTTCGAGGAGATAACCCTTCTGCTGCTACCCCTGCAGCTGCAGCTGCTACAACCTGAGTCTGTTCTTTCACAACCCAAGACACAATATAACCATCATTACATTGGTAGTGAACCCATTTGTCCATTGACGATTCTCAGGATGTAATGTATCTGCTTCATGCACCTCTGATCCATGTGCCATTTGGGCATTAAATACGGGACAGAGTGAAGACAAACTTGCAGAAACATTTACAAAAAGTCCAGCAGCAGCCCAAGATTGAATTGAAATTGCCTGAATGCCAAAATCCAATATGCCTGAGATGTGTCTTTCACATGACGTATTCATATCATCAGATGGCTACTAGAGAAAAGAGGACCAGTTTAAAGAATTAGACCTTGTCAACCCAGCTGTATGTTTCTTTGTACCTCTAGACAGTGCCTAGGAAACATTGCACAAATGTATAACACTAGCAGTTGGCATGATTTTCACCTGCAACTGCAACTCACTGGCTGCAAAATCAAGCAGATTTCCCAGAAGCTTTCTTTTAATTACTGGTACCAACCCTTCCCACCTGCAGATAGTCCATAAGCATGGCTGGTTAGAAAGACATGAAGTATCTCAGATATGGCCATTAGTTGACAAACCAGCAAGCTATGGACGAAAGCTAGAACATAGCAGAGGACCCAAGCATGAAAGGCAGAGCTACAGAGATTTTACTTTTAGTCTATTCATTCATGCCAGATGCCTATGAACCAATCTTGATCTTCAAATTTGAGAATACTACTGCTACCATCATGTCCTCATCTTGTAGTGATCACAAACAGAGTAGATCCACTGCAGAGAGATGGGCAATCTGAAAGGAAAGGTTAGGATCTCACTGCACCCGTCCCTCCCCGTAACTTGATCCACCAGTCAGAATAAGCCACTCTGCACAATGAATGGTTGCCTCCACATCCTGGTTGAGCACAGTGAAATTAAATTCCAACTCTCTTGATGACACTTAAAACCTGAGAAATCAGGTAAGTAATGGTCCTTTATTTGCTACATCAATATCACAACTTGAGGTCTAAGCAACAGAAGAAGTATCTACAAATGACTGTACATGAACAAATGTAAGGACACAGAAGGAAACATGTCATATTGGGGATTGACTGGCTAGGCGAGAAGACAAACACTTTCAACGAGAGTAATTTTTCCAGGCTTCATTTCAGATGCTCCAGCATTTGTAAATGACAGATATGTGGACAAACTACTTCTTTCTGGCCAAGACAGAAATAAAACTCTTAACTCTAATAAAAAGCCAACATCAGGGAATTGTTGAACAACCATCAACAACCAGCAGTGCGCCAGATATATAAGAGAACTAATATACTCCTTTCCTACTGAAAATACACCACTGGCAATGTAAAAGTGATAATGTACAGTGAACATGTGCTGATTGCTGTTCCTCATAGAAATTGTTGCAAACATGAGCAGAACACATGACAGAACTCCATGGCTGGGAACAAGAGGCCCACCTTCCAACCATCTTTTAGACGCATAGAGTGCTCCAGCATAATTGTGAGAAAGCTATACACAAGATCTTCAATCTCCTGGCAACTTCCATCTTCTTCTGCCACTCCACTAATGCCAGTCTACATTCATGTGAGCAATTTTCAGCAATGTCTTCTGGTACAATGTCCTAGAGGACCCTGCAATGAAGATGAAGCTCAACCTCTCCACTCTGCAGTCGATAAATCATGAAATCAAAGGAAACACTCACTTGTTGCTGTTCAGTGAATTTTTGCAGGTATTTGGCTTAACCATCTGAGAATCTCAAATCCAACAATAAAGCAACAGCTTCTTGAACTAACTTACTGCCAGCCCAAAAACTGCTATCCCCACCTTAAAGAGCTTCCACAGAAGTAGAGCTCCTTACTTGCTATGCTTCAAATATCTCACCTCATAATTTGAAATCAGGATCTCAAGAAGCCACTCCGGCCATTCTGGCATTGTGGTGAGTAACTTTCTATTCTCTGCATGTGTACATGCCAACAAAAGCATATCCTGCACCAGAAAACCACAAGATTGACTGCAGAGGTCCCCACAAATCTGTCACCAACATAGAGAAAAGCAATTCCAGAGAAAAGACTTGTGATTCTGCTACTCTCAGGGGAGCATGTCATGTGATGTATCCTTGATCTGCATAATGGAACAGCCTGTGGAGAATCACACATACTTTGCAGTATAACTATACTTTTCATGCGTAATATAAGACTGGCTTGCTTAAGTAAGCAGTTTAGCTGAAAACTCTTTAGATGCAAGTTTGATTCAACAAATGAGTTCAAATTCAGACCTCAAAGCAAATAGAAAGCGACCTGGACCACTAAGTGAGGAAATATAGACTGAATGCCCTCTTGCCCACACAGAATTGTCATTTACTGTACGGCAGTGGAGAGTATGACATTTGCTAAAAGAACAGCCAGACACTCACCTGAAGTGCACGTAGCTGTAATTGTTTGGAAGCAAAAGGAAGTGAGCGCAATAGAACCAGCAATAGAGGAATATGCTCAAAACGATGCCCAGCATCATAAAGGGCAAGCCGGTTTTCTGACAGTGATGCAGCCTGTAGAAATCCACACCCAACAAGATTTTAATAAGGCATTGCAGAACCATCACCCTGGATTCCATGTCTAAAACAAGTCTGATGGGTTGACAAGACTTCCCTGTGGATAACTGCACACAACCTTATTGCCAGTTGAAGAAAGCAGAGAACTGCTGGTCAAAATCACATATAGACATGCTGTGTAGGCACAAATTCAACTCCAACTTTAATTGTTGAACTCACAAGGAGACATGTTACACAAACTTTGAGCTGTAGGATTAAACTATCTTCACATTACTCTCCACTATGGAAATATGGAGTTGCTGCATGCTAGCACAGATGATTATAGGATCCTATCATCTGTGATGTAGGGGAACAAGGTTCAGTAGAGGATCTTCTGTACAACTTCTATCCAGCTTGGCTAGCATATCCGGAATCTTGAAAGATCTGAAGAGAAAATTCTTGGAACAACTCTTGATTTCCTTAACTAGTTGGACTGATTTGCATTCTGGGAAATACTACTTAGGGAGGATGCAAAATTAGGCACAGATAAAGGCTCACCTCTGACCTTATCACAGCAGGCAAAAGAGCAGCATACACATTGTCTGTCATGCATTTTCTTGATGCAGCCTGAAATGCCTTTTCTAACGCATAGACAAGCCAGACCACTGATGTTGCTACAACACCAGGAGAGCCTTCTCTTGACAGAGTAATCCCAGAACCTGAGGAGTTCAATAGAGGTTGCTTTGCTGCCATAGCAAAACTCATGACCTTCAGGTGGCCCCGGGCAACTAGTGCTCCAAGAAGGCTGACAATACCAACCATGATTCCATCAAACATGTCCACATTGCGGAATTTGTTCCTCACTGTGTCAGCACTGATGGACAAAGCTATACCTCCCAGACTTCCTGCTGAGTGTAATTTCAAGGCAGTTGAATGTGAGCGAGCAACAGACACAACTTCAGGAACTGGAAGAGGTAACTGCCGGTGATCACCTCCAATTTTAACAACAAGGGAGTCTGCTAGAGGCTGAGGAGTAAGGAGCTCTGCTGATACAGCTGTGCTGTTGACACCCCTGATGTCAATATCAACATGATCATTAGAGGCTTCTTGCTCAGCATTTGATTGTTCCTTGCTACCACTTTGAACTTTCTTGAACTCCAGGTTTCCTTTCAAGTCACTGGATGACAAATTAGGTGGAGTCTCTTGAGATTCAGCCTCTCTTCGTAGAAGAGTTAGCAGCATTTCAACACCCCCATTCACAAGGAGAGCCTCCGCAAATACAGCTGCCCTAGCTGTGTTAGGTTGAACCACTAATCTGTAAATCAGATGCAAAACACGAGCAACCTGCACCAGAATGTTCACACCACATGCACTCAGAATACAGATCTATGAAATTGCAGAAAAAAACCTCAACAATAATACCATGAGGGTAACATTGTGTCAAATTCTGGCACAACCAAAACTAACATCACAAGTATGGGTGCAGTCACAAAGTATCAGACCACCAACTTCATCATGAATAGCAGTAACTAGCTGCCATGAGTCCCCACTTACTTCATCACCTCATGACAATGGGTGTAAATAAGTATTTGCTAATATGGCCAAGAAGTTGCGGAAACAATTATACAAAAATCTGTGTCCTGAGTTTCTGGTACAGTTCTGGAAGCAACAGTAGGGCTCAATCATTATGTTGGCTAGCACAAAGAGACATATGTAGTCAGTATACAGCTAGCTTTTGATGCATAATTTGTAATTTCAAATACTGTGTAGAAAGAGATGTAGAAAGAGTAATATATAGGGCCCCGATTGTGCAAAGGTGTTAGGATTTGTATTGGTTTCAAATGAGCAAATATCACTGATATAGATAGAACACACTGACTCAGCTCTACAAAAGTACAAATAGCCAGGACTCATCTTTCTCAGCTCATTTGTCCTTATACTAAAGTCAAGCATTTCGAACAGTCTCAGGAATGATCATCACTGACCTGATTATGCTGTGGGCAATCAAGTACAAACTGTACAACAGAGCGGACATCTGGACCTAAAGGTGATCCATTAGCTGATCCTAAGAGCAGCTCAATAACAACAAGAAGCTCATCCACTAGAGCATTCAGCTCTCCAGCTGGTCGGGATGATTTGCCACCAGCAAATGTATGTATTGAGTCTGATTCTGGAATCAACCAGTAGCAGCGGCGGCAGCCATCCAGTAGCATCTGAACTGCACTTGCACCCCTCATGGTTGGGGCTTCAGTGAAGACCATGTCTGCAAGCTGGGAGAGGAGTTTTTTCTGTACCCCATATGAGCAAGAGATCCAAAGCTTCAGATCAAGAAGTAGACTTTTGAACAACTGTACTTTTAGTGCAGTGTGATTTTGAGGAGCTCGAGCAAGAGACACAACAGCTGCCACGAGTTCTTCATCCCTTTCTTCTGTCCTTGCTTGCTCATAAGCTTTCCTTTCAGGGTCTCCAGGGGAGGGTGCACTCACAAGGTATCCCAATATGTATGCAAGCAACCTAGGTGCATAGCTCCTTGCAATTTCTTCAGCATTCCCAGTGTGCTGAAGACTCACAGACAGCATACGAAAAATTGGGGCACAATGCAACATGGTTGACGATGACACATCTGCCTTGCCAATGAGAGGTTGAAGTGTATCTTTATCCACAGCTCCGACAGTGAAAGGCAGCAACACCATAGGGCCCCCCTCTGCCATTGCCCAGATAGCCTCTGTGGGACGGATTCTGGCAGCAACATGAACCTCTCCTAACACCTGTGCTGGTTTTCTATGCATGCCTGAAAAGACAAGCACAAAATCACATAAAGATTACGACCCTGACCAAGAAAGAGGCATAATCTGGCCTCCAAAATGCGAAACCCAAAAGAGGAATACAACAAGGAGCCTGAAAGCTCATACCTGATGCCCCTTCAGGAGATGCATCTGGGCATGAATGTCCATTGAGAAGCTTTGGATGGTAGAGAAGGTGGAGTCGAGGACCAATCTCCACATCTAAAGCTGCACTGTCCTCAGCTGCTGACATTGCCTGCTCATTGTTTGCAAACCATGGGGTTCCAGCCCCTGCTCCAAAAGACGGAAGAGCATCCCCACCCCTTGCAGCCAAATCTGCCATCCTTTCTGACCCCAGTGCCTCCTTGAAGATATAGACTGGCCCCATTTCTGCAAACAATGGACATTGTCGACGTCGTCTCTGCAATCCAGCAATTGCAGGAGGAGGATTTGTGCCAATACAGCAAAAGCCAAGTGGTCTTGACAGGCGTGGAAATGCTAATGGACGAGATTCATACAGCCGTCCATCAACATACAGCTTCATCTCACTCTCAAGCTTCCCCAGAATGCTTTGCCTGTGTGTGTGCTCCAAGCCAATAAAGTACCAGCATCTTGGCTTAAATGGATAGGTAAAATGCAATGAAGCTTTCCTCCCCTTCCCATTCACACTCTCAACAACTAGGAACTGGCCATGGAAGTAAGCCTCTATTCCAAGGTTGTCAACGGAGAGAAAACTGAAGAGCCTGGGCATATGGGCAGTGCCTTCTCCAGCAAGGGCACTGGCAGCAGCAGCAGCTGACATGGCTGAAGACTTTCCAGACTTGGCAGCTGCCACAGCTGCGATAGCAGCGGCTGCAGCTGCTGTATTCACTGTATCTGCAAACGATTCAATGTACAGCCATGTTACAAAAGCAAATCCAGTCCCAAATGGCCACTTACTCTCGCCAGGACCAAGTAATCCTGAGCTCTCTCCATCAAATTCAAAAGTGTGAGATGGGCCATGAATCTCTTCTCCAGACATCGCCCTCTCCAGAGTGAGAATAAGATCCAACGATTTCCCAGTTGCAGAGGTCTCTGCAGCTGCACCTAGCCATTGTCGAAGATCTAGTACAGTTACGCGATGGGATCCAAGAGCTTCAATTGCATCCAAAAAAGGGCTACTGTCCCAGAGACCTACTTCCAATTCCTCCTCCTGCTCCAGTTTCCGGTTAAGAAGGCTCGGAGCTGCAGACAGAAGCACTCGAAGAAGACCTGCTGCTGCACACATAGCACGATTCCTTGTGCAAGCTCGCAGAACACGAGCTAAAGCTTTCACCATCCTTGTCCTTGGGGACATGCTGCTTCCCTCATCAAGTTTACATGGCAACCATGTGAGAAGTTTGCCTGCCACAACAGCAGCACCTGGACTAAGCATAATCCTGGGAGCAGACTCTTCCCCCACATCATCCAAGCCATCCACTCCCCCCATCTTTGCAATTAAAACATTTACCACACAGCTTGCAATGGTCTGGCCAACGTGATTCGCTTCTGCTTCTAACACGAGTTCCTCCTCTCCACATACAACTCTTCTCAGTTTCTGTAAATTAACCTGATCAGTTCCCTCAATTGCAGAATCGATAAGTTCCATGAGCTCTGGAGAAACAGCTGGCAGCACTTCCTTCCCTTTCTGCAATAAAGGGGAGCCCATGGGTGCAGGAAATACACCTGACCCATCAAATGAATGTGCTGATATGAGGCAGGGCGACAAAACTTCCTTGCCAGAGCTGAGGTTCAATGACCTGAAGGAAACTAAGCCTGCACTCACCTGATCATGTGGCTGCTTCCCATTGACTCCAAACCCATTTGTAGCAGGAAGTGTTTCGACATGCACATTCTCCAGCACAGATGTGTACTTTTCTGCACATGCATCATGCGATGCCTGTTCACTCATTATTGTGGGGGCATCGGCAGAAGAGAATGACTTCAAATTGCTTCGACTGCGATAGAACTCTCCAGGGTCTTTCAATGGAACCTCTTCAAAATGACCTGCATCTTCATTGTCTTCCATTCCGATTGCTATTGATGGTTGCCATGTATGATTACCTCGTGATTGACAAGCATAAAATTCATTATCAACTCTGTCAGGGATCTGACTTGATGACATAATGCTGCCTGAAGAGACTGTAGCAGCAAATTCTTCATCGAGTTCATAGCTTCCCCTTCCATGCAGCTCTGATGAATGTCTCTGGCCTGATGCCTCAGCTTCCTTCTGACTATTTACATCAACCTCAAGAGAAATTTCTTCTTTCTTGCAATCTGAAGCATCCATTCTGTGCTTGCTGCCTTCTTTACCAGAAAGCGTGCTCTCTTCCCCACTCTTTACAAGTTCAATGTTAGCCATGACTGCCACATCTTCAAGTCTATTTTCGGTAGTCCCACGCTCGAGAAAAAGTTCCGATGTGCGATTTTCCTTGAGATCAGTGATCTCAAAAGCTTCTGACCTGTCAAGCTCGTCATTCTTAGTCACATTGTTGTCGCTGCCTTCACTATCCCGCATCGCAATGCTAAAGGCTTCCATCAAGACTTTCTGATCACGGACAGCTAATAGCGACGTCTACAAAGCTCCACGTTCCCGACGTCGCGCCTCCCCGCAACGATCATATCGACATCATCATCTTTCTCGTGCACTTTGTTTGTCCTCCACCACCACCGCCTCCTCCTCGCCAGTAGTAAACACTGACCGGCTCTTTGACAAACGGAAGAAGCTCATCATCGCTGATTTCAGCCCTCCAGCAGAAGCATTCATCATCTAATAACAAACACTCCACAATGCAGCCAAATCACGTCGTAATCCATTCCGTCTCTACTATGATGAAAACAAACCACCTCTAAAATAAAACAGGAATCAGCCAAAGAGACGAGATCATGGAATTTCACACAAAGATCAGGACGAAAACATCGACAGTAATGTTTCGAGAAATACTCCGAAAACAATATATTCTTCCTTTCCGCTCTTTATAGATCAAGATCCCCATTCCTCAGATCCACATTCTTCATTCCGTCGTCATCGTCGTAGTCGCCTCCATTCTTCAATCTACTACAACGACTTCTACGACTAAACCCAACAATGTTATGAACGTTCCGAACCCAAGAGCACGTAAATACGTTGATCCGCGTGCCTATACGAAGAAGCTTGGAGTACACACATACCTCAAATTCTCCGCCTGTACGAAGAAGAAGAAGCTCCGAGTACACCGTTCCTGGATCTCTTCTAAGTCTCGGATCTCGAGTAAGAGTGTCACATTTCCTTGGCATTTCATTTCCCTTTTTCTGTGCGCGGAGGACGTACTCGTCGACGACTGCGACAAAACAATCGCAAAAGAGAAAGAGGTGTGGGGGATGAAGAGAGAGAGAGAACGAAATGAAGTCTCGGCGAAGACGAAGATAACCCCAAACCCTAATTCCAATGCCGTAATTTACGTAAATAATAAAAATAGACAAATAGGTAGGTAGTAGGTACCAGACTCCTTGAGAGTCCATTAACCAGAAAAAGTAAATTCAATAAATAGGTTTTAAAATCTGGGCCACTCATGGCCAAATAAAGTAATAGCCACCATTTCAAAGGCTTTGTATAAATTGGCCAAAAACATTAAATAATTTTTTCTTTAAGTATTTCATAGCCAAATAAATATATATTTTAAGAAAATAGCTCAGCCAAATTTAAATATTAAAAAAATCGTAGCCAGAAAATATTTTTCATATCAGAAATGGCCAAATGAACTGAGTACATAGGTTTTAAAAATACGTAAATCACAGCCAAATATAGTAACAGCCACCTTTTTAAAGACTTTGACATTAAACTAGCCAAGAACATTCAATTAAAACAAAATTAGAAATAAATCATAGCCATATAAATATGTCACTTTTGAGCTTAAAAATAGCATAACAAATTGAGTACATAAGTTTTTATAAAATAAGTAAATCACAGCCACTTTTGACACACTAATAGCCAAATAAATTCAACAAATAAGTTTAGAAAAATAAAACACACCCACCTTTGGCATAAAAATAGTGAAACTCATTAATTAGTGCATTCAGAATTTTATAAGTAATTACCTCATTTTATTTTGGTAGGTACAATAGTTATAATCAATTGGTTGGGGATTTTTTTGTTGAGTGATTTTCCAAGTCATTCATTCAATCACAAATTTTAATTTTATTGTTGTAAAATATTTAACCCCGTAAGAAAAACAGAGCTGGGTTTAGGGTTGTCATGGGTATCAATATTGAGACTATATCATAGAACAAGATTGATGGTGTAAGAAGCCTTTGTGCATTTTATGAGCAATAGGTACCCATATATATCCTCATATGATCAATTGCATGAGCATTTTATCATCGATAAAACTCAATATAGCATATAAAATAATATTGCAAATTTAAAATGTATTTATTATTGCGACCAGTTTAAGAATGAACTAAGTGAGATGAACATGTATAGATAGCATTATTAGAGTCTTGATTGCATATAAAATGTAATTGTAATTTTCTTTTTGAAAATTTATAAGATAATTGCATTAGCAGATCTCTCTCTCTCTCAAATATCGTACTTTTGCAACGACACCGATCGAGACTCAAGATATCCAAAGTCCAAACCCATTTCTCTTAATCATGTTTAGCCTCCTTTTTATAATTTGGAGCTATGTATATATACTAGTTTGATCCCCGTGCCTAATGCACAGGTGTGTGTATTTGACGATACATATTACAAAAATTACAACTACAAACTTCATTTCCAAAACCTCTCTATGTACCACATTCCGCATGTATCCATCAAGACCCTGATCGCTGAAAATCTTGATGTTTGCACTGCTTGTATATATCAACATAGATATTTATTCTACTTGTTTATGACCATACCTTAACCTTCTCAAACTGCGAGGGCACCTCATTGCATTTTTGATACCGTTAGAAAGCCTTCGACAAGGTGGCGTGTGTAGTGGGTTGTTTCACAATTTTCGAAGCAATGAAAATTTGTTTTTTCTAAAAACTAGAATGGTTTTCATCATTGAAATTAATTAAATTTTACAACTTTTGATTTTTCAACAAATCAATGTCTTTTCCTCATATTGGTTCTTTTAAATATTTTTTTCATAATTTTTTTAGTTTCAAAAAAAAAAAGTCATGTTTCTTTGAGAGCCTTGAAGAGGTCTTCTAAGAATTTGTATCCCTTTTTATCTTCAAGGAGGACGACACAAGGGGTCCACTAGTCCTAATAATCATAACGGACGTTAACATTTTATTTTATTCATGAGAAGAGTTCAATTTGTAACTGATTTTATTTTTCTTTGACACAGTCAGTTACAATCGATAGGCTTCGTCTTCATTTTTGGTGCAATAGTTGTCCCGGCAGGCCACCGTCCATTGGTGGGTGGGCCGATCGTTAGTTGGAACAAATGCACATGTGAGGGGCCGGTAGGTAGACCGACCAAATTTTGTTGTTGCCTCTAACTTCTACACGGAAAGATTCAGTCCTAAGGTTGAGTTCCGCAGGTGGCCCAGTTTCATTTTAAACCTTTTCAGCCTTCACATGCTCGAGCCAGGTCTCCCATGTCCGGAAAGCAATCCAAGGTTTTTTTTTTTTTTTCCTTCCTTGGTGCACTAAAATGCATTCTTCTGTTGAAGTGACCTTCCTTCATTCAATTAAAAAGACTTTCTTTAGGGAAGAAGGGTCACTAACGAGAGGCTCCCATAATGTTTTGAGGCCTATGCTCTCAAGGCTATGACCCTTAATGTTGGGGGAGGCCCTTTGGGAGCAGGCATTATTCCCCTCTACTTTTCTTTGTTGGCCTTGCCTACCAAGGCCCTTAAGGATATTGTGTTTAGATTCATTATAGAGTATAGTAGCTTAAGGGATTTTTATAGGACCCTAGGTAATATATAATAATAGGTCTATTTTTATATGAGGATTTTTTGAAAGATGATATTTTGGCTTGTGTTGAAACTTGAGATTAGTTATAATAGAGTTATAATAATAATATCTTGAAAGGATTTTGGTTTCTTTTAGAGGATTTTTTGAAAATAATAATTTTTGCATGGTGAAATATTTGAGTTTCCATAATTCTTCTTTTGCATTAAGATATTTTTTAATGTAAAATGGCAAGGCCAAAGTGTGACATGCCCCTTTGTTTACAATCCAAACCTTTTTTTTCTTGGAGTGGGGGGAAGGTATAAAATAGGTGCTTGCATTGTGTTTGCTCCTTGAGTTGCATCAGATCTACAAACCTACTTGTTGACATTTGATTTTGCCAACTAAGTCCTTCAAGCAACTAGTCTCACTGTGCTCCAAGGAGGCTTAATTACCTTAAAAAATGGGCCCTCATGAGATGGGAATGGTAAAGAGACCATTACCCCCTAATATCCTAAGAATATTTCCAAACTAGTTGTGTTTGCCCCCATACATGCTTGGTAAAAGCTCAAATCATACATGCATGTTTATTACTATCGTAGGGCAATAATAAACTTTCATAACATAAAAGGCAATAAAAATACAAACAAAATAATCAATTAAAAATTAATTTCATTATGATTTTTGTTATCGTCAAAGCCTTATTGAAGTTTTTAATATAACATCAAATTAATTAAAAACATTTGAATTTCAAAAAAAAAATTATATTAATACTAGTGTGTTTTATTTTAATCGATTCTTGCATAACTTTTCAAATCAATTTTTTAAGAATTTCATTTTAATAAGATTGAAAGAAATTGAAGCTAATTATTTCTATGTTTATCAAACAAATTTCATTAAAAGATTTAGTCATATGAATTTTTTTTACATTTCATAGTGATATGAAACCTCGTGATATAAAAAGGCAAGCAACAACCCAAAAAATAATAATGATATAAAGGCACAATTGGATCACTTACTCAACATTCATATTTTCAAAAGAAACCCAACAAGGAGATGGGTAGATTTCAAAACAACCCATTGATTGGATGGGTGCACCCAAAATCTACACATGCACGTCCATTAGCCAAGGGCAATAAAAAGTTAAAAGTACCTTGCCTTACTCCACAATTGATGCCCTTAAAAAATTTATAACATAAGGTTGGCCTCACATGCCCAAAGTGCATTACATGTCCCAAGGTCCAATGATCTCATTTTTTATCATCATCTCATATGTATTTTTTGTATTTTCAAAAATGTATATGTCATGTTTATCATCCATACATAATTTGATTTCCATCTTTGGTTTGAAGAAGTTTAATTAAACTATTTATTTCCAAAAAATCTAGGCCCATATTAAAAAAAAAAAGTTGTGACCCCCAATAGCAAAAAGGATGTATTAATGGCCATGATACCCATGACCACATCTCATAACAGAGGGTGGGAAAAGTTTTGGTTGTGAAAGTATTTTTACATTCAAGGTTAAAAAGGTTGAACTTTTCATGAATATTTTAAAAACTTATTAAGTAGGTATAAACATAGACTTAATAGGTATTTATAAAGTTTAGTAGACTATTAGTTAAGTACATACATTTATTAATAAGTACCTCCTATTTACTTAGGTTAACATGCCTATAATCTATTTATTTATGTAAATAATGTAAAAAAATTCAAGTTCATTTAGTACAATATGTTGAAAAAAAATTCATAAAAATTGATTACAATATGTTGGTTCAAAATCATGTTCATTACAACATGTTTAAAAAAATCACTTTATGGGGTGGAGGTGAGGAATTCAAATCCTCACATTTGTAACCTAAGTTACCTTGGCTACTTAAATGACATAATTAAATATTCTAGCTTGCAAAGTCTACTAGACCACCTAGCCTAGGTGATTTGGCTTAGCTGAAAGGTTTAGCTTAGGTTACTTAGCTTAACCATTTAAGCTAAGCCAAGCCCCCAGGACATAAAGGTTTAGGTAGCTAAGTTGGGTGGCCTAGCCTAAGACATAGGGTTGGTAGGTAAATAAATTTTTTTTGGCATTAATTATTATGTTTATTAATTAGTTAGGTGGGGTAGGTAATTAATTAATATTTTTCATATTAATTATAAATAGAAAATATAAATAAATATATTTTTGGTCAATGCCCAAATTATATTATTATCATGATGGTTTAATGAAAAACATCCAGTAAAAAAAACCAACCAAAAATACCTAGTCAAAATGGTTGGGTCCAAAACAACTTCTTTAAAATGGCATTTTGGTCAAATTTGACATGGGGGCAAAAACACCATATAGTGTTGTTTTGACCAAAAGTTTTATTAAAAGATCATGATTTCTTATAATGAAATATGAATTTTTTCATTAGAAAAATTCACTTCATATTAGAATATAAAAAATAAAAAATATCAAAATGTTTCAAAGAAAAAGTTATAAGATTTGTAAATTATAATTTAAAAATTGAAAATTGATCAATAGAATAATATCTATATTCAACATTTAAAAACTCAAATTATTCACAACTTGGAACAAATACTACATAACATTTTGCTTATTGCCAAATAGAAAAATATTTTCAATAATAATATGCCCAACAAAGATCCAAATGAAGAAAAAAAAATAATCAATTCAATTTTTTTAATTTCACATCCACATATTGTATGGAATTATGACATTAAATATAATATAAATAATATACATCCTTTCACTACCATTACAACCATACTAAATATTGAAAAACATGATTTGAAAAATGACTTTGCAATTCAATAAAACAATGCAATAAATCATAAAACACAAAACTTACAAAACAATAATTTTCCAACATCATTGTATTCCTTGATGATGAATGAATTGGAATATCAAAATTCAACAAAAAAAAGAAGATATTTGATGACGTCTTGTATTGAATTTAAAATAAAATAAAATTATACATATATTTTTATTAGGTGATGTCGAAATGGGTGAAAATTTCATTTTAAAGCTTACAATTCAACGATTATTGCACTTGTATAATAAATATGTCATCCAATTGAATAAAAATGAAAGCTTTACTTATGGGATTTACTTGTAAAGCTACATTTAGTATTGATGATCAAATTATACATTCAATTTTGAACATAACTACCCAACAAAATTTATCAAAAATTTCAAACTTATCATCAAATTCTTTAAATAAATTAACATATTAGTGTATGATCACAGTTAAACAAACCAAAAACCATGTTGAACGATTAGAAATTTGTCAATATTTTTCAAATATATTTATGTAATGCCATTGTAATGTTATATTGATCAAGGATGCTAAATGATTAATATGAATGTTGAAAATTTTGAATTTTTTTTAAATTAATAAATTTTGTTAATAGTTATCATATTTTAGCATGAATGAAAATTATGATCATTTTTGAAGATGAAGTGTAGAATTTAGTAGAATTTGTACATTTAAAAATATATATATTTATTCAAAAAGAGTTAACATGAGTAGTATAATTTATTGGGGGATTGTAAATATTTAAAAAAACATATTGCAAAAATAATTCTTCAAAAATTTCTTCAAATGAAAAAGTCAAAACGTTCAAAAAAGGTCCAGTTATGGTTGAGTCCTTTGACATTGTTGATTCATGTAATTTTGATTGCACTCATGAGTGTGAACAAAACTACAATTTGTTATAAATGAATTATCTTCCAAGTTGATGTTACATGTCATAGATAATCAATTAAAATAAATACTACATATCCAAAACCAAATTTTTGGTGTGTTCAATGTTAGCTTGATAGGTGATTTCTATTAGGTACTCCCTACTAAAAATTGTTGTATTTTTAAAAATTTTATTAATAGTTTCAATACATTGCAACCACAAATTTGGAAAATTAATGTTCAATGCTACAAATTAAACAAAGTTATGCAACAAATTGATAAACAAATTGTAAAATTTAAAAGTAAGTACATGTACGACAATTTCAAAATATATTCAATGTCTAGATATGTTAACAATAATGTGCATTTATTTTATACGAATATCTTGGTACGAATGCATAATAAAATTGTGTTTACCAAAACATTAAGCCCAACATTCAATTTTGAAGCTAAAGACATTCACCACTATTCATTTAAATTTTTAGATGATCTAAGCAAAATTGTTAATTTGCATTCTATCATTTGTATTAAATAAGAATTGTTGGTTGAATTGTGTTGGAAATCACACAACATCTAATGACCTTGTTAATGGAGCTAATGGTGTATTCAAAACATCAACATTTTATAATGGCAACACCATACTATGGATCACATTTCAAAACTCAAAAATTGAAATGGTAGTTTTAAAAAAAAATTGAATAATTGCTACATTAAGGACATAGAATTGGAAAAAACACCCATTGCACCAGTCATTATATAAATAAGAATTGACCAAAAAACTCATATTATAACAATAATTCAATTTCCAATTCAACTTGTAGTAGCAAAAAACATTCATCATTCAAATATTGATTACTAGGATTATCATTAAATGAATTAATTTATGATCTACATTAGTAATGTAAAGAAACAAAAGAAAAACTTTTATTTATAAGCTCCACTCCAACATAAAGATTTTCATAATGATTTTCATGTACATGAAGAATTGAAAAGATGAAAAAAAATTGCACCTTGGACTCCTTTTATTTCTCAATTAAAAGACTTATACCATCCCCAAGATATCATAAACCCTTGAATACATACTTTTTACAACAACATTATGAAGATTTCAATCATGATCATAACTTACAAATGTCACACCAAATGATTGTCCAATCATTATATTAGGGGATTTCAATATTAACATCCTAAATGACAATAATCATTTAAAAAATAAACTGGTAGATTTTATGAATAGATTCAAATTAAAATCCCAATTCCATGAAAGCACAATAGAAGTTGAATCTCAACTTGACTTTAAATGGGTAAATGTTCAAAAAAATGCATGTAAATTGAGAGTAATGGGAACATAGTAGCCATACTTCCACAAAAAAAAAAAAATTGCTTTCAAATCATCAAACACACTACCAATTTATAACAATAAACCAATATTGTTTCAATTTATATAATCTCATTTAACAATATTTATTTTTGGTATATACATCAATGGAAAACAAATCCTCTTGTGGTTGAATTGTTTATGTTTTTTTATTAAAAGTTTGGTTTGTTAAAATTATAATAGTTTTTTTGGTTGTTAATTAACTTTAATGACAAAATTTAAAAAAATAAAAATTTGTGTGTTTTGTTTCAAGTTTTTCCTTCCAATGGACAGATGAAAACATAAATGGACTATATCAAATCTTAGTACTGTGTAAAAAATCAAGTCAATAAGATTTAATAAGATTCAAACATTCATAGACAAACATGATAGGTAAATCTTGAAAACATTTTTTTCACCATAAAAATGAGAAAATATGTTTTTTCTATTATATATATGATTAAATTTGATAGTTTTGGGTAAAATTTTCAATAACATGAATTCGGAGAAAAACCATAATTGGAAAAAATAATTACCAAATGATATAAAATTGGTAATTATTAATAACCTTGCAAGAATATGCAAGGAGGAGGATATTAGAAATTAAAAAGGGAAAACCTTATTTAATAAACAAAATTTTCAATTGTTGGTGTCACAAGCTTTGTTGATTCATGTTTGCAAATGATCATTAAATCTGTTATTTTAAATAGAAATAGAAATACATATATAGACTATTAGAAGGAAAAGTTGCTCATTTTCACATGTAAAGTCCAAAATGCGTGTTTCATAAAGAAAATTCAATAAGGCAATACATATGTTATTTCCATATGTAAAAAAACATAATGTGAAGACAATGAATGACACACAATGCCAAAGTGGATTGAGAGTTTTGACGAATGGAAAGTGCATGCGGTTGTTCACACATCACAAGGAAAGCTAATTTCACAAGTAACCAAATTAAAGATATTAAGTATTAACAGACATTAGTCATATGTCTTCCAACATGTTACCTATGATGGGCATGATGAAGAAAGTGAAGATCCATTGGATCAATTCATAGATTGCAAACACATTGAAGAAAACTAAAGTAAACACAAATGAGAGGAATTGTGAAGGACATTTCAAAGAATTATAGAGGATCACCAGACCATGGTGATAAGAAGCCAAGATATTACTAAGGCTCACCATGTTTTGACCGAAACATGAAGGGATGGATGTGAGCATGAAATGCTTTATATGAAAATAGTGTTAGACAAAGTTTATGGTCCAATCATTTTTGAAGTTGGGTCTATATAATTCATCCAACCATGTACCAATGAATCGTCGAAATGAATAGACACACATGACCTATGGTTAGTAGGATAATTTCAAAATTGCCCTTCAATGTTGTTGAAAAAGAAAGTTGCCAAATGTTGACATGGATACAACTTCAAAGGGCAAAAAATTTGGTTGAATTAGATGAGGCTTTGAATGTCTAAGCATTCAAAGTTGTTGGGGATGTGGTCGTATCTAAATTTAGAGAAGGTAATTTCATCTAAAGATCTGGGAAGATAAAACCCTCAGCCATGAGCATCAGAGGAACAAGGGCCTGCACGAGGCTATGCTGTTGGTTCACAGTATGTTGGTTCACAATGTACAATCTAGACTTGTCAAAGTGGTGGCTGACATGAAGGTTTCGCACATACAAACTGTTGACTCCTCCCCATTGGTGTAGCCTCACTCAAGAAACAATCATCAGAAGAAAGCCTTAAAACCTTTCTCCTTACAAGAGAGAAGCAAAAGAAAAGCCGCTGTTGTGAGTAAACACATTATGGTACTCTATCAAATGGTTGTGTATCCTTGTAACAAGTGTTCCAGACATTGTCTACAGCTTGAATAGCCTGGTCTTGGGAGCAGTGTGGATTCAATGCCACACTGATTTGTGCCCTCCGCTTGACACAAATCTGCCCCAAAAGAAGCCAAAACTCTCAATATGAGACACTTGTGGATGAAACATACTTTCCAGAAATATTCAAGAAAACTATAATTCATCTTGCAAAAGCAAAGATGTTAGGGGAAGAAGATCCAAAGTAAAAAAGAAAACCTGATGCTGCCCTTGGATATTGAAATTGCCACGGTTCAGCTCCCGTTTCCAGTGGCAATCTCCACTTAAGTTGGCTGCACGAATCTGCCATGTCCCATCCACATACAAAGTGTTGCTTAAGGCTAGAGAGAACACACTTAGAGAAAGCTCTGAGATTGCTGAGAAAACTCCACAAAAATACACTTTGAAGGGTAAGTGTTGTGTCAGGTCCAGCCAAAACAAGACAAACACAACAAGAAAAAGGATGGGTATTCATCTGGAGCATGTTACTCACTCACAGAGAATTACACTATCACCTTCAATATGAATGGTATTGACTAGCTGCCATTACTTCCCACTAACTTCATCAGCTCCAGATAGTGGCTGTGTAAACTAGTACATAACAATATGCTCAAAACTTCAGGGGAAAAGAAAATCATACAAAAGCCTCTGTAGTGAGTTTTGGTTACATTTCCAGAAGCGACACAAAGAAGAAGACCCTCAAGAAAAAAAATTCCACATTTGCACAAACATACAAGCTTTGGCACTGAGCCACAGCAAACTCTTTCTCTTGTTGGAAAGAGAAGAGAGAGAAACACACCTCACTACATGCATGGTGCTCACAATTAGTCCAATCCAGATTGGCTGCACGGCAGTGGTCATATGCATGCAGTAGCTCATGTGTCAATGCCACATCCACTTCATCCTGCAGCATCACATGGTTGCTGCAGATCACCACCTGAATCATCATCGACATTGCCTCCATCAAAAAAATTGCTATTGAGACAACACAGTAAATTTTGCATGTAAGATCACAAAGCAAACCTAAAGTTCACAATTTGCAGGAAAAATTGGCATTAGGGTGTGTGCATTGATTGATGCAAGAAAATGATGCACAATTATGATCAAAAGATAAGTGTGACAGAAAAGAACCTGACCCCATCATCCCGCTTGAATCCACCGCCCACTTGCATACTGCATTCTTCAGGCTTAAAGAACTTGTCTCCAACAGGACACCCTGCTTTCTCGAGTGCTCCTCTCACAAATTTCACCATAGGATCTGCAACAACAACAAGAAGGGGTACATAGATCCATCAACAGACATACTACATTCTTCAGGCTTAAAGAACAACTTGTCTGCAACAGAGAGGACACCCTGATGTTCTCAACAAGCGCTTCACTTACAAAATTTCACCTTAGGTAGGATCTGCAACAGAAAGAAGGTACAACAGATATCCATCAAGAAAGTATGGCACCAATTTCACACTTTCTGCGCACTTGAAATCGATGCTGCAAATGGAAAGACTGACCGACCAACTCGCTGAGCGACTTTTCAGATCCAGAATATCCACACATCAAGAAACCCTAAAAACCTAGAGTTAAACCCTAAATCACCACCCTTGCCGCTGATTTCATGGTCATTGTCCAAAGAAAAAACCAAAGGAAGAAATGGATAGAAATAGTTTCTCGTGACAATTTCTGGGAGAAGCTTGGTTTGATCATTGATATTTGTTGCATTCCTGAATCACAACCACCCAAAAAAAACAGAAAAAGAAAAGAAAAAAGAAAATACCTTCCAGAGGATGGTTGGAAATGCCAGAAGGAGGAAATGCCAGAGCGAGAGGAGGAGGGGGGGGAGGAGGAGGGAGAGGAGGAGGAGGGTAGAGCATACTGACGGTGAGCGAGAGAGTGGTTGATCATCTGCTGACAATGCTGTGGCGTGGTGCCATAGACAAGCTTGCTGCTGCTGTTAGTACCAACTTCCTCCTCCATAGTTTCCTATCTCCAAACCCTGCAGCAACGAACAAGCCTTCTTTCGCTTGTGATTTTTGTGATTTCGCTCGTTCATCCCTCATGTCGCGCGCGTAAATAGTTCCTAGTTTACACTACGAGATGCATGAGGGTTCTTCGTCTGCAGAGCGAGTTTCTTTCGGCTGAAAATGGGGTCGTAGTTCCAGTAATTCTTTTTTGTGGCCAAAAATTCGCAATTTTGCTATTTAAAAAAAACAAGAAACAAAAGTCACATACAACGTGCTCAAGGGCAGCCTTTGTTTTTGACTGGCGAAATCTCGCCAAATAGAGAAATTAAAAATTAAAAAATCGAAAATGAAGTGATTTTTGAGGTTTTCAGTCGCCAGAAGTAAGAAAAAAAAGAAGTTAAAATCGTCAGATTCACATTCATTTTATAGCCAAAAATATAGATGGATGATTAAAGATTTTGTACTTTATTTCTGGTTTATAGCCAGATGTGGCTAAATCTTGGTAGGGATGATCACCATTTCTTCCAAATCTTCCTATGGATGATTGTCACTTTGGCTACAAACAAAAATTCCAGAAAAAAAACCATTTCTTCCAAATCTTCCTATGGATGATTGTCACTTTGGCTACAAACAAAAATTCCAGAAAAAAAACCATTTCTTCCAAATCTTCCTATGGATGATTGTCACTTTGGCTACAAACAAAAATTCCAGAAAAAAAACCATTTCTTCCAAATCTTCCTATGGATGATTGTCACTTTGGCTACAAACAAAAATTCCAGAAAAAAAAAAAAAAAAAAAAAAAAAAAAAAAAAAAAAAAAAAAAAAAAAAAAAAAAAAAAAACAATGGTCAAGGGAGCTTTTTGGAAAATTCCAAAAAAAATCATCACATTTCAAGGAAAGAAGTTTTGAAATTGCCAAGATTTTGGGAGGCTTTGGGCAGATTTCTAGGTTTCTTCTGCTTCTCTATTTGTCTTGTAGCCAGATTTGGCTAAATCCTCTTGTGGGTGCTCGCCACTTTTGGAGCAACATGAGAAAATTGGAAAAAAAAAGAAGCACTAGTTTGCACCCGTTTTGTTGAGCCAAACCAACATGTTTTGACTTTTCTTCAGCCAATTTTCATTTGCAGTGTCACGTACTGAGCACCCGTGGAGTTGCTCTCACTGCCAACTTCTGTTCAAGTTCTTCTCTGGTACTCACTACGAAACAAAACCTGCAGAAAGCAAAGCACCTCCAACCATCTCCTCTGCTTCACATTTGTTCACATTTGTTACCCAGTTGAAAGAGAATCCAAGGTGTGCCTTTCTTTGCTTTTCATTGCAGCAGAGAAGCTGCGAAGCTGTGATGAAAGGACAGTTTCTTTAGCTTCTTCTCTCACCCATCTCATCAATCTTTTTCCATCGTGGGTTTCGTTTAAAGAAGAAGAAGAAGAAGAAGACCCAACAATGGCACTAGTGCATATAACGCGCTCTGTTGTTGTGAGGAGTCTCCTCCGAGGAAGATCACCCAGCCAACAACCTCAATGGTGTCGTTTGTTTTCAGGTAACAACCAAGAGGCGTTTGTTCTCTTCCGTCTGCATTGTGAATTTTGTCATGAAGCATAGTGAATTTTTTCTTGCACGAAAAGATTTGCTGCAGACAGATAGACAGACAGACAGACAGACATATGCACATTGGAACTTGATACAGAAAACACTTCAAACTAAAAATCTGGTCAAGATCTGATTATGTGCAAGTCTTCTTTCAATGTAGAAGGTTGCATTCCGAAAATTCTCCATTTCTTTAGTTTCCAAGATTGATCAAGAATGCACATAAAACCAAAATAGACAGAAAACATAAGTTTCTATGTCTAGAGTTCAGGATCTTTTTGTGGAGAAGCACTTGAAGAAGCACCAAGTTCAGGTCTGTCAAATACACAGATTTTGAAGAACAAGAGTCCAAAATCTATCTTGATGATTTTACAATTTTGTGTCTGCTTTGCACTTCCTCCTAATCTGAAGTGATTAGTGTTTGTGGAGGTGGTGCAAAGTAAATGACCCAGGAATTGTGTTTTTTTGTGGGCGGGAAAGAAAAGCACAGATGATGCTCATGGTGGTGCAGCCAAGGTACCAATCTGGCAAGATCCAACAAGTCCTTCCAAATGGAAAGAAGAGCATGTAAGTTTTTTTTTTGGGTTCTTTCTTCTGTTATCATCATCTCCTGATTTGTAAGTATTATTATGTGATGCAGCATTTCAAACTTTGTGTGATCTTCTTGTGTTTCATCTTCTCAGATGCTCAGCATCATCATCAATATCCATTTCATTTTTTCTCATCATCATCATCATCATCATCAACTTTGTCCTTCCTGTGCACCATCATGAACTTTGTTGCATTTCATCTTCTCTGATCATCACCATTGTCAACCTTTTTCTTCCCCATTTCATCTTCTCTCCTCATCAACATCAAGTTTGTGTTCCCATTTCATCTTCTCTCTGCACAACATGATGAACTTTGCTCCCATTTTTCCTCTTCTTCTCTCCTTGCCATCATCAACAATGTTGTTCGATTTCATCTTCTCTCTGCACCATCATGAAGTTTGTTTTCCATTTTCCCTCTACTCTCCTTGCCATTATCAGATTTTTTTCTGTTTTATCTTCTCTTCTCATCCACATCAACTTTTTTTTCCATTTCATCTTTTTCTCCTTGCCATCATCAACTTTTGTTCCAATTTCATCTTTCTTTCTTTCCTGCCATCATCAACTTTGTTCCAATTTCATCTTTTCTCTTGTCACCACCATCATCAACTTTGCACTGTTTTTCCAATTTTCATTTTCTTTCTTCACCATCATCGTCAAGACTTTGTTCCCATTTCAATCTTCTCAAGCATCACCCATCATCAACTGACTTTTATTCCTGGTTATTCACCCTCTCTCCTCATCATCATCTCTTGCACAAATTCTGGGGGTTCAGGTTAGAGGCAAGATTTCAAGAACTTGGGAAAAGACGAAACCCAAAAATCTTTGGCTAGAAAATAATTCTTGCAATTGAAGGCTAATCAAATGCAGAAAATGATATTGTTGCAAATCGGTTGCAACCCTAATGCTAACATTTTGCAACATTCTTTGAAATTGTCGATGTGGATTGTTAGTGTAGGGTAATACCCTGGCAGCAGCAGGGCATTACACCCTGTGAACCTCTGACTCTGGAGCCTGACGTTTGGGTGTAATGCCCTGCTGCTGCTGCTGCTGCGAGGGCATTACCCCAAGGCAAGTGAATTTCATGATTTCCTGCTGTTATGACAAGAGGCCCCACTATAGAGGCCTGCCCTGCATGGGGTTGTTTCACAAAACTGAATCACTGCTTGTATGACGAGAGTCCCCACTGCAAAGGTCTGTCCTGCATGGGGCTGTTTCACAAAACTGAATGCCCACCTTCAAGGTCATTACATTGGCATTGAAAAATTCCTTTATTGGATTTTCAATGGCGACTTTTTTGGTTCTCAGATTCTTCAATTGGGCTTTATAATACCACGTCATGTTATCCAGCATGAAGGAAGACTTTGGACATAGCTTCTTGGGGCTTCTAAGGTTGATGCAAAGGGGTGAGGGGGCGGGGGATAGAGTAGGAGGAGAGGAGTTGGTGGCACGAAAAACTGTGCCCAATTCATAACAGTTTCTTAATGTCAATGTTTTTGATGTGGAATACAATACAAATGATTAAGGTCAGTTAATGAGCATTTGTACATATCAAAGGTATAACTGGCTTTGTGTCTAATGTGCATGGCCCAATTTATCATTTGGTTATCCCTGTCTGTAACAGAGAGATTACTACAGAATGAAGTAATTTGCAGCCCAAGTGAAGTTTATTGTTATTATAGATATGCTCTTCTAGATGTTAGAATATGCATCCAAAAAACCAACCTCAACTTTTGATCAATTTTTACCAGTTTTTTTGTTTTTGCAGTTTGTGTTTGTTTCACTAGCAGGCTGGGGAGCTTTGTTTTATAGTGGCTACAAGTACTTTACAAGTGGCTCAACGACACCCAAGCCTGCAAAAGAAGAAGAAGAAGCAACAGCAAGCAAACCAGATCATCATGCAAACCCAAAAGCCAAGAAAGGGAAGCACTAGGAGTGTTCACTCGCTCCCGAGGGAGTGCAGCTTTTGTAATGGACCTGCAATCATAAAGTCAATTGGGATGGGATTTTCAGGTCAGATTCATTAGAAGAATTGTCCCCCAGGCTTCCAAGTTTCAGCTTCCTCAAATTTGGATCTTGTAGAGAGAGCAGTTGCATAAAGACCTCTTCAAGGTTTTCTCAAAAAGGCTCACTACTAAAGATTGCTTCTCTCTCTCTCTCTCTCTCTCTCTCTCTCTCTCTCTCTCTCTCTCTCATGTTTTCATGTACCACTCTGACACTTTATAAGAAACAGAGTATGTGGTGGAGGACCCATTTTGCTTTTGGCATTGAAAAAAATAATTCTTTCTCTTTACACAGGAACCTCTATTCCACATTGCATGGAAACAAAACAAAATTTAAAAAACATGTGTCCAAAAAATTTGCTTGCTTCCTTGCTTGACAAAGAAGAAGTCTAGTTGCAAGTGAGAAGAGAAAGACAAGGAGAGAGTTTAGTAGCAGGTTGTAACTTATATATGTACATCTTGGAAAAGGATGTGTGGAAGCAGGGGGGGCGGAAAAAGAAGATCTCAGAGATTATAGATGAAACAAGCAGTCTAGAGGAGGTGTCTAGCTTCTTCTTGTATGATTACCTTAAAAAGAATTGTGTCCAAAAAAAAAATTTAAATGGAAAGTATCTTACTGAGACAGCCTTGCTTGCTCGCCTCGCTTTCAACCAGTTTGTGGTTGTCAGGTGACAGACTCATGTTGTTGTTCTGCTTCTCTATCATGTAGCCTCCTTCGATGGTACAGATAGATAAATGAGTGTCCTTTGGTTAGACCAGAATGTGAAATACAGCTTTGTGACTTTCTCTAACCATTTTCTTGCAAACCATCAACTTGAATAACAAAATGCAGGATTTGAATGTGAATGAATCGGTCTTTGCAGAGGTTTTGATGACGTGTTTTAGTAATTGTCAGTCTTTGGAGTTGTACCTTTAATCTGTACATTTTTTTAGTAGCTGCTGTGGCTTGTGGCAGACCTCCATGGAGTTGTGAAACTCTGGTCATGTTTATGATGATACTGCAAAAAAAAAATCAGTCATTCTCCCCATGCTTGGCATATGATCCAAACTGTCTTGAGTAAAGCTCAACAATCATAGACTTCAATCATCATGGAAGGATTTTACATAAGCAAGTTGGACTTGGCTATTTTTCTGCACAAACCATTTTGCTTTCTCATTGTTCCCTCTTCATTTGGCCTGCTTCTGCCAACAAAATTATGTCACTCTCAAAAAGGGTTTTAAGCTTGCTGCTGACCTGGTCTCCAATGTTACAAATTTCAAGTGCTGCACCATATGATGAAGAAATATATAACTGTTGAAGAGGTATTTTACCTTGATGGCACCATGTGAAGAACTCCAGTCTGCGTTGAATCCCATCTGAACGACACTTTGCAACTCACCATCCAATGCGCTTGATGTCTGCAGCACGAAGAGAAAAGAGAACTGTTTCTTTAAGCAGAGATTCAAAATATGTTTACTGTTTGTGAGCCAGAGATTTTGTGCAAAGAAGGTTGAGTTTGGATCTACAAGGGACAGGCTTAAAAAGAGCTTGGAACTTGCTTAGCAGTTATATATCACTCTAGCATTTGTTCTATTTTGGATGTAGTGGTCTAAATACCTGAGACAGAGGTTCCCCATGGCTAACTGTAGCAGCCAGCCGGCTACAGAGAGGGTCACTTTGGGTTTGTCTTAGGTAAGCTTCAGATGCAGCAGCTCTTTGAGCTCTGAAGTCTGCACCACAAGGGCCAGCCAGCTGGAAAGGAACTTGATAATCTGCTTGAAGAGGATGTTCATGGTGCACACCATGATCAGAACCCAACAAAGTGGTTGGTGGTGAAGCACAAGATTGCACCATCTGCAACACCAATTTAGTACTTGCACAATCAGTTTCCTCAAGTATCCTTAGGTGTGAAACTGTGCAGGCATATTGTGTGGAAGCTAAAATGATTGTTGTATTTAAACCATGACATAGTTAAAAGCAAGTTGGTGTCTCAAGGTTCTAAATTCCATAAGAATGCATAGTGCATACTGATAATGCTAGGACAAAGTTCAACAGAACCAAAGAGAATGATACAAAAGTGTGACCAAGTTTCAAACAGTTCTCAAGGGATTCCATGATTTCAAGTGGCCCACTTCCAAACCTTGTGAAATATACTATCCAAATGGAAGTCAAGTCGTGGATTAACTGCAGCCAACTTCATCGACAGAAACTGCACATGTTTTCAAATCAAAAGTGCTGGTCAGCAGGGGAAGTGCATGCTAATAAGTTCAAGAATATTTTTTTCACACAAAATCTCCCTCAGGGAACTTTCAATTCTATGACCAAGCATCTGGCGCTAGCTCTCTAGGGAAGTAGCTAGGTGAAGTGACTAACCTCCACTTGGTGCTGTAAAGATTGCACATAGTTGATGATCTCATCCAGCATGACGGCCTTTCCTGTAACCTGTAGCAGAAAATGGTATTTGAGAAAGATGGGTGTTGTGAACTTCTCTCTATCTTGCTCCCAATAGAGAGCAAGAGAAGATAGCTAATGATTAGATGGGCAAAGAGAAGAACACATGTAAGCAACATGCCTAAATTGAGCTCATAAATGGTTTTCCATGGCTCTCTCTTTATAGATCTAGTCAACTGTTCATATTGGAAAACCCAGAATTATACATGAATTACAGTAGGTACCTTGTTACAGCCTGGGACAAGATCTTGCAGAAACTTCATGCGCTCGCTGATCTTCTCCCGGCGGACCTGGAGAGATCCCAAGGCATAAAATGTAACACGATCAGTCTTGTCCATATTTCAATTGTGAAGAACGCGGTTTCAAGAAATGGGCACAGAGACAACCACAAAACGGATGCAAAGAGGAGGCCTTCAATTGCTCATCACGCGAAGCCTTGAAAGACACGGAGCGAATGAGGATGAATCAAAGGGGTGTTCCATGTTGAAGAAATTGACAAAACGTGAAAGATTTTTCTACAACTGTCTAGCAGCAAGAGAGAGAAGAGATGGGTGTTGCAATGTTTTTATTGGCGAGATCATTATCATTATTATTACCCTTTCTGCGAGGCTATGGCTGTCAGTGGCTTGACCCCTTCGAGCTCGCACATGAATGTAGTCCTGCTTGGGATGACGTTCTGGAGGCTTGGGGGGCCCATCGTCTCTCGTAGATTCCAGGGGGCTTGATTCTCCTGAGCGATCGCTCGTACTGTGTTCTGCCTTGAGGTTATTACCATTGTCTCCCTCCCCACATTTGAACCGCTTTGCTGTTGGCTCCCCGGTGCTTTCCGTCAACTGCAATGTAATTGATTCCGAGTCAAAAGAAGCCTCATGATCAGTACAATTTTTGTATACTGGAAGCTCCAAAAAGAAGAATATAAAGCATAGAAAGGCAGGTTCGTCTGGTCAAGAAATTGGTCTTTGAAGAAATGGGCACCTTGGCGTCTCTTCCACTAGAGCTAGCCAAATTGCCCCCACAAAGATTGTTGTCTTTTTCTTGAGATGTTGTAAATTTGCGCTTTCCCAAACCGGGAGTCGGGCCACCTCGTGAAGCTTGAGAAGCCCTGTAGTTGTTGTTTTCACCAGCTTGCTCGGCGCAAGATGCTAACCCTTGACCAGCACTTCCATCGTCGTACTCAGTAGTCATAATGGGTGCAGTAGTAGTAATGTCTGTTCCTCCGTTGACAGATTCCACTTGCAGTAGTCCACTCGCCGGTTCGCCGTCGTCGTCGAGATTTGCCTCGGCGACAGGGTTTAGTTGAATTGCAGAGGATTCCCAAGGTCGTTCACGTACCATGGCCTTCTTTCCTTGAGTCCCCTCGAATGTACACTCGCCGGGGTGCTTCGATGCTGCTCCAGGGATTAAGCCTGCGTCGTGAGTACTCGGTGTCCTGAGTGCAGCAAAGCTCGCTGACACAGTGCTGGAAAGCCTTCCATCATGGGACTCACAATGCTGTCGAGACGGTGCATGACATGCGAGTTTCGGACCACAGGCCGATAGCCGTCCGTCTGCCAATGCATGCAAGGAATGAGAGCAGCGCTGGGAGCATATGTTCTCACCGGTGAGGGATGAGAATCGTGACGGGAATTCTAGATCGGAGCCGAATTCCGCTGATGCAGGCTGCGAGGTGGCAAGGCGCACTCGTTGAAGCGCAATACCTCCAGTAGAAGGATCCATTATCAAGCTTTGGCAACTGGATGCGTTCAAGGTGCTCCAGGTGTTTCCCGTCGTCGGCGTTAGATTAGCAATATTGTTGTGTCCAGATCCAGCTGGGTGTCCGCCAGCGCTCATCGCAGGCCCGGCGCCGTCAATGCTACTGCAGGTTCCATTGACAGCTCCATGCGACCTACCGACAAGTGGAGGTGAACATTGTGCGATGGAGTTGGTGGAAGGAAGCATCATGAGCACGTCCTGAGGCCGCGAGTTCGGGAAGAAAGCACTGGCACCACCGGTGTTCATGAACTGTGTCCAGTCATGATCACCCATCACTGCAGAACAATCCTGCAATTCTTCACAACAGTCAGCGCGGAGTCTATTGCTGGAGTCCTCACGGTTAGACTGCGAGAAAGGAAATGCGCGCGGAGAGGTAGAAGTCATATGGCCAGACACCCCTAATGCAGTCAAAGATTTTGGCAATGTAGCAAAACTGTTGTTGTCTGAACGCTGCCAGGCAGCTGATTCAGAAGCCGCAGTTGCTTCGTAGACTGAGGAGGAGCAATAATTTCCATGATGCGATTCTTCACCAACCATCGACTTATCGCTCAGGGAAGTGGACAAAGCAGCAGGCATCATGTACCCTCCAGGATAGCTGCTGCTGTGCTTATGAAGTGATGATGACTCCGGAGTTCCGCTGCAAGAATGAACTGAGCTGTGAACGTGGTCTGCAGCTGCGGAAGGTCGCTCTTGGCAAGACATCGTTGATTTCTCGGAGGGAGGAGCCATATACACTATGAGCCGATCAAGGATGATCCGGACGAGCGCTTTATTCTCGCGTACAATATCTTTCAAAATTTCGAAGTGTAACCTGGAGAGTTGAAAGTCTTGAAGCTCAATTTTCCTTCATTCACATGTTCGCGACGCAGCATTTCCAGCAATCAACACTTCAGGGAGAAAGATGAAAGGGCAGAAGCGCTCCACAAAAAAACTTTCTTCAGACTCTCGGATCGGAGACAGACCGTGAAGTTTTGATCGAGACCGGGAATCAAGCGCCCCTTGCAGTCTTGAATCGTTGTGGAAAACCTTCGAGGGACTAAAATCCACAGCTCCAAAGCAGGCACCAGGGAACTAGCCTGATGACAACAATAAGATCAAAAGCCACCTGCGACAAGGCAGTTTAACATCAGACAGCGAGAGGACGTTAGCGGGAGCGTAAGGTTATGGCCAAGAAATTGTGACGGTTGCTGCATACTGAAATTCTTCATGACTCTTACACATTCTTGTACGCTTTCTCGTGCATTGGTAAATACACGAATACGGACGCCATGAAGTTCACAAGATGCGGACTATTCGCATCTCGCGGGCAGCTAGTACTTACTCTGATCATTGCAACATGGATCCAACTTTTCTCGGCCTTTTGCGATCAACGAGGACTTGAGGGGCAACTATTGTTTACTCTGATCATACCAATGGATCCAACTTTTCTCTGCCTTTTGCTATCAACGAGGACTCGATCTCAGACAAGAGATCTAATCAGAGTTTCAGTTTTGCAGACAATAAAGAAAGCAAAAGACATGCGTCACGTTTACATAATTTCAGGTATCCGGAAAGTGTACTTCTACGACAAAGTTTAGGTGCGAGCATGAGAGTAGTAAGTCCATCGTGGCCCATGACGAGGGGAAAACACATTCATTTCTCCAGGCATATTATTCCATCTGAAACGGCAGAGAATGTCGTAAGGGAATCATAATTTCGAGAAGCGTAAAATTTGATCTTGAAAGCGCATAATACGCAGCAGACTCGACATCAAGGACACACCGCTAACTCAGGGATCTCATCAGATTTGTCTCAGATGATCAGCAGCTGCAACGAGGGAATGAAGCCAAAGTGTTTACAGTAATACCTTTGTGTCCAGCAGTTCGTGCAATCGAAGTCTGATCAGGTGGTGTTCTTGAACCTGGAAGGATAATCCGAGCAGAAAACCACACAAAATTTACTTCTCTCCAAGAAAAAGAACACTTCTACTCCAGTCAGTCAGTCAGTCAGTCAGCCAGCCGTCGGATCAACCTTGGAAGCTCACGTAGAACAATAATTGCAAAGTTTTCATAACAATGCTCTAGACTACAGGAAAAGCTATATGATCACTAGTGATGAGGAGAACCTTGCGAGGAGGGAGGGACGGACTCGGGTTCAATCCTGACAAAGATGAGTAGCCGGCAGGCAAAGTTCACAAAACTGAAACAGTCAATACTAGACCTCCTCTAAAATTGCAAGTATACATTACAAAATGAAGAAGCAAAACTGCTGATCTTATTCAGATCCTCTTCAGCAACCTTTCCGTATTCCGGCGAGTCAACAAAGTGGAGGCGTGAAATTGATTCCGCAACCATCCAGTAATGCGAGCAATAAATAGCAAAGAAGATATCACAGACAGAGATGATGACAGGCGACAACGAGAACAGAGAGAGAGAGAAAGTACTCTTACAAACCTTTCAATTACCCCGGAAAAAAAACGGTTCAGTGCGGGACTAAAACCACCGAGAAAAAAACAAGAGCAGATCCAGATCCTTCTTCCGCTCCAGCGCCCTCAATGCCACACGAAAAGGACCAGGAGTTCGTAGAGCAATAAAGAAGAGGTAAGAAAGGAAGAAGAAAAAGAAACGGGGGAGAGAGAGAGAGAGAGAGAACTGGCGCACATGAGACAGAAGCCGCCGCTGCACAGTGCTGAGCGAAAAACAGAGTCGGGGGAAAAACCAAACGCCATATACACAGAAAAAACACATGGCGCCCTTATTACATACGTATTACATACGTCTCTATTATGGACGTCACAAACCGTCTTCACAGACGAAGAAGTGATCCCCGTGGATGAAAACATCTCTGATTAAGATGTCCAACCCCTGCCTTCACAGATGATAAACGTGGAAAAATTCCCCGTTCTTTCTTTTCTTTTCTCTCCTTTCCTTGCCCCCTCCCTCAAATGTGAAAGGGTAAATATTACTGCAGTTATAAATGACTCAAGGCTGGGGTCATCAGTTCTGTGATTTGCCTCCATCCGGGTATCTATTTCAGAGAATATATATCTCTTGGCTCATAACTGTGACCAGAATTTGAAACATAGCCAGAAAACAACCAAATTTTTCAATAAACAAATTTTTTGGCCGTGGGCATTTTAATCGAAAAAGGGCCTGTGAGGGGGTGGAGGTGAATGGGAACTCGATTCTAGTAAAGCCCACAGCCGAGGGCTTTACTGAGCTTAAAGACCACATTTGGATTTTAGTTTTTTAATTATTTTTTCCTATGATACGCTTGGTGGGTATCCGGTAAGTGCGGTAAAGGAAAAATAATGACACGTGCCTACATGCATTTTTCATTTCTCAAAATGTCCTCTGAGTTTTTATGCTCTGCAATGTGCTCTCTAAATTACATAAAAAATAATCCAAGGAGGTCTTTTACGTGTTTATTTTGAGGCCACAACTCGTGCCTTCTCCCGGTCATTGTTATTTATGAATGGTTAGTTACCCAAGGGACCCTTGGTTAGGAGGAATATTTGCCAAAAGCTCAGGCTTCTTATCGTTCAAGCCACAGGAATATTCCAATAATCAGGGGGGGTCTCCTGGCACCTGGTTATGGGAATATTCTATGGCATGGGTTTAATGGCGAGAGGTGATGATAGCCTTTTTGCTTTTTCGGTAAACGCCCCCACTGCTCCAAAAACCGTCCACAACTTTGCATTTGATCAATGTTTGACCTGTAGAGCTCTAAGGTGACCGTGAGCACAGCTAGATGAAACAAATGAAATGGATCACACAGCTAGAATATGTGAATACAGTGACCTAATAATGAAAGGAGTCCCTTAACTTATTCCAATGTAAAGTACAAGGCCAGGGTATTATAAGGTAAGCAGGCACCCTATAAGCCAAGGTCCCATTCCTATGTGACAATGGCCACTCTTTTTCAGCATGTAGGGTTTAGGGTTTGTCATTTCAATAATGAAAATAGGTTATCAAATCCTTAAATTATGGATGTGTACATATGGTTTTGGCCATTTTCATAATATTGCGCTCAAATACATATCTTTTTTTTACCAAGCAATATTGGATTATATGGAAAGAAAATTAATTTATAGAATTAAATATGTTTTTCTCACAAAAGTTTAATCATCAAAGGAAAATTATATTTAATATACATGAGTCATATCTTTTGGATCTAGTGGTCCTCTAATTTCTGAATTATTTTTATTATTATTACTATTATAAAAATCACAATTGTTTTTCAAAAAAATAATTCAAATAATAGGAAAGCCCTTGATGAGTAGGGAGTGCACTGAGGTGGTTTTGCAATGTTTCCTCTTACAATGTGGGAGTTACTGAATATCAAACAATCTTGTCATTAAAAATTCAATCAAATTAAAAGCTGAAGATGTTAAGGGAATTTGGGCACATTCTTTCGATACAATTGGAAAGCCTTTGATAAATCGTTTTTTATGGAGGTAGTTTTATAAATTTTGGACCTAAGGTGAGGGGAGATGGCTGAAACTTGAGTAATTTTGTATTGGAAATTAATTAAAACTTAAATAATTTTTCACAATCAAGCTTTATTGTCAAGGTCCAATTCACACTTGAAGTAATTACATTGCCAAGTTCACACTTGGGCTAAGTGGCATAGGCCACATTAGTATTAATGAAAGATGTTTTCACGAACTTATATTCCCACAGAATTGATATCTACTCCAACCATGATTATGGACTAGGTGACTTGGAAGAAGGTGCTAGTTACTTCGAATAGTAAGACTATTTATCGAAAATCCATGCCTCAATTATTGCTAGTAACTAGCTCCCTCTTATTCATTTCGGGAAATAACCATCTTTTGTGAAAATCGAGATGCCCTCTTTTCATCCATGTAGAGAGTGATTATGAAATGTTCATCCAACTACCAAAGGGTTATATAATCATTGGGCCAATGAGAGCCCAAGTTGGTACCTTTTGTTAACTAATAGATCGTTAATTAAATAGAGGTTCAATGTTATGGGTTGTAACTTGGGACTTGATAGCCAATCAAGAGTACCAAGTTCCTCACAAGAGATGGTCGTGAGACCAAACACCCACTAGTGCACCATGCATTCAAAATCCCTTGTATGTATGTGTAGGGTAAAGCACATGGACAAGTGGGCACATTCCCCCCAAATAAGGGGCCTAGGATGATGAGGTGGTAGTCAAGTTCAGCCTTATACCTATTTTGAGAATGTCCCTCACCTATGGGCCTTACTCATCACAAAACATGAGACAAAAGTTATCGTGAAGATAAACATATGTAGATCATAATGCAAGGGATGGGGGAGGGTTCTTTTGGCTGCTCCTTAAGAGTGCGAGGCATCTTGTGCCTATACGTCCAAGCATAAGAGTCCCACTCCTAAGGAGTATGTCTAATATTCTTCCTTTTTTCTAAGAGAGATATTCATTGATATAAGGTGCCTTTCAAAATACACTTAGAAAATTCCTCGTAATGCTTTTGGAGTAAGTTGTACATGAATCACAACTAAGTTTCCACCTTCATAAACTATCTTGGAAACCATCATCTTACTTCCCACTTACATTACATAGGTGACTACCAATGTAAGTGACTAAATATCATAAGTAAATGAAAGAATGTAATGGATTACTACATTGTATGCAAGTGATTAATAATAGAGAAGTAAGCAAGAAAGCTAATGGTGGTTAGCAATGTACTAACCATTGGCATGCATGTACCTACTTAATAATGATCGAGTGCCTCACCTAGCTACCTAGTAACCACTTACATACCCTACCTACTTACCCATGCCACTTAGCCTCTTATACTAATTAGCACAAAGGGGACGAAGGAGGAGGGTTTACATGATAGGCCACCAAGGTGTAATTGATCCCTTGTGCAACCTACCCAAAAATTGCACCATGACGTATCCATATTAACGTCCATTCCCTATTATGGAATATTTTTGCTTGGCCAACAAGTTGAACCTCCCAAATCAACCTTGAGAAACAAGGGCCCAATTGCTTTTTGGGTGGGCACCTGATGGGGTCGGCCTTGGGTCCTTGTTTCTCAAGGTTGATTTCATTTGGAAGGCAAGAAACAACAAGTTCAACTAATTAAATACACCTTTGAAGTTTGGTTTGGTTTTTGCGTATTTGGGTCCTTGTTTCTCCAGGTTGGTTTTAGTTGGGGCATGGCTTGTGCAACAAATCAAATGGAATTAAGTCTCTGACACACAAGAAAAAAGTACAAAAGTTTTTGGATTCTTTTGTGTTAGTGGAAGATTTTTCCCCCTTCATACTTAAACACAAAGATTGAGTTTTCACTTTTTCCACTAAATCTTATGTTTTCCACTAAATATATTAATTAGTGCCAACATATTAATATAAGATTGAATACTATTTTTTTTTTCTAAAAATGGATAATGAAAAAATCATTCTAAAAATAAAATCTGTAATATATGTCACAAGACCCAAATGAAAACTTACATGGCAATTGGCCACTAATGAAACGACTCCCACTAGCCTAATAAGAGGGCAATTTCACCCTTTGTACACCAAAGGTCGTTGCAACATGTTATAACTTTATATGTAAGAACATGAACAACATGCTATTATAACTTATAACCCTAAACCCTGTACCCTGCACTTACCCACTATCTAACCCCAATTAATTTGGTCAAGTTAGCCTAATGGGTGAGTGGGTTTTCTATGTTTATCTCACACTTTCTCTAACCACTTTGAAAAAACTCACACCCGGCAGTTGCAAGTGTAAAGAATTAATGCAACCGAGACCAAGTCAGAATATTTTTGCACTTGTACAAGAGGTTTTTGTGGTAAGGTGACTGACATATTTGGTGGTCGGGCGGGTATCTCTAAGTCGGGGTGGTGTGAAAGCAGGTCGGGGACCTGGGGACCCACCTCAATACCTAGTGGGAAATCCACTGGAGTAGTCTCTCAACATTTTACATGAAAACCCCAACTATTTGAGTGGCCGGTAGTACTAATAAGGGGGCAAGTGATTGATCATGGAAATGTACCCTAAGCAACATGTAAACATGATCGAATAGTGAATTGAATCAACATGTAACAAGATCTAATAGTGAATTCAACCCAAACCTATTGTAACATAACTATTGTATTTGAATCACATTGGGTTGTTTGGCTGGCTTAAGGTTGGCTTCCGTATAACATACCTAAAACTTGTATACTCTTGAGACCATGGAAACCCAAGATGGACATCTACTACTTCACAAATAGCAATGTGGCATAACAAATGTTGCCAAGATTTTTATTGACAATGTTCTCCGTCTTTTATTATAAATCCAACCATTTATGAACATGAATCAAAGGGGGAATACTCACAACTTGATTTATACAAATTTGCAAATTCATCCCAAATTGTTGCCCCACGCTACTACTTTCGGTTGCAAACTATACGTACCACTATCATCAACCATGGGCAAAAATAGGGAAACCGACAACATAATTCATCTAAGGTTTAGCGATTAGTGATGCAATAAAATGTCGGCCATGTTCTAGTGTTCCCCTTTGAATACAAATCCCGTACATGGACAAACTAAGAACACCCGCAACCTAATTTGTTTAGGCATGCAATCGGTGGCAATGCCAATTGTTGCCCCATGTTCTAATGCTCCCCCGATTAAGCATAATCCTCCATCATTTCCGGCAAGGACGAAAAGGTGGACAACCCCACTCGGTTTAGTCAATACAAACAAGCGATCGGTGGCACCACAAAATGTTGCCGCGTGTTTGTTTGTTTGTTTGTTTCCGGTCGGTTGTCGAATTAAAAAATACGACTACAAAACGGCAAGGACGATCGGAAGCAACTACACGAACAAGTTAGTCAATACGGACGGATTAGGCGATCGGTGGCACCATGAAATGTTGCCCCGTGCTCATGGGTTCCCCCATAATGCACATCACTCCCGTAGTCATCGTGCAAGGACAAAGGAAGAACTACCACACAAAGATTAGTCGGATATAAGTTGGTCGCCATAAGAAAAAAATCACTTTGAATTTCTTTCCACACTAGATTTTCGGTGTGTTTGCCGACCATCTTCTGGCAATCTGTTGCATTCCAGGTTGTTAGCAGCAGAGCCCCCAGTCTCATCGAACAAGGATGGAGATGCACTACTTGTAAAAAAGCCACTCTCCTTTTACGGACAAAACCCAAAGCCTTGAGGAGGGTAAGGACTAAGGACCTTAACAGCCCTCTTTGAGATCCTTAGCAAGGACCAAAAACTTTGCGTTTATAGATGATAGGTATTTGAGAGGTGAGGAGAGGTGCCTTCCGCGTAAGGTTCTTAAAGAATACGGAATATTATGTGTAAGTAAATATGCTAGTATCCTTTGTTAAGGGGAAGAATTTTTTAACCTAAGGTAGTGGTAATGTGCCCTCGACACACACAACCGGGATAAAATTTAGGGTTTTTTTAACGGACATGAAAGGGGGAAAAGGAGAATAATTCGCACTTTCTCGATAAATGTAGTGTATAAATTAGAAGGAAGGAAGGAAGGAAGGAAGTGATGTTTATTGCACAAATTTTGCAAATGAAACAACCAACCATATCTACCATCGGAGCTGGAAAACCAGAGGAGAGAGAGAGAGAGAGAGGGGCGCGATGCTGCGTGCAACTAATTGGGCCGACCATTTCTGGGTTAGTGCAACAACAACAACAACAAATTTTCATTAGTAGTTTGAAAAACTGACTTGGGTGTTTGTCCATGCAGAAGGGCGAAGTTGTGTGTTTTTTCCTCTGACCCATGTTTTCTCATGTTGTGTGGCGCGGGGGTGTTGTTGGCAGATCCGGGAAGGAGCTTTGAATGCACGCGAACTTGCATCATCACTCCTTTGTTTGTGGCGTCTAGGATGCCACAACCAACCGGGTCCCATAACATTCATCCGTATGTAAATTTGTGAAATTGTGCAATTGCCTCTCCCGCCCGCCCGCCCACCCGCCCACCACCCTGCCCACTCCCCGACTTCCCCTAAGTTCCAACCAACCCTCTCTCCAAACAGTTGAAGCCCTTCTGACAACAAGTTTGTGGCCTTGTAATGGACTTGTAATTTATGAGTTGTTTGAACTTGAACATCTCTTCTTTGCTTTTTTTTGGGTCAAATTCATGTGTTTTTTGCACAACAAAAGAGAGTCAAAGAGCTATCACAAAGAGTATTAATAGTACCTTGGCAGGACCCAAACCATAATTGTATCAAATTATGTTAAAATGTTGAGATTTTCCCCCAAAATAAACTTCAAACAACAAAAGTTTGCTAAGGGAAATGGAAACTATTTTGGTTGAAGTATTTGGGAATGTTTTATTCTTCAACATGGAATCTTGAAAATTAATTAAATATTTGTTGAGCTGCCCTTGTAGTTAGTATGTTATTGAGTAAGAGGCTAATGGAACCATTCGAATCATTCGAAGTTTGAACATGTCTTTTTGTTATGACAATGACAAAGAATCAAAGAAGACATTAACCACAATCAAAGGGTAGAAGACCTTGTGTATTGTGAGCCCCATCAACCACCATGGCACACCCAAGCCTTGGTTAATGAGAATATTCTCATGGCTAACCAAGGGTTAAAAAATACTCTTTTGATAAAAGGTCACTAGGATTTTCATAATTATTCATTTGACCAAAGATCAAAGTGTTCAAGGTTATTTGGGAATATTCTTCACGACTAGGGAGGGCTCATGGCCCTTAACCCCTAGTGATAAGAATATCCTCATGACCAAGGGTCATAGATAACCAAGGGTTATACGAGGGGTTACCAGACCTTTTGTCACTTGGAGCTCTCACTCCAAGTTCCCATAGTTCCCATATGCACTTGGTTATAGTGTGATACATCCCCAATGTTATGCAATGCTGGAGACGCCACTAGAGAACAATACAAACTTGATCCTGAATCCCGTTGTATTATTATAGTCCATTAGGGACACAAACAGCCTCTTAGGAGCATATGATACGATTCAAGGATGAGTCAATAGAATTTGAACTTCAAACTCTAAACCCTAAACCATTTGGGCAACTAAGAGCATCTCCACGGGTGCTGAGAATGTGACTCCAGACAGTAAAATTTATTGTTAAAAAGTCAAAATGTGCCGGTTTAGCTCAGGAAATTGGTTTTTCTGCACCAAATTCGTGGAGCTTGCCGTCGCTAGTAAAATGCGGAACACAGTAGTGCACCTCCAAAAAGAGCATAATAAATTGGACTGACTGCGGCTGAGTGTTTCTGATTGGTCGATCATAATGATTGGTCCAGGTGGTTTGCATTTAGTAGTACTCAAGTATATGCAGTTCCGGTTACAGTTTTATTGGTGTGGTTGCCAAAAACAAATATAAAGAACCTAAACTTAGACATTAAATTTTATTATCCAGAGTGACATACTGAGCACCGGTGGAGATGCTCTAAGCAATGTGACGCAATAATACACGCAAGCTTTTGCATGGTGAGCTCTAGAGCCATGGTTTTTTGTTTCTTTTGGTGAATTTTATGGGAAATTAGGAAAAAGATTGAGTGCAACTCATAGAAATGATTTTTGAAAAGAAAAGGCAAAAGTGCCAAAATCATCGGAATTCGAGGAAGAAGTGTTTGTGTGTGTATGTGTGTGTGTGTGTGTGTGTGTAATTCTCTAACACACATAATTCTCTGATGATGGTCAGAAAAGGAAAGGGAGTCAGAGCCTCGTTTACCACACTTTCCATATGGGTATGGTAAGGCTGGGTCCTCTCACTTTCTGTGTTCTGTTTTGTGTTGGGAAAATGTAAAACATTTCAGAGGCAGATGAGTTCACAAAACTCCATACTGGGAAAACAGGTGCAATTGGTATCTCCTAAAATGCACTGGCACACACACACACACACACAAACACACACCATATTACTTACTTATTGTCTTCCACTCTCCCAAAGTTAAGTTTGTTGCCTGGCCAACAGGCAACATCGTGTTGGCTGGCCAAAACATTGGCCAGCCCAACATCTGCTACAGACCCCGACAATCTATGATCTCATCATTTATCGACCCGCTTACGACATTTGGCAATAATCTGTCTTGACACTTGGCAACAATCTATCTTGAAGAACGATCGCCTATTGTCACCCTACTATGCCTACCATAACCGAAGGTAGAATCACCTAAAACCCGTCAAAATAAGTAGTAGTTTGTGCATAAACAACTCTTGGTTACATCTTGCACGGTTGGTTGGTTGGTTGGTTCATTGGGTTTTTTTATTTATTTTTTCTCCCTTTGGAAGAAATACAATAAGACTCATAACCTAATTCAAGTGAAATTGTATGTTTTTTAGCTTTTATAGAATTACTTATGATTTGTTGATATATGTAAGGAGAGTCTCTTCACCATGGGACCACTACCCCTAATATATAGATATACATATCTTTTGTTCATACATGCATGGGCTCCAACTCAAAGTATGTATTAGTCTAGATCGGGGGTGTACATTTAAATGTCAGAAATTTCATGACTTATATGCAATGGGAAGCATTGGGAGAGATTTCCTCCTATACTTGGAGGGCACCTTATATCCATGGATTTTCCTTATATAAAAGAGGAGTGATCTTATATCCACCTACTTATAAGTGTAAATAACTTTAGTGTTTAATTTGAAGTTATGATACTAGTTGGTGTATCACATGTTTGTGGGGGGGGGGGAGGCTAGTTGTGTCATTTATTTCAATAAATGATTTTATGCTTATGTAGGAAGCAATTTTCATTTTGTATGTTTTAAGTTAAATGGAACGTCTTACTTCCTTTTGTTTCTTTTGTTTAAAAACTGTAGAAAAAACCAAAATAAAGGAGCATTGCAAAGGGGCAAGAAGACAAAGAAGAAGAAGAAGACCGTATACCTAATTGCCTAATTCACATTAACTTGACTAGAGTGTGAAGTATCAAAACATGATGAATTTGTGCCTAATACAAATAGGTGATTGACTAATGTGAATTGGATGAAAATAAATGGAGTCTACAAGACCATGGTTCACTTAAGGCCCACTTAAGTGAAATGAATTTAGATCGGGGGACTCGGAAGTACCCATCAATCTCAAAGGACATGTACATTTAAGTTTACAACACCAAATTCGCCTTCAAAAAACCTCTTGTGTCGAAGGTTTTCTTTGAACCTAGTCTAAGTCTTAACCCAACCCATAAAGTTTGTGTGTATGTGTGTGTGTGTGTGTATATAAGTGTCCGGACAACAGTTCAATCCTTTCCTTGCTTGCCATAATGGAGTTTTCTTCGTCAAAGTCAATAGTATTTTGTAGCTTGAAATTTAATGCAAGTGTGTGTGTGTGTGTGTGTGTGTGTGTGTCCCATAAGGACTAAGGACACACACACAAATTTAATTGTGTAAATTTAATTTTATTAACAATTTAACTGTGTTAAATTTAATTGTATTAACAATTTAACTGTGTTAATTTTAATTTTGTTAACAATTTAACTGTGTTAATTTTAATTTTGTTAACAATTTTAATCTATTAAATTGTGTGTGTGTGTCCTTAGTCCTTATTTAATTTTGTTAGTGTAAATTTTTTTGGTGATGGTGGTGGACAAGAAATACTTTTTCATTGGGTTCCACTTCCTTAGAGTAACCGAGGTGGTTGGTTAGCTCTGTTTTTGCTTTCAACTTAAACACACCTATGAACAAACCATTAGTCTTTACCAATGCACTAACGGAATACTAACCATCTACACGTATCATCTTACCTACATACCCTAACTTTCAATATGTATCGTTTATGGGAATAATAATTATACCAAGGTGAAACCCTTAGTACTTTAGCTCGGGTGAAGTTTTTTCTTCACAACAGAGTCACAACCAGCTTTCCAATGGATGGTGCACGGGTGGCTTGTTGTTGGTTCGCCTCTAGCCAGCGGTGTGTCTGTCGGATGGTGGGGAGGGAGTGGACGAGATAGAGGACGGTGCTCAGAAAAACCCGAAAATCGACATCATCCAGCTTTTTTCCGCTCACCTTTCTCAATATCCAAAGAGTGGAATATTTTGGAAAGGAAAAAACACCCACCCCAACTGGTTTTTCAACTAGTTTTAAGTTTCTTATATTTTCAGGACCTTTCTCCAATTAGGAACTGCCACGAGAGTTCCAAACTCAAGAGTTGGCAGTGATATGATTGATCATATGTGTTTATTTTGGGGTTTATTTTAGGAAAATTTTAAATTCACACCTTTTTTGGTTAAATTCACACCCTTCTTCTCCGATTTTATGCAGATTAAACATTAAGAGTATGTTCCTTTATCAGTTCAATTACTTCTGCGGGCAAGTTCTTGAGTTGTGCCCTGATTGACCACAGACCCCACACTTGCGTCCTTCCACGTTTAGGGTGAAAGAAAGGGTGTGAATTTAACCAAAAAAGGTGTGAATTTAAAAATTGCCTTATTTTATTACCTACATAGAAATCCTTTTGGTTTGTAAGGATGCTCAATAGCTTCTCAAAAGCAGCATCAGCCCAATAGCTTTTCAAATTACACAGAACCTGGTGCCAGCCCTGAACAACAATGTGTAGCTGCAGTAAAAATGACCTACATTTTGAGACAATTTAAACTCTCACCACCTGGGCCAATCGTTGTAGTTGGCTAATAAGAAACAATCATTTCCTGTTAAAATTGGATGGAAAAAGTCAAAACATGTTGGTTTGGCTCAGCAAAATTGGTTTGGCCTAGCAATTTTGCACAGTCTGCTGAGGCTGGTAAAAACCAGAGCAAACCCTTTAGCACCTGCTAGAGAAGAGTGTAATAAATATGATGTGACTATTGATCCCTACTGTCGATTGGTCAAGGTGGTTTGTTTGCTATTAGAATTTAGTAGTCTTCCACCTCTTTGCAGTCCCGAACCTTTACTTTGATGGGTGGGGTTGGAGAAAAGTAAATAACTAAACTTGGATGTGAGAAATGATTTGGCATGGTCATATACTGAGCACTGCTGGAGATGCTGTGGATCAGCTGCACCCATACACAGTATTTAGGCCTCTATAAATATGTATAGCATCCAATATAGTGTGTTTATTGTTTCCAGATCACCACCCATAGACATGAAAAATGAGACAACATAAAGGGAGAGATTATTCAAATGCAACTATATGAACCAATCATTATAACTCATTAAACAAGCAGTCATTTTGACATTAAGTCAGCCTTTTTAAAAAAAACTGGCAATAAACCACCAAAATGCAAAACGCAAACTAATTTTTTTTGGATGTTTTCAGTTGCCAGAAGTGAGAAAAAACCCAAAAAAAAGTGAAAAAGTAAAAATCACCAGATTCATATGTATGATTTTCATTGTGTAATCAAACATAAAAAATGGTGATTAAATTTTTCTTATTAAAATTTTATAATTTTAAAGCCAGATTTGGCTAAATTTTCCTAAGGATGATGTGACTTTTTTAAAAGCACCTGAGTAAGGCATCAAAACTGAATAAGGCATTGAGTTAGCTTCATCTCATATGTGCCAAAGTTTTAGAATATTTAAACAATTGTCACATATTTCATCCATCAAAGTGCTGGATATTCCAAAGGACTAATAAGTGATATGCTTCAAGTTGATGGATGATAAAATATTTAGTAAACCTAGATGAAAAAAATGGATAAATTATTTAAATTCTCTTCAAGTATTTTATAGGGTTGCGAGAATTTAGGTCCCGTCCTAAGCTACATTAGCTTTTACTCTATTTAACCCTCCAAATTCAAGGATAAATTGATTTTTTGTCCTTATGTTTGAAGGACTACTGGATTTTTTTTGCCATGAGATAGATGGAGTAGACATTAGACCTGTGTTGGGTGGGTATTAGAAATTGCGGCCAACCCCTTATGGGTATCAAGGCGGTTCTAAACCCTACAATGCTTTAAATGCTATCTGGTCATATTAGCTTGATAGGGTCCTTGCTACTAGTTTTGATACCATGTGTAAGCTTATATCTAGTGTTGTGTAGATATATTTGTTATTTTCATATACCTGCTAAATATGTAGAAAATATTATATATATAATTAATTTTTTTTAATTATTATTTATTTCAAAATTGATATTTCTTTGAACTTATGCATAACCTTTTCCACATGCAAGATTTTCCAACCTATTAGTACATTCTTTCCATGCGTAGGACACATGCATATCCAAGGATGGATATGATTGCATGAGAAATATCTTAGGGTGAATAAGGTATATACCCATATTTATTATGTGGATATAACCTATAACCTAACCCTACCTATACCCCTAAAACTGAACTACTCTATTTGTACCTAAACTTCCATTTAGAGTTTACAATCGCAATTTTCATTTTTCATCTTCATTTACTATTTTCTTTCTTGCACAATTAGTGTTGGTATTCTTGTGTTATCTTGAAGTTTTGATAGCTATTTGTGGTTTGGGATTGTTAAAGTTATTTCAAACTTTGACACCCTCAATGCCTATTTGTTGAACAATTAATCATTGTCACTTCAAATGATCATTATGAGATTATTTACAAGTTTCATTGCATGCAAGAAATGTGCATCAAACTTGTTATTGTCATTGGCGTCAAGGTTGTAATTTATTGTTCAAACATTGAATAATTACATTTAATTTGTGCATGATGTTGACGTTCAATATGCATATCAATTTCAAACTTGTAAGGTTTACGTTCATGTTCCTTAGCATTTGTGTTTCTGGTTCATGGACAAAACACTTGCCATTTGCACATTACAAAGAATCTTGTCCATACCAACCCATATGAATTTGAAACTTATGTCCAAATCAACCATTTTTGCAAATATTATTTCAACTATCCCCCATGGGAGATTGTACAAACAACTTGTAATCACACAATCAATTACAAAATGAACATAAGTTACAATTGCAATTACATTACAAACTTACCAAACTTCATTGGTTCATATAAATTTTGTATAAATTTTGGTTTTTATAGGTTCATATAGGTATTGCATGAATTTCATGTTATGGTTAATATGAACAATATTTATATGTATTCAATATTTTTAATATTCAAATAGATGAAACATTTTTTTTGAATAACATACATAAATGTTCATGTTTAATACATAAAAATTTCATAGTTTTATGCAAAATTACATCACAATAATTGCATAGATTTAATTAAAATGTAAATTGTACATAGTTCACATCTAAACATCATAAGTAAAAAATAAACATAGTTTAAATAAAAGTAAATTTTTTGTGTCATTTTTACATTTTGAAGCCCAGATATTTTGCACAAATATATTGTTGTACAATTTTTGTACAAATTCTATTGAAATTTCATGATATTGGAAGTTTGTGATGTATGATTTGTAATTGTTGTTCATTTAGATGGAAAAAAAAAAGGAAATGAGTTCATGTTAATTCAAACATGGTTTCATTCATGCATATGGATGACAAGTACTTGTTTCAACTAAATTATTTTTTTTGCATGTCATACACTAATCACTAAATGACATGTGTTGGCTTATTCCATTTGTAGTATTATAGTTGTTATCATAGTTACAAATGAACTCATGTTGTTCACATTGATAATGAGGTAAGTAGGCAGGTTAGGACATGATTTATTAGGTTAAATAAGTAGCTAAGCTAAATAGGCTACATAGGTAACTTGATTAAACAGGTAGGTAGGCTAGGTAGGTTGCTTAGGTAGTTAAGCCATTATATTTTAACTACATCATGAGGTAGGTAACTAGTCAAGGTTAGGCTAAGCTATTTATGTAGTGTAAATTTTTTAAATGTCAATAATAATATGATAACAAAATATATCATTTCATTAATATGTGGTGCAATGGTTAAAGACTTGATCCTTCGATGTAAAAGGTTTCAAATGTTCATACTTGCAACCTATGTATATGCCTAGTTAAACTACTTAATATACCATAATTTGGACATCATTTGGATGAAAAGTTTCCTATTAGTCAAGTATTAAATGCAACTACATTTCAATTCATGCCATTTTTTTTTATGACTAATTTGTCCACTATAATTATTTTTGTCTTATTCAATTGACAATATGATGACTAGAAGTCCTCAATGACTATTTGAATGAATATGGTCATAAAAAACAACCATTTATCATATTTGTAAAACAAATTAGTCATAAATTAATCTTTCATATAACTAGTAATGAACAAAAGAAAATGATGATTTACTATTTTTGACCATTTTTCATTTACAAAGTTGAAGTGCGCCTATTAAGATGGAATATGACAACTTAAAAGTCCAGTTGTCATATATGGACATGGTGCACAACAAACATTTCATACATGACTATAAAATGTTTATTATAGCACCTAGGTTTTCTTACAAGCACATAGTTAAACTTAGATAACCTTTAAATAAGTTGAAACATAAACAATAGATTATGACTTTTCAAACCATTCAACTTGATTACCATGTTTATTTTGAGTGGTTCATTTCATTAAACTAACTTTTTTAATAAATTGGTACAATGAAACATTTAAACAATGGACATTGAATTTTGTTTAAACCATATTTATAATCGAATAAATATGGATTTTAATTATATATGGTTATCTTGAGTTGGCATATGACAATTTTACTATTGATCAAAATGGTAGGCAAAACGAATACTAGTTTGATTCCATAGGTAAGTAACGTTTAAATAGGTAGGTGAGTGGTAAATAATAATTCTTGATTCTTGGTCAATTTTTAACAAATTTACAAAAGTTCTTACAACTAAAAATCTACATGCAAATTGGTTGCACATTTACAATGAGTAGAAATAAATACTATTCATGCAGGTATTAACTATTATAGTTTGAATTCAATAAATATTTTTATAATTTACAATTATTCCTTCATGAAAACCTTCAAACATGCATAAAAAATCTAGATAATCATACCCACAAACAAAAGGTGAAAAAAAACTTTTACCAAAAAATGTGCCCTTGTATGTTAAGTGATTTCACTAGATTTTAAATAAATCCAATGGTCATAATGAACACGACCTAATGGGATGCAATGAAATCATTGGTCTAATGAATAGGGATTAATGAACTACACCCACATTTTGTAATAGTTCCAAAAAATTCCCCTCAAACCCTAATTCTAAAATAATAACTCACTACTTAATAATTAAATTATTCCTTGTTGATGCCCAACCTATATTCTTATCCCTTTTACATCAGCCCCCTATATTTTGAATTTCACCTTTGAAATCTTTGTAATATATAGATAAACTAATGTTAAGGCGAAAAATAGGTATCACTCTTGAACTGTTGTCAATTAAAAACTTTATTGCCAACACCTCCTATCCTTATATCAAATGGTCAATGCACACTTGTTGTTGGACTAGTTATTCTTTTGGGACCTATTGGGCTACTTACACCACCTATTCCAACAACATCTCATGTTGTGGTCAAATAATTTGTCTAATTACTCTTCATGTGTAAATTGTTCCTTCTCATGTAAGGTTTGAAATGGTGTGTTGAACTCATTAAATTGTGATTCTTGGTGTTTAAGAACATGTTAAATCTTGACCATAAGTTCTTCCTAGAATTATGTGGACTCAACACCTCTTTTCATTTCTACCAATTACTCAATGTCATGCTTGGGTTTTGAAGGTTGTTGTACCTATTCCTTTTTGTTTTCATGAGCAATGCCATTAGGTCATGCTTCACTAAACAAAAGTCTACCAAACAATGTTTCAAGACTTAACACAAGAGGTACATAATGAAAATCTAGAAACACATCCCAACATGCTTTTAATTGGCACCTATACATGTTCTCATCTTTTTTCACATGCTTGAAGACATCCTTCACATCATATTACAATATGTCCTACACCAATTCCCGCCATTCAACCAATTCTTAAGTTTTAACCCCAAAGCTTCTCATTGGAAATTCAGCTAATTGTTGTCCACCTTCAAATTTTCATACTCCTACAGTTGATGGTAAAAATAATACAGTTCTATATTTTCATCTTTTCCAACATTCCATGCAATCTAATGATGTCCAACTTAAAATTCTAAAGTTCTTTTTCAAAGCACCTTCCATCTTCTCTTCAAATTACATTGATGTAGTTTTATTGAGTACATGTGTCATTACATTTTACAACTCTTTAAATCGAACCTATAAACTTGTCAAATTCTTCTTTTACATTTTCTTAATCTTTTGCCAACTTTCCTATTGAACAACCATGTCATTTGCTATTTACTTCACTAACTAATACTCATTTTTTTTTATTCAAATTCTTACTACAAGTAACAAATTGTTTTTGTGTTAATTCATAATCATTAATTCTTAATGGAATTGCTACCACCTATTTGTCCTTCATGTCCTTCACCAATTGCTGCAACTTCTGTATTTCCATTTAACTTGTTACAATGACTTCACCTTGTTCAAATATCATCCTTAATCTAATTGTTGATCAATTTTAATCTAGAAAATTCCAACAAAATTATACTCATTTGTTGATTATATTCAGCCATATGTTGAAACATACCTATAACATGAAAACCTTCATGGGTGATCTACCTCTTTTCATGATTGGTGTATGAAAACTTAATAGTATTCCTTAAAAACTAATTCCTAATGATTGACCAATTTGTTTGCAAACAAACCATTTAGGAATGTAAAAAATTGTTGTTGATTGTGGTTTGTCCTTAGGAACCACCTACATCATTCCTAGTATAAGTTGATCAAATAAATTTGTAGGTATACTCTTAGTGACCACGAATACCGTTAACGGTATTGGTTGGTCTTGTCCATTGGGATGTTTATTCTTAACAAGGACATCACCATTAATTCACTAAACTGCAAATTTAGTTACTTCACCATGTCTTTTAATGATAGGTGATAGGTTGGAATGGGCAAATGAATTCACTAACATGTGAGTGAATAGGAAATTAACACGAATGTAATTAAATTATGTTTATGATATTTTGTTGTTTTCATTATGATTTTATTTTGTTTTTCCTTTTTTTAAATGTACATATTTTATATGGTCAGCATAGGTATTTTGGTATCAAGGTTTGAACCTTGGTATCCAAGGAGAGATATTCTATTGTCTTTGCCAACCAATTACCATTTAACATTATAACATGTGTTGTCCAAAATTGACTATATCACAATGACACCAATTTTTTTATAAATCAAACTTTGAAATGTATTTTTGTTTTAATCTTTTACTCAAATGAAGCAAATGGAAATTTATTTTTTATTTCTTTTCAAAAGTCTACACATACATCATAAATAAAGATACCAAATTTCAAAATCATTTGAAGGAAAAATGTTGAGTGTCATTATTTAAGAATAACTCAAAAGGATTTAATGACATGATTTGTAAATAGATTTTTTTATAATGAATTTTTCATTTTTCATTTTTTTAATGAAAAATAATTTATGAGTGACATAAATCAATGTAAATATTCAATTTCCCACATTTTCACCTTTTTTAAATTACAAATTAAATTTTCATTAAATTTTTAATATTACATTACAAAGCAACTAAAACTATATTATGTCCTAAATAATAATAATAATTCATTTTTTTATTAGATGATAATTATGAAATATAATATAAATAATTCATAATTTTTTAATTTGTCAACATATAATAACATTACCTTCAAAGCCTTTCATTGTTAAAAAACATATTAATTACATATACACTTTAATATTTTTTAATTGTACACACTACATTAATTTTTATGAAGGCCCAAAATAAAATATAACATTTTGTTCATTTGTATGTAAGAAATTATTGTTTGATTTAATTCAATTTGGTTTAATCAATCATGTAATTGTCATATTGTAACTAATTGATACACTAAAATTTTATACAAAGTCGTTAAACAACATTATAGATTAAAAATTAAATATACTAATTAGTGAATACTTCTTTAAATTGTGTTTAACATTAAAATAATAGTTTTGATAATACCAAAAATAACCTTAGTGAAGTACTTTGACTATAAATGAATATGACAATTACATAGTGATTTCAATTTCACTTAAGGTGAAATGAAATAAAAGCATGGTGATTTAGTTCATTTTTAAGGCCCCTAGTGAATTGGGATAATGAAATAGACCCACTTTTTTAGTAGTGAAAAATAATACATGATTTTAAAATCCTAATCCCCATTTTGATACCAATTTACTAAAAGTTCATCATGTCCATCATGTTCTAAATCTAGCAACAACTTATATTTCCCAAGAAACACAATTGATTATGTTTGGTGCATGTAACTTTTTGCAATCCCAATTCAAGTCAAGTTTTATAAATACTTTATCATGTTTATTTGATTTAATTGATGTGAATGTCATTTTTATTGTATCTAACTATAAGTGAAACTGGGAGTTGTTTTGGTTTCTAAATCTACAAGTAGTTACAAATCTTGTGAAGATCCATTGAAATGGTGGAAATCAAATCCTATATATAAATTCACTACGTTTGTTTATGACGAAGGTTTTGGGGGGTGGGGGAGGGAGAGGCCGGTGAAACAGCAAGTGACATGGCTTGGTAACAGGGCAGGGGGGGTCAATGGGTTAAAGAATCGGAGTGGAAAATGCGAAGGACGGGGGGGGGGTCGACGGGGTAAAGAACCGGAGTGGGCAATGGGAAGGATCGGGCGGGGGGGAGCTCGACGGGTGCATTATGCACCGGGTTCATAGTAGTGAGGTTTAATTTCCTATTCTAAATTGTCAAGTACTTGGTTTGTCAAATCTTAAGTATGATAAGTAGTTAGATTATCAAAATCAAATGGATCTTCTTCATTGCTAGGATTCTAACAAGGTTTTATAAATATCAATTTAGAATTTGGAATTTAAATCAACTTGCCAAAAGTTAGCCAAAGGATTCATGGTTTCGTCTTAAAATATATGCAATTGAATCCTTTGATGACTTTGAAGCTAATTTGTTGGAACAAATGGAAGAAAAACTTACAAATCAACTAAATGAGTTTGTTGATTCTAATCATGTAACAAAAGTTGATTTCTAAATGTGAAATATATGTGGTAGCTATAAAAGTATTAAAGCACAATCATTTTTTTTTTCAATGATGTGTTCTTGAATTTCTTTGTCATGTGGTCAAGTTTGCAAACTTAAGCAATGATAAAAATTTGTTACATGTGGTTTTCAAGTTTGCTGACAACTCACAGGACTATTCAACCCATACACCATAATCCTATGTAGGCCAATATGATGATGTGAAAAATTGAAGACTATTACTTGGGGTTTGAGGAATTTGTGTTTATGATAGTCACTAATGTTTAAATTGTGATTCCTTCGGCATTCACTACATGCTTTTATGGGTGGTAAGTGTTCCAAATTGTAGGTCCTTTATGGCATTCACTTTTTTCTTATGTTTGTGTTAGTGGTGTTGGGTGTTGATTATCAAATATTTGTGTTCATTTGCCATTACCCTTTTTCAAAGGTTTGTTGTTAAGGTCCAAGCACATGTACATGTATGTTCATTTGAATGAGTATGATGACCTTTGGATGACTTTCTTGTAAAAGCAATTCATAAATTGTGCCATGACGTCGCACTTCAACCTCTCTAGTTTATCAATTAAAAGTTTTTGGAGACCTCTTTGATAAAAGTAAATTAAATTAAACTATTCGTTGATTTCTTAAAATTGAAGAACTTATAACAAAAATAAAACTTGCCTTTGAGCCAAACTTTATCAAGGATATGCAATAAGACATGATTTTGAACTATTATAAAAACATATTTGATTATAGTTCAAGCTTGTGCATTTGCATTTGGCCATGGAAGTTACTTCTTATAATTTATACCATTCAAAAGCTAGTTTGAAAATTTCATTGATAGATCAAAGATTTGACAAAACATGTTAAACATATTTGGCCATCATTTTCTCCATCTTACAATTACACAAATTGTTCACAACCTAGAAGTTATAACGCTATTCATCAAGTACCCATTAGTGATAGCAAAACATAAATTGGGTTTTTGAACTAGTTGAATGTGTTTTTTTTTAATTCAAAATTGTGGAACAAAGGACAATGCAACATTGCTTGTTATTATTTGGGAATGATTCCATGCTCAAAAAATTCGTGCACTTGTGCATTACCTTCACACATTGGGGACAAACCATTTGTGAACAAAAGCCTTTCCTACCTTGAATTTGTAATATTCAAATTACTATTATTTTTTAACAAAATTTTCAAAACTTTAATCATTGTTAATTATGACTAACTAGAGTTAAATTTTAACACGATAATAGAGTTATGTATAAAATTGACCAATTTGAGACAAGAACCCAAGTTTGACCAAAATGCAACTTGAGATCAATAAGCGAGGCTTTACAAAAGCACACATTTTACTTATGTTTACAACATTCACAATTTAAGAGATTACAAGGGCATATTATGTAGTGACTTGATACTCAATGAGGTTGATCTAGTGGGAATTCAGCCATTTCTGACCTACCTAGGGTATACACTATGACCCTTCAAGGTAGACCAATGCAACTCCTAAGGCATCTCATATCATTACAAATTTGACCTAATTTAAAACCAAGCAAAAGTCTAGTTAAGGTCAATTATGCCCGAGTCCATTTGGTACCACATTCCTTTTTAGGCATGTTTACTAATGTTATCATGAAATTCATATCCCATGTGAAATGAAATCCCTTTCCCTTCATGGAATGCAAACCTTCCCTCTCTCTCTTTCCTTTTTTCCCCCTTTTTTTTGGGGTGTGAAAATTTCATTAGATGTGTTTTAGGAGTTTTATGTTAGTTATGTGTTTATATCTTATTTTTTATAAATATAATTTAGAAAAAATTATTATAAAATTAGTTTCAATGTGAACATGATTTTATATATTTAATTTATGGAATATAATTTCAAAAATGTGTGATTTCAAATCACTTTGAAAATCATGCATTAAAAAAAAGGATTGTTATGGTATTAGGTTTGTGTGTGTGTGTGTGTGTGTGTGTGTGTGTGTGTGTGTGGAATAGTTGTAGGCATCAATATGATAGCACATGACATGTACTATTACCATAGCCTTAAATTTGTGAAAGGTTTGCAAGGACATTCACATATTTGGAAGCCAAAACAAAATTTGATGAGTTCCAATTTCAAACACATTTTGGTTTACATCAATGAACTATCATTCACCTTCTTTACATGGAAGACTCTAATGTTCATATGTAATGTTAGAGTTTAGAATAAAATCTTACTAACATCCTCTTTACACGACGACTCCAACTTTCATAAGCAATGTTAGAATAAAATCCTAGACGTTTTTCACTCACCCCAAATCCCACCCACATCCATCAAATAGATGGAGCCGAGAGGGGTTGTCACTTGTTTAAGTAATACCCCAATTGGAGGGCACTACCCCCGATTGATCCGAGGGCATTACCCTACACCACACAATTGTAAGTGTGTGTATCTATGTGTTTGAAATTATATTTTTGTTAAGTATTGGAAAATTTGTATACCATTCATAGGATTGGAATTAGGGTTGTACCTTTGAAAAAATAATTTAATTAATTAAATTAAATAAAATAGGTAGGTGGGGTGTGAGACTTATATGCATATTAAATAAAAGGGGGAAACGTGGGAGGGGAACAATGAAGGGACGTGTGTAGGGCTGTTAGCCGACCCCCCTAATAAATTACCCACCCAATTCCTAGACTTGCCCCTTAATAACACCCCCTAGCATAGGGCCATCTATCTTAAAACGGCCCAAACCATTAAAGTCCCAAATCCACACAAGGCTTTTAATATTTTTACACGGACACCCATAATAAATAGCGTTACATTTGGACACACACACAAGTGACAACAGGTGAAAACAAACCCTAATAATGAAAAAAACCCCAACTATTCAAACCCTAACCCTAAGTTCATCCACTTGAGAATCCATGAGTCAACTATTCCTTTTCTACTATTAAATGCCCCCCCTCCCCCCCCCCCAATGCTCTTCAGTAACGTTCCATCTTCCCCCTTGTAGGGATTATGATAGTTAAGGTTATGACCAACCCTAGCCTAGCTTGCCCTAATTTTTGCCCTAATTTTTGTCCCAGGTTATACCAGCCATTGGGTTTGGTATATGTATTCCCAGGCTATAATCTCAACACTCTCATTGGCTTTCATGTTGGGATTTCCAACCCGTAATCTTCAACGCTCCAATTCGCTTTCATGTTGGGAGTTCCACCACGTAATCTTCAACGCTCCAATTGGCTTTCATGTTGGGAATTCCAACCCATAATCTTCAACGCTCCAATTCGCTTTCATGTTGGGAGTTCCACCACGTAATCTTCAATGATCCAATTGGATTTCATGTTGGGAATTCCAACCCGTAATCTTCAACGCTCCAATTGGCTTTCATGTTGGGAGTTCTACCCCCTAATCTTCAACGCTCCAATTGCCTTTCATGTTGGGAATTCCAACCTGTAATCTTCAACATTCACATTGGATTTCATGTTGGGAGTTCCAACCCATAATCTTCAACGCTCGAATTGGCTTTCATGTTGGGAGTTCCAACCCGTAATCTTCAATGCTCCAATGGGCTTTCATGTTGGGAGTTCCAACCCATAATCTTCAACGCTCCGATTGGCTTCTGTTTGGGAGTTCCAACCTGTAATCTTCAATGCTCCAATGGGCTTTCATGTTGGGAGTTCCAACCTATAATCTTCAACGCTCCGATTGGCTTCTGTTTGGGAGTTCCAACCTGTAATCTTCAACCTCCAGTTTCATTAGTGACTTACTAGTTAGCGCAAGGTATCATCCATCACCCTGGGCTCTCGTTGGCCAGATGATTCTGTAACCCTTTGCTGCTTGGATGAACATTTCATAATCACCCACTGCTGCATGGATGAAAAAAGAGGCCATCTTTGATTCTCGTGCGGGACGGTTATGTCTGGTAACCAGTGAGAGGGTGCCGGTTACTTCAACTAGTCTCAAAGCATCTCTGCGCCCTCAACTATATATTCCAGGTAACCGTCAACCTCTCTTGCTGGTTGCCTAGTCCATGCCGGTCTATGCATTATTGGTATCCGGCGGGTCCTATCCTACCCACAAGTGTTTTCTTTTGCAAATTTCTTATATGTAACCTAACTGGCAATATCCATGAAAAGACTTTTTTTAAATGGCAATCATCCATAAGAAGATTTAGCCCAAATCTTGGCTATACACCAAATATGGAGTACAAATTTCTCAATAATAATTAGTCATGATACTTTTATGTGCAATCACAAACTTCTTATTACTAGAGACCTTTTTTTGCTTGTTGGGTATTGTTGGTTCGGTACAAGCTTTCTATCCAATTTTTTTGTGATATTGAAAACTTGGCAATTTTCCCCAAAAATATATATATAGCAAAAATTATTCTAATTTACACAAGAAAAAAAATTGCCCAAAAGAAAAAAAGAAAAAAATAAATTCCCCCAAAAATTTTCCCAATTTCTATTTGTTGATAAAACGACAAAACTTGTCGCGAAAAAAAATCACTTCTTCAGTACCAAACCAACATGTTGTTGGTGTTGGTACCCATTAGCTAAGGTACTTTTGAACTCCCATTTTCTATATCATGCCTTCCCATTGCTTTGACATGTATTACTATTTTTTTTTTCCTCTTATTGTCACACAACCTATGCTTGTAAAAGGAAGTAGTACAAGCATGATTAAAACTTATATAAGTTAGGTACTTGGGTACCTTACTTGTGTTGGAATAGTTGGAAGATTGACTATATAATTTAAGTTTTTTTTTGGGGTATTTTTTTTAGTTGGCCATCCAAGCATAAATTGTCCTACATGTTAACAAGGTTGTACCAAATTTTTTAACACCTCTTTTTTGTTTGTTTGTTTGTTTTGGGGGTGGGTCCCTCTTTAAAGGGGAAATTAGTTCACCAAGAAAATGTCCTTAAGGTGTAATTTGGAGGACACCTTATCTCTTCCGATCATCCCTCCTAGAAAAGAGCAAGGATCCTACACCTACTATTTAGGAGAAAGAGGGATCTCACTCCTATTATTTATGAGTACTACAAGGGTATTCCCTAGATGTAGGTGTAAGAACCCCAATACTTCTACCACCTCCTTTTCTATATGTGTTTAGGTAAGGTTCACCTCATGCTCTATAGTGGGTAAGGCCTATAGGTTAAGGACCTTCCCAAAATGCAAGTTGGTATGTGGTTGTTATGTAGGTACTTAACTAGGTGTGTTATGTGGTAGCTAACTAGGTACTTGTTGTCGACTAGGTAGGTAGATACATGTCGATAGTTAGTACATCTCTAACCACCATGGTTAGCTAGAAAATGTGCTACAGAACATGCCCTCCAATTAAATTACTCTATAAAAAAATTCAGTTGAATTTCTCAAGATCCAATTGTTAAGTATTTGTGAATTAAAATGTCTTCATGACTTGAACAAATAAAATATTATACTCAGGAAATATTGCTCATAAAAATTGCATGGAAATTTTCTTATTCCATAGAGCAATGATTTTTTGGTTGACAAAATTTGACTATTTTTTTAGTTTTTTTTAAAGAAGAAAAAAAAAAATCTTTCATTGTTAAATGTTTTTTCGAAGCAAAAGAAAATCGAGAAATCGAGAAATAAAACATTGCTCTAGATATTAGATTCCCTTTTTTCAATTAACACAATATTATTAGACTTGCACATGTGTACAATGCAAAGGGAAGTGAATGTAGACTTATCTTAAGCATTTTTTTTTTAAAAGCTAGTTTTTGCAACCTAGCAAGAAAAAAAAAAAAGGAGGGTGAAAAAGGTACAAAGGGCTTTTTTTTGGGAGAAAATGGGCCCAAGTCACCACATTATGAGGGGAAAAAAAAATTAATTGCCATATTTGAAGAATAGGTTCCAACAACTCACTAACATGAACAAAAACACATGCCAAAGCAATGTGCTTTGATTCACTATTTGGTTGTCTTCTAAATGATCCTTTGGTGCAAAAGTTCAAAAAGGCACAAAGGATTCAAGCAACATTTTCAAGAAATACAATACAAAATTTCATTGATGGTTTTGTATTACTCAAAATATTTAACATATGAATAAATAAAATTGATGTAAAATGAAATGGGATATTAAGGTCACATGGCATCTTGTATACTTCCCATTGTATGAAAACTTGAACATTTTTTTTCTAGTCCAACTTTATACATATGGGTCATTCAAAGACAAATACCATGAAAAGAAAATATTCCACAAAAATGAAAATAAAGCACCTTGAGTTTGGACACTATCATGAAAATGTGAAAGTAAAATATTATAAAAGAAAAGATTTTTTTTCTTTTTTTTCTTTTCCAATTTTGTAATGTAGCACAAGTTGTGAATCATGATCGGTATAAAACAACAACTCAGCCAAATTTGGGGCATATATATATATATATGAAAGTAACGACATATTATATTGTTGGCTACCTATTGGAACTTGATATTGAATCTAACAATTTTCCTATAAAAACTTTCCCACTTGGTGATTAGAAACCTCCAAAAAAATTCTCTTTTTTTTTGTCAATTTGAAAAATAAAATAAAATATCACCTACCAAAAATTGAGCAAGAAAACAAACATTGGTTGAAATAAGTACACAAATAAGTTTCAAATTAACACAATGAAAAAACACCCACAAAAAGATAGGTTTTTGGATGCCCAGAACTAACATCATTATGACTCAAAACAGCATAAAGGATGAGAAGTAAAACAACAACTTGAGGGGGAGGAAAGGAAGGTAAACAAAAAGGCATTACTAAAAGTGAATCTTAAAACAAATTCTCCTAAAAGGAGGTAACTTTCGTTGAATTTTATTTTATTTAATTTTATTGCTGGCTATATATAGCCAAAATACTATATTAAAAAAAAGTGTTAAATTGATGTGCTTTTTGAAATTCTCAATAGCTAGAATTCGACCAAATTTTTTAAAAAATCTTCATATTTTTATACATGGTTCAAGTAGGGTACCCAAAATTATAGAAGGATGCTTTAAAATTTTACTTTCATATTTATCTTGTAACCAAATTTGGCTAATTCTTCTTGTCGATAATTGCCACTTTGGTTACAGCACAAACTTATCAACAAAAACATTGGTTTAATTATGAAATGGCATAAATGAAGTAGTCGAAACATTGCTTGAGTAACCATAGTATTTAAGGTCGACTAAAACCACAAGTTGAAAGTTGAAAATTAATATGTGAATGGTATGAAAATGAAAACATCACATTAAAAGGGGGAAGGCTAAACTCCTCAATTAAAGGAACAAAAATATTGAAAAATGAGAAGGTGTTAGCATCACCATTGATTCATTTAGTGTCAAATTACACATAATGTAATTCCATACACCCATCCTTTTGAAAGGTTTAGGTTGAAGGAATGAGGAAATTATTGTAGTCAATCTTGAATATCATTTTATTTATTTTTGGGTACAATTCAAAAATCATAAAGGAATACAAGTCGTTGAGATTAAAAAAAACCTCATGTGATCGTTTTCATACTACAAATACTTGTAAATGTTAAAAGGAAATATGATAAAATTTTTATATATTTGGAGATGCAACTTATAGACATGGAGCAAAAAAAATTAAACTGCAATGAACATGGATGGTAAATTATTCAAGTTTTTAAAATAGGAACACATGTGTAGATTACATAATAAGAAAATTGTGTTATAGACCACTGAAGCTTTATGAACTTGATGACTAAATATTGGAAGGAAAGGTAGTTGATGACAAGAAGGTTGAAAAACCATTCCTATTCCATTGTTGTTTACATAAAATGGAAAAATATGCAATAATGCCATTTTGATCATGGATTCTATCAAAGCTTTTAAAACATTCTTACAAAATGCTTCCTTATAGAAAATGGCACAAATCTAAATCTTGAGAAAGTTAGTGGGAAGGACAACATATTTGACCAACAAATTATTCTCCGTCTCATGTTATGACAAAATTGGATTAAAAAATGACAACTTCCAACAATCTAATACCTGTTTATTGGCTAACCCAAGTCTAACAACAATTTATGAAACCATTGTTAAGATCTAAAATTTTGTTATATTTTGGTGGTATATTCACTTTGAATATCCTGCTTATGAGAATTACAATATGAAGTTTAATTATCATCCTTCTTTTCTCACATATTTTCAAAATCCTATTCAACTTTCAAGATGGACAAAAACATCACAAGTGATACACCTTTCTATATTTTTATTGCACATCAAATATTAAATGTGCCCTTTTTCCTTAGTTTGATGAAAGTTATTAAGGCTTCTAAGTTATGTTGTTGTGATTGCATTTCATCAACAACCCAATAGTTTTGGAAAACGCTTTGAAATAGGCATAACAATGTAAAATTGATGAAAGTCAATTCCAAGTAATTGTTTCTCATTTATGTTTATGCCCAATTAGTTTTCATAAACCCAACATAAGATGAATATTTTTTCTAATGATATGGACTTTTAAAAAGATTTTTATTTTTAACAATGACAAAAAAATCAAAAAAATCCATTTAAATTAACCTACAATTGACAAATTGCAAAAAACACTAAAACTTGATTTTATTGCTATATTGTCTAACTAAAATGAAGTCTCTAACAATCATGTAATATTGGATAATTTTGAAGTTCATATATGAAACTTGTTGTCAAAGGTGCAAATGCATGAATTTCACTTTACTAGTTCATATTTTTTTAATTTTTAAAAATCATGCAAAACAAATATTTTATATCATATACATTCTCAAGTTAATATTCTCAAACTAAGTCCCTATTGAAAATTTATGTCACGTAAAATGAAAATTAATAATTACATTCACATTCACATCATACAAATTATCACTTTGACACCAAACGTCAACAACTATAACATGCACCCACCTAAGGTTAACCAATTGAGTAATGGAGAAGTGAATTAATTTCAAGGTGGCCATGAGATATGGTTGGCCGAATATGTTTTTCTTTTCTATTTGGCATTTTTTTTGTAATATTGCTTTTATTAAACATAAGTAATTGCAAGTAAAAACTCATATCTTTTGACCACATGATTGTAATTTGTTTCAAGTAAATTAAAATGATTATTATGTTTTCATTTTAGGCTTAAATAAGTGCTCTTGAATATGGTAAAGTGTGGTGCTATTGAAAACACATTGGGAACTTGGGGAACAAATTGATAACATAATAAATAACCATTAGAACCTTGGTGGGAATGTGAAGGAACCATACAAAACACCTTAAGAACACCAAATTCCAAAAATATTACATCCTTGGTGGGTCCTTGTTAAGGCTTCTCAGTGGTATCCCAAGTTTGGAAATTAAAAAATAAGAATAGGATTTTTGCAATTTTATATTGACAAATTATTACTAGAAGGAAATTCTAAAATTGATAATACAAATAAATTACTAAGTTTGTTTTAAGAACTTCAACAAAGCTGGAAAAGAGAACATCAACACTTCAACATGCAAGTATTCCAAATTTTTCAAAACAAATACCATTTCAAAAGCACTAAACAAAAATCCAATGGCTTGAATTACTCAACATCAAAAATACAATGAACAAAACCCCTCCTAAGTAGATTAGAAGTAAGGATAAGGATCAAAACAATGATCCCATTGAAAAAGGTAAAACTCTTCAAATCACTCTAAACTAGAAGAAAATCTTACTTACCTTTTAAAAAACTAATCTAAAAACTTGAATCAACTTTCTAATTTTTTGGTACTAAAAATATATAATTTTTTTTGGCACTAGTTTTTTGGCAATTCATTTTCAACAGACAATTTTCAATATAAAAAATTCAATATTACAAGTTGTGTCAAAAAATTCCTAAAGTTTATTCTAACCTTTCACAATTATAAGTAAATAGATATGTGGATGGTTAATACAATGTTGTGTGGGTATTTTATTTTATTAATGGCCCCCAACTCTTTTTTTTTAAATTTAAAATAATTTTTTAAAACTTTAATTTCTAATTTTAATTTTAATTAGATTCAAAGAACCACTAGCTCTTGTTATTTCAAAAATTCAAACTGATGGCTTTCATAAAAGAACCAAAAAATATTTAAGATTTTAAAAGTAATTCTTCCATTATTTTTCTTATTTAGTGAATAATGATGATTATATATTAGGACCGATTCTTTAAGTTGTTTTAGAACAACAATTATGAAATCAAAGAACCTTTCTAAATACTAGAAAGGTTTCAAGCCATTTATGATACCAATGCAAGATTGGTTAGTACTTAATACATAGTTAACCATTATGGTTAATGATTGGATAAGAATACAACAAAAACTTTTTCATGCCCACATACCATTCATTCTATGTTGTGCATTAATGGGTGTCAATGTTTTTTAATGAAAAAATCTCGCCAAACTTTGACCTAAAATCTCATCCTTCCACCTCTAAGGCTAAAAATAAGGTGAAAAATAGTCTTAGATCACAAAAACACTACACACTAAAACACATGATTCACTTATATTTTCCCCTAAACCTTGTCAAAAATCATCACATGTGACAAGTTACAAGAAACCTAAAAACTAGATGGGTGCACTCAACCATCCAATATGACCTTCTCCTACGCATCATGGTTGCCCTTCACCAAAAATGCGATGAGCATTACATACCTATCACCACTTGTTGACACTCACAAGACAACCCTCTTACCAAGGTGAGTGCTAGCTATGGTGGACCCAAATGCAACACTTGAAAACATCGCCCAAGTTCATTTTTGTCACATTTTTTTGAATTTTGGATGGATCAATCATCAATTAATAAAATAACAATCCATCGATTCCAAGCCATGTTTTTTCAATTAACTTTACCTCCACATAAAGATAATTATTTTGTACTTGTGTGCACAAACCCAATATAAAATAAATATTTTTTCACAATGATATGAACTCTTCAAAAACCCTTGCTTTTAATGCTAACAAAAAATAACAAATCATTCATTAAAAATAACCCACAATTAACATGCTCCAAAATTTAAAACTTGATTTTGTTGATACATTAGCTAATGAAAATTGAATCCCTAACACTTATAATGTTAATTATCGAACCATTTTGAAGCCCATGTATGAATATTGTTGTCTCGAGTGACAATCCATGATTTCACTTTAAAAGTTCTCAAATATTTTAATTTTGTAAGTTATGCATAACAACATCTACATCATATGCATACTTAGGTCAATAATGTCAAACTAAGTCCCTATTGTTAAAAATTGACATGTAAAATATAAATTAGCCATTGCATTTGCATTTACATCATAGAAATTGTCATTGTGATACAAACAATGGTTCACCTTAGTTTGAATTCAACTGTTATCATTAGTTATGCATCATTTGTTGAAATCAACAAATCTTGTGGTTAATTATGATGGGTGTACTAGGATGTGGGTCCATTGAAGACAAAATTGAAATGTTCAAGAGTCAATGAAGCAATACAATGACTGTGATTATCAAATCAAAACCCTTCAATGCAAATAGACAAGATGGATTCTTAAGTATCCTAACCCTACCTTTTGCTTTCATGATTTAAGTTATCATTATGCTTGAAATTTCTTCCAAAAATCAAGCATTTGCAACTTGCAAGATCTAGAATTTGAATTCTTTTAATGTTCAAGTTGGCTTTGAACTCAATGTTTTTTGGGTAGTATTTGAAAGACCAAGGTTACATCTAATGGGCAAACCCATCCTTGGGTGGTACCATTAGGAACATCACCTAATTTTTTTGAAACCCGCCCTACTTCAAAAAACATAAAACTCATTTAAAGAAAGCTTTTCATTTCAAATTTTATATCACAAGATTACCCAAATCATGTAAAATTTAAATTTTGATTGGATTTACAAAAATAATAATTTCAATATTCCAAATAAATGGTTAAGGAAAAGTTTCAAGAAAATAACATCTAGGGTTCCTTTATTTAAGTACACAAATGGGTCCAAATGACATTTAACAAACCAACATGTTTACTTTGCATTTAAGACTATTACTTTTTTTGGGGTCCTTTTGCCAAAACAACATGTTTTCATAAAGAGAAATTTTTAAATGAAATATTTTGAATTTTTATTTTATTTTATTTATAGTTGCCTCAATATGTCATTTTTTTTTTACAATCAATTTTGAATAAATACGATCTTTTGAAAGTATACAAATTTTGCCAAATTTTGTGTTTCATTTTGAAAATTTGTCATAATTTCAAATAATGCCAAAACATGTTAACATTTTCAAGTTTAGTTTCATATATTATAAGCTAAAATCTCTCTTTAAACAACATATACATTGCATCACATTTACATATTGTAAGATATTCATGAACTTTTTTAAAACCTTAAATTTTGATTATAAACAAAAAATTGAAAAAATAGGACAATTTGAATTTTTTTAGATGTGTCTGACAATAACCTATTATTTTAAAAAAATTGAGGACCGAAGAAATTGTATTATGAAAACTAAGGGGCTCTTTGTGAAAGTAACATTATTGAATGAAACTACTAAACATCCTTTGTTCAAACCAAACTTAGATGTTGGAAGATTTGCGACTCATTTAAAAAATTTCAATATCCATATTATTCAATAATTAAAACTTTCCATGATCCACATGCCATTAAAGTGGCACCATGTAGACAAATGCAACAAAAATTGTTAAAAAATTGTTGTTTTGACATCAATTTTGGCTTGTTTGAACTCATCCACACCCAAAAGGAACATGTTTTTCCATTGGTTTTAATACTTCCAATTTCTAGAGAGGCTTCAAATAGTCTTCTTTTTATTTTTTTAGTAAATAATCAATTGAAACAACCATAATGTTTTGATCAATTTTCGAAGGTCAAGACTAGGTCTTCAAAGGCCATTGCATTCATGTTTACAAAGTTGTTGTAATTCTCATTTTTTTGGTTTCAATCAACAATTTGAACCATACCTTAGTGATTATAATTGATAAACCGAAAAAATAAATTACAATGGTGCAACTTGACACTTAATGATAAGGGATTAAGAATCTCAAGAATAAATGTCACAAACACATGTTAGGAACATTTAAAGAACACAAATCTCTTACTTCCATAACCTCTGTAGGTGTCCGCAATTTTTCCATGGTGTATACATAGGTGGGGAATGCAAAACCCATGTGGTGCAATCAATAGTAAAAATCACAATTTAAAATGTTGAATTTCTTTGTTTATTAAATTGGGCAACTTGTCCTTGAATTTTGGCAAGGTGGTCCTCAATGGTACCACCCAATGGTGGGTTTGCTTTAGTAAATACATGTTTTCATATTCCCAACTCTCATCTAACTAGTGATGGTTTTCAAGGGTTCAAACTAATTATTGTAATTATTGATTTCAAATATTTGTAATCGCAGTAGGCCCAAGGTCATGTGATGTAAACATTAAATTAATTGTTGAAATAATGAAATATAATTTAGAATTTAATTTTTTAATTTAAAAAATGGAGGCATTATTCAAATCTTTAAACTTGTGAGTATGTTGCTCAAGTCTTATTTGTCTTGTTAGAGTCTTGTCTTCTTTCTATTTTCAATTGAAGCACTTGCCATTTTACATACATGGTTTTAGTCAAACTTTCATTTGTGTTCATTGCTTTGTGAATCAAAATCAACATGTTTTAAGGTTTAGTTGATCATTTTTATGTGTTTATCCTTTATGATGTAGAAATAATGTTGGGGCTCTTTTGTATCATGCCCATGCTTGAAGGGCTAAATGAGTTAATTAAATTCTCCCAATCCCAAAAATGTTTTGTATGTGATTTGTTGTTGTCAAATTAGGCCAAGCAAATTTCTATTGTTGGTACTTTGACCCCTAGAATGCCTACATGAATGACATCTTCAATGGGTATCAAAACTTGCCAAATGGGACATCAAATGTGGTGGTGCATGTATGGGTGTTTGATTTGAATACTAGTTTGAAAACCATAAGTTTTCAAATTGCTCACACTTCCATCATGATGCATTTTTATTGTCATAAGACATCACTCTATGTGCATGTGACTAATGTCATTTTCCAACAGAGCATAACCATGTGCAAAAACAATGTTTTGAAACAATAGTCAAGATCATTGATGAACTTGAAAACGATTTCCTACCCAAGGTGTGATGGATGCTTTAGAGTTGGTTTACCCATAGTACAAGCTAAAATTGTCCTATGAACAAACCTTTTTTGTTCATATGGATATTTTGAAAGCTTTTGTTATTAATCCAAGAAGCTTTGATTCACCCAAACTTGGATCTTGATGTGAATGTTTTGCACCTAAAGTCTTTGTTTTCAAGATCGCAATGATGTCCAATGCTTAATGGGATGTGGACTAGCCCATAAATCTCAATTCAATGTCTAGACTTTGGAAAAAGATTTATTCCAATTTTTTGTTATGTCTTTGATTCTGTGTTGGTAGAGTTGGATTCGGTTCAAGTTATGGGATCTATGAAAGATGAAAGAACTTTCTCAACCTTGATGTTCATGAAAACAAGAGTGTGAACTTGGCTTTGTGAACATTTGAATTTGGTGTTTCATATCTTAACATAACTTCTTTATAACAATGCCATCACAACTTGGATTTATAGAGAAAAACAAGGAATGGTCTTTTGGCTTCATGTATTTTGGCTTCATCAATGGCTCACCAACAATTGCTCATTACTACTATTTAATTGGAAAGTTCTAGGTTCTTGAAGTATTATGGCTATTATATGTGTAGTATATGAAAACTTTTCATGCCCAACCCCATAGACTCTTACACTTTCCATTTGTGTCAATGTGCATTGTGTATGGCTTCTATGTCGTCTAAAATTTTATGAAGTTCGTGTGACAAACTTACAACTTGTAAGCTCTAGCTCCTAACCTCTGAGCTCTTATTATGCATCGTGTTTGTGTGAGTGTTAGAGGTTTCAAGTTACAACCTCCCGCAACAACCCCCAATTTTCATGATGCCAACCAATTTGAGCTTTGGGTAAATTTTTTTGCCCTCCCTCCCATTTGATTTATTTGTATTAGTAGAAACTAATGCGCAGGCTTGCAAGTTAATAGCCTAAATTCAGACTTTGTCAAGTTTATAATAGCCATTATTCACATAGCCAATGTAGCCTGCAATAGCCAAATACACAACACCTCTAAGGGGAAAATACCATATGTTATTTTATGTTTTCTTGTATAGTCAATCAAAAGATAACTAGGCATCCAATTGTAACCACATGGGTTGGCAACTCAAGCAGCACTTTGAAGAATCCTTTAAAAAAACACTGGAGGGTTGTTGGTTCACTTTGGCCATGGGTGCAGGGTCACATAATCCATCACTTCAAAAAGAGACACTCCTAAGGGAGAGGCTAGAACAAGGAACAAAGGTCTCAATTGTCCTTGCCTCCCCTATCTCTACACCCCAAACCAAACAGATTTGGATTCTTAGCATAAGCTTGCACACTTGAGGTTACAAACTCAATCAATTCATTATAAGGAAGTTGTTGTCAATATCATAGTACCTTGGCCATTTCAACACATGTCCGTTGAATAATTAATTAATTTTGAAATTTTCATTTCAATGAAATATTCACTATTATTCTTCACTATATTTTTTGACTTGGAAGAAATAAATTTTGAAAAATTCAACATTTTTGAAAATAATATAATTAGTGTCGAATTGGCCAAGGTACTAGGGTATGTTGTCTAGTAGGTATATTAAGCAAAAGGATGGAGGCTCAGAGTTTTTTTTTTTCCTTTGCAAATTTTAACCACTTGGAGACCAAAAGAATGTTGCATTTTATCAACAAGTGATGGTCACTGTACACACACCCATTTGTCGACAAGGCTATTTGTCATTAGTGTAGGTATAAATTACCAGTGTTGGAGGATTCTTTGATTTTGTTATAGCCTCCCAGTTTTCATTTTTTGAGAACCATGAATCCATGTACATGACTCATAGCTACAGGTTCATTCTTTGAAGAGAGAGAGAGAGAGAGAGAGAGAGCCTCCCAATATGGGTAATCACAAGCTCAAGCCTTCCATGCATGCCAACGTGAAAGGAACCCCATGCTTGAAATTTAAATCCACAGGAATGCCAACAGAAATAACCACATCCGAGTTGTTTGTCCATTGTCCAGGAATTTGTTCAATGTTATAGAATGTACAGTTTCCTTGGTGTGAGCTTGGATTGCATATTCATGTCCATTTCTGCTTTAGGAAGCAGGGTGTTAACAAACACTCTTTATATGTCACCAAAGCTTATAACAAGAACAAGTCCATCACAAGTAGTACAATGGCTTGTTAACAATAATTTTTGATGATGTTCATGTTTGAAAATAGTGCCAAACCGAGTTTGACTTTGTAGCTGTACATATGCATGAGGTATAATGCCAGTGTTGGGCGGTTATTAAAAACAAGAAGAAAGCCCCACCCTCACCAGGTTGGTTCTTAGGATTCGCAATCTGATTCTCCAAAACATCAAAGACCTGATTCTGGTATGTGAGGCACAGTTCTCAAATATTTTGAAGAGAATCAAATGACTATCCATGAATGCATCAGTTCATTGCTGATTCTGTAAAGGGATTTTAATACAGGACCAATGGTTATTTGATTCTGATTTCAAAGAAATCAGAAACACTTTCAGCCTGATCCTCTATTCTATAACACTGTTCAAGATTTGATGTTTATAGATGGCTGGAGAAAATAACTTGCACACTAGAGATCTCAGTAAAGTCACCCTCTGTTTCACCCACTACATCCTCTGCTGAAATTTTATTAAATCTGGGTATGAAATGCTGAAACTCAGCATCTAATGCACAAGGTTCGAGAGTAATTATAGTAGAGTTGTACACATAGGAGCAGTGAAAATATATGTAGCAGCAGTGGAGGCGCTAAGGAAAAAGGAAACACAGGATGAAACTCAGTTTATCACCAAAATTTTGGTGGAAATTTAGTTTGGGTCTCAGTGATTTCCTTTAGTAAAATCTTCATTCCCAGTTACGTGTTTGATGCCCTATTATGCCGAAACTGGCCGTTCTCGCCCCCTAATCGCCTGACTTTACAGATAACTGTACTGTTTTAGAAGAGTAGTTAGTTCAGGCCCACATAGCAGGAGTGGCTGGATCCGGTCTAAGACCCCACCCATGCATGCACTTTTCAAGGGATCAACTGATCTTTCAAGTTCCTGTTATTCATTTCTGATCATTATTAGCTGATCCTTGGAGAATGGATTTGGCAACTGACCCTAATAACAAGGGCTTTGTGAGCTCCTTCATTTGACCTGATTTTGGAGAACCTCTTCTTCATTTGAAAACTAGTTGGTTATTCAAGAGTCTGTCATTGCAGGGTTTTGGACCCACTGTGTGCTAGGCATGTTCCAGTTGTAACGGTTCAGCCCTCCAACTGGGGAGTTTGACCTTTAGGACTGGATCAAGGGCCTTGTCTTGGGATCGTGTGACCCAGCACCCACCCGTGCACCATCCATTGGAAACCCATTATGGCTGGCTCAGTTGTACATGAGAGACAAAATTACACATTGTAATGTTCCCACCAAGTATACTAGGAAAAAATGTAACAAGCTTTTATTATAGTAACAAATGACTGAAAGGTATAATTTCAGGTTTCAAAGTGAAAGTTTTTAATGCTTTCAGCCCATAGGGTTAAAATTGAATGACTGTAGGACCTATAAAATTTTATAGAATGGCTCTAAACCAGATGTCCTAGCTCTCATAGGACTCAAGTTTTACAGTTCTAAGGGCTGAAACTAAGAATCATATGTGGAGCAACTGAAGAACATGAAGGGCATTGCGGCAGTGTTGGCCAGTTCCAGTTCTCACTCCGATTCCAGTTCTCAAATGAGTTTGGAACCAAAACCCCAGGTCTGGTTCTCATTACCTCCAATACCATAACCAGGGGTGGTTCCAATCCAGTTCCATAACCAGCCCCCATTATCCAGTTTCAATTCCATCCGGTTCTATAAATGGGACTTGGTTCCAATTCTAGTTCTGGTTCCAGAACCAAACCAGAACTGGGCTCGGATAACCCAGTCCACCCAGGTAACTGGCCAACACTGGGTTTGCAGGGGTAATACAAGACATTTCATCTCAAAAATTTCTGCTCAGATCTTCAAAGAAAATCCCAAGCTGAAGATATTCAGCCATCTCAAGGCTACAAGTGGGTATCAAGCTTCAAAGTTCATGTTCGATGCAATGATACCCTAAGTAGCCCACACAATCTTAATATTTTAATTTACAAGTTGCTGCAATAAGATTTATCTTATTTTTGCCATACCTTTCTTGAGCCCTGGCCCTTGAGAACCTTTCTTCTTCTTCTTCTCCATGGCTTTCATTCTAATTTCCCTTAAACATGAAGCACCCATAGTTCCATAGATGCCTCAAAGGAAAATACACCACACATAATATTCAAAGCTTCATACAGCGTATTGGTAATATATGCCACACCCATTGATTTCAACACAAAGCCTGGCAGCTCCAATTTTGGCTTCTTCCCATCAGATTGCCTTAATGGAGTCTGATCATAATAACAGAGTCTACCCACACACCTTACTGTTCCATTTATCAAAATAGTTCCAGTGCCTTCCACTCACGCCGACATTTGACATGTTCCAATGTCATGGTAGTCCCAGTGACCACATCTTGTTAAACACAATCCCAAAATCAGGCTCACAACCACTTTGATTGATATGCTCATGAACATGTATGTTGTCTTCATGTGTTCCTAAACCAGCACATGCACTAATCACCTGAAGGCATGTGCTGCTATGCTTCAATTATCTATATAGGCTAGAGTCTCTGTCTATGTTGTTAAAGACCCTTCGCATCTTGTATTCATCTTCTCTACACTTATCACTCAAGAAATCAATCTCAAGGCACTAAACAAACCTTTACTGGTACAAATTCAAGATCAGAGTAGATAAGAAGAAATCCTCCTCAACTTCAACTATTTGCAAACCAAGACCCACACAGAAAGAGAGTTCAATTGTAGTTGTGCGGTCCATTGAAGATGGGAAGGTATCAGACACACTGGAATCTTAAATAGACACCCCAAACCCTAAACCAAATTCTTAACTTCATGAGACGTGAGGTTTCTGGTCTAACTTCACAGAGGAGCTTTCCACACTGACTACTTCATGGGTGTAGTCATGTGTACAAGAAATTCCTAGCTAAAAACAGTCAGACTTAATGATGTGATGCCAAGCGACACAACTAATACATGCATGTTCCATAATAGGCAGAACTAACAAATTTGACCACATTGAAAAGGAATTTTTGTTACTTGAAGAGCAATGATTTCAACATCCTCTGGTAGCTTATAGTATGCCTACATGGCTGAAAATTGTGGTGATTAGATGACAACCTCATGCATGATCAAACTTCCACATTTTGCATACATGTCCACCAAGCTATGGCCTGTGCAAAAACATTGGAATCCAATCCACTTTCAATGATCCACTGAGCACACATGCCCTAACATTTTTCATGCAGGTCAAACAAGCTATTCCCCACAAAGGCATTAGAGCTCCCTCTGCTCCATTTGGTGGTGGCCGAGCTACTACTTTTTGTGGTTGAGAAAAGCAACACATCCTACACATGCAATTGCACTTGCTACAACATTGATGATGAAGACAATCCTTTGAAAAAAACCTTGGCAATGGCTCTCAAACCTCACAAGCATGATAACAAGAGCATCCAAAGTTGGATCAAAATGGAACTCCCTCTTAAGAATCTACAAGATGGACTCTAGAATATGTTTCAAGCATTGCATCCAAAAGATGATACAAATGTAATATATGTCCACCCACCACCATCATTTGTGCAAACTCTCAATCCAAATTCTCAATTCCAAGCTGAAAATCATCGTCCTCACGATTCATTTAATTAATCACAACCAAGGTTGAGAACCTCTACACACTACAATGTTGAAAGTATCAAGAACCCCAACAACCACATGCCTAAAGTCAAATCTTTATGTAAGAACTACACCTCAAGGGAATTCGTCACACGTGTTTAAAGATTTTCTTTTATGGGGATCACTCACCAAAGACTATAATGTTTACACCATAGTATTCACAATAATCTCCACATTTTATTTCTTCAAGGATTCCTATTCACATATGATATTTTTACAAATCTTGATCCAACTAACAACATGAAGTTATTGAATGCAAATTATGAGCCCAAAAGCTCCAATTTCTACCCCTTGTATACTTGGAAGAAAGAAGTGGATGAATAATTAACCACATTCATCTACATATATTCCCCATGTATCAAACCAATCATCAAGTGCCACTTATACTTTTCATCCTTCTATGGATAGGTTTTACATTATTGGGAATCTAGGATTTGGTCAAGTTTACATACTTGACCTCCCATTATTATTAACCTAGAATAGTTATTTAAATTATTCATAATCAACCCTTATGCCCCTAGTCAAAAGATTTTCCTTCTAGGGCCCATGAAGTTCATTATTTTATTCCTTATTTTTATCCATACTATTAACCCAACACTAATATTATTATTTGTAATTACTAATATATATTTTATTGTTATAGTGCTCGTACCATTTGCAAAAAAAATTAAAATAAAAAATAAACATGGAATACCTCCAATACATGACAAACCAAATATTATATTGTACATATATAAGATATGCATCAATTTTTAAAAAATATACATTTCTCTTTTACCATTATTCTTTTCACCACTTGCAAAGCAAATGGCATCGTCAAAATTATAAACATAAGGCGATTGTTTTTTAAAAAGATGCAAAAAAACCCACAAAAGTGTATGCCAAATTTAAATGGTAGATTCACACAACTACACCAAAAAAAACATGATCAATTTTAATAATTTTATTTGAAATTAATCCAAATATCATAAATTGACTTTATTCATAATTTTGGTTTCATGGCCTTGGAAGTCATAAAATTTTCTTGTGGACAAGAGATGAAAATATAAATTTGGGGGGTTATCTTTGGTCAAGTTAAATAGCATAAGCCCCCCTTATATACATATAACTTCAGTCAACTAAATTCTTATTATAAAAAAATCACTTGCAGTATTCATTTCTTTGTACTAGTCTATTCTATCAATATAATAAACTTCTAGGTTTAGCACTTGAAAATACCTTCATCATCACTAGCCAATGGTTTTTTTCTAATTTTATGATATTGTTCAAGTGTCATCCATAAGACCATTTAGCCAAATTTGGTAATGTTTAAAATATGAAAATTTTAAAAAACTAAGCACCTTTCATATTGTAGGCAATTCTGAAAAAGTCATCAACATTTTTCACATTTAAAAACCCAAATGTCATCATTGCAATCCACTTTAAACTAATAAATTTCATTATTTATTTTTTTCTTGGACAAGATAGTTGTCCTCATTAAACACATGGTACATTTTTTATTGAAAAGATGTTTTTTTTTCAAAGTCTATAACCCCTTTAATTTTTTTAAATGAACATAAACATACATCTCATTTTCTAACTTTCAATTGATTTTTCAATCCCCATTTTCATCAAAATTCATTAATCTTTTCATCCTTCATTACCTAAATTTAATTGCAACTTTTTTTAAATGACATATTGGACAAAATGACATTTTTTTAAACATCCCAGGTCATGAGTTGAAGGAAAATTCATTTAGTCATGTCATGTTGATCATGTTGATTTTCTTTTATAGGGGAAGTAAAGAACGAAAGACAATTTGTATTTTCAAAGTACAAATTATTCCTCCAACCTCACTAGGGTATTATCTTGTTGTTCAATTCTTTAATGTTGAATCATTACTTTGTGCCTCTACGAGATAAGTGCCATCAATGAGGGTGTGTTTTATACATACCAAACATGACATTTTTTTAATACATACTTAGAGAAAATAATCTACCACACATTGGAAACAAGTTCAATGAACCATAACTCACATGTCATCATTGCCACATGGATTTGCCCAATGGACATTCAATAATAGTGTCTTTGTTCAATTCAACATAAGTATATAAATCTACCAAGGTTGGTGTGCCATGTGTTGAGGCAAAAAACAAATTAATTACAAATCATGCCCTTGGTTTTAAACATGTCTTATGTGGCAAAATATTATCTATCAACAAAAGCATATTCTACATTGTCACATATGGTCATTGTCATTTTGGCCATTATAATGGGAGACAAATTAAACATAATTGTAACAAGAACTTGTCAACAAAACACAAGTGCTTAGATATAATAATTATTTATACAATACAAAAATATATTGAAAAAACATATTTCAACCATTCTAACAACATTATTGTGAAACAATTATTCTAAAAACTCATTGAAAAATTGATGCACATGGTGAAAGTACATTACACAATCCCTTTTTAGGTGTCACGATTGGAGTTTTTATTGCATTTCTTTAAAACGTTAATATTTTCATTAAAATATCAAGAAAGGGACTCACATATGTAATGCAAATCAATTTGGCATTTAAAAAATGCAAAAAAACACATCAAAATCTTAAATATTTAATGAATAATGGACTTTTGAATCTTAGTGACAAATTTTGTCACACCTTGCAAAATTCATGGATATGGATTTTTATTTTACAATGTGTTAATCTTATGTGTTTGAAATTTTGGGATATTAGATGAATTATGTTTTAAAAACTAAAGATCTATTGAATGAATGGAGTGTGACTCTAATTTATTATGTTATGGACTTTTTAAAATCTCAAAAATTATAAGTATTTTTAAATCCTTTTTAAGCATTTAAAAAACATTATTTAAAAAAAATCTTTTGTGATATTTTTATATGTTTTATAGCATCGTGAATTCAAATTGGAATTGGAAAAAAATGTTACTTTCAATATAATTTAAATATTCATATTTTCAACTAGTTTTCAACTACATTAAAATAGGATTTTGAAAAAGGACTCTAATCTACCAAAACTTAGCCACCCTAGTGTGCTTTCACCCCACAATTTGTAGATGTATTCTACAAAGGGTTAAGTAACTAAGGACATCATTATAGGATTGTAAAAAAATAATACAAAAAATTCACAAGTACATTGTTAAGAATATCTATGTGCAACCTAGCAATGCCATTCTCCATATAAAATTTAATTGTCATTATCATTAAATGCAACAAGTCTATGGCCATTGTTACACATGTTAATATATTATTATAATGCAATGCAAACCACCTTCTAATTATTAGAGAGGTGGGTATTTAACTCGCAAGTTTTGTGCACACATCATCAATTGTTATTTTGCAGTGACGTGGGTTTTTTACACAAGTTTTCTACTTTCAATTACTTTGCTCAATTTTGAAAAAGACAACAAACATGGCTTGTCAAACTTCTCAGGATTTAGACTTATAATTTGTTGTCGAGAAGAAAGAAATGAAGTCCATTGATGTAGAATACCAAATACAAGTTGGATATTGGGCAACAAGGAACCATTTGCAAGACTACAAAATTTATGTGACGATGATTTGTATGTTTGATGAAAACTTTCTGAATAGTTTACTACAACCTCCAAGAAATAATCCATGGCCAACACATTCAACAAATCAGAATTATAAAACTCAACTCTTGAAGTAGGCCAATTATCTATTGGGATTTATGTTTCCAAATAAGTATTCCCTTGAGATCACCATCAACAAAAAGTGGCCAAAAAACCAAAGTGACCCAGAGGAAGACAAATACAAATCACCAACACTTGTTTATTTCAGGGAGATAGATGCAATGGTGCCATTAGTGAGAATCTCAGGCCTTCAAACTCCACCTAGAATGCAAGGATCTTGGGGTGACGATGATGTCAAAATACAAAAGTTATGGTAGAATCATCCATGCGAGTTGACAACGAATTAGGTCCAAGCGTTGAAGGTTCTCCACAATACTACAACGAATGAAGCGAGTGACATCTATGACATCTCAAAACCATGAAAAAATATTAGAGAATTATAGAATTGCCATTTGCAAAACCTTGAAATGACCAACATTATTGAAATGAAAGAGATAAGCTAGTGCAAGATGTGTATTTGTCTATGTGTGTTTGGTTATTTGGCCATGGTTGTTTAATGAGTAATGCATTTAAAATTTTCTTTCAAGATTTGACAAATGAAAGTTATGCTTGCTTAAACAATTGCAACCAAAAAAGAACCATAGGAAAGTAATTTACAAGACCATCAAACAAATTAACAAATCCAATTAGAAATTGAATTTCTTTTTGCCCACTATAATCTTGGAAATTTGTATCTAGATTGAACTAGGATGGAAATGCCATTCACTATATGAAACATACTTTAGATAAAATAGTTGACACCAAATTCCATAGAGATAAGTTGAACACCGACGCAATGTAGGATATAGAAAGAGAGATGAAATATGTATGCCCATTTAGAAACAAGACGATTGGGAAATGGCTTCAAAATATAATGAGAATTACATTCATAATTAGAAACTACATTCCACACAAGATTGATTTCAACTATAGTAAATATATAAAATAAAATAAAATATGCTAGTGTGGTTACTCACTATCTAAATTTGAAATTCATTATCAAGTAGCCACAAACTTTATTGGAAATTGTTATGTATTGTTATATATTGTTTAGGTATTGTTAGCTATAATTCCCCACTATAGGGCACAACAATCATTATAAATATTAACAATATGAATAATTATATACATTTGTGTGTCATGTTGCTAAACTAATAAAATTGAAAGGATTGATCTAATACCAACAAAACCATTTTGACATAAACAACATCAACATAAATTATTTTTGAAAATCTCCAATTCTATAATTTGAAATATGTTTCCAAAAAACATGTACATTGGAACTCTAAACAGAGACATTTTCAAACATAAATGCAACACTGAAAAAGGAAAAATAATCTTTATTTGGCATCCATGTAATGTGTATAAACCAATATGAAATTCCAACCGCAAATAACCAATTCCCTTGTAGAATTTCACAAATGAAAAGGATGGTTTGTTTAAACATTCCCAAGAATCATATAAAGTTTGAAACCATTTTGAAAGCAATGATATGTTAAATTATCTTCCAAAGAAGTAATAAGTTTTAAATTTTCTCTCGGAAGAAAAATTGTTTTTTGTGCGGACAATTTATGAAACTTTGGATTCTCCTTGATGTGTGCTTCAATCATTAGAAGGTAGAGATCATTCTTACAACCTAGATTATTTAATGTGGAAACCTTTGCAAAAATAAAGAACACCCATAAAACATGGAATTACATGGGCAAAATATATAATTAATCTTAGAACTAAGATTTAAATTGGAGAAGGCATTCCAACAAATAACATTATACTATCAATCTTGTTTGACAAAGTTTTTCCCAACATTGTGGTATGTACAAGCTTTGACATAGACACTACAAGTGTTCTAAGAAAATGACTTAAAAAGAAAGTTGGGGCAAAACATAAAAACATTATTAGAGGTTTCCACCCAACCTTAGGACCACCCATCATGTTCATAAACCTAGTGATCCATCCCTAAATTCAAAAAAATAATCTTAAACATCTTTTAATGCTTCATCATTGATGAAAGCTCTAACTCTTGGATGGTAATTTCAAAAAACTATCCGTGAAAGAGGTGAAGCCAAGGACTCCAAAGCTAAGGCTTGAGCCCTGGCATTTGATGGTAGAAGAAAAGAAATGGTAGGATCCCGAAGCATTTCATCTCCCCAAATGAAAAGAAGCTCCTCAGTGGAGATGACATTCTACAAATAAATAAAAAATAAAATGTGAAGCATACATCATAGAGAACTGAAAGATGCATAATATTGATGCAAGTGGACAACTTATTCATCGTCAAGCAATATCTTAGAACATTTCTTGATAGGAAAGTCAATATCAAAGATGCAAACATGCTCGGCATCAAATTAGAATGAGACCACTTCAACAAAAGACTTTAGCACCTCTATAAAACCTCCATATCCGACTCCAAAACTAGGATGTGCCACCCAAGGCTTTAGCAAGCCTTGACAATGTTGCCTACAAGGTGAAAAATGGTCAGACCAAAACTTAGATGCAGAGATTGTGAATGGATTTTTTAATGAAAAACACATACTTGTGGATGTAGATAAATCTACAATAGAAGATTCTATTTTGGAGCAAACATCAATCAAGGCTTGAACAATAGCAAGATGCATTTCCTTTGCGGCCCTAAAAGGTTTGTGGGCCTTGGATATAAACATAGATGCCCTATCCGTCCAATTATCCAACACGTCCTCATTCTGAACATCAATAAAATTATTCAGAAATTCATCGAATGGTGAAGAAAAGACGAATCTCCCAATGCATAAAGAGCTCACATTGGGGACCCTAGCAAAAAAAGTTGCAAAGTTAATGAAAGTGTAAAATTATAAATAGATTTCAAATAAAGTTGAGAAGAAGAAAAATACAAATTGAGCTTAATGGATTGAAATGGAACTTTGAGAGATGGGTCCTCACTACTCATAAGTGGCAATGAGTTCACCATAGCCTATTTCATTTGTATATAAAAACCATAGCTTTTTAAATAAGATTTGACCTCCTTAAAAACTTTGAGGCCATTTGGGTGAAATAACAAGACATCCCCATCAAAGGCCAAGAACATCTAGGCAAAATCAAAAACTCTAACAATGTATTCATCAACCTTATTGTTCCACATAAGAATATCATCTAAGTTCTTGAATACGAAAGGAACAAGGAAGTTTGTAGAAACATCTATGAAGGCAAGCTGAACCTTGCTACTAAGATTCATCTACACAAAAAAAAAGGTTAATGCATACAGGACAAGTTATTAGAACTATTTTGTAAAGGGAAAGAGAATATAATGTAAACATACCTTGTGAATGAATTTGGAGATTGTTTCATATTCCATAGGCCAAGTCCAGGATGAGATTGATCTTGGTTCCCACAATGGAATGTCATGAGGATGATAGAACCATGTGGTGAAGGCCAAAAGGCCGGTTAGAGGTAACAATAATTGAACTTGGACGGGATGGAGAAAATTGGAATGATCCTTGTTCAATGCTCCAAATTCCACCTGGAGGAAGGGTGGGAAGAATAGGTGGGGTAATAACCCTTATTTCTCTCCTCACATCATTTATTGTCTATAGAATTTGACTCAAAGGAACAAAGGCGTTGAAGGAAGGAGGTTCAATCACTTTCTCCTTCAACTTACCTTTTCCCTTGGAAGCAAATTTTCACCTCCCACCCTTAACATGTGTTCTTGTAAAACTTGCAAAAGTTTCCATGAAAAAAGGTTCAATATTTTTTTTCAAGGGAATTTCCAAGGTGGGGGTGTTATCTTTGGGATAGTTGAGGTACCAATCCACTAAAGACGATGGGGAGCATGCCAATCATTGACCAGGTCCTTTTGAAATATAGTGTTATTGGCCTTGGGGTCATGCCAAATGTCCAAGAAATTGGGGAGCTAATCAATGGAACCATGGAATAACATCACATGATAGAAATACATGCAAGATAATGAACAACAACTTGATAAAGAAATTTGATAAATAGCTGCAAACTTTCTTACTCTCAACATAGAAACAAGGGGAAGCTTTGCGGTGATGCAAAAAAATATATGCCTACCCACAAACACTTAAAAAATCAATTTTCCACAACTTGAGAAAGGAATGAAGTTGTATAATTGGAATACATATACAAAACCCACTTGGCAACCTCTTTATTCTCGAATTGTTTTTTTCGGATGCCATCTTTAGGCTTCCAAAAAAAACAAATCTCCCATATCGTTAACCTCCACTACTATATATATGAAGAAAAAGAAATCATATCCAAGACCTCTCTCACAACTAAAAAAATTTGAAGATTATTGCATCAAGAGTTTAAACATTTCAATTTCAAGTTGCAAAAACAAAAAGTCAAATAAGAAGGATCGTGCTTTTTTTTAAATGAAAAAAATTATCATTTAGAAATATAATACCTAATGCTAGAAAGTTGCCTTGTGGAACCATTTAGTGAATTGGGAATCAAAAAACCTAGGCTTGGGGAATTTTTTAACTTGTTATAATTTAAGAAATTCATTCTAAATCCTGAACCATAACATCTTTTGCTCGATCAAGACACAAAAGTGGGTGAGCATCTAGAGCTTTTCTATCAACATCTCTAACTCTGAGTTCATATCATAATGAACTTATATCTCCTTCAAGAAATTTACATCTAGAAAAAGGATCACATACTTGCAAGTGATTACAAAAGGCCGAATAATGATCCTTCTTCACCTGCTCCATAGCTCTTTACATTTGCTCATGAAGCCTGAATGGTGAATAATCCCAAATGTCAAGGAATTTTTCATAATACAATTTGACTCCAACGTCATGAATTGGAAAAATCTTTACTCCAAGAATTAAAAAAAGTAAAGATGAATACATTGAAAACAAAGGAAAAACAAAGTCTTGAGGGGAATCTAAAATATGTCATTCATTATACATATATGCAAAAAAAACTTCAAAGGTCAAGGAATGTCATGACTTACAAGACTTGGATTGGCATTTCTTGTAAACATTTACTAACAACACCTCTTTGAATTGCTGTAAATAGATAATCCCAATCAATTGAATTTTGAAGAATTCATGAACAAAGTTAGATTTTACATGGTCTAATTCCACCAACTTGTAGAGATATAAAGAGGAATGAGAATAAAATCCTTTAAATCTAATTTAATGTAGGAGAAAATAAAAGGGTCAAAAACGTACTTGTTGAATTCCGTCATGGCATTAAGGAGCTCAACAAGCCCATGAAAAATGTCAAGGAAAATGAAATCAATGTAGATGTGTCAGGAGGGCTCATAATTGTGCATATGGTAAATGTAAAGCGGCCAAACTTGTAACCTAGGATTACCATTCTAGACAAAAAAACTTGCACTTACAAGAAAACTTGAGATTAAAATCGATTAGCAAGAAAGGCTCAAATCTTTCATTTTTAAACACCCAATGTTAATTCTAAGAAGACATGCGATGCTTTTGGAATTCCCCCTACCCCTTCCAATTGATAAATGAAAATTCCTTCAAGAAAATTCAAATAAAGAAAATGCAAATGGAAAAATCTATTACTAAAGTTGTCATGAAGATAAAGAGATGGTAATAATTTTTTTGAATGTGTTAAATTAAAATTAACTAAAAACTAATTAGTTAATTGTAGATTAATATCACATCTTGAATTTCAAATGCGCATAATGTAATTACTTACCAATAATTTTTTTTCAATGAAATGTTATCAATGAAGATTGAAAGATCAATTTTTAATTTGAAAATACAATTTGTCTTTGTATTTATATTTTTCCTATCCATATTTGATCTTGACTTCATCATTATTTTTTCAATAAAAACATTTGGACCAATCACAAAAATTCATTATATTACTTTTTTTAAAAATGAAATGTCATAAATATTATTGTAATTTTATACTATTGAAAAATAAACAAACACAAAAAATGATATATTATGATTCATATGTGAACTTTGTTTCCCCTTTTGTTCAATATATATTTAAAAAATCAAATTAGATTAATATAACAAAGGATACACATGTATGTATATAAAACATCATTTCTTAAATTTCATTAAATATTTAATTTGATTGATTGACGGTTCCTAAATAAAACATAACATGACAAAGAATAACTTATAAACATCCCAAATGAAAATTTAAAAATCAATTAATGATGTACATGATCATGAGCTTGATTTCAAAGGCCATGTTAATGACCTTTACACATTATAACAAATAGTTCACTTCCTTATACATTTCATTAATATTGTTATATTGGTCAACTTATATTTCAAACAAATGAAACAATCATCCAAAACTTATAATGTAATGATAACATGTTTATACATTATAGAAAAAATTGAATTTTTGACCATTAACACAATTAAATCAACGAAACTTTAAAAAATGAACATAATTTATGAAGTGGAAAACACCACATGTACCATAATCACATGCATATTTAACATCAAATACGTGTCAATTAAAATGCGTACCAATTACATAGGTTTTGATAACATCACACAAATCAACATCTCGCATCTAATCTATTGCGAAAATTTGTGAACCTTTGAAATTAATTTAAATTAAATATGGGTTTAACAACTTTTATAAACACATAATTTAAGAATTTAAATATAAACACATGATCACATTATGAGTTATTGAACCCAACACCTAAAAACCACATTATTATTGAATCACAAATACTAATCAATATATTAATGACATATCTTGTTATAAATTGTGAACACTAAATACATAACCTAAATATTTTTGTAAATAAATAAAAATTATTTTTTTGACATTATCCCTTATTCATTTAAATTATTTTTTCATTATTTATATGCATTTTAATTTTCCATTGCATTCTTTAATTTCCATTAACCTATCCCAATACTAAACATTCACATTACAAAAATGCATTTTTTATTCACAACTTTAATTACCATGTCATCATTGTTTTAAACATCATTTGAATTTGAATTTGCATTTCCATCCCCTTCATCACTTTACCAAACCTTTTTTTTTCTTTTCATACCATATCTTAAAGTTCTTATGGTAAACATAATTCTACCATGTGTTACGTATGTTTTATATTTTCAAATTACATTTATATTTCTATCTTAATGGGATTAGTGAAATTATTTTAAAATATGGTTTTGTGTTGAAAGGTATAAACACAAAATATCTTTTTTGATAATAATAATGTTCAGATATAATGATTTTATTATATTCATATCATCATATTTTCATTTTGCATTTTCTTCAGCATATTTGACAAATTTTCATTGTACAAAAGTAAGAAAGAAAAAAAACAATAAACACCACAAAAAAACCAAAAGGGACCTCACCAAACATTACTTTCATTTGTTATCATCAATGTGTTGTCCAATATATATCAAAAATTCTAACATGAAACATAATTCAATCTTTAAATAAAAATATGCAAAACCTACATAAAACCCAACCCCAATCCAAAGGTTGCCTCCATTCAATAATAAGGCCATGAAACCTTGAATGTTCATTAGGAAAACCATTATTTCTAGGTTTCATTACTTTCATAAATATTGATAACAATTGGTTTTACATGTATTTAAGTTTTCAAAAAATCAAAACCTTTTCATTTCAAGGTTGGTTTAAAAAAGATTTTCTTAACAATTTCAAGTCAAGTTTAAATTCAAATTTTAATTTTTTTATGATAAAATAATGATTCACTTGAAAAATTCGTTACTAAATGTTTTAGTTGGACTCCAAAGTAGTTTTCCTCTTCCCAAACACCTTTGTTAATTTCAAAAAATAATCTTGCCCAAGTAACCCATGCTGAAGTGGATCACAAAAGGTGTTACCATCTCTTAATTTTACATGAAATCAAAGAATATAAAGCATTCAAAATTACAATATAACTAACTATATTTACCTAATGTACATTTGAAAACACTTACAATCATTTGAAAATAACATATTTATGACAAGAATGACAAATGTACCATTACATAATAATATACTACAACAATTTTCAAGATCATAAATTTTTTCATGTCAACTTGTAAAAAACTGGTTTAAAAATATTTCTTTTTGAATAACTAATTCCATATCACCATATCATCTTAACTACTTCTAAATATTACAAAAAGAGTTGATAATGACTCCTTTCAGCATAGACCCCACCACCTCTCTTCAGAAACACAATACCTTGACTCCAACATTTCATGGTTTCAAATCATGCATAGCCAAAGGATTTATTGACATTCCTTCTCTTTCATACCCAACAAAATTATTTCAACTACTTCTAATCATCCAACCCATTTGAGTATAAATGAAACAAATTGGCATATTGTATACGCGTTCAAATTTTCGTTTGCAACAAAGAAACTATCAATGTCTTCATCTTCATTTCATTACAACAATTTGAGGAACTTTATCTTGTATACACTACAGTGGACCTATGTTTGTAGAAACTAAAAATCCTAAACCCTATTCAAAACTAAAACCAAATCCACACCAATAACTGATCTTAACCAATATTGGGGACTTTTTTACAAGGTTTAAGTCATAGGCTTAGGTAGGGTTAAGGTTTTTAGTTCTAACCCTAACTAATTAAACCCAAGGCTAAGTCTTGACTGAGTCAAAGTAGACCCACTAAGTCTAGTTTCTAAGGTGTGCGAAGGCTCATGTTCACTCACCAAGTTTGATTCTTTGACCCATGCCTGACAAGAATAGTTCTAAAGCAAGTCCATATAAACCCATTGGGTCCAATTCTTGGCTTGAACCTATCTAGAACGGTTCTATGCTAGGTCCAAAGTGCAAACCCACCAAGCCCAATTTTTTAGGTATAGCCACACTTTGTGCTTGAGGATTGCAACTATCACCCCAACACTAACAAAGTGCCAAAAATCACAATCCCACAAATCACAAAAATCACAATCACATTTCAAGTTACCATCAACCTCCTCAACATAGTTTCAACATGTCCACACATGATATCAGTTAGTTACTAACATTGAGACATCAGTTTGGGAAAGACCCCCAGCAGGGGAGGGAGGCATCAGCCCCATCAAACATTAGAGAAATTCAAGAAATACAAGGGGGGCAAGAAGCACCACACAATGGTGACGCAATCAGCCCCAAAGATGCCTAAGTGGCACCATTCCGCCTTAAAGGCTTGATCAAGCCTAGCTTGAATAGTAGGGTCCTGGGTGGGCCGAAGAGAATTAATGGCCTTCCAAGTGGCCATTCCAACCTCAACGGTAGCAACCCAGGCTTGCTGAAGGATTTTCCTAGAGGAATACTGGTTATCAAAATGCTTTCGGCATCTCTCCGTCCAGAGGAAGTAGAGGATAAAACTACGAAGGATGTCAAGCGGTTGTCTGATATAGGAGAAGCCTCCTACATGGTACCCTTGGATCCCAGGGGGGTCATCTTCTCTCTCAAAAACAGCTTCACCCAACATGATGAATGGCCAGGAAAGAGTGATGTCATTGGGCGCTCCCCATTTTTCCCAGATGTGAAAGAAGGCCTCCCAAGCCCGTTTTGCAAGGGGGCACTCGAGAAGACAGTGTTGAAGGGATTCAGGGGCCTCCTCTGTGCAAACCTTGCAAGTGGGGAGGATCCCCATGCATTGTAGCCAGGTGCCAACCGGGAGGCCCCGGTTTAAAGTGAGCCATATGAGAGTACCGACCTTCCGGGGTCGGGCGTTATGCCAGATTCTGGCTATAACTTGCGTGACGGTGGAATTCTGCAGATTTAACCTTTGAATGAAGGAGCAGATGTAAGCGCTCTGGGTGGGGTTCCTTACGTTTCGGTAACCCCGCTTTGTGGAATAGCCAAAAAAAGGAGAGTCACCCATTTGGGAAGAGGCTTGCCAATGCCACTCTCCCGGGTCCCAGGGAAGCCCATCAATGAAACCGGATTCGAAAATCCAGAGTAAGGGGAGCTTAGTGAGTGATGGGAGCTCCCTGGCAACTTTATATGGGGCTCCATGTCTTTCTTGAAAGAGGACCCTGATTGGGATACAATCTAAAAGTTGACTTAATTTGTCATCTTCTGAAACTTTAGTTCAAAACACTGCTTGGCTCCAAAACCTTCTTTTTTTCAAAAGATTTGATGTTAATTAGGGTTTACTAACACCATCATAACATGGATGCCATGTCATATGCAACTTAACATTAAAGATAAGTTAGTTAACATTTTAGGTGTTAACTGGTGGTATTTAACATTCTTAACACTACCCTAACACTAGAGTTAATACATACTGTGGCTATACTTTTAGACCAAACGTGACCAAAATAGTTATAAGGTGAATCCAGGTCCTTGTTGAGCCACCAGGTCCAGTTCTTAAACATGAACCCAGCCACAGCAGTTCTAAGTGGGCCCAGGTCAAGGGAGACTCAGCAGGTCTGGTTCTTAGACCTGAAACCCGCCCAAAACCTAAGAACTAGACAACACTTGTTTAAAACTAGCAACAGCTGAAATAGGAAATGTTCTAAGGGTATCACAAACATCCCCGGACTGACTTCAACACAAAAACAGGGGCTCTTCCAGTAATGACTCTGGCCCTCATGACAAGTTCAAATCAGTAATAGTTAAAATAATAAATGTTCCATGAAGTTGCCCAAAAAAGCATTGACTCACAATTCATCTGCATTAACACCTCATTAACATACCTCAAAATCTAAGACCAAATGAAAACCACCATGACAACCTAGTGTCTCCCCTAATGCAGAGCCAACAAAACACAACAATAGAGACTTTGTCTACACACATGAAGTGGGAGAAAAATAATCAGGAATATATAAGTAAGATTGTCTACAAAATGCTTACATTAATAACTAAAAGACTCATTCAAGAATTACTTATATAAGTAAGATTGTCTACAAAATGCTTGCTAGTGATAACTAAAAGACTCAGTAAAGAATTAAACATCCATCAGAAAACAATTCAAAAAGAGGACACAAACTGCAGTCAAGGATACCAATACAACATCCCTACTGCTTCCAATATGAGCATTGTGTTCTGAATGTACATATATGGCCTAAGAAATTGTATCAAGAAGTCCTTAGGAAAAGGAGTGATGAGAAACCTGGCTATTGTGGGACCTCTGCAAAATAAAACATGACAAAAAACACATAATGCTTGTCAAGATGCCGTTTTGATCAAGTACACAATGGTGACTCTGCAGTATTCTGCTCTTTCATTACACAACAATGACCATCATGCTTCCAAATGATGAACACTTTGATTTAGTCTGTCCTGTTGGGTGCAGGTGACTTACTGTTGTTTCTCCTCTCAGAGGAGAAATTTGCAAATGCATATCCCTTTTATAGTACCAATGTCCTCAATGAACAAGTGATCAGCATCCATAATCCCCATTTGCGAATGCCTCTTCAGAATAGTAAACAGCCACAGCTACATTCCCTCCAAACTTTCGACCATGAAGAGATGACTTTGCTTTTGCAGAGCCCAATGTGTCAGAGTACTCAATAAAAACCTGCAATATCCAAGCAGGCTGGTTTAGCAGTATTCCTCAAAGCAGAAAAATAATTTTGCCCATAATGGGCCATATACTCAGCATGGAATATTGGCAGTCTCCTGAAGTATATACCTACTCAGGATGAAAAACATACATAGCACAATATTTGCAGCTCCATTGATCTATAAATTTTGAAGGTGTCTTTTCCCCAAGACAGATACAACAGTTTTATAAAAGGTTGAAAGGCTTCCGATAACTATGGACACAATGGAGAACCAAAATGTTTGCTGATAAGCAGCAAAGAATTTCAGAACCACAGATTCTTGAGCCCAGGACTCCAATGAATCTCATGCAACCCCCCACTGAATCCAAGTTTTCTCACCACTTTGTACTTCTGCAATATTATCAAATGCTGTTTGCATGTTGCTAGATTGAGTCAAACAGTGCTTACATGCAGACAAATAGCCGATTCTCTACCATAGCCTTATGGCCATTTGTTTCATCAATTCTTTACACAGAACAAGACAATTCAGGCCACAGCAGGATGTACTAGGGGACTCTACCTAAGTTCTTGCTGCTTGGAAGGAAGGTTCTCTACTTAAAAAGAATGGCCCCTAATTGAACTATTCCTGAGAAGGCATCCAAGCCAAGCCAATGCCCTCATATACATGCATTGCACATCTAATTTTCCACTTTGCAGTATTCACATTTGGAAAGGAAAAAGGGAAGGTGAAGATGTAGACACAGACCTTGCCTACACCAGGAACTTCTTCACCAGTGGGTCCTGGTCTAGGAATAACAACTTCCACAAGATTCCCTACACAAGACAACAATTTCATCAGGAACTAAGTGTAACAGTAGGGGTATAATCTACTGACAAACAAACACTTTAGTTCAGACCATCACCAGTTTGACAAATCTGTGCCTCATAAGCCAACATATTGCCTAGAGTCCAATTCCATCTATACAAATGACTGCATAGCTACACTGCACTGCCCTCTTCTAAATTGTGTGTGTACTTGTGGCCACAAGGTAATACAAGGCATATCCATATTGTGCATCCATCCCAACCAGATATGGCAAGAATTGTCATGGCTATATTCTGGCACAAAAACAACTGATAGGTTCTTGTATGCAAATGTGGATGTTATGTGATCTGCCAGGTATAAAGGACATACCAAACTTGCCACATTCCTCCCTCATGTCTTCTAGAATGTCGTCATACTCTTCATCATCCTTCAGCTCATCTGCTGATACAACCTGTCAAATTACTCCAAACAGATTAATTGAATCAGCTCCAGATACAACAATAAATTCTCAATTTGGAAGCGGTTCAGACAGGTGTTTCCATGTAAGATACACCCAGTATTGCAGACTTACCTGTGTCAAGGCAACCACCTTTGTAGTTGTCTCAAGTGTACTGGAAAGACCATTACCCATTCCAGGTAGCATGCTGGCCATCAAACCAGGTGGAATGCCTGACATCATACCCAAGCCACCAAGAGCAACTGCATTGGCCCCACTGGCTTGCAATGCCAACTTCTGCATTTCACAATCATTACTATTAATTCAACAACCTTCTGTAGGGTGTGAATGTTCAAAGGAAAAAAAAAACAAAGCTGAAACTTCACAAAATAAGTTGTCCAGAAGCAGTATACAATGACTACATGTAAGCAAATATATTCCAAAATTGAGAATGGCTTGCAAAAGAAAAAGTTACAGAATACCTGGATTGCTATATGATGCTGTGCCTGTGCCAACACATTTGCTTGATCAGGTTTTGGCTGTCCACTGCTATCAGAGACAACCAACAGACAAATTTCAATCATTGGATCCAGCAGTAGAACTATTGGATGATTGTGCTTTTGAACCCTCTACAGCAAATGTCTAATCCCTGTGACTATATTCTACAATCTCACAATCAAATAAGAAAAAGATAAGCACTGAAAAGTTCTCCATATTTAGGAATTACATCAACCTGACAATAAGGTTGTGAATCTTTCAGACCTGACGACATATCAGCAAACAGGTAAAAGATGAAACACAAGCCTTGAGCAAAGAGAAAAATAAAACAAAACCAAAGTGCAGTTTGAACAACAGCAGCAATCACAGACATGTTGAGAGAGACCTTCAACAGCATGTATGATATTCACTAGCTATAAAAGAAGAAAATGGGCCTTCTTCCTGGTATTCAGTCATAGCATTTCATATCAAGTTTAAACATGCATAAGCAGGTGTATGTAACAGACATCATGTTGGTCAAACACATTGAAGTTTCTATTACATACCCCACCTCAAAGAGTGCAACACTCATTTCAAAATCTACGGATAATCAATTGCACTGCTAGGCATTCACATCATCCTTGAGACTATTAAAAGCTGCAAAAATGTCCATTTACTTATAAAAGTTCATACAGCATTAGCCCAGAGTCACTTATCTCTTCCTTTTCCCTGAAGCAGTGCGCAGGTTATATCCACAAAATATGTTGCTGATAACTTAAGATGAAGTACACAGACACAACAATGAAATACAAACCTGGCAGATGCTCGGCGAACACTTAGGGTTTTATCGCCCATCTTCAAACCATTAAGTGCAGCAATAGCAACATCTGTTACAGCTGGGTCCTGCAGGGCAAATAAATTTACTACTCTGAAACACGATCTGAAGATCGCAAGTGCGATCACATTCCCAAGAATGAATCATCAATAGACACAGACTTGAGTGTTACCTGGTAAACACAGAAACCGTAGCCTTTTGAATTCCCTGTATCCCGGTCTTTGACAAGATCAAAACCCCGCAATGGCCTGAACAATGTAAGCAAATGAAAAAAAAAAAGGTGTCTTAGTAAACAATGATTGCCCTCTCAGGAATTTGTTGCTACCAGAGCAGCATCCAAATTCATCCAACTTAAGAGAACAAATACATGACTGAATGAAAGAGGGAACTGGATTGGAACAAGCAGGATGGCACAGCTACCCAAATGATTCAAGTAACTCCTTAATTTGAACCTCTGCCAGATAGTATGGCAACCCTCCAACAAAGACACGATCAGGTCCATCGGCACCCCCAGCCGCACTCCTGCCAAGAAAATAGAATAGAGAACATGTGTCCCTTGAGTTCTTTCCTATCAGTAGGAAAACCTCCAAGATAGAGGAATCACCATTTTGGCTTAAGGCTGTTAAACACACTTGACAATAGACTGCTATATAGGTGATAGCTTTCCTTGACAGGAAACATATCTGACTCCAACATACTCCAGAACTTAATTACAACATAAAGAGCAATGGGAATGCCAAACAGCCTATGGAAAACTGACAGCATACCCAGGAGTAAGCCCAACAGCTGCAAGATTGAGATGAGGACTGGGTTGACTTGGACCAAGAGTAGCAGCCATGGATGGATTGTAATCACTTGGTCTCCGTACCCTTACAGAGACTCCCTGAAAATACTCTCCAGATGGTCAATATCCTCAAAAATGGCTTACACAGAACATGGACAAACAAACAACAGCAGCACATGCCAAACTGTCAATCTCCTCAAAATCAATCAATTACAAAGAACATAGCCAAACAACTTTAGTGTCTCAATAGAAGCCACAATTTATTAGGAAAGGATTCCACAGAAATTCAAAATTCTAGAACAATGTTGAAAAGGGATCATCATCCTATGTCAAATGTTTCAAGCTAGACATTCTTCAAAGAACATGCATGCACTGCAATCAAGTCAGAAATTTGAAAAACTTGACAGACTAGTCAAGTTCAGCTGTTCTTGCAGATTACCTCAAAGATTATGCCATCAAGGGCCATGGCATTGCTGGCTTCTTCAACAGTCCTCATCTCCACAAATGCAAACTTCTTTTCTTGATTGATGTACACATTAACAACTGCATCGCCTGTGCTACCAAGCAAGTAGTTTACATCTCATCTCAAGAACAAAATCTACAAGGTGAAGATACTCGGCATGGAACCCACAGTGTGTGCTCATCTGTCATTCTACACATGATAAAGACAAAAGACACCATGTAGTCCATGCACCTTCAGTTGCTTCAGAAAAACATTTTCATCCTATGGACTATAGCAACACAGATGCATCATCCAACACCTATCTCAAGATGATAAATTCCCAATTTGTTTGTCTGAATGCTACTGTTCACAGAAGCAGTGAAAAATCCTCAGAAAAAATCATACCTGGCCCAGCAGTATTTGCTCCAACAGCAGCCATCACCTGGCTGAAAAATGTGGCAATTGTCTGACAAGTGAAACACATGAGCAAAGTTCTAACATCAGGAATTACGATCCATGTCTATGATAAAGTTAGAGAAACAAGAGAGTTGAAAACAGAGTCAGGTCAGCTTAAAGATGTTCAGCAGATCTGTCATGAATTACAATGTGAGCAAACAATCACACAGACATGCTCTTGCACTGCAACTGCATACCCTTAAAGATATGCTGTGTCAAACTTTTAGTCAATAAGCTTTGCATGTTTGGAAAATGATAGAAGATATATAGTGGAGTTAGTCAATAAGATTTTGTTTGCTTGAAAAATTGATAGAAGATATATAGTAGAGTTAGTCAATAAGATTTGCCTGTTTGAAAAGGATAGACGAAATATAGAGTCAGTCAACAAGCTTGGCCAAGACAGGTGAGATTCTAACACAAGTGTCCTAGGCACCTGCAGATTGGAACCCTGAAGGGACTAATAACAGCAGCATCACCTGACTGAAAAATGTGTCGACCGTCTGAAAAACAAACACAATAAAGAAAAAAACTGAAGTTTAAGAGAAAAACTAAAGTTAAGGGGCAGAGAAATCCCGTGAACTCCTTAAGATCCAAAGCTTATATATGGAGCACTATTACAATGCTTCAAGAATTCACTGGGAGAAAGCCTCTTCATTTTCAATCGCAACCCTGTTAAGCTCTTTATGCTTGGTGAGAAGAATAGTCCAATGCTAAAGACAGCTCACACACATATGTGCTGATCTAACATCTGGACCAGGCAAATCACAATGTCTGACCCAATGCCCATCTTTCCAATCGCCAATCAACAGATTGCTAACATGCATCTCTGTGTTGCAATAGATTCTACTTGGTGCACCATACAGAATGACCAGCTTGGTATGTGATATACACCACATGCAGTACTCATGACAGAACAAATCCAGCTCTGTGATGCCATTGTTGCAACAACAGGGGTATATACTAACTACTTGTGAAGCAAAATTTCTAAATTATGTCTTACTCCCAAAGAGTCAATGGAAAGATAACCCACTTGTTCATTTGCCATCAGAGGCAAGCCTCCAACATAAACTCTCCGAGCATGTCTTGTAGCCTGCATGCCTCCACATCAGTGGATCAGCCTGTTTAGCCTTCAAGATTCCCCACAATGGAGAGGAATTCCAATCAACCAAAGCAACACAATAGCACCCCATGAAAACACCTAGAGAATAAGAAAAAGAATGGCAAGAGAGGAAATTGGTCTAAGATAGACATTTTGTAGTTTCCTAGCATGATAATAATACTACATAACAATCAAGTACTCATCAGTGGACACTGCTAGAAACCTGCCTTCACTACTTCAATTAAAGAACTTGAGATCTACTAGTATAGTGAAAACCAAACCACACCTGTTGGGTCATTGCTTGTGCTGGCATACCACCAAGACCACCAAACTGTACAATTAAAGCTGCTGTCAGAATTCATTGCAGGGCAGAGACATACAATTTCTGACACTCATAACCAGAGAACTTTTTGAGATCTTAGCCACAATCAGACAGCCCACCCCTGCACATGTAAAGAAGCAACAACATACCTGTGCACCGCCAAATGGGAACATCCCTGGAAAGACCCCTGACATGGGTTGAGGCATCCCAGGAATTTGACCTGCAGGTATGGCAAAACAGAGTTGTCTACAATGGTTAGGAACGATTACAGCTCTATCAGTGCTCTGATTTCCTTTTGGCTCACGTCAATGAGTGCCTCGCTAAGCAATCAAAACTGATAAAGGAGCTAACTGCTGTTTCCAATCTCTTTAGCAGATACATTGCTAACTCGCTCACTAGACTGAAATCAGGTGACTTCCTATAGTGGCTTGTCAGTGGAGTATCAGTCTGTCACTCATGCACCTGCAAGTTGATTGCAGCACCCTAAAGGAGAAATCCATGACAAAAGTTGTGGACCAGAAAATTTCATTCATTGTTGAATTCTTTAGATATTTCAGATCTGACAACATATCAACAACCTATCAGCAAGCATGAAAACAAGACAACCCAACCCTAAAGAAAAGAGAAGAAATGACCCCCAAAAAAAGAAGAAACTGAGCAGTTTCAATGACAGTGATGGCCATACACTGTTCACGGGCCTTCAAAATCAAGACCACCTACCATAGCATCCTCACTGACTTCATCAGCTCCTGACAAGGTGGGGCTTAATATTGACTAAAATACTGAGTTTCTGTCACAAGCTGGCAGTACTCACCCATGACACTAGCTGACTCATGGAAACCTAAAAGAGAAGAAGAAGCGCAGAAAAATCTCCAAGAAAGAGGAACACAAAAAGAAAGAACAAGAGAAAATGAAAGGAAATGAAAAGAAAAACCCAAAGAAGAAGGATAGAGAAAGAAAAATGATCAAGAACTTCAAGAACAAGATCTTTGGAGGACAAAGTAGACTTGAAATTGCTCCCCGCTTAGGATTAAGATACCTCAGAAATAATCCTTTTGAAGATCCGAAAGGCAGAAACACCAAACAGAAGTCTTTCATTTTTAAGCAAACCTCTTCACTGACTTAAAAGAAACTTTTGAAGAGTAACCTTTTCTTCAGCAGATCAATTAAGTTTGCTACTTGAGATATGCAGAACTCTTTGGCAAATTTGGCTGAAGCTGAAATATTGGAACCACATGAAGTGTAAAAATCATGCTAATACCTGCATGATCTGGCTGAGAATGCTTATCAAAAATATCAATATTTAAGCCATTGGGATCTTGGGATATTTGCACATGCTACCAAATACAGAAAGAGTTAGCTACAAATGGATGAAGATGGGCAAGGATCCACCAACAACAGGGAATCCACCACTTCCTTGTCCACCCTTCAGTTGTACCCTGTGCAAATTGTGGAGTGATGGTACAGGGCTTGAATCATGCCTATTCACACGCACAAAGCACACAAACACAACCACAAGGCAACAAACAACAAGAAAACAACATACAACACCAGCACACAGACTTCCTCAGTTCCAGAACAAAGTAGACACATTGAACCTAGCCAAAATGACACTGCACATTGGATCACAAGGATATGCTGGCAAAGAATGTAAATAACATGAGCAAGGTGTGTAAGTATGCCGAATTGTGTATGCACTTGATACCCTTGCATAAACAATTCTGCATCCAAGCGGATTGAATGCAAGGATATTGAGATAAAATCTCATTGTGCATTTTATACTAAAGAAAGAATTGCACAACCAAAAACTCAAATACTAAATTGGATGCACAAATAGTGCAAGATGTGATTATCCTCCACAGTATATGATACTGTAGTAAAAGATTCAAATGCAAGGGTAATCATGTGAACAAGATTATGTCTGTGTCAGAGGGGATGGCCGTGCCTACATTGAGTTTTACTTGCTTGCCATGCAGACTATGATAGCAACAAGTATACCAGCAACACAGGACTAGCATTTAATTTTGTTGCAGCCAGTGCTTCTTTGTCACTATGAACATATCAGGGTATAAAAAAAGGACACTACACCTCTTCGTTATAGAAATTTCGTCATGCAGATAGCAAATTCCTGAGAATCTCATTTCAACAAAATTCAGAAGATTAGAGAAAGTACACACCAGTCATAGCTCCTGGAACAGAAGTTGCACCTGGTGGTGCCATATCAAACCCACTTGTTCGTTTGCTGCAAGATGTAGACATGGATGTTAATGTTAAAAATTGATAGTAAAATCATGGCACCTGTAGACTTACTTCAGAAAACTAATGGAAGAGAAAACAAGTTATTTCATCATGCTACTGAGCAATCTAATAAACAAAGCAGAAATAAAGGACCTTCTGTAATACAGGGATTGTGTTTTTCCCTGAATAAATTCCAAACACACCCATGAACACATGTACAGTGAAAGCAGCACACCTTCTCCGGTCATGTGATTGTGATCGTGATGGTGACTGTGATCGAGACCGATCCCGGGACCTTCCAAGAGAGTTTGACCGAGACCGGTGTCGATGTCTCCTGTCTCGATCATGATCATAATCCCGGCTCCGCCTGTGACTGATGAAGAAACAATGTTCATGAGCAACTGGAAAACAACCTTTGTGCCACCATAAATAAAGTATTTGAACTCAGCCCATCTCTACAGTTGGATAAATATGACCAACTGTTAGCAAGAATGCTTCTCAGCAAAGTGGCATAACTGTGAGGAAACTCTGATCATGATAATTATAACAAGCAAAGTGAAGAAAGAAGGTTTGCTCATATTCATCACCTCCCATGAGCATGGCCCCGATGGGCTTCCCGGTCCCTTTCACCTCTGTCTCTATCTCGCTCTCGATCATCCCTTGGGCGACGGTCTCTGTCCCTATCAACTCTATCTCTCTCTCGACTCTTCTGCCCCTCTCTATCCGGTTCATGAGAGAAATGCTGCACATGCAACCCCATTGAAACCAAAGTCAGCAAATGGAGCATCCAGCAGACTGTCCTACTTCATATATTCATTGTGGACACTGCCTACCTGCTTAGGGTAAAGAAGCTGGAAGAGAGCCTCATGCTTACAACTAACTCAGCTAAACGAGATGATCAGGCAGGGTGTCACCCACTGAAGCACAATCTCTAAGGAAAGGAGACTAGAGATTGAAGAGCCAGCGAGACAAAGCAAATAATCTTGAGAGAAGTAACTGAAGCAAAAAATTTAGTCCACCATACTAAATCACCAGTCTTGGAGAATGATGAGATGATGGAAGACATCTACACACAGATACTTGCAACAGTTGTTGATCTGGAGGATAAGGCATCTCTGCTTCAACCTTTTTCTCAACATCAGTCTGTACTCTTTAACCGGTGTTCTTCCCAACTACGCACACAAAGGAACAACAATGGCAACAAGGAAACAAATTAAAAATGATGAATTGATCACATAACAAGTACCTGAAGATAAAAAGATATAATACAAACTTGCAACTAGCCAAACAGCTATTGGTAATTTGCACACATGAATGCCAAGTGCAAATACCATTTTATGACAACAACATCAAGCTGTGATGGCTTCAGCACAAACAAGCTCCCATAAATCAGACTCTTTACTCCATTCATGGAGAGCTAGACTACGACTATCATTTGACATGACCAACATTGCAAATAATTCACTTCTCCTGTGTATTCAAGGTGCAGCGTGGAGCAAATGAGAAAAGGAGACCTGCCAAAACTTAGAGAATACAAAGCACAAGAAATAGAAATATCTCTCATAAGAATTGAGAAATCTCCATTCTCATGATTAAGAAAAGGCAAAGCAAGGTTAACACTTCTTCAACCAGCCACAAAGAATTCCAAAGAAGGAAAGACAAAACAGGGTACAACCGACTAAGAAACAAAAAACAAAATAGAACATGAAAGCAGTACGAACAACAGTGCCAGTCTCACACCTGTTCAGGTACCATCAAAAGAAGCATGTATGATAGTGACTTCTCTATCACAACTTTCCCACTGACTTCATCAGCTTCCCACAGTGGGTGAAGGCCAGTGAAGACACTAACCTGCATACCAAGTTTCTGCTGCAATTCCAGAAGCAACATGAAGACTCAGACATGCTACTAGCAAGCAACAAACAATAACACAAGGAGATAACAAACAGTATGAGAAATAGAAACCCTAGTTGGACTCAGAGCTTCAAAGAGGATGCTCAGAAACCCTAGTTGGATTCAGAACCTCAATGAGGATGTTCAGAAACCCTAGTTGGACTCAGAGCTCCAACGAAGATACTTCTAAAACAGATCACACTTCTCCAAGACAGAGAGATACAGACAGACACAGACAGACATAACTCAAAACTATTATGGCAGCAAAATACACAGTAATACAACAATGGACAGAAACAAAACGACCACAAAACTTGACTAGCTCAGGGACAATGATCAGCAGAAGCTAGAGACCAACGAAATTTCTAGAAAAACAACGTGTGGATATTGCAATGAAAACCTCCTAAACCTCATTCAATAACACAAACAACAGCAGAGAAAAAAAATAAACAACACTGCACCTCACGTTTCCTGTCTCCGTTCTCCCGATCTGCGTAACCATCAAAGCCGGACTGTATACCATAATCTCCTCCATGGCGAGTAGGAGGAGGAGGCGAGTCTCCATCGTCGTACGGCCCGCCTTCTTCAGCCATCTCCGCACGACTGCGTCAGAAAAAAAACACTGAAAAAGAAAACGAAAACAAAGCTCCAAATTCTTCGAAAGACAAGTTTTCTCTGGCCTTCCTAGAAACGCTCGTCACTGGCGAGTTTCGCGAAACAGCAGCACAAAACACAAGCAACGACGACGACAGAACGCACAACAGAAATCCTCGCAACACAACGAAGCAAAGTGTTCGTGGTCTCTAGGGCAAACGATGCCCTTAACCCCAGGTCTCCAACTCTGGTTACTCTTTGCAACCCTACATTAGGGTATGTATTCCTCATCTCTTTTTCTCATCAAAACTTTGCATTTTTGTCTTGTTTCTTTCAGATGTATCATCCACTTTACACTGAATTAAGTGATTAATCATTAATATTATTTCAAATATTAGGATTATAAACTAATTATACACAATTTTTTTATGACAGCATTGAATTCAAGATGTTGAGCTTTAGAATTAATTGGCGATTTATGAAAAGATAAAATGAAAAGGGGGAAAAAGAAATAAGGGGTTTTTTGAATGTGTATGAAAAATAAATGAAATATAATATAAAAGCGTAATACGTCAATTTTTTTTGATGATTTGGTGTTATAGTTAAAAAAACATATTATTAAAATAAGATTATTTAAATGTTTTAGATGTCATGTAAGATGTTAAATGGTGATGAATAGTGGTTTAGTAAATCATATTTATGTTGGTATAGTTTTTAGGTTTTTAATTTTATTTTAGGTGTTTATATATGTCGATAATACATGTGCATATATAACATTGAAGAATTAGAAGTCATAAAGAATTAGAAGTTTTTGTAATTTAATTTGGATTGGAATTTTTTTTTGTTTGAAGTTAGTTCAATAATGGATGATATAATAAATTGAGAAATATGTTTAGGTAACTTGAATGCAAAGTATATAAGGTTATGATATGTTTAATAAGCTTGTGTTGATCCACTATGACATTGTTGAATTGGGGCATTGGTCCAAATATGGTTGATTTGTGTACTATTAGGTGTTGTGCTTTTTATAAATGTAATATGGAAACCATGGGTCTTCATGTAGTTTTCTAATGTTATTGATTCAATTGTATTTGTCAACATGTTTATGTTAAAATTCCAGTTATTATGGTTGGATAGTTTGTAGGAATTTTTGTGACTATGTTTTCTAAATGGAAATGAAGAAATTTGTGTTCATTTGGGGTGGTTTGTAAATTGCAATTATATGTAAAGCTTGTTGAGTGTTTTCAAAGGAAAAAACAATGAGAATTTCAACACCTGAATTTGTTTTTGAAAATGTATGTCATAAGAACATATTTGTATAATAAAGTATCATTGTCCCATGTTGGTCATAACATGAAAGAATTTTGAATTTATTTAAAATAACATTATAAATTTCTTGATGTGTTTGAATATCTTGTATTTTTGTTTCATTTAAACAAAGAATAAATGTTATGCAAACAGATTTGGATCATTAAGAATGTCTTGAAAATGTAATTCTAAACAACGAATATTTAAGGATTGTATGATAATATATTTTTTACGATAGGATTTTAAATAAGCAATTGTTATCTCATATTGTGTATTTGTTTTTAAATGATGCATTTTCTTCTTGTACTAAAACATTTGTTTGGAAATTCTTGTTTGACAATGGAAAAAGTAAATATAAATGTTTTTTGGAATGGACTTGAAATAATTTAGTATATGTTAAACCATGTTTTGTTACACCATTTGGATCAAATGCAAAACAATTAAGAATTAAACCTCGTGTTCAAATAATGGTGTACGCTGCAACTAATTGGATGGGAAATTGAATTTTTATGATGATCTAAAAAGGATGACTATCGATTTGTATTTCTGCAATTTTTTGTTTTATTGGTATCCATTTCTTATCAATTGAAGGAAATTGTTCGTAAGTGTGAGATTTTTTTATTCATATATTTATTCCAATTTATGGATTATGGAAATGTATCCAAATCAATGGTTTTGGATTTTTTCTATATAATCTTCAAAGGTGCCATTTGCACCATTCATAAAACCATGTAATCTTGCATACCTGCTAGCACACAATTCCACTAACATTTTTAAAAAAAACAAGAATTCATGATGGAAGTCACTAGTGGGAAATGGTTATAACACTGACAATTTGAAATGAGGACATGTTTTAGAATGAATATCTTTTGCAAGAAATTTGAATGTTTTACCAAATGTTTTGTCATATATAATTTTGTTATGGGCATTAGTTTTAAGGTTTGTGTATAATAAATGTGGTAATGTGTTATCCATTAATGGTGTTTTTAAACATAAATTGTTCATAAAATGTATGCCTTCATTTGTTTGTGAAACAATTCGAAACCTATTTAAAATATTAATAAATTGAACATAATTTTGTGCAATTCATAACATTTGACATTTTCATGCCAAAAATTTGTTCTTAAAATATTAAATCCAATATTATTGGATGAAAAATTTCATGAATCTCAAACTTGGGGGAAGCCACCACCTAAAGTAACTTAGACCCAATTTGGGTCTAATTAAAAACTTGGGAACGCATCATGAAATCTCATCTACGACTAATAAATGAATTGTTCATAAAGTTTTATTAAATTATCATTTTTTCATCATTTAATGTTTTTAGTTCATTGAATTTTATTTTTTTTTAAATCACAAGTCCTAAATGGATGGTCATACCATTAATGTTAAATGCAACTTTTCCAATGTACATTAATTTCATGACTTTTGGTTTTAAAGGGTCAACATTAGGAATCTCTTTTTTATGATATATTAACGTGTTTTGGTGCAACCCTAGCCTTAGGTTCGCAACCAAGGCCAGGGATTGCAAAGGGTGTGGGCCAAGAAAGGAAGCCCGGGAGTAACATCTTATGCTCACACGAGTGCAAAAGAATGTGAGGTCATTCCCTCACACTCCCAAGGAGCTCTCACTTTGGAAGTTGGAGTCCCAATGGACTCTTGAATTTTCAGAAGGCGATTGCAAAGAACAAAACCCAATGTATTGAGGAGTTCTTTATATCACTGGAAATCTATTGAAACGTAGATGTCCAAAATGGACTCAATGATTCATTTGGACATTTAATACAAGAGTTATGGCCAAAAAAAAGGACAGGAGTCAAATTGGCAATTTCACTCTTGACCATTAAAAGTCAAGATTTGACCCGATTTCCTTACGTGTAGGTGGCTTGTGTCATACCTTGGAAAGCTCTCGACAAGGGCTATAGCTTTGCTTCAGACCTCATCTCAATTGGAGGTCTACACACAAAATTATGGGGCCCCAAAGATGCGAGAATCCTAATTTTGGGAATTTCGAAACTCCTGGGACAAAATGCCATTTGGATGTGGGCTTCATGGAGAGGCACAAAGTATAGTATAAGGGGGAAGGTGGTGGCTTCCCCCAAGTCCACGTCGTGATGAGTTTTGTGAGTCTGAATTTGCTTGTGGTGAATCCTAACACCAAAAGTGTTTAAACTATATAATAACCAACTTGTTGTTTAGTTTGTGTAGGTCCGTGTGAGTAATTAATGCTTGTCACTCTTCTTAGTCCCCATCCCAGAGTTCCAACACACCCCTCTACCCCCAAAATGCTGCGAACCAGGGAGTGTGCCCAACTCCTTGCTCTTCCGTTGTTTTCACCTTATACTTACATTTGAGCCTATAAAGGATGTTGTGAACACATCATGCTTGTATGACACACATTAAAGTAATTTTTTTTCCTATTTTTACACCCCCTTTTTAAAAAATGTGTAAAGGTTTTGAACCAAATTTGTGTTTTTTATAATATAATATCATTTACAATGAGTCTTTGTTCATCATTAAGTTTATTCATATTTGTTGAAAATTCTTCATACGAAATGTGTTCATCCACTTGTTGAAAAAGATGATGTATTGGTGTTTTTTTTTTTTTTTAATTGTTTTAAGGTTGATGAAAATTCATATGTTAAATTATACAATTCAACTTCTTTGTATTTATAAACATGTTTAATTTTGAATTACTTGCATGAAGATCTATTTCATTAATAATGATATTTAACCATCCATTTATTTATTTATTTTGGGTGTATTCTTGTAAATTATCCCACTGTTCACCATACTCATTTTAAATATTGAAATTAAATATTAAAAAATTCTTAAATTTTTTCAACGTCACTTTTGACATTTCCATGAAAGATGTTGACTTTTTTTTTTTTTTTAATCTATGAAAAGGCATAAATAAAAGCAACAATTCTCTGTAATAATTTTTTGAATCATTGTGAAGATTAAATGAAACCCAATGTATAATTTTACTAGTTTTTTTTTAAATTATTTAATATCAAAACTAACAACAAATTCAACAAAATAAATATAGTTTAATTATTCATTCCATGTTTTGTATTTTTCAATCAATGATTTGCAATGGGTGTTTATTCAAATTCAAGAAAATTTGTTTAATATTTTTGTGGTAATAAAACAAACACTATAACAAAAGGTGTCCTTGTACGCCAAGTGATTTCACTGGATTTTGAATGAATTCATTGGTTTTAGTGAACCGAAACCACTGAAGAAACAGTGAATTCATTGGTGTAGTGAACGTGGACTAGCGAATTGCACCCACGTTTTTTCATAATGAAATGCCCTATTATTTTCTTCACATGTATTTATAAATTGGAATGATCTTGGTGAATGATATTATGAGATGGATAAACATATATGAACTGCTTGTTGAATTGACATTATTGTGCATTTAAAAATGCATTTCCTAGTTTTTTTTTAATTCATTCATATGTTTCAGTTTCTTCACATTTACATTTGTCGAATATGATTTACATTTCTTGTGTGATAGATTTATCTATTTTTGTTAAATAAAAAGTGTACTAAGCTGCTACTACATATGGGTCTAAAATGAATTGTGCATGTGTATTTGCTTCCCACAAAGGTCGTACATGCATATTAAAAGCATTTGTTTGTATATCATTTGGTTTACATTTCAAAAGAAATGTTGGTTTTCATATTGTGTACATTGTGAAACAAGTAGATAAGTCTCTTCATTTGAATTTATTACTCTTGACATCCTCACTTACAGCAGGAGATATGGATTTGCATTGCAAACTGATTCACATGATCCACATGACTTTTGCAAAGCAATACACAGGAGCTTTGGTTTGCTCTCACTGCAAAACTGATACACATGATCCGCAAGTGTTTTGCAAATCAATATGTGATGGCATCATTTGCATCCTCACTTGCAGCAGGAGTTACAGTTTGCTTGTGTTGCAAACTGATTTACATCATCCACATGCATTTTGCAAAGCAATACATGATGGCATCCTTTGCATTCTCCTTTGCAGCAGGAGCTGCAGTTTACTTGCATTGCAATCTGAGTCACAGATGCTCATGCATTTTTGCAAAGCAATTCATGATGGCATCTTTTGAATTATCACTTACAGCAGCAGGAGCTACAGTTTGCTTGTGTTGCAAACTCATTCACATGATTCAAATGCATTTTGCAAGTGATGGCATCTTTTGCATCCTCGCTTACAGCAGCAGGAGCGGCAGTTTGCTTGTGTTTCAAACTGATAAATAACATAATCCATGCATGTAGATTGTAAGGCAATAAGGCAAGAGAGACATCCTCACTTACAGCAGCAGGAGCTTCAGCAACAGTTTGTGTTGCAAACTGATCCACATGCCAATTGCCAGCAAGAGAAGATGCTTCAACTCTGGCTTGCGTAGCAAAGGCAGAGGTACTGGAAGCACAACCACCAAGAGACTCCCCATTGCGGAAAGGACCTTCCCAACTCTCACGGTATACTGTAACAGAGTTCCGTCTCGGCAGCAACTGGTGCAGCACCCGCACTCATGTGCGGCCGTTGTTGTCTTGCACCACCAGACACTGCTCTACTGCCGAACCTTCCCCTTCTCGCACCACAAGCTTTCCAGGGCCAGGACCAGGATTCTCAAGGATTGTTGGCTGACCACGCCACACGGCAGTTGTTGCAGGTATGAGCATGAAAAACTGTCCCGTCCAGTGTCAAATAATCCTCTCCCTCCCCTACCAAGACCTTCAGTGGTAGCTCTTAACTCATCTGCAGACACAAGTAGGGCAGAAGAGAGCTCAAGCAATACCCGTACACAAAGTGCCTGGCAACTCACCGAAGGCAAGGCTAATCTGGGTCCCCGATTTCTGGAAGAAGATGATGAAAGGATGTTGAAGAGATTGAAATGCCAATGTCCAACGACCCGAGTGAGATCCCAATCTGCGCGCCCTCGGGGTGATAACTGCCCGCAGATTCACGGTGACTTGTGCCCAACTTGTGGGAAGCATTGTTTGCATCCATTTCGTCCATCAGAACGTGATAACCACAGGCAGCAGTGTGAACGTAACCAGAAGAAGCTTGAGGCACTTCGCAAGATCAGCCAAGAAATTGAACGCAGTGTCTGTCTGGAGCGGGTGCTTTCAAAGCCAACAGTTGCCGAGCGGAAATTTGGATTAATGTGGGGCTGTGATCATCCATTTTGTGTTGGCTGTATACGGGGTTGGCGGAGTGGTTCTCATGCACCAGGGATGGACATTGATACTTGTAGTGCGGGCCTGCCCAGTTTGTCGAGTAGCTTCACATTTTATAGTCCCAAGTGTTGTTTGGTACTCAAGTTCTGAAGAAAAGGAGGATATAATCAACGGCTATAAGAACAAGCTCAGGTGTGTGCATGAGAACCTAAAGCTGTTTGTTCTATTTGATGTCCCTATCACAACTTGAGGTTTTATTACCCATCCGACATACTACTTGACAGATGGTGACCTGATACGTAATTGCCCTTTAAGGTCATACTCACCCTATTATGGATCTCTCTAATGACCAGCCAGCTGGTTGGATTCTGACTTGGAAGCTTGGCGCAGCCACTCTGGTAGGCTTGTCATGTGCCTGGGTGCTGCACGCAGCTGTGACCATCAGTCTTTTATTTGGTTGGGTGCCTCATTTGTCAATATTTGTGTATATAGACTGTGCTCTGATTTGTCATAGGTGGGTGGTGTGTTGCACATTAAATGACACTGGTGTACGCCCTCCTTTTCCGTCCCCTGAACAATTCAAGCAATCAAGGAGATCAAGTGGACATGGAGGCGTAAGGGGTGAGCCCAAAGTCCTTATTGGTCTCTAGGTGTTTGCATTCTTATGTGAGAACGTATAGAATGCTTTACCTTAGCTCCTGATGCATACACATGTAAAAATACATGCACAATGTTTTTGTAATTACATGTTAGGGGTGTATTTGTGTGTGCAGTGATATTGATTGCAAGTATTTTGACTACGGAAATGGAACTGTCCCTTTGGAACTAGCTGCTTCTATAAGGTAAGGAAACCAGCTTTTTTTTGTTCTCTGTCCTCTGTGAAACTCAAATTGTTATGTCAGAGTGTAGCTGACCCACATGTGACCATGTTGTCTTAACACCATTTGACAACTCCAGTTGGCATCGGATGGTCTTGCTCAGGATTTTGCATATTTACCTGGTTTCATATGTTGAATTTCCTTCAGGTGCAGCATATGTTTAGAGATGGAAGTAAGGAGGAGGTGAAGTTAGGTCACCTTGGTGCTGCTGATGGGAACACTGTCATTGCCAAAAATGTTCAATAAGCTTTTCAGGCTCCCCTTGCTGAAAGGTTTTTTCCTTTGTTTTTGTCCAAATCCTAAGGAGCTTTGTGGTTTTCATGGAATTCTTAACATCTCTTCAGAAGTATTGGAATGCTAGTAGTATGAGATGTTTTATGACCTCGTCATCTGATTCATTGCTAGCATATCAGACTCAGAAGTTTGGTTCTACTGAATTTAGAAACACACTTGTTGTGTCAACATGGCCATCAAAAATTATTTTAGAGGATCTTCAACCTTGCAGGCCTTAGCAAGATTGGGTAATTCTTAGGGTGTTGAAACAAAGTTGGATGACTATACACCTAGTACATAGTGACCCCAACTCCATTAGAACAAGGTTGGCTATAATGTTGAAACATCCGGAATGACAATTGTACTATGGTGAATTTGGGTATTTTTTAAAAATACTATGGTGCATGGGTTACTTTATCTTGGTGGAGATGGCTTAATTTATGTTTTAATTTGTGGAGTTATGTTACAATTCACTATGTGAAGATTCCAAAAAGCTTTCTAAGTGTTCAACTTCACTTATGAATTTTTTGTAACATGCCACACACGCTTTCCTTGTGATCATTTCACTTTGCCATTCCATGTGGTGACATGTAAATGATTGTGATAATAATTATATTGATCCTTTTTTTTTTTATCAAAGTTTGATGAATGCATTGATTGCAACAATTGTGTTTGCTCTTACAAATGATATAGACAATCTTGAATTATAAATTTTGCAAAAATCCAAAGAACATTTTCTTGTATTTCAAACTAATCTATACAAACTTTTACATGAGTCACAAGCAACCACACACTAGATTATTGAAGTAAAGTTTTTTTTTAAAGCAAGGAATACATTTGCATATGTTACATTTGTTGCAATCCAAACTAATTATAATTTCTTATACATTGCACACCATCTCAATATTTTTAATATCCCAATTTTATTTTTATTTCAGTGAAAGACGTTTTTTTTATTGCATTAGAATACAACTTGTTAATATCAAGACTCCTTAAAAACCAACCATAAATGAAGGTCGATTTAAATTGGAGATTTGAAACTTTTTTCCTACAATAGTGAACAATGTGAAATATTACAAAGCTACATTGTACACAATGTATAATCTAATATATTATAGTTTTAACAACTTACCTAATGAATTTAAGAGTAGTCCACCAAGTTTTATAAATCCTTCATGTCATACACATTCAATTTGAAGACATTGCAATCTGTTTATAGATGTTACTGGAAGCTCACTTTAAATGCATTTCATTATACTTGATCGAATGGAGTCTCAATTTAAAACATTGTCCAATATTTTACAAACTCAATTAATTCAAGATATTATATTATCTCCAATTTGAGACAATATTCATTTTAAACACATATTATATAATTAATATAATAATTTTTTTTAATTTTAGATTAAATATTTGAGAAAAAAATTGAATAATATAGGAGAAAAATAATTCATAGACCTCTCCACCCCCCCAAGCATAAAGCACAACCATGCTCACTTCAATGACCCGCATGGGGCATGGGCCAAAGGACGCACCCAACAATGTTGGGATTAAACAATATTTAATAGGACACAATCATTAGTAGGAGGCCCGTGGAAAGGGGGAATACATAGATGTGTAGTTAAAGGGCAAAATTATGCAATGACCATATTATGTTATAGGTGATCAACATAGGTAGGATACTTGCATAGGGGTAAAATTGAAAGGAAAGGTGAAAATTTGCATATGAAGGAGTACATGGCCATTAACAAATGAACTTTTAAATTCTAATATGTCATCTTACCCCACAAACATACTTATAAAATAATGGTGGCAACATATATATGAAAGCATATATTTTATGTCTAATGTGTGTGTGCGTCTATATGTATGTATATGGTTTTTAAACATGGGCAACATTTGTGGGTGTTGAAGATAGTCATATATATTATCACTACATTTTTAGGAGGTTAATTTCCCTCCCAAATCCCTAAGTTGTATTTTCAATGTACAAATAAATATGGAAATTTCAATTCTAAAAAATATCATGTTTAACTTTTTTTTAAATAATCATTTGAAATCCAACCTACATTGAACATCTAGTTGGTGCAATCCAATTATTGGAAATGATGATATTCATAACTATTTACAATCATTAAATTTAGATGATACATAACATGTCTTAAATTTATATTAATTTTTTGTGTACATATCACTTCAATCAATTTCAATGTTAATAATGAATTGAATCTCACATTACAAATCATAAACTTTGTGATTTTCAATTATTGAAGGTATCAACTTTCTCCCCTTTTGATTGGTGTTTTTTTAAGGAATTTTTTATGTAGCATAAGTGGCAATTAGCCATAAGAAGATTTAGAAAATGGAAATCATCCCTAGATCCAAGCATGGTAAATTAGACTTCAAATGTTCCTTACAACATAAATTAAAAGTAATCATTGAGTATGCTTTGATATATTGAACTTTAAATATTATTTAGTTCAAGGATTAATATGAACATTTTTTTTCAACTTTGTTAAAACTTTAAATAAAGATTACATGTTTAGAATTGGTTTAAGTAGATTAATGGGAATTCAAGCAAAACTCACAATCTACTTTATGACTTTTAAGCATGTTGGAAGTAGATGAAATATCACTTTTAAATTTTTTTTGAATTAATGGGGCCTTTAAATGTGCTTGTGGCTTTTTATCTTTTTCACATTCCAATAGAAATATATCTAGCTTGTAAGGTAAAAATAGCTGTGAAAAAAATATTTTTCAATCAATTTCAAACCTACTTGTTACTTATTTTTATTATATTAAAGCTTTTCAAATTTTATATTCACTTACCATAAACCCAATGAAGGCATAGATGTTTTCAAAATGAAAGATGAAAAACTTTTTAATTTTTTTTTTTTTTGTTTTTGAAAATTATCATATTTTTAAATGGGATTTTAAGCATACATATATTTTAGTCTAATTTACCATGCTTGAACCCCCTAGGAGGATTTTGTTAAATATCAATATAAACCAAATATGAAATGAAAATCTTTAATCAACCTTCTATATTGATGGCTCCACACTGAAAATAAAATAGGAAAGCTTAGCAATTTTTTTTTTTCATTTTTAGTAATTGATTTTTACATTGGGATTCTTTTAGTAGAAAATTTATATATATATATAATCATATATTTGCAAGGGGTAGTTTTATGTAAAAGGAACCCAAACTATTTACAAAATTCAAATTTTTGTAACCAAAGGAGTGAACATCCCTTCACCCAAAACCCCACAAGCACCAAAAGACTTTAGGCTTATTTCCACAAATTTGGATGAATTGTGTATCTTGGGTGATTTGAATACAATTGGGTATGGGTAATCTAACATGACTTGAGTTCAACCTACAACCACATGGCAAGGTGTCATGAATTACAAGCCATTATTTTTTATGTTTGTTTAAATTTTTGTACATAAATACCATTATGTGAACCATAAATTTTTCCAAAGCTTTCTAGTCCAGTGCCATATTTCATGTCCATATTTCAAAATTTTCATGAAACAAATCTCCAAACAATTAAATGTTTAATTAAAAATAGGTATTCAATCATTTAAATAGTTGGAGGAATTCATGGTCATTACGCAAATGGTTGTGGGTTCAAATCACCTTTAGGACATGCTAAATGTTACCCATTATTAGATCATGCACCCAATAACCCAAGAATTTGATATTGATGTCTACCAAGTAATTTACTAGTGGTTGGGTTCAACCAACCTTGAACCCATTTAAAATGTTGTTTTCTATCACAATTATATATGCCCAAAAAGACCATTTGGGAAAAAAGTTCAATGTTTCTACAATGCTTCTACAATGTTCTACCACATATTTATGTGTCAAATAAAAAATGTAACACATTATTAAACAAGAGCTAATCTTCATAACCAAGGCCAATTCGGGAAAGATTAAGAAAGGTCAATTTTTGAAAGGATTCCAATTATGTATGTACATTTATTGTTATGGACCGGCTACAAACAAGTGGAGAATTACAAGACAAGACAAGTTTTATTGATCCATCAACTGGTGTTGGTCTGCTGAAGAATTGTTCCCCAGACTATCTCCTTTTATAACCCTGAACCATACTAGTGCCAAAATATCTAGGCCATGATATTGCCAAAAGTATCCCAAAATATCCTAGGCCATGACATTTATATGCATAAATCCATAGCACCTAGCTTATATGAATGATTATAAAAAAAAAAAAAATTCATTTAATAAACATTTAATTTCTCATCTATACAAACACACAAGTTCTCAAGTTGCAAGACAACATATATTATAAAAAATTGTGAAACTTTGAGTTTATGGACCTATTGGAATACCTTTCCACATTTATAAAAAGGATAAATTAATTACATGGACAAATGTTACATTAAATATACATTTTGAATTTAATCATATAATGAATTTACAAATCACATCTTTTTGAAGTGGAGCCAAATCTTTCACTATTACAAAATGTGTCCTAATTCACTTTAGGTTTCATTAGATTTTGAATGAATTTGAACATTTTTATTCGGTGAAATTGTTTAACCTTCTAATGAACAGGGACCAATTGCTACAAACAATGAATTGTTTCAGTAATACTTAATGAAACAAAGTTATTCTCAATTGAAATACAAATTTACCAAACCATTCATTTGTTAGTTAATAACATGGATCAATTAAATTTTATTTATTTAATATATAATATTATTGATAATTTCATTATTTTTAAACCTATGATTTATTGACATGTGTCACTACCTAGGCTAGGTTGAAAACCTAATGCAAGTAGGTAGGCCACGTAATCAACCTAAGCACCTATTATAAAAATTAGATAGGAGAATATTTGGTTAACCTACCATTGTTGACCATACACAACACCATTCATAAAGTTTGATCCCTTATCCTTTGGATTGGAAACAAACACTTTTACCATCAAGCCACCTCATTTGTTGTGACAATATGTCATATTACATTATATTTATCAAATACTTCATTTTAAACATTACAAAAATATGAACTTTGAAAATTCATATCTTATTGAGTTTTTGTTCAAATGAAATGATTCGAGTTTATTTTTTTTATTTTTTTAATGATGTACATAATTACATTTATTTCCTTTTGAGAGTTTAAAATCATTTAAACAAAAAAGAAGTTGAATATCATTATTCAATAACATTTCAATGACCATTCTTTTGAAAAACAAAAGTTTAATACATGGATAAGATTTTTGTTAATATAATAATACTACCTATGCTAAGTTATATTCAATTATTATATGAATATTTTTCATTAATTTAAATTATTTCACCCTACATTATTTACGACTATTTATGGTTATTTTCAATTATTTTATTAGTGGTGACTATTCTATTAATGGCTATTGGTGGTTATTTTATTAGTGAATATTATACTGTAGCTATTGATGACTATTATATTAATGGTTTTTGGTGACTATTCTTATTAATGCCTAATATATTAATGGTTATTGGTGACTATTATATTAATGGTTATTACTGGTTATTATATTAATGGTTATTATTGTTTATTATATTAATGGTTATTACTGGTTATTATATTAATGGTTATTACTGGTTATTATATTAATGGTTATTACTGGTTATTATATTAATGGTTATTACTGGTTATTATATTAATGGTTATTACTGGTTATTATATTAATGGTTATTACTGGTTATTATATTAATGGTTATTACTGGTTATTATATTAATGGTTATTGGTGGTTATTTTATTTATGTTTATTCGTGGTTATTCTATTAATGTTTATTCGTGGTTATTCTGTTAATGTTTATTCGTGGTTATTCTGTTAATGTTTATTCGTGGTTGTTCTATTAATGTTTATTCGTGGTTATTCTATTAATGTTTATTCGTGGATATTGGATATTGGATATTGTGATTATTAATGGTTATTGTATTAGTGCCTACTAGTGACTATTAGTGACTATTCTATTAATAGTTATTGATGAATATTCTATTATGGATATTAGTGGTTATTAATGACTATTATATTCTTGGTTATTGGTGAATATTTTATTATGGATACTAGTGGTTATTAATGACTATTGATGAATATTTTATTATTGGCAATTCGTGAATATTCTATTGTGAATATTGGTGGTTATTAATGATTATTATATTAATGACTATTACTTGTTATTATATTATTGACTATTCATGAATTTAAGGTCCCGTACTGATTTAGGCTAGCCCAACTTTCTGTAGTAGTGTTTTGAATAATGTGGCAATATGTTGCCATATTTTCTTTTTGTTCAATCCTTCCAAACCCTGCAAAACTTCTTGCATTTCCGGTCTTTGATTTAGGTCTTCCTGTGATAAACAAATGTCATAAAAGTTAAATGTTTATTATGTAATTGTTATATATTACAATCAAACCATGGCAAAATGCTCCAATAAATAAGATCATATGTTCATGTCTCAATTTTCATGACATAATTTGAACATGTACCCTTCATAAACGAGTGTTGAAACCAACTTATATATGTATTCAACAACATAATTTTATGTTATGTGAAACCAAAATACTCAAATTGACTTTACATATCAATCATGCAAATGGGTTTAAAGGAATTCTAAGTGAAATTGAATGTACCGTTTACCTGTGCAAACCTTCTTAAGAAGTTTTACATTTATTAATCAATCCAATTTAACTTATTTCACTAGTAGAAAAGCGTGGTTTGCAACTAAATTTTTGTCACAAACAACATTTGTGACTAAAAGTCAACCTAGTAACAAATGACAAATTACAAACGATGCTAGTTGCAAACAACATATGAAAGTATTTTTTTCATAGAATACATGTATGGCAATTTTTATGCATGTATCCAAGGATGAGTTCTTGCAATTACACTTACGACTATAATGTACACCAATATGTTCACAACTGGTAGCCTAAAAATGGAACACATGGCATCATTTGAATCTTTTTCAACTATCCAATTCAAGCAACTATATTGTGCCATGTGGTGGCTTAAAATTGCACCACATGGCAATTTAAGATTATAATCATTTAGGGTTAATTTAAGATTGGACCACTTATGATAGGCCATTTGGCACCCAAGCTAGGCCTAGATTAGGTCACCTAGACTAATTAAGTGCCTAATGCACCTAACCTAATTTTAGGTTAAGCCATTTATAATAGGCCATGTGGCACCTAGGCTAAGCCTAGGTCACCTAGAATGGTTGAAATTAGGTAGGTAGGTACTGAGGTCTATGTCTAAAATTTTACAACAAAATCCAATTTTATTTAAAGTTTAGCCTATTGGGTGGAGCCTATGTGAATAGCTCCTCCCATATGGCAATTGAAAAAATTGAATGTGTTTACTACACCAAACCAACCTACTTATATAGTTGGTAAATTTGAAATGAAAGACAACCAATATGGAATAAAATTTTAATTGTAGCTCCTACTTGCATAGTTATAGCCTAGTTGCAACTATTCCCTAACACATATTATTAAATAGCCTACCTACTAGGTAGCATAAGTTTTTATTAAGTACCTATTTAAATAATATTTATTTTAAGTAAATAATTTATAAATAAATAATTATTTAATTACCTATTTAGATAGCCTTTAAATATATATTCATAATTAAATAGGCCCGTTAGGTAGCTAGTGGGTATGTAGGTATGTATGTACGTACCTAATATATAACTAAGTAGCTAGGTAGATAAATAGTACGTAGGTAGGTGTACATAGCAGGTAGGTAAGGTATATGTACCTTGTAAGTAAGTAGGTAGGTAGGCATTTAGTACATAGGTATATAAATATAGGTGAGTATGTATTATTAAAATATTATATAAATGTAGCTACTAGGTAGCATATGTACCTTATGAAACTATAATGTAACTATTTTGGTTACATGTGTAACTAAATGTATATATGATGTTGTAAAAAATATAAAGACATCATGAAAAATCAACCTATTGGAAAAATGAAATAGGTTATAGTGTTAACCTAATTGAGAAAAAAAACCAAAATCCATCCAAATATGAAAATTAATCGCATAAGGAACCATTCATAGTCATAGGTGACAATTAATCACACATAGTTGCACAAGGAATGGTTATAAATGACAAGATTTCTAGTAGTGTGTCATATTGTTTCAAATAGTACATCGAATCCATGATTTTAGGTTTTTGAAGTTTGTTTAACCACAAATTGAATGATAAAATAAAAGATTTGGCAAAAAAATTACCTTGATGCATTGAAAGGAAATTCGCAAAAATAATTTGGCTTCATTTCGATCAAACCCAACAATTGAATTATTGCTTGCAGCATCGAGAATTTGATGAAATCCCTCTTCTTCCTCATGAACCTCTCGTACCCATTGGATGAATTTGTGAATGTCCATTTCATCTCCATCTAAAGTCAATGGTGATCCATTCACAAGTGGAATCAATAATACTCCAAAGCTGTACACATCACTTTTTGTTGATGCTTGATTTGAAAGAATCTCTAGTGCCATATATCCATATGTTCTTGGCCTAGAAGTTGATGTTATTGGAATCTGAATTTGAATTTTCAAAAAAATCAATAATTTCAATGGGTGTTGCATGCATTGAATATACAAGTTCAAGTTCATAAAACCCACACCCAAGATGGTCTAATACCAACAAGAAACTTGATTTTTTTTCAATCACAAAAGTTGTAATCCTTGTGTCGTTACTTGTGCATGCATAAAAATAAATTTTGTACTATAAAGTGTAATTCCATGAATTATTACATTAAGTTTCTTTCAAATGTTAATTTTAAATTGTGATTGTTTATCATATTTATTCCATGACCTATTTAGTGAAAATATAAAATTAATAAATTGTGGCTTACAAGAATGTTCAAATTTGCGAGGTTCATAATTGCATTAACATATAATGCCCATGCACTTAATCCACAAAAAAAGAATGGCGGGGCCCATACCACATTTTCATCCCTACCATTTTAAAATTTTGCTAACCCAAAATCAGCCAATTTTGGGGTGTAATTTTCATCCAAAAGGATATTTTGTGGTTTGATGTCAAGATGGAGAATGGTTGGATCACATTTATGATGCAAATGTGCCAATCCTTGAACAACCCTATAATGATGCGTATTCATTTATCCCAATCCAAAAGTTTATTCTCCTTGAGCCATTTGTCAAAAGATGAATTTGAAATGTATTCGTACACCACCATGTGCTTTAAACCTTCGATACAATACCCCAAAAGACGAACCAAATTGGTATGTTGAATTAATCCCAAGGTGTTCACTTCTAATATGAAATATTTTTTTGCACCTTCATTATGGTTTCCACTCCAATCTAAAACTTTAATCGCAATTTTGGTGTTTTTCCAACAACCTTCATACACCCCACCAGACACTCCTTCCCCCAATCTTGTTCCACAATTCAATTCATTGTATGTAAAAGATTGAATATTCAACTTGAATGGCAATGATTCTATTGTAGGTTGGTATTCATCCAACATCCATTTCATCATTTGGTTCAAGAAGGTGAAGCTTATCCATGGCTACTGATGCCACTTGATAATTGTTTAACTTCCAATTCGTGTGGGCATAAAGTGTTAAAGTGGTTACATTGTTTGGTTCAAGAACATCGGCCTTGTGAACGTCCTTTGAGGCTCCTTGATAGTCCTCCAACATTCTTTTCACACATCCACGAACACACAAAGCAAATGCATTGTTTGGTTTAAGAACATTAGCCTTGTCAAGGTCCTCAAAGGCTCTTTGATAATCATGCATCAACCCTTTTACTTGTCCATGAGCACTCAAAATGAATGCATTATTTGGTTCAAGAACATCAACCTTGTCAAGGTCCTCCAAAGCTCCTTGAAAATCATCCATCATCCCTTTTACTTCTCCACAAGGAGCCAAAGTGCTTGCATTGTTTGGTTCAAGAAGATCAACCTTGTCAAGGTCCTCCAAGGCTCCTTGAAACTCATTCAACATTCTTTTGACAATTCCATGACGTTTCAAAATGGTTGTGTTGTTTGGTTCAAGAACATCAACCTTGTCAAGGTCCTCCAAGGCTCCTTGATAATCATGCATCTTCTTTTTTACATTTGCACGAGTGTTCAAAGTGAATACATTGTTTGGTTCAAAAACATCAGCCTTGTCAAGGTCCTCCAAGGCTCCTTGATAATCATGCATCATCCCTTTTACATCTCCATGAGTTGTCAAAATGGATGCATTATTTGGTTCAAGAACATCAGCCTTGTCAAGGTCCTCCAAGGCTCCTAGATAGTCACTCAACGTTATTTTGACCATCACACGAGATTTCAAAGTGATTACATTGGTTGGTTGAAGAACATGAGCTTTGTCAAAGTCCTCCAAGGCTCCTTGATAATCATGCAACAAACTTTTTACGTTTCCACGAAAATGCAAAATGAATTCATTGTTTGGTTCAAAAACATCAGCCTTGTCAAGGTCCTCCAAAGCTCCAACATAGTCCTTTGACATATATTTCTTATGTGCATTAATCAACAAAATTTCATTGATTCGTTCAAGAACATCAACCTTGTCAAGGTCCTCCATGGCTCCTTGATAGTCCTCCAATTCCATTTTGACATTTCCACGAACATTCAAAGTGATTGCATCGTTTGGTTGAAGAACATCAACCTTGTGAGGGTCCTCCAAGGCTCCTTGATAATCATGCAACATCTTTTTACCTTGTCCATGATTTCACAAAGTGAATGCATTGTTTGGTTCAAGAACATGAGCCTTGTCAAGGTCTTCCAAGGCTCCTTGATAATCATGCAACATCATTTTTACGTTTCCACGAGCACTCAAATTGAATGCATTGTTTGGTTCAAGAACATGAGCCTTGTCAAGGTCTTCCAAGGCTCCTTGATAATCATGCAACATCTTTTTTACATTTCCACGAGCACTCAAATTGAATGCATTATTTGGTTCAAGAACATGAGCCTTGTCAAGGTCTTCCAAGGCTCCTTGATAATCATGCAACATCTTTTTTACGTTTCCACGAGCACTCAAATTGAATGCATTGTTTGGTTCAAGAACATGAGCCTTGTCAAGGTCTTCCAAGGCTCCTTGATAATCACGCATCATCCCTTTTACATCTCCACGAATTGTCAAAATGGTTGCATTGTTTGGTTCAAGAACATCAGCCTTCTCAAGGTCCTCCAAGGCTCCTTGATAGTCGTTCAACATTCTTTTGACAACTCCACGAGCTTTCAAAATGAATGCATTGTTTGGTTCAAGAACTTCAACTTTGTCAAGGTCCTCCAACATTTTTTTTACCATCACACGAGTTTTCAAAATGATTGCATTGGTTGGTTCAAGAACATGAGTTTTGTCAAGGTCCTCCAAGGCTCCTTGATAATCATGCAACATCCTTTTTACATTTCCACGTATATTCAAAGTGAATGCATTGTTTGGTTTAAGAACATCAACCTTGTCAAGGTCCTCTAAAGCTCCAACATAATCTTTCAACATATATTTGAATTTTGCACGAAACATCAAAGTGGTTGCATTGTTTGGTTCAAGAACATCAACCTTGTCAAGGTCCTCCAAGGTTCCTTGATAGTCCTCCAACTCCATTTTGACATTTGCACGAGCATTCAAAGTGATTGCATCGTTTGGTTAAAGAACATCAAGCTTGTGAGGGTCCTCCAAGGCTCCTTGATAATCATGCAACATTTTTTTACCTTGTCCATGATTTCGCAAAATGAATGCATTGTCACTACTAGAATTTTGTCATTTTACAACTGTCTTATGCAACTGATTTTCAGTTACATGCGACACTTGCAATTGCAAATTCGCCTAGTTGCATAAGACAAGTTGCATCAAAATTGCAATTACATCCGACAATCCGTATATGACAAATATATATGGTTGGGTTATACAGTTTCATCCACTCATATTCTATGCTAACAGTTGTAAGTGCGACTGCATGTAACTACAAGGGTTGCATTCCCATTGCATTACATGTTAATTACCTAACCCAATCGTATGTGAACACGTGTACTTTTATTTTGTAATTAAATATTTAGTTTTAAGAACTATGTTAATTAATCTAGACCGTCCAAGTCATAGCCATTGGGGTGGTGACACGTGTTGGGTTTAAAGCTTGATCAACCATGCTATGTCATTGTACACGTGGGGAAGATTAGGGTTAGGGTCATAGGGTTTAATTATCAGGATCATGCCATTTGGCAACCTAGTGACCACACAATGTAGTTGCAAATGCAACTAATATTTTGAGAGTTTGAATCACCATGTGTCACATGGTCCCACTGTTAGGGTTAGGGTTTTCATCATACCGTTTATAGTATGCCACATGGCAGCACAACTACTGTTAGATTTATTACAGTGGCACTGTAAAGTCATCACTTACATATTCCATTTCATTCCTATCTCTTATATCCTCATCTAGAGAGAACAGAAGGTCGGGTTTTCCTAATCTATCTAAATTCACATGCCTTCGCCGGCTTAAGTCTCCTGCAACTCCCTGTGGCTCATAAGCTGGTTCCTGTACCTCATAGATATCATGCTCAAAGAGTACCTCATCACTACATTGCCCAAGTGTTTCCTCACCACTAAGCATAGATGTGCCAGCCTCTTGCTGTCTTTCTTTGTTTCTGCTTTCATCAACACGAAGAGTATGTTGGATATGACTGGTAGCATTGCCATCTTGCTCCTCAGAAGAGAATGCATCCAAGTGTCTTTCATTGGTAGTCTTCCCATCTTCATAAAGTCTTTGCCACAATTGATAAATTGTCAGTGATTGCACACATCATAGTTGCTGCTGCGTTTGTGGCTGTCTCTTCTGAGCTCATTGTTATCTCAACTGGACTTTGGGTTTTAGATCTTGACACTCCCACACTTTTAGATCTGCCACCAGTAGTAGGGGCAGGGGTGGCTGCAGGTCGTCTTCCTGCCTGCTGATGCAACTCCTCTTCTAGTTTCCACACATACTCCAACACAGACAGCCTCCTTTCCTCCTCCAATGCTCTCTCTGACATCTCAGAGGCAGTGGCCTCCCGGACTTTCTCAAGACTCTCAGCTGCTCCTTCTGATGTATCTGAAGGAGGAGCAGGACGTTGATGTTGCGAGCTCAATCTTCAACTGATTTACAAGGAACATGAAATATAAAGTCACAAATAATAGCAACTGGCTAGAGAACAAGAGCAAAAATGAACAAGAAAGTCCACCTCCTCAACTGTCTTTGCATTCCACCAGTCCTTATAGAACTCCCTGTCTCCAAAACACATCAGCTCTGCTACAATGTTCAACCTGCAAAGGAACAGTATTCTAGTTTGGCAACATAGATGGATGGCATTAACAAAACATATTTCACTCTCTAAACCACATTCTTCTATTCCTCCTGACAGGTCTTCAATCCAGCAGAGGATACTACACATAGCTGACTATTTTCTTCACAGATGGAGGTACCAGCTACATCTGTGGAGAACAGGTTCGGTCAGGAAGCTAATAGCATATTCCTTTCAAAAAGATAAGCAAGAGATTCAGGTACAGAATCAAAATCATCATGTGGGAGAGAACTGGACATTGCAGCCAACTCTTGGCTGCTATGGAAATTTTCATGAAACCATGAGTACATGAATGGGAGTATACTTCACAACAATTTCATGCAAGGTACCCAAGAAATATGCAGAGGAAAGGGAAAGAAAATAAACAAGGAGACACAAAGCTAACTAGAAATATGAGAGACATAAGCAGCTTCAAGCGTAAGAGAAAGATAAAATTGACTTTGCATGCTTACCACAAGTGAAAAAAGCAGTAGAAAAAGCAGAGCCAAATGTAGAGAGTTGGAATGGAAAGCTTCAAAACTCTTTCTAATGCATACAAAGGGTTGCCCTTAAGAGGGTGCTGGGAGTTCTTGATTGTTGGATTAATGTACTGCCACAATGCCCAAAAAGCCAACAGACCTGTGTTATATATGCAACTTGGAGATAGGACAGAGATAGAGGAACTCCAGTGACTGGAACATAATGAGATGGCAAATAGGACTGTAAAGCAGATCCAGATGTTGAATGTACGTTTGATGATAAAAAGTTTTGTTACTTGCCAGTGCACAGGTTTATGAACCCCACCAATTGCATAAAAGAAAGACATCAAGTGAATATTGGATAATTGTATACCTGCTCAGTGATGAAGCCCATGAGCCCCACAAACACAAGTAGCTTCCCTATTTGCCGCAGCACCCATCCCTTTCGAACTGTATTGGACCTGGGATAGCTTAACTGCAAACCACAGGACAGTTTGTATGATGGAAAATGTTTCCTTCACAAACATGAGTTTCACACAAAAGAAGACCAGAATATAATGCAAAACAAAATAGAAGGACACAGGCACATCTAGTCTAACGGGATTAGCAGCTGCTTAAAAGGAACCCTCATACATCCAATATGATACAAATCAAAGTCAGCAAAGATGCACCAGAAGTTGGAAGCATTTAACCCAGTTCAGATCAATAAGTTTCTACAATAACCTTTAGGAGTCTGAAACCAGCAGCCAGAACCCAACAGTGTAGACTTATATGACTAGGAGAGTGCAATAGACTACAGCTTGCACAGTGCCCCTTGAAACTCTGGAAGACACAGGCTTACCTTACCTGGTAACATAGAGTAGGAGCCATCATGAAGTAGGCCATGTTTCTGAAGTTGATGTTCTCAGGGTATTCAACCTTGGCTGCAGTCTCTGGTGTAGCTGGCTGCTACATACCCACCTTCTGCTTGTCAATTTGAAGAAAAGTACAAAATCAAAAGTACCTCAGATGAATACCTGTGAATGAGAACCAATAACATTCCCTTTGACAATATTGAACGCTTATAATATGATAGAAAGAGTGTAAAGAACTCATTTTGAATCACCAATCTTTCCTGAAGCCTCTGCTTTTTTCATTTTAAACCCTTACTATTCGGGCTCCATTCAGAACAAGAATTGGTGCACATTTCTAATTCTCCTAACTATCTCACACTTAATGACAACCAGGCCTTTTCCTTCTGAAAATGCACACTAGTGCTTTCATGGAAGGTCCCCTCTACTTGAACCCTTTGCTGTGCATCCAGCCTGGTGACTGGTTGATGTGCTGCAGTCAAGTGCCCAAGCATACCTTCATTCCAGCCTTGATAAGGGCTCACACATCAACATTTGTGTGGGCATAAGACACAAGTTTCATCCATCCAGTTACTGCAATCAGTATTAGGATGAGGCCTGACAACACGGCTGATTGTACCCTGCAGCCAGTAGAGGAAGTCATAAGTAGCTGACACTGCCTCCCTGAACTAGCACCAGCACATATCTACATTGGGCATACATTTGCCAAGCTATTGTAACTCTAATAGCTATTAGCCATCAAACCAGCACCTTAATGTTGGTGTACTCTAATTTTGAAAAGAGCCCATATATCATTGTAGATCCATGCCACCCAAATTAACAACAGCTGTTCCCCATAGAGTATGTGAGCATATCTGCAGAAAACTACCTGTGAATAACATATCCAGGATAGAGGATTCCTGCAGTGGTGATGATGAGGTATAAAGTGGCTACAAACTGCACAGGTAAATAGCCCATTATTATCTTCTACCTGGAACTGATACCAACAAAAAGAGAAGCATAAAGACCGACTTCAAAGCCAGCAGCTCTAGGTCTAAGGTGACATGACAGATTAAGTGCAGCCCTTCATCACATTGTGAGCATAAAATCTCCAGAAAACAGTGCCTATTTGCAAGCAATATCACATACACAAAAATACCTTTTCAGAGATTGGTGTGTAAAACTTCAACTTCTCCACCAACAATGCAGAAATTGAAAAAACTGGCAGTGTTAACCTACAGATTGCAACAGAAAACCCATTCAGTGGAAACTGGCAACAAAATGTTACTGGAAGATTCTTACTCTGTCAACCTATTTGCTTGTGTCTCTGTGTAATTCTGCTTCAAAAGCCCTACCAACAGCCTCTTCATTAATCTCTTGAAACTTCCTCTTATACCCCCTCTGTTTATGCTCCTATATCCTTCTACTTCCTTCTGAACACATCAATCAACCATTGATGAACCATCAATAACAAGAAAAAATGAATGCTTGAAACATAAGCTAACATCTGGTTTCAGACAAAGAGAAGTTCAGAAGCAAATTACCCACACAGCAGTAGAGGCCAATCCTTCAATGACCTTGAGCTGAACCAGAAACCAGCTTGTATTAGCAGTCCATACTGTCCAAACAACATCCCACAAAGTGTCCTTTCAGCTCAAACAAGATATCAATCTTTAAGCAGATAGTGAAAATGGAGACACATGCGGGAAATGCATTTCAGCAATGCCTCAAGAGATGTGTCACCGGCCTCAGCCATGGCAGATACTTTCGTGAAAGATGCTTTGAAGTCTTGGAAATCTTAACTCCTGCTCTTGGTGTTAAGACACATGCATTCATGACAACTGATTGATATGATTCAAAAGAACAGAACCAGATTGAGATTGCAGCAAATAACTCACACAAGAATATCTTTATATGCAGAGATAGGTAGAAGAGAGTTGTGGAGAAACACCTTCATCAGATTCTCTATCAGATTCTCTATAATGAGCCAACTGTTGACTGCAATCAGGATAACAAGGCACAGATTGAACAGCCCTGCATGACTCTGCTCCAATTATTGCCATGCCCACACACCAGATTGTATAGATTCCAGAACTGGATTCAGACAGAGAGTATATGGATGCAGGATACAGAACAGGAAGAAAGAAGCATATTAGGCACCCAAAGATATACTAATAGATGATAGAGAACAAACAAGAAACGCCAAAAGAAGAAGAAACAAGAATTTTGCGCTTGCCTGGTTGAAGATTGCATCTGAACTAAGAGGGCTTTCTCGGATCTGAAAGTGAGAAGGTGTGCTTGCAGGCTGGGTGTGTTTCATTCGGCTATGTGCAGTAGCCTTAGGCTCTGACACTTTTTGCACTTCGTCGCTCTCAGGCGCAGCAGCTGAGAGAAGGCTACTATTCTCATCGACCGACATCATCGTCGCTAACTTTCGAGATCTTCGGTGAAGTCCAGAATTGCTGCTGCTGCTAATGGTGCTCTCAACTTCCTCAGAGGTGCTATCTAAGTCCTCCGCCGAAATAATCTCGGAGACTTGAGCTGAATCAGACTCACCTTCTGCAACGCCCCCTCCCAGAAACAGTCCCAGATAAAACTGCCAAAGTCGGTGCTCTGCTAATTTGCTTCTTTTTGTTGTTACCACCCATTGCCCTGGGCGAACTCGTTGTTGCTGTATCTATTCTGCTGCTGAACCCTAACCCTAATGCCTTACTACCTCCTCCTCCGATGACTGCGTCCGTTCGGGCTTGTACCACTTGAGAAACTGCCGAAGATGTAGCGTTCACATCACTGCCCTTCGCAGGTATGATGCTCGAATCCTCCAGCTGAGGCAGTCCACGTTCCGGAGATGCTTCTTCTCGAACAATTGGACCCCGAAGATGTTTCTTCGACTTGATTGTTCTTCCTGTAAATCTCGATTGCTCTTCTTCTTGGACATCTGCTGCAGCAAGCCTTACATTAGCAGGAAATTTTTCTTTTCCCATGGACGTTGATGAAGGCGATTTCTGAAGAAAAAGGCTTCGGCTTCTTCTTGTTCTCTCGTCAGGAGAAGAGGAAGGTGCGGTAAGCAACAGCATGCTTCGAGCACGTATGCTCTCCTCTATCTGCGCACGGAGTAACCTCGATCTGTAGAACTCGTTTTCCTCTTCCAGTTCACGCTTCTCCTCTTCGATCCTTGCAATGACCTCTCGCAGACCCTCGATCGCTTCTTGATCGTGCATCGACTTCTGTTCCACCACCCGGTGGAACTGTCTAGCTTCCATCAGCACTGCGGCTTTTCCTTCTTGGAGACGCGCAATCATTCCATGGCTTCGTTTGCCGCCGTCGCGGACGCATTTCTCTCTTTCTCCAGTTCCAGATACATCGCAGCCAGCGCCTCCCGCTCGGTTTGCGGAAGCGGTTCCTCTAGCTCCTCATACTGTTTCGTGTGCAATTGATCACCGTCTTCTTGTTCTTCTTCTTCTTCAGCAGCTTCTTCGCTTTCAGTAGCATTGGTGAGTTCTTCTATTGGTCTTCCACGGGCATCCCTTTCGCCAGTCTGTTTCCAAGAACTCTCTCTCCTCTGCAGCAGCAGATATGTAGGTAGAACCTCCTCTACCCGCGCACAACAAGAGCTGCTGCTGATATAACACACTATGTCGGATCCACCACATGCTGCTTCTCGGGTGACGAAATGAGTGTCCCTATCAAGTGTTGCGGCCAGATTGTTTCTCCCGCGCCGCCGCGGAGGAGGAGAAGCTCTTGCTGCTTCTGCTGCTGCTTCTTCTTCTTTTTCGCCCCTGTTTTTGGTATCAAAGCTGGTGATAATCTAAAGGAAACATTGGTATGGTTATAAGATGATGGAGGAATGTTGCTACTAGAATGAATAACAGAACCATAATTTCAAAATTTGACCAACACAATTCACCTATATCCTAAACCTTATCAATGGGATCGTCATTTGTAGGCAACCCTAATCCTAGACATGCCTACAAAAAATGTGTACCTAGCTTACCAGATTGCACATGCAACTATGAGTATATGCATATCAAATATATATGATGATATATCACAAAAATCATCCAAAGGTTTGGATGAAAGTGATCATAGTTGCACCATAGTTGCATACACACCCAAAAAGGGGGCAAAAATCCATTGTAGTTGCATAAAAAACCTTGCATAGTTGCATGCGATTGGCAGTTGCATTCCAGTTGCAAACATAATGGTTGCATATGACAGAATTTTTAGTAGTGTGTTTGGTTCAAGAACATTAGCCTTATGAAGGCCTCCAAGGCTCCTTGATAGTCATGCAACATCCTTTTTACATTTCCATGAGCACTCAAAGTGAATGCATTGTTTGGTTCAAGAACATTAGCCTTGTCAAGGTCTTCCAAGGCTCCTTGATAATCACGCATCATCCCTTTTACATCTCCACGAATTGTCAAAATGGTTGCATTGTTTGGTTGAAAAACATCAACCTTGTCAAGGTCCTCTAAGGCTCCTTGATTATCATCCAACTTCATTTTGACAAATGCACGAACCATCAAAGTGATTGCATTGTTTGGTTCAAGAACATCAACCTTGTCAAGGTTTTCCAAAGCTCCTTGATAATCATGCATCCTTGCTTTTACATCTCCACGAGTTGTCAAAGTGAATGCATTATTTGATTCAAGAACATTAGCTTTGTCAAGGTCCTCCAAGGCTCCTTGATAGTCATGCAACATCATTTTGACATCTCCACGACTCCTCAAAATGGTTGCATTGTTTGGTTCAAGAACATTAGCCTTGGTAAGGTCCTCTGAGGCTCCTTGACAGTCATGCAATATCTTTTTAACATCTCCACGACTCCTCAAAATGGTTGCATTGTTTGGTTCAAGAACATCAACCTTGTCAAGGTCTTCGAAGGCTCCTTGATAGTCATGCAACATCCTTTTAACAAGTCCACGACTCTTCAAAGTGACTACATTGTTTGGCTCAAATACATTAGCCTTGTCAAGGTCCTTCGAGGCTCTTTGATAGTCATGCAATATCCTTTTAACATCTCCACGACCCCTCAAAATGGTTGCATTGTTTGGTTGAAGAACATCAACCTTGTCAAGGTCCTCTAAAGCTCTTTGATTATCATCCAACTTCATTTTGACAAATGCACGAACCATCAAAGTGGTTGCATTGTTTGGTTCAAGAACATCAGCCTTGTCAAGGTCTTCCAAAGCTCCTTGATAATCATGCATCATTGATTTTACATCTCCACGAGTTATCAAAGTGAATGCATTATTTAATTCAAGAACATTAGCTTTGTCAAGGTCCTCCAAGGCTCCTTGATAGTCATGCAACATCCTTTTGACATCTCCACGACTCCTCAAAATGGTTGCATTGTTTGGTTCAAGAACATTAGCCTTGGTAAGGTCCTCTGAGGCTCCTTGATAGTTATGCAATATCTTTTTAACATCTCCACGACTCCTCAAAATGGTTGCATTGTTTGGTTCAAGAACATTAGCCTTGTCAAGGTCTTCCAATGATGCGCTCCTTGGTCCCGGGGTGAACCCACTTGAGGGTTCCCCAAATGTCAAGTTGCGAAAAGTTGGGGCCGAGGGCACGCTCCCGGCTTCCAACTCTAGAAAGGGGTTGAGGGTCGAGTTGGGAGCCCCGGGATTAGACTAGGAAGAGATCAAGCTTTTAGATCACACGAACCTGCATCATAAACCAACACGAGTTGGTTAGAATCCATTTGCACTCTTTTGGTGTTGGGACAAGCCACGGGGACCCGGACTCACTTGGACTCACCACATCCTTGGCTCGGGAGCATGCCACCACCATACTCCCTATAGTATTCTCTGCAGCTCCCCACGAAGGGGGCATCCAAATGGCACAAATTCCCGGGACTCCCGAAATGGAGTCCCGATTTTGTCCCGGCGGGACTTCCGGAGCTTTGAAGCGCCATAACTCCCGACTGCAGAGTTGGATCGCGACGATGTCTGAACCGAAGTTGTAGCCCTCGTCGAGATCTTTTCAACGCCGTATTGCACTCCCGATTCGGATGTCAGGAAGGCATCGATTCCCGACTTTTAGTGGTCGGGAGTCAAACTGCCAGTTTGACTCCCGGCCCTTCTTTTGCCCATAACTTGGGCTGCAGATGTCCGAATTGCCAATGCGAGGGCATTTTCGATATCTACGTTTCAAGAAATTTCCAACGACACCAAGAACACCCCAATGCGAGATGTTTTGCCCCTTGCTGTCGACCTCTGAACATTCAGGAGTCCTGGAGGACGCCAAATCCCCAACTTTTCCAAGTGTTGGGCTTCACCCCCACACTTGGCCAAGTTAGGGTTGCGACATCCAAGGCTCCTTGATAGTCATGCATCATCGGTTTTACATCTCCACGAGTTGTCAAAGTGAATGTATTGTTTGGTTCAAAAACATGAGCGTTGTCAAGGTCCTGCAAGGCTCCTTAATAGTCATGCAACATCCTTTTGACATCTCCACGACTCCTCAAAATGGTTGCATTGTTTGGTTCAAGAACATTAACTTTGTCAAGGTCCTCTAAGGCTCCTTGATAGTCATCCAACATCCTTTTGACATTTCCACGGCTCCTCAAAGTGAATGCATTGTTTGGGTGAAGAGCATCAGCCTTGTCAAGGTCCTCGAAAGCTCCTTGATAATCATGCAACATCATTTTGACGTCCGCACGAATCCTCAAATTGACTGCATTGTTTGGTTGAAGGACATCAACCTTGTCAAAGTCCTCCAAGGCTCCTTGATAGTCATGCAACATCTTTTTGACCTTTCCACGAGTTCGCAAAATGAATACGTTGTTTGGGTCAAGAACATTAGCCTCATCAAGGTCCTCCAAGGTTCCTTCATAATCATGTAACATCTTTTAGACCTCTCCACAAGTCTGCAAAGTGAATGCATTGATTGGTTCAAAAACATCAACCTTGTCAAAATCCTTTAATGTTCTTTGATAATCATTCAACATATATCTCAGTCATTCAATACTATTCAAGGTGGATGCATTGTTTGGTTCAAGAACATGAACCTTGTCAAGGTCTTTCAAGGCTCCTTGATAATCATGCAACATTTTTTTGACATCTACATGAGTCCTCAAAGGGAATGCATTATATGGTTCAAGAACATCAACCTTGTCAAAGTCCTACAAGGCTTCTTAATTATCATCCAACGTCCTTTTAATGTGTTAAGGACTCCTCAAAGTGAATACATTGTTTGGGTCAGGAACATAAGTCTTGTGAATATTCTCCAAAGTTACTCCTTGATAATCATCCAACATATATTTGACATTTTCCGCAAGTTTTCAAACTAAATGCATTGTTTGGTTCAAGAACATGAACCTTGTCCAAGTCCTTGAAAGCTCTTTCATAATTGTTGAACATTTGTTTGACATATTAATAAAATCCTTAAAGTATGTGTAATGCTTGGTTTAATAACGTCATGTTTGTCAAGGTTTTCAAAAGTTTTTTCCTCTTCTTTGAAGACCTTTCTTTCATGTGCACAAGGTTTTAAACTCAATGCACTTTTGGTTCATTAAACATAAACCTTGTCAACGTACTCCAAGGCTACTTGATAATCTTTCAACACCTTTTTCACATTTTCGCGTGTGTTATTTAAATGACTCCATTGTTTAATTCATGAACACTAGCCTTGTGAAGGTCTTCCATGGCTTTTTCATAAGCAATTCATTTGTTGAGAACATGAAATAATAATATACGCATATATAGATTGAACATGAAACAAAATATTTATGATAGAGATGTTTTTTGGGGGATATTCCACCAAACCTATGTCACTTTACTTTCATATAGATTTGAAATGTAATCATTACTTGCACAATGATTAGCATACATAATTCATATCATTGACGATTACTCCACTTAGTTTAAAGAATGTGATTCGATGATAAACATTTCATTACATTATGCAATTTGTTCCATTCAATAAATGTATATAAAAAATCTGTGTCCAAATCAATATTTTTTTTCCATTTCTTGATGGAGTTAAGGTGGCAAGCATCCCTAGGCAAATTTTTATTTAATTAACAAGGAACTTTAAAAATTTGGAACCAATAGGCATAAGTGTAACAACACTTTCACCCTTGAAATATTTAAGAATCATTTTTAAGCAAAAATTTCCAAAAAAAAAGAATTTGCAACAAATTAATCTATATGTAATAACTTGTGGTGATTTTTGGTGATTTTTGCCAAAAAATGAATTGATCATTATTTTGTATCATGCCTTACTATTGAAATCTCTCTTCCCACTCCCTTGTCATGCAACTTGAATGTTTACAAAATTGATTTGGTCCAAACATAAATGGACAAATGATACATTGCAAAGAACAAATTATTGAATCATTTAAAACATGCACTGATGTAGTTAGTTCTTGTGTTGATATTCCATTTTAATGTGATTTGAGTGACAAACTTGATCATTATTGCACAATATTGTTGCACAACTCCATCACGTGCATATTTACATGCATATGCACAAACCTTGTCTAACATTATTGCTGTTGAATGGGATTATTTCCTTGGCAAATGTTACAATTGTAGTAGTCTATTTATGTGAAATTCATAACTTTTAATTGTTGCAAAATTATTTGGAGTAGCTAGCTGATGCAAGTCCCACCTTTGTTCAAATTAAACTCTTTAATATAATCCCATTTCAAACCTAAAAATATCATATTCATGTTCTAATTGTTCACTCATTCCATTCATCACAACATTCATACCTTTCATATGCTTGAAAAAAAACACAAACTTAGTTTGACGTTGCAAAACATATTGAGTTCAAGATGATAAAAGTTTGTGTGTGAAACACATACCTACAAATTTTGAGAAATTGCAAAAGTTGTGATGCTCAAATGACCTTGATAGTTTTTGTTGTCTTTTCGCGTTGGTTGCTAGCCCATTGAAATGCATGTGAACACTATGGCAATCAAGAAAAACACAAGGTTAACCCACCTTAATAGAAAATCATGGTATATGAGCCTTTGTGCAAATTTGAATCATTATACAATCGTTGCTTGATGTCAAATATTCATAACATAACTAATGCGTTCAAGGACATGGAACCAAAGTTTTGGTGTTTGAGACATATCGGGTTTGACATAAAAGATGGGATGATATGTGAGAAGCATTTGTGTGTGGTGACTGGATGATGAACACTTTTCTTGTTGTTGCATAGAGCCACAAAGCCGTATAAACATATGCGAGAAAATTGATAGCAATAGCGCAACAAGGGAACCAACCTTGATAAATATTTGTAGCAAACTCTTGGATGCAAATTTGAGCCAAGGGAGAACTAGTCCATTGGATTCCTTGAACTTATGCCGGACTAGCGAACATCCTGGAAGGTGGTTATGATTAGAGGTTGAGAGAAAGGATCCAATTGGTCCTTCTAGGATGGTGCATACCCTGTGCCATAATTTAGGCTGGTTAAAGTTTTCTGTGCTACCCGCTCAGAACTTTACTCAGGAATCTATTATTGCAGCCGGATGCATTTCTGTCGTCGTCTTGTGCTTTCGCATTGCTCAAGATTGTAAGTCTTTAATGAAGCCATGCAATCCGTGGGTGAGTACTAGACCTGCGACTTCCTGTGATCACTGATTTTTCTGGCTACAACATAATGGATGCAAGTGATGGTGCATACCATGTGCCATAATTTAGGCTGGTTAAAGTTTTTCTGTGCTACCCGCTCAGAACTTTACTCAGGAATATATTATTGCAGCTGGATGCTTTTTTCTCGTCGTCTTGTGCTTTCGCATTGCTCAAGATTGGAAGTGTTTAATGAAGCCATGCAATCCGTGGGTGAGTACTAGACCTGCAACTTCCTGTGATCACTGATTTTTCTGGCTACAACATAATGGATGCAAGTGGTCATTGATGGATTGCACAGTTCATGTGTCAGTAAAGAAAAGCGAGACCGGTTAGCAATCCTTTGTCAAAACTTTCCTCTTATATAGAATATATATCAACTCTTTGCTTTGTGTAGATTTTTCTCCCCTCATTACCTGCTGGGAAAGAATAAATTCATTTGCCATAAAGTCATGGCACCTGCCCCATGTTGGTGCTTGGCCCCAAACTTGAGCATGTGTAGGTTTTAGACTTGAAAATTTTCCTGTGACCGGTGCTTTTCAGGCGTTACAGAATTGATGTATTTGGTCATTGTTTGATAATGCACAACCTGCGTCAGCAAACATAATTGGGGTTGTTAGAGCTGGAACTGGTGAAATTTTTGTAGCTGAAATTCGCCATTTTGCTATAAAAAAAAGTCCCAACCAACATGGTCAAGGGAACTTTTTGAAAAAGTCCTAAAAAATTTGTCACATTTTCAGGAAGAAGAGAGAGTTACTAAATAGCCAAAAATGTTTTTTGAACGATTTGGGCTGATCTCTAGCTTTCATCTTTTGAAATCCCCATATTTAGTTAATAGGTTCTATTAGTTTGCTAACATGTAATAAGATTGCCATAATTTTTATTTCTTTATTTGTCTTGTAACCAGATCTGACTAAATCCTCTTGTGGCTGATCGCCAGTTTTGATGCGCCATGAGAAAATTGACAAAAAAAAGAAACACTTGCTGGACCCTCTGAATTGTTTCGTTTGTCAGACTTATCGGCCGTTTGAAGTGCTCCCCAAGTAAAGTGGCCCATTTGAGAACTTCCCTTTGGCATACATACAAGAGTAAGGCAACAGAAAGGGTTTGCTGACATGTGAGCTGTTGAATCTCCATCACACATGCTCACTGGGATTTGGGTGTTTTTCTTTCCTAAAGGATGGGTGGGCTAGGGGTTTAGGAGGGTCATGATTTATTTATTTTTTATTATTTTTCGTTTTTCTTGGAGAGGGGGGAGAGGGTGGGGTTCTAGGGGTCTTAATAGGTGGAGGTGGGAAAGGGTTTGTTTTTCTTCCGGTGTGGGTGGGTTTGAGCCTTTAAATATTCATTTTTGGTTGTTGGACGTGTAGGGGATACTTGGATTTATCCCTAATTTTGTAATTTAAAAAAAAAATTGGTTGTGGGTTCATGTTCTAGGGTTTAGAGATAAGGGGGTTGGGGGAGGTTTTCATTTAGTGCCCCTGTGCTAAGTGAATTGGATATCATTGGAAATTTGAGAAGAAAGAAAGTAGGATCATTTCTGAAAGTAGCACCATTTGCATTCAGAAACAGAGGTCAAGAGTGTGGTATTCAGATTGGTGGATCTCTAGCATCCACCTACACCAAAAGAACTTTCTTTTGGAGCATCAATGTTCCTCACAATCATGTTGCAACTTAATGTCTTTGCTCTCAATATTTGACATCCATTGTTGATTTTCTGGTTGGTGATTTAGGGCTTTCATGTTGGTAAGCTCCCCAGTCTCAAATTTGAAATGCACCTCATCAAAGTCTTCCTTTGCAAACGTCCCTTTTGCAATGTCTTGGTCGCACACCATTGCTATTAACTTGCTTTAGATCTCATTGAGCTCATAATTCTTTATATCTGAAGATTTTTGCATAGCTAACATGTCTTCTGTTAACCCTATGATTTTTGTATTAATTATGCTGCTCATGGTGTTTAATTTTTTAGTCAATTGTACAACTTCAATGTTTGCATTTGTGATAGCCTTTTTCTTCATGTCTACCATCAAGATTTCTATTAGATGTGAAATATGGGTGTCCTAGGTTATTTATATTGCAATGAAGAGCTATGACCTTCAACAACTAAGCTTCATTTTGCTGTTGGAGTACACTGGAATTACATTGGATATTGTTTCATTGCTTTAGTTTTTGACCTCAAAGTCGTCTTTCCATGACTGTGGGAGTCTTTCATGGTCACCACTGGTGCCAATCAAACTTTAACATCCATGGATGTGGCACCTCCCAATTGGGGCTTTGGTGAAACATACCAAGGATCTCAAGTACTATGGAAATCCTACAAATAATTATCTCCCACACTGTTTGACACTTTCTTAATAGCACAATACATAGAGATTAAATCATTCAGGCTGTAAGACTTTTCAGATTACTAGCTTATAAAAAGCATATTGCTTTAGACTGTGGGTGGAAAATTTGGACCCGTCTATTTAGTAGATTGGGATAACCCATGTCTGTGTGTGTCAAGATTTGGAGGAGAATATTTCTGAAGGGATTTGTCATGAGAGAAGCTCTTGCAGTTTGACATAAGAGCAGCCAGATGGTGCTAGAATTTGGGATTTAACATATGTTGGAAAACTAAGGATATAGGATTCTTCAAAATGTAGAATCATTTGAAAAATGACATAAATGGTATGCTGCAATCTCCCTCCATCCTCTCCCCTGCGCTGCCTTTCCCTACTCTGAGTTCCCAACTATGAACTAGTTGGTCCCTTCTGGGACCTGGAGTGCAGGTAGGCCTAATGCCCAATTGTATGAAGGGTATTCATATTTTTGCCCCTTTTAATTGTTGGGTCTTTTTTCTTTTTCTTTCTACCAAGTGAATTGCATGTGCAATGCATGGTCATAGCCAAGAAGGAACAAAATAATAATAATTATTATTATTATTTAATTGATGTTCAATAAATATAAGAAACAATGCAAAGTGGGTGAAGGGCATCTCAATTCATATTTTTTCAATATTTTATAAGGTGTGTAATGATTCTAAAAGTAATGTGTGATTTAATGTTGTGGTTGGTTTTGGAAATTGAAACACCAAAATCCAATTAACACTCATTGGAATTTGGATTGCCTATTATTGATTTTATTAATTATATGTGGGTACATCTCATATTAATTTTTTTAAAATCTAAACTTTGAAACAATCATGAGCAAATAAAAGTTTAAATGAATTTTTAAAATATCTATATAAATGAAGGAAGGTTTTTTTGTTTGTTTTGTTCCAATGGTTCATGAAACCAAGGTCATAATGACACAAGGAAAGCTATTAAATTTGTCATTTGGCTAATCAATTGGGAATTTTGTAAAAAATGAAATCTTAAATTTAAAAATAATAATTCAACCTAGGATTTGAAACTAGAAAAAAACGCCCAATTTGCACATTGAACTGAAAGTAGGCTCGGGCAGGCTACCTGTAACAACATTACAAACAAATTTCGCAGGTTTTTGTATCTATGTACTTGTGAGATTAGATGAAACATTTAGGGTTTGGTGGTCATGGGTTGGTATTACACTATAAGGATTGTTTTGGTGTTTGATGGTTTTTTTAATTATCACTTTGAACCACGTCAAAACATGAGGAATTCCTTGTTTGTTTTGGATTTCAATTTTTCAATGTCCAAAAGAACTGATCAAACACTGGGCAGAGAAAGTCACACCTTCATGTTGAGGAAATCCTAAACAGCAGGCACTAAATGTTGGTAGGCATTAAACATGAATAGCCCATGTGCCATTCACTTCTGAATTTTTAAAAAAAATTACCCTTCACATTGAAAGACTGACAACAATTTCAAATGAATTTGTTGTAGTGTTCTTGTAAGCCTTTGGATGGGTTGCTTGTAAAGCAAGCAAGTTCAAGAACGTCAAAATTTCATCCTTTATCAAAGACCTGTTGCTCCTCTTCATCATTGCACTATGAAGGAAAACACAAATAAATCCCAGCACCTACTATACTTGTGGTAGCAAGAAAAAAACAAACCCAAACTTTCCATTATTGTAATTATGATAACAAGAAAAAAACGAGCCCATCCTGACCACCTAATATGACAACACAAAAAAAATTTAAAAAATTATTGAATTCTTTTTATTATCAATGTAATTAATGATAGTCACAATAATTCAAGGGTTGTGAAAGTAGCATGACAAAAAAAAAAAAAATTTGAAGGTGCTTGTGGCCACAAGGCTGTGAAAGGAAGGCACCAAGAAAAAGAAATTTACTGTGAGGGTGCTTGTGATCACGTGGTGCTCTGAAATTTCAGACTGCATTTTGAGCCCTCAGGCCTACCTCCAGTAAAAAAAACATTATTTTCCTTGCAAGGTGTTGGAGGCAAAAATGGTCGAGAGGGAAGATGTATTCAAGTCCCTTCCCCTCTTCAGGTTTCTTGCTCAAAAGAAAAGCCTTATTTACTCTGCTAGGGGACAGATGCGAAAATGTTCACAGGGGAATTGCATTTTATTACCATGGCCTTCTTCAAGAGCTTTCCCCTCTTTAGACATCGCACACTTCAAAAAAATCTTTATTTTCCTTGAGAGGTGATCAAAACAAAAATGTACAAAAGGAAATTTCATTTTGTTCCCAAGGTCTTCACCAATTTTCCCCTGCTTCAGCTTCAATACTGTGTAAAAACCCTTCCTTTCCCCTAAATTGAAAAAAGAATAGGGAGTTTGCATTTCTCATTCGATTGGAAAGGCTATTCCTTGAGATTCTCAGATTTTTAAACAGAGGATCCCCCACAAGTTTCTTGTGTTGGGTGACCCTAAACCCACACCGGTAGCATGGTAAGAACCCAATTTTTCATTTAAATCGCTTCCGAATATTGTCTGTGAGATCAAATCTAAGATTTTTGGGCTTAATACGGTCACTAAGTGGCCTCCCTAAAAAGGGTGAAGGTATCCTGGAGGGAGGTCCTGCTAACAAGGGCGATAAGGAAGTTCACCAATTCCATAGGGAAGAGGACTCTCCCCAATAGAAGAATACTTTCTAGAGTCATCTATTATGCCTGTTCTCTGTGACATACATCAGCTTGTGTTGAGTAAGCGTTGGGTCATACTACAACAATTTTACGGTTTTGTATGGGTTTGTGCTATTCCTTTCAAAATAATTTTCATTTGGCAGAGTGGTGGATTTTTTGTCGAAAAACCGCATTTTACACCCTAAAACATGTTGAAATTTCCAAGTTTTTCTCAAAAGAAATATAGTAAAATTGGTTTTGTTGGAATTGTCAACACATATTTGGATTGTTGATGATACTTTATTCTCGATTTTGCAACACAAAGCTTTTCAGTTTTCTATCAAAGGTTATGAGTATTTCCCTCCAAATATTATCAATTGTGTATATCTTTTTCCTTGGCAACATCTACTATTAGTACCTTCACATTCTTGACAAAATATTTGTAGACTTGGTTAGATTTCATATAATGTCAACATTTTATATAGTTTTGTCTTGTCAAACACATCCATATATGTAATACATCACATTTTCAACAAACTTCAGTCATGCTTGGGAATTATTACTTTTCTTGCAACAATGTTGTAATTAATTTGTAACTATTAAGTTTGACATCCTTCCATATTGATTAATTTTTTAAGCTTCTCATCCAAGAAGATGCCTTTATGTCTAATTAGTTGCAAAACTAGTCACAACTTGGTTACTTTGATGTGATTTATATATACATTTGATGTATATTAAGGCATTTTGGAATATATTATGAACATAATTATATATATTCACGGATTTAATTACTTAACATTTAAGGCATGATAAATATACATTTTGCATATATTGTGGTTACATAAGTTAAGTAAGTTGATAAGTAAATAGTTAAATAGTTAGGTATGTAGGACTACGTACTATATTTAGTATAAAATATATTTGTTACTAATTACAAATTAATTATTTAGTTAATATTATTTATTTATTAATACGTAGTTAATAATTAATTAATAGTTACTCATTAGTCGATATTTCTAATTAATATGTGATATGTAACATTTGATATTGTATTAATCACTTATTATTTAATTAATAAAAATCCACGAATTATCAATCTATTGTATTTATTAAAAATTCTGATTAAATTATAATTAATAATTAGAATAATAATGTGCTAATCAATTGTTTAATTAGATTCAATTATTGATTTAATGAATTAGTGAATCATGTTTACTATTGTTGAATAATTTATTGGTTTATTTAATAATATAAATAGTTTGTGCTACTATTAGTTAGTACCTAAATTAATAAGTAATAATAAGTAGTATGTAGGTTGGTAAGTGGGTAAGTAATTAGATAGTGCCTAGTTAATGAATGAATTCCAATTAGTTAATTGCCTACTAGATATATAATATACAAATTGAATAAGAAGAGAAAGAATATGGGATAGATTTTTTGTTGCAAATTAGTCACAAAATAAATTGTAACTAAAAAATTTATCCCATATGTTTTGTCCTTCATTCCCATCTTGTAAAAGTATATAACGAAGGCGTTGTGCCTTACATTTTATATTAAAAACATGTGTAATTTGGGATGAGCCAAAAAAAAGGTTTAAATCAGAAATAAAATTTAAAAATTTACATATTTACTTCCTAAATTACCTACCCACCTAATCCACTTGTTTTTTTTCCCTACCTATTTACCTATGTAATCTTACATACTTACCTACCAAAATATTGTTTTATTTTGTTTTGGCAAAAATTCAAGTGACATGCCATGTGGCAACTTTTTACTATGCCACATGGCATGATCTAACACCATTTTAAATAAATGATGAGGATCCATTATAAATTATTAAAACATAATTAAAAGAAAAATATTATGTTGCCATGTAACATTTTGTAATGGGTTGTAACATAGTTGAAAATAATGGTCAATGGACGAAGGCATATATGTTGACCTTATATATCATCTGTATGGAATGTGATGACATCATATTAAGTTATTAGTTGCAACTATATGTTGCATGTGATTTCACTTATGCAACTAATGGATTATACATGTTGGTTGCTCATTTTTAGTTGTAAATTACAATCACAAATTGAAATTTGTCTTCTAGTGGTATATTTTTGCATGGTGAAATATTTGACTTTGAATATTTCTTCTTTTGCCTTAAAAATATTATTTAACATAAATGGCAAGGCCATGGTGCAACACACCCTTGTTTGACCTATGATACTACAAGTAAGAGTACTAGGGTGCAGGTGGAGCCTATTGTGCCATTCCAACATTAAGTTGATTTAAGCATGCATACCACACCAAATCAAATGCCTTTTGCTTGTCATCATCATTCTTGCCATAACCATATCTATATATAATTAATGTATATGTGAAATTTAAAATATTCATGTAAGAAAAACCTTGTTTAGTTGAAAGTGCAAATTCTAACAAAAAGTAATATATCTCCAAATCAAACTTCCCCTTAAAGAGTGAAACTTTTTTTCTTTTTACTTTAAGTAGTATCGTTCTCAAATATTTTGAGATCATGATACTATATTGCATATATGAAATTTAGATAATTGTTTTAATATGATATAAATAACACTACATTGAAATTGTTGGAATATATTTTGAACTATTGTAAGTTCTTTCAATTTTAAATTTGAACCAATAAAAATTTAAATAAAATATGAAATTATGAATTATATTTGAATATATGGCACAAATTGGGATACTAAAATTTTGTAATTAAGGACTTAAATTTTTTAAATAAAATTGTAATACCATTTTACATTTTAGAATTAAAAAAAATTCCAAATGTCAATGTGATTATGAAAACATATAAATGAATTACATTAAAAATCTCATTTTGGACATTGTATATTCATGATTTACATAAATAAGAATAATCATGATGACGTGATAAGAAATAATAATAATATTGAATAGACACATATATGATTCACATTTTGACATTTCATCATAAAGTTAGCAATTTGTACATAGTCAACCCAAAAGCTTAAAAATTAAGGTCCAATTGATATGGGGATGTGGTACAAATTAGCTTCAAATTTTATTACCCTTTTCTTTTGCAAGGTTATAATGAAGTAGAAGTGAGGGTATCATACAAGGTGGACATATTCAACATTGTAGTATGGAATTATTTTTTTCATGTGTAGTTCAACACTTGAAATTGATGGGATTCAAAAACTTTTGGAAATTTAGTCGACATGTCATGTGAAATCTCACACACTTCAAAATGTAATTACATTAGAAAAAGCGAGGGAAAGAGAGGAGGAAGTGACAAATATGAAAAAATAGAATTTGTAGTACATTATTGTTTATTAATTATCAAGCATTTAAAATTATTCTTTTTTGAAGATAAACATATTAAATTTTTGAATTTTGAAAATTTTGAAAATTTTACCATCAATTATATATAGAAGAAACTTCCTTTTGAACAATGAAGGGGTTGGTATATATGTTCTTGATAATAATGGTTATGTACATTATAAGTAAATCTTGATCCTCATTTGCTATTGAAAACAATTACAACAAATAATTTAAGAAATGTGTGGTGGATCCCAATGTAGTCAATAAGTGTTTTTTCATTTTGAATGATTATTTGTTGTCTTTGACTTGAAAGTTACAATGGAGAGCATTTTATGACATAATGGGTGTTTTCCAAATACCAAATTTCATGTTCAATATCACTAATATTGGTCTCATCACTATTTATATTTATATCATTCTCTTCAAAAAAAATTGTATTTATTGTAAGTGTGTAGTCAATTTGCATGTAAATTTATATTTGTATAAATGTTTCTGAATTTGTTCAAAGAACCTAACCAAACATTAGGAATTATTACCGAACATTTCACTAATATGGGTTATTTGAACTCTCAAAGAGCCATTGGTTAAAGTGCATATAACCAACCTTTACCCACTAATTCTTCTCATGAATTTTTTTGTTTTAGCCATCTTGCACATGACAGTAATTTGAATAGTTTCATCTTGTTGTGGTTTAGAAATTTGTATTTTTATCAATGCACATATTGTGTGTTTATTGTGTCAATCATTGTAATAACGTATATTGGGCAATATTTTCGCCTTGTCTCATCTAACCAAATGATGACCTTTTCTTGGAATTTAAGATTTTTTTAAACAAATGAGTTATAATGGTGATTGTGCTTGTTGTTTTTAGTATTATATGTATACATTGCGGGTTTAAAATTAGAGGTTGCTTTCTAAAACATTCAATCAACATATTTTTTTTGACAAATCAACCAAATGGAACTAGTTGTGTGTGCCCCATACATGCTTGGTAAAAGTTGAAATCATACATTCATGTTTACTACCTCAGGGCAATAATATTTTTTTATAACATAAAAAAGTAAAACAGTGTAAACAAATTATTCAATTAAAAAATAATTTCATTATGATTTTTTTTATTAAATCTTGATCAAAACCTTATTGAATTTTTAAAAATAACATCAAATTGATTAAAAAACATTTATATTTCCAGAAATAATTTTATATAATTTATTTTAATTTATTTTAAAATTGATGTGTTTTTATTTTAGTCAATTCTTGCATAAATTTTCTAATCAATGTTTTAAGAGACTCATTTTAATAAGATTTAAAGGAATTGAAGCTAATTATTTGTATGTTTATTAAACAAATTTCATTCTAAAAATGAGTCATATGACTTTTTTCACATTTCATAGTGATATGAAACCTTGTGATATAAAATGACAACCCAAAAAAATAAAACGATAAGAGGCATGATTAAATTAGTTACCCAACATTCCTATTTTGAGAAGAATCCCAACAAGTAGATGCGTAGACTTCAAAACAACCCATCAATGGGATGGGTGTGCCCAAGATCTACACATGCCCATCCATTAACTTGGGGCAATAACTATCTTGGTGTTCTGAAGGTGTAATATTTGCCAACAAGTTTCATGTCATGTTATCAATTAATTATGAAGAGGAAAGAGCTTTTGGATGCATTGTTTATTCGAAGACAAGATCCTAGATGTGTTATGTTTTATCATGTGTAAAATCAATGAATTCAAATGTTACAAGAATGCTATTTCTCAACAAAAGTATAAATATTTTGGGATTTGGGGGGCCTTGGCATTTCTAAGCTACTACCAACTACCACACCAATCAATAAAAGGAGGAAGAAGTTTTTTTTGTGAGAAAGATGACGATTGGGATTAATGAGTGATGCATGTGTGTGGCACTTAATTATGACTTAGAATTTCAGAAATTTCAATGTCATTGCATAGTAATTATTGCATATCTTGAGATTTTAAATTTTAAATTATTCTAATTTTATTCCCTTCTTTTCTATCTCATTCCTTTTGATCAATCAATATAATTCTACATATATCAATGTATATTGTGAATTTTGATAAAATAAACACTTAAAATATGAAAAAGTTGCCCAAACACCTAAAATTATATTTAAAAACTATATATTCGTTTAAGTTAATGAAAAATAAAATTCAAAAATCCATCAATACATTTACATTTGGGATATTTTTATTTGCAAAAAAATTCCAAAATATCAAAACATTTTTAAAAACTTTTGGAAAAAATGATGACATCTTCCTCTCAACATGAATTACATATACATATCCCAAATTGACAATCTTATATGAGTCAATATTGATGAACTTGATATATAAGGATATGTAATGAAGGAATGTAATTAATATTTTAAAATATTGAAAATCTCAAATGCAATATTGCACAACATCAAAGGTTTTTGTTGATGTACAAAGCAATTTAAAGATAAGTGAACTAAAATTAAAACACAAGTTTTCAAATAATTTAATGGTTGTTTAAATAATGGACCAAGTATCAAGCAATACAACAATAGGTTGTAATTAACTGAGGCATTAAACAAAATACATATGGGAAGTGCAAGCACCTTTAGCAAATGATTTTTTTTTGTTCAGAAAGGCATTTAAAAGAGAATTAATGTATATTGTTGCATCACAATTTAATACGCTATCACAATGCAAGAAAATTGGGACATTTGCATAATCATTTGTGATGGAAAGACAAGAACTTCAATTTTGGAGATTCACTTAATGGATGACATTTCATCATTAGTCTTTAATGATGTTGTATTGTAGTTGGCATGTGCATGGTAATGAGGTTAATGTTCATATCTATAATGGTTATGTTTGTTGCATGAAGATCTATATATCATAGTTGCATGTATGGATTGGGATATTGATAATGTCAAGAATGGAAGTTTTTGGAAGGTGTGAAGGGCATTTGGTTATGATGCACTTTAGAAGATGAAAAAACTAAAGAGATTTTTGGATTGGGGTAGAATATGTTGATTGGGATTAGTGAGCGATGCATGTGTGTGCTTTTCTTTTGTCATTACATGAGTACAAGGATAGGAGTGCTATTGTGCAAATGCCTTTGGAACTAGGCCTATGAGCTTTCTAATATGGTATGCATGCATGTGTAATATTTGATTTTAATGAGTGTAGAATAACAAATTGCTGAAATTAAAATCATTGGTGAGATGAAGAGAGAAGTTGTTGAGGATGGTGAAAATGAAGCATCTACCACATGTGAAAAAAGATTGAGTTAAATTACAAATGAAGAGTACATACAATAAGCTCTAAAAAAATTTCATGGTGATTTGGTGGTAGCAAGATGCTTGAAATTACAAAGAATACCAACAACATTTTTAGGTCAAGGATGTTGCACATGTGTTTAAATGTTGGAGATTTACTATTTGATCAAAGAAAAGGGTGCATATCCAATATAATTAATAATTAGCTATGAGTGAGGTTTTGCATTTGTAGATAAAGAACATATGTGCAGCGAGTGTTATAATTGGTAAAGATGACCTCTCTTCCATTTTTGAGATAAGGCTTAAGGAATATGCATGATAAACTTCATTTTGCTTGGTAATTTAAGGACCAATTTGGGGCTATGATAAGGGAAGGAAAACATGAAAATGAATTCTTGTGTTTAGTCTGAGGTTTGATGTCAAATCTTTATTACTAGATTTACAAACCATTAAGTTGGTGAATGAATTGAGTTTCCATAGCAATGTGATGTATTAAAATGATATAATACAAACTTCTTATCATACAAATTGGTTTGTTTCCTTCATGGAGTTGTATGTCAAATGTTGTGTAAGTCAAATTATTTATATTCTTGAATATAATTTTTATGTGATTGAAAATATGCATAATATGAAGAACCAACTACCATCAGCCATGCTATTTCAGCCCTATGCCATTGAGCCCAAGTATATTAAATCTCTTGGGAAGGTCATCAATCCGCAATACTATTATGGTTGAACTTGACTTACCTTCAAAGTTCTTATGAAACTCAATTGTGAAAAAACCATTTCAATTTTAAAAAATTCAATTTCAGAGATGGAAATCAATACCTTTCTCCCCATTAATCCAAAAATTGTGAAACAAGAAATGTGCACACTGCCGCATCAAGGGCTTTTGGGTGGTACCAAAACCCAAGAGGAGAGCTCCAAGGTTTGAGAGGATTCCAGCGTGGTCACATCCAAACATACAAACAAACACCTATCATAGTATATAGATACTAACAAACAAACAAACACTTATTATATAGACACTTCATAAGTGATGAAGAAATCATGTATGCATGGAAAGACTGGTAGGAGACAACACTCTAAAAATCTCAACCTTAAATTCTGAACAAGCAAGTGCGCAGAGGCCACTGCATGACTTCGAATGCAGGACCAAGCACTACAACATGGATCAATGTAAGAAAAAAAAACCCTGAGGCATTCACAGTAACAAAACAGGCTGTAGAAGTAGAGCTACTGATACAAGATCCTGCCACACACTGTAATCACAGCAATTCTTTTCTTTTCACTGTACATAACAATGCTCTGAATTTGTTTCTGAGTCTTTACTCATAATGAAAAGTCACCTTTCAAGATGACATTCCAGAATCTATTTTGATAATTCCATGTTTGGTCAAACCCCATGCACACATGGGGGGAAGAGCTGAATTTGTTCCATTGAATCCATGAGTTTTCCCATGTACAAAACTTGCATGCTTTCCATGGACAGCAGTGGCTCCAGACAAACTGCATTAGAAAGTAGCATTGAAAAAGGTACAACAATGTCAAGAGAGCTCAAAACCTGTGTTGGACTTGATAGCATAACAGAGTTTTTCTCTCAATGTCACCATCCTCTTGTATGTTGGTAGCTGCAATTACAGTGGAGATTTTATCAGTAGAAGTATGCACAGGGGAGTTTGCTCGATGAGGAAGCCGACACAAAAGAATTCCCCAGAGCTCAACCATTTGAAAGTGCTGTCCTGTACTTTCAAATGCACAGTGATCAAGCTTCTGTGTGCATGGACATTTTTGGATGGTACAAAGGACATGAGAGACATCACCTTCAAGGTATTGTAACAAGTTGATGCTGATGGTAGGCGGTCCACATCCTGTCCACCAATGACAGCCCACACTGATGTGTCGCACACTACCTGTTCAACAAACAGAAAATGTACTTCTGCCCTCAGTCTCTGGTCACTTTTCATCTCCGAAGTTGGACCAAAGATTAAACTGTGTCCTTACCAGAAGACTTCACCCAATCAGCCTAGCAATTTGACTCAGCAACATTACAGAAGGGGAGACTCTAGCACCTATAATGTTCAGATAATCATTTCCACAGAGGACTAGACACTGCACCAAACAGCATTGTGTCTCAATGGATGTGTTACCCCAATTTGACTAAATTCAAAAGAGACTTCATAACACCTGACCTTGTGAATGGTGAAAGCAGGCTGGAGATGCTTGAAGCCTAGAAGCGGTGCCCTTGAGCAGCTGGTCACAAACTTGAGAAGTGCACATCTCTCCTCTGCCTCCAGTCTTGCAACCACCTGAACAAAACAGTTGATCCTAAGTCCTCAATTTTGATTTCTCTATAGCAATTCAGCTAGAGCTTGGAGTTTGACCTAACAGGAATCACACAAAGAACCACCTTGACCACAATTTGTGAACATTGACAACTTCAAAGAATGTGAAGAATGTAGACCAAACTGTTGGAATGATGGACAACTTCAAGGTAGTGTGGAGGATCAGAAGGTTCTGTGCACACATTGCTTCACCTAAGCCCAATAAATAGGAACATTGAGGCTATGTGAACAGATAAATGCATCCACCAAACAATACAGCTTCTTTAGAGAGAAAAAGGGTAGAGAATCTAGAATGAGTTCTCACCTCCCAGAACAGGCGGACTGTGCGGCTTGCATCAGTGTAGCCACCAGTGTAACGTGTATGTCTTCGTAAATCAGCAACATCAAAGTCATGGTCACCACCTGACAGCAGCTACACTAGCCCCCATCACACAATCCCACATTGTGAGCCAGACTTCTGTAGCCATCTGTCATCCTCCAAGGTGTGAAAACTCAAAAAAATTCAATTCAAGGGATGTTCTTACCTGATTGAACTCTTTGGCGTTGAACAGCCCCAGCCATGCTGGAGCAATAAGGTCCCCCATCCCTCTTGCAAATGCATCTATCAGAGGCCTCATCTGCCATCAATCCTATTATCAGCTCACTGGTGTTTTAGTGCACCCCAGGGTATGTTATCCTAATGTTCTGAATGTTTTGAAGAGCTAGATCACATATGTGTAGAAGATTATGCACAAATTCTGACTAACAAATTATTTCACCTCATGAGCCTGTGAAGTACGGGAGTGTATCTGTACCCCAGTACTTTTCAAATGAAAGGACACACTCAGCATGAAAATGCAGGGACACACACCTGGCGATTGAGCTTATAATCAGCCACAGCATGCACATACTGTAGCTTGTTCTCATTTGTTACTGGAATATCAGCACCTCCTGGTCTCAGTTCAACAGTAGTGTGCTTTCCAAAAAGCTCCTCAGTTACAGTGAAATCCAAAGCCAGGTCCCTCACATCACCCTCATAGTGCTACCTCGCATCATCCATAACAACACCAAAGATTTGACAATAAATACAACCAAGAGTACTGAGAAGTGATGGTGAAATTTAAGGAAATGGTCAACCAAAGAGCTTGCAAACAAAATGAAGGCAAAGGAGGCTCCTGAAAGTGTAAATGTGGCACCTTAAGGTACACAAGGTTACGGTGGAGTTCAGCATCCAAGCTAGAAAGCTCATCCAGAAAGCTGTATCGACCCAAAAGTTTTGAAACAAAAAGTGGTGAGAAAGAATATTCCAATAAAATCCCCTCATACAGTGCTTTACCAACAATCCTCCCCAGAAACTCAAGCATCCGTAGTCCATGCCCAAGTCGTGCTGCTGCTGCATGTGGAAACAGCAAACCCTCCTCGGTTGCTGTTTGCACAAACAGTCCATACCTGCCACATAACTAACCATTTTAGGCACAAGATCGATTAAAGCATCACAGCATACAGAGCACACATAACCAACAAATGTTCTCCAAACACAACCCAAAAGAAACCAAAAAAAGGAAAAAAAAAAGAATACATTCCAATAACAGCTGGATGGAGAGGACTAGTCCACAACCACAACACAACATTGGCTCCATCTGACTCAGCTCAAACATTCTACCATCCTCACCTGCCTCAAAGCTGCTTACAGCACCTCTCTATGATCCCTTGTGCACAAAATGTGTTCAACAGATGTGAAACTTAGAAGCAAATAAAAGATATGCATCTCAGGCTAATGCTTTGAGTTCACCTTGGTGATGCAAAGGTGCAGGAGGTGCATAGACCACTTTAGAACAGAAAGAAGGCTCTTGATTATGAGTTTGGCTGGGGTCCATATATGGATGGACAGGTTTTCATTCTCATTAACCATAGGTGAATACTTACTTAGGTCATCATACCCAACTGGAACTATATCAAAACCCAACTGCTCAATTCTTACTACTGTGCCCTTACCGAGGATCAAAAGCTGCCTTGGCAAGATCAGTCAGAAACTCTTTGAAGAGGCCTCCATAGTCAAGGCCTGCTTCTGCAAGTCCAAGCTCATTCACAAAGGAGACATTCACACAGCATTTCAGCTTGGATCCCAAGCCATTCAACTGAGAAAACCCATCTTCCACTATGTGGTCCCGCCGCACTGCTATTTCAATTGATCCTGGGCCCAGGCCCACAGCATCACCTCCCATTCTCTTCTGCATCTTATCCCCTCTGACAAACTCCCGGAAGATCTGTACCCTGTTTCAAGCATTTCTGGCTCATAAGTGAAAGGCTGAGATCCAATAGATACTCCAACTTCCAAAAACACCTGACCAGATCATGGCCAACTCAGCTCCATTCTGACTTGACAACATGTGACCAAGCATCTTTATGACATACTCCCAGAGTAGTCAATTATGTTCATGCAACAGTGGACCAAACATAGACAAGCAGACAATCTTCAAATATCTTCATTATGACAATCTCCAAACTTACAATAAAATCAACCTGAGTAGGGTGTTTAAGGTTATACAATTTTATAACCAAGAACATACCTGTGAACAGGTAAAAGAGGAAAAAGCACAGAAAGAGCAGACAATGTTATAATAAACATCTGGAGGGCTGCCAATTAAGCTTGCAATTCCTTTCAGGACAAAGAGAAAACAGGAAGGTGGTGAGGGCATGCCTTTCATCAAAAGGGAGTACGTGAGGTATGGTAGTAAGGATGGCCCCCAATGCTGGTGCTTGTGATGCGTCTCCCATCTTCTCCAGAGCAGTTGCCACCTCATGAGCCCGAGCAGCTGCAGCTGTAGGAGGTGGTTGACCTTTTGCAGGAGCAAGCCAAAGTTCTGGTTCACAAAAACTGCGTCGACAATCTCTTTCATAAAGAGACCGCAGACAACGGATTGCCACGTCCATTAACAAGGACTTCTGTCGCTTGGATGATGACAGAAACCCATTATAGACCATTGTGTTGAGCATGGCTGAAATAACTCTTTGTTGGCCCAGAGTGAAGGGAACCTGGTCAGAAGCCCTTCAGCCTTCACATATGTGTTCTAGGGCAGGGCATCATACCTTGGCAATAAGTCATCACTGTCTATTTGTTGACAATATGACATCATTTGAAGACCCAAGGAATGGCAATAGTACACCATTTGATCTTTGGACAAAGTACTTTACCAAATTCTAACTCCAATTTATTGTGAAAACCTGTGGCCTGTTTGGCAGCAGGTTTTGCTCAAAGAGATTTAGAATTCAGGGCTTGGTGAAGAAAACGTAATTTCTCTTCTATCATCTAGTAAATACTTGACTAAGTAAAAAATAAAAAGAGAAATCATACCAAATTGTCCCAATGCATGAAAAATAAAATACCTGAAGTTCATAAAACTCTTCATCATCCAGGACCATCAGCAGATGTGCATAAGCAGCACAGAAGACCAAGAGTACAGGTACCACATCATCTGGCACTCCTTCAGAGGCTTTCCTCATTGATTCCAATTTCGATGCAAACACACTTGATTCCTCATCCCCCTCCAAATCTCTGGCAGACACAGAAGGATAACCGATGAATGACCAGTGATGAGCAAGTGACAGGAATCAGAGAAGTTGCATGGAAAAAGCTGTATGGTGTTCATGCAAAACAATCATAGAGATCCTCATGGACAAAAATCAACTGCTAATGGTACTTGTTAATCCACCAAGAACAGAACATCTCATACACATCAAGAACTTCTCCATACTTGTAATTTAAATCAAGCTGAATAGAATTAAGGGATGAACCAATTGTAAGGTCAAAGAGATGTCAGATCCAACATTATATGAGCAAGCAGAAAAAAAGGAAACCTCAATCCTAAAGAACACACAGAAAACCAAGGAGCAACTTGAACAACAGCAACAGTCACACACAAGTTCATTGACATTCAACAGCAACATGTGTTGGTGACAGGCTAGCACAACATCCCCATAACTTTGTCAGACCCCAGCAGTGGGTACAGGTCAATGTCATGCAGTAACCAACATCCTAATTTTTTGTCAGAAGACTGGCAATAACAGGAAGATTCAGTGATGATTCTGGCCCAGTTTGACAGAACATACGTAAAGAATTGACCAAGGAAACCAAGAAGAAAAGTTAACACAGAGAGGACAAAGAACCGCACAAGAAAAGAGGGAGAGGAGAGAGGAACTTTAAGATCATGATCTTTTGAGGAGAAAGTTGTTTTTCAAAAGCTATCCACTTGGAATTACATAGCCCTTGAAATAATCATTTTGAAGATACAAAAGGTGGACACACCAAATAGAAAATCTTTCTTTGTTAAGCAGACCTCTGGTTTGTTTCAATAGAATCTTTGAAGAGTAACCTTTTCTGTTCAGAAGACTAACTAAGCTTGCAATTTGACCTACAAATAACTCTTTTGAGAGGCAAAGCCTAGAGAACCTACAAAACTCACTACTTACTCCAAATTTGCCAGAATCTCAAGTACTCCAATCCACACAAGGCCAACAGGTCATGTTAATAGCTGCATATTGTGGCTGACCACAATTTTTGAACTTGCAAATATAAGCCTTTGGAATCTTGGGTTATTGTTAAATCTAAAAGATTGCAAAAGAAGCCATTAGAAGTACATTAAGATCACAGGATGATTTAGGGTCCATGCCACTGCAAATTTTCATCTTCATAAATGAAATACCAAAAATCAGGCCTATTAGGACCACCAGAAAAAAAGTGCACCTTATAGAATGCAATAAGCGAAGAGGCCTGCTTGCATCAGCACCCCTTTGTCTACTGCCCAGCCTTCTTGCACCAGCACCCACCCACCCATCAACTGACCTTCTTCCAGGATGAAACTCTTGTCGATCTGCAACACTATTACCCTCAACACCCCACTGCAAATCAACTGATCTGCTTGCTTCACCATGTGAGGCAAGCCTATCAATGGACCTTCCCACCCCAAGAGCCTGTCTCTCACCCATCCTGCTTCTCTCAGCACCCCACTGTACTTCAGAAGCCTCACTAGCCTCAGCTGGCAATTGTCCATCAATACACCACAGTCTATCAATTGACACTCTTGATAAACCAGGAGCTGAGTTGTCAATCACCATGCTCAATGGTGCAGGCTCCCCATGCATTGGCACTCTTTGGGCAAGAAACTCTTGTCTATCAGGAGTTCCTGTTGAGAGAAATCCACCCTGATTAGCAACAGGCATTCTTTGATAGTCAGTTCTCAGTTCATCAACAGATAATCTAGGAGGAACAAGCCCTGATCTATTAGGAGTGTTCCTTTGCAAGGCACCATCTGCTCTTTCTGCTGCCTGGCTTGTTGAAGTAGATCTAGACCTTGACCTCAATTTCCAACCAAACGCTCCAGCCCAGCGGCTTCCTGCAGTCTTTCCATACTTGTCATCACTGACAGCCTTGACTGGTGGCATGTGGGTCCCATGAAATTGTTGAGACTCTCCCTCGACTTCTGCAGTGATCAGGTGGGCTAGGCCTCGGGATGTTCGGAGCCAATCCCAAAGCCGAGGTAGTAGTGTAGGTGTAAAGGCCAATAGATTTAATACGGGGAGGGCTCCACCAAAGGGATTCAAAACTGCGAATGCTGACAACAGATTAGCATACAATTTTGCCACAACTGCCAAGCCAAATTTTGGTGCAGACACACCACCAACTGACTTTCTGCCAGCTGCATTGTCAATGACTGGTTGTCCCCCTTTTAGAGATGCTTCATGAAGAAGCTGCAGCAGGTGCCACTGATGGTGAAGAGGTCTCAAGCTTTCCACAAGCAGCTGAAAAATGGTTGCTTCAAGCACCTTGACATTCCCATTTCTGAGCACAAAGAGGCAATCAACACACATAGTCTGAGATCGGCAGTGTGTTGCTAACAGTGGAAAACAGCAGCTATAACTATGAAGAATAGATTCAAGTTCATGCTTCTTGACAAGGAATATCTTCAAGTGTATGACTATGATAGAAGAAGTGCTTACCCTCGGCTGGCATCTTCAGAACATGGACCAACATCCTCATTGTCCTTGCTGACAGCTTTCTCCTCCCTCTGGCGTTTGCGTTTAACATCCAACCAGGGGTCTAGGTCATCAAGAAGGCAACATAAGGCCTGGACATATTCTTCACATATCAGACCAGACACAAAATGAGCTGAAAATTCTCTGCCTGCATCACCTTTTGATTGTGGAGAGTCCATGGCCAGACAAACCACATTGCCTAGAGCCCATGCTGAGAATGGAACTCCTCCCAGTTGAGCATCTGCTCTTCCAATTTGTGAATTTAGAGAGGAGGAAGTTGAAGATGCCAATCTAACAAGTAGACTTGAAATGGGTACCTGTAATATCCACTCATCAGGCCTCTACAACATATGGTCACTTCCAATGCTGTATTGCATAGATGAACTTCATTTGAGATAACAGGACCACAAAGCCAGAAAATGTTGCTACATAATGCATCCATTAGAGAGGCAGGACTGTACCTAAACATCCAGTACAATACCTCATCAGACTTGCAACTGTTTTGGGAGAAAGAAGTGAGAGCAAACCAAACAAATTGTAGATTTGATTCAATATGTGAATCAGCACAGAAGCAGGTGTTTGGGTATGGCCAAAGAAAGCATGACTCACACCAAGGGCTCGAATGCAGGGGAACAGGGCAGAAGGATGTTTCAAAGCCGGCAACAGAGAGGAAGGCAACCGCTGGGATAAGAAAGGAATAGTGAGAATGTGCGCAGAAAGCTGGGCTGCTGCTCTGGCTGCTGAAGCCTTGAACTGAACTCCTTCTGATGATCCCTCACTATTGTGGTCTCGGTCTTCTATTGATGCTACAGACAATAGAAGCAAAGGTCGTAACATGACTGTGATTATGCTGGCAGTCACAATGAACTTGTCCTTGCGTCCATGTGGCTGGATCTGCTCATCCTTGATACCTGGCACAGGATAGTTGGCCAGCAAGTATGCCCGGACAGCCAAGAATAGGCCACCATTGCCATTTGCCAGCCATTCTGCAAGACTCAGGACTACCTGATCTGCTTTCTTTTTCCTGGCTTCCTGACCAGACTCACAAAAGCACTTCCATGTGCTTGTGTCAGTCAGTGCCACCATGACCCGCATAGCTAGACCGGGCAAGTTTGCAACTTCCAGCGATGCTGAACTTTTACCTCTTGATGCATGTTCTGCTTCACACCATCCACAGCCATCTTTTGCTATAGTGGCACAAGCAAGCCTCAATACCTGGTGTGCTTGGTGCACCCATTTGGACATCTTATCTGGGAACCCCAGGGCCAACGAGCAGTAATTGAACCGCTGATCTGCACAGAACCATAATCAACCATATGTGAGGTTCTTCCACACTCCCATATGTAACATTCAAGGAGAACAGGAGAAGGAAGAAGTTGATAGCAGCTACCTGCATTGTTGATACTTTGCAGCAATAGTTGAAAACAGGTGGCAAGCCTGATGGCATCCTCAAATGCTTCTTGGCTAGGAAAAATGAAGCAACTAGAATGCCTCAAGATCATGAAAAGAGGTCGAAGCATTCGATTTGAAATTGCTTCTGCAGAAATTGGAGGTCGGTCGGGATCTTCTTGTATCAGGAATTCTCTGTCCCACTCTGCCCGAGCTTGGCGGGCTGCCTCCCTTGCCACAGTACGCCCCCTCCATACCCTCTAGAGTTGCAGACATATGACACACAACACAGCTTGGATGAGTATGTGTGACATGTTACACAGCACATCTTGGATGAGTGTGTGTGCCGTCAACAAACAGAGAGTACAACTGCTGAGCACCCTAGGGATGAGCACTGGGGCAGTACCTGAATGAACAAAGCGGAGGCTGCAGCCTGTTTAGCAAGAGAACGTGTCAGTCTCTCCTGTGCTACTTGACCCAGCAGCTCATCTCGAGATGCTTCCTTCACACTGGCCCCTCGGAGTGATACCTGCAACCGCCGTTTATATCGATTTCCAATCCGATCTTGTAAGCAACTCAACTGGCTATATGGCAAAGAACTTCTACCATCCCTCAAATGATTTCTGGGGAATATAATGTTGTTACTTCACTTGAAAGAAAAAGATTGTTTTTTGTTTGATCAGTTGGCATCAGGACAGTGCAATTTAGACACTATCAGAAGAGAATTTTTTCTTAACTCCCACCGAGCCTTTCATGGGATCAGAAAATCAGAAAATCCATTGCTTTGAGGAGCTACAAATCAAAGCGAATTCCCGCATGTCAACAACACATCAGAACAGAACATCGATGCGCCAACAACAATCCAACGCAATTCCCCAAGTCGCACACAGAGACGCGCACAAAGAGGAGATTACCGGGTAGGTATAGTACGCGAGAAAAACATCTAGCAAAAACCACAAGCGTGCGTCGAGAAGGAAAAACGGATTCTCTCGTCTACACATTCCAATTCTTGATAAACAAATTCAGCGGCAGACCTGGCGACGACGTCCGGGAACGTATTGCATCATTCCAGCTACCAGATCATAGCTATGCGCCTCATACTCCTCCTCCTCCCTTCATGAAAACGCCGAAGGCAGCAGTGTCCGTTTCCGTCTCAGAAAATCGCGCTTAAAAACTATTAAAACAAGAAGAAGAAGTAGAAGAAGAACTCCAACAACAAGTGTGGGGAGAATCGGGGTAAATGTTTTGACTCCCCTGACAGATCCTCGGATGCACGCACGTACGAAAGAACGCAACAAACCAATTCTTTTTCGGAAGCTTTGTGAAGAAAAAAAAAACTTTGAAACTGTATAAGTTTTCAAACGCACTTCAAGTGAGGCTATTTTATCTCTGACAAAAAGGCATTATGAGACAAAGAGCAACAGGAGAGCATCATCATTGTCCCGCTCGCTCGCTTGCTCGCGGCCAAGATTTCTTCTCTTGCACGCACGCACGCACGTACGCACGCACGCAAAGAGCCTTGGCTTCCCTCGCAGATCGCAGTGCAGCGCAGCACAAAGCCCGGCTGAGCGAGAGAGAAGGCTCTTTTACACAGATCCCACAGCCCTTCAGATCCAACGGTGATTACTCCATTTTCCTTTCACATCAACGGCCAAGATTGAAAACACATGCATATCTTTTAACATCCCCCGCCCCCGGCGGCGTTCCCGCTCAAGAACCTCCACGGTAGAAAAAATCTTTAACATAGATAAATGTTATCTTTAACATAATATTTCTTATCCGACGGCTGTAAGTCCATCTTCTGTGCCAGTAGACGGCGGAGATCGAGAATCGTAATGTTTTCTTTGCTTGGTCGTCGGACGCTCTTTTACACATGCGTGGTTTACTGATCGGAAAAACAAAACAATGTCCCTCACGTCGCGGAATGGTGAGGTGGGTGGCAACATTATGCGCCGGAAACGGCGGCTACAGCAGGTTCACGTCATGTAATCGGAAACTAACATTACGCAGCGGAATACGCGCCTCCCTTGTCGAAAGGGAGTAGGTCTGCATTTAATGCCAACAAATTTGCACAAATTTTCTCTATTTTATTTTTTTTTAATAAAAGAACGTGTGTCCATTTTTGGATATTTTTATTACTCCTGCAGTCAACATGTAGCCCCCAAAATATAATAATAAATAAATAGGCTAAAACATGGTCATGTTCTAAACATGATAGCTTTTAGGGTTTTTTTTTCCTTCAATTTTCTAGTATCACCATTTTCATGAAATTCTCCAAAATGTCAGCAAAATTAGTCGAATTCGCACTTGAAAAACAAGGTTTTCCAAAATCACCCCAATTTTTTTGTGGGGCAAAAAAATTTTGAGAAAAAAAGCAATGGTTTTTGTTATAGTTTTTTAAATAAATCAGATATTGTAGTTCTTTTGTACAACTTATATGGAAGCCAAATAGTGATAATAAAAAGGAAAACTCAATTCGTGGGATTATAAAATAATATTTGACTTTTTATATATTAAATATTAAATTTATAAAAACGTGCATGATTGAAAAACGTCATACTGTAACCAAAAAGGAGGGGGTCCTACCTACACACAGCAATTCGACTGCCTTGACCAAACCCCTGACTACCAATCTAATCCTGATCTACAGCACACATACAAACCTCCAGACTTCTTGATACTCGGACTATCTACTCACCCTTGCGTCCGCACATTACAGATCATAGACATACACACACACAGCAATAAAACAAACCTCACACCACTCCAGCTCCTACCTCACTCATTCACACGCAGATGCCAGCCAAGGGCACTTTCATATTGCATTACAGAACTATGTACACTCCGAGAACACAAGCGCTCTTTCCATCCAAGTTCACAAAACTCTATACCTTCAAGCACTGTCCAATCTCTCTCTCTCTCGTTCTTCTACAGCAGTAACAGCTTGACTAAACTACGAGGCGCAGTGAAAAAAGTCAAACATTCAGCCAAGGTCACCTATCTGCAAAACTTTTCACCATTGTTATGTCCTTCCCACCCACTAAACTTCTGCCTTTCCAACTTTTACAGATCCATCGATCTTTCCAAAATTATCCTCCTGATCTAATTCCAGCCTCTTGATCTTTTCTCTCTAACCTCAACAAAATTGTCTGATCATTCCCTTCTCTCCGCCTCCTCCGCAATTCTCTTCCCCAAAAAGATCCTAACCTTCTTCAGAGCCACACCTCAAAAACCTCCCAATTCCGTTAGCTTCCTTCAGAAGCTTCCCAATCCCATAGTCATTTCGTCCAAGCCGACTTCCCACCGTTCGTCGTCGTCGCTTGTTTTCTTCATCAATCCGGTTCCCCCTTCATCAAATCTGCGCCGTCTCCCATTAGTAGCCGCCATGCACTCCTTTGTGGAGGGGATCGAAATCTTTGCACCGCCAAATTTGAGATCAGCAGTCAAAACAAAATACCCTCTTGAAGATGGGCAGTGTTCATACCGGTTGGTGACCTGTTTTCCGATCACAATACATGTTTGTAATGATACTTCCACTATAGTTAAGGGAATAAAAGCAAATTGGAGTTCAATTGTGTTTGATTTATTAGGGTGCAAATTGCATTATCAATTCAAACATAAGTCAAATTGCAAGAATGTCATTTAAGTCACAATTGCCAATATTTGTCAAAATGAATCAATCACATTTTTTTTATTTTGGTTTGTCAATACATAGTTTTGTATAGTTTATTGCAACCTTTAATCTAGGAATTGCAAAGGTTTATCAAGTGTTTAAATTTTCAAATTCAAACAATTCTTATGTGCCAAAAACCATGCATCATATTTGTGTTATTTGGAATGGAAACAATTTTGATGAATATGTCTTACAATGAACACAAACTACCACAAATGCTAGAAATAACAATGGGCACAAGACCTATGAAATCTTCATGCCACTCCTTGTCGTTGCTCTCCACCACACACAATAATGTTTGCACTCCCAAGCATAACTCACACAATAGCAATAATCTCCTTTATTTATTGCATAACATAGAACTAGTGAAGCACAATAGCAGAATGTAAGGCCAAGGCAACATAGAAGGATGGAAGGTTGGAAAGAGGCAGCTATAGAGCTTGAGAAAAATGGAGAAAGTAAAGCAATGGCAATGGATTTGAAGCAACTACCCAACAACATCCATGAAATTGAAAGCAAAATTTGGCTACATGAAAATGGACAAGATTGACCACTCCACGATCTCCATCGATGGAGCTATCAATATTGCAATTAGCCTTAGATCGTGTGGTTCAAAATTTGGCGAATTAGATGCATCCAAACTTTGTTTCCTAAGTTGGTCATCTAACCCATTCATGGGTTGAAGCCAACTCACAACCTTCTACAAAGTACCTGAATAGCTAATGTAACTGTTATGTTCCAAGGGTTCATTACCTCTTCTTCACCCCCTTACATTTGTTGGCAACCTACTAAGCTCCATGCTAAGAAAGTCTACATTCCATGGCAATCTTCACATACAATGTGTTGGGTCTAATGGTGCTTATCCTAGCATGTATTCTCAAGCTTTCTATAGCTTCATTGATGCCTGAACATGGCAACTATGGTATTGAACATTTTCAACTTGTAAACTTTTCATTTTTCTTAGACATTTGTTTTCACTTTCTACCATATTGTTCCATCACCCAAAAAATTAATCTTGCATGCCATATTGTGTATTGGGTGGATTTTTTTGAATGACAAGACATGCAAAAATCATTAGTTTAGCATGAGATGTTTCATAACCATATCCTTCTTGTGGCTTGGAAATCATGCAAATTTGATTTGATATTTTATTTTATCGTTTGGGTGAATAATGTTTGAGTATGATTCTTCAGGTGCTAGTCACAAAAGTGAATGGCCAGAGCTTTTATTTAAACCCAAGTTTGAAGCTGCACTTGCCATCCAAGACCCATTTGCTGGATATGACCCAAGTCAATATAGTGTGTTTTTTCAAAGTCCCTTTGAAGCAGATGTTTGTGTTGCACCTAAATATGCTAATCACAAGGATGTGTGGATTTATACTACTGCTGGCATTGATGGTATTGTATATGAAATTCCAAGACGTGGCCAATGGCATCCTAATCGTATGTTCTCTTTTCTAATTTTTATTGTTCAAACTACAAACCTTGGAATTTTGAGGTGAATTCAAATTCTATTTGTCAACATTTGGAGTTGAATGTGTAATATGTGAAGAAACATGAATCATAGTTCTTGCTCATATATTGTCATTTTTGAATTAACATTTAATTGTTAATATATCATCATCAATCTATTTTTTTGACAAAAATGTCAAAATATGTTTGAAAAATAAATATATATATATGAAAGAGGCACATTTATTAATGCCAGTTTTCATACATCTAAACGACATAGATTCTTATTTTCTAAGGCTATTTTCAAATTTTACCTCCATAGGAATAGACCCGGGATGGACAAATCTTGTGGGTGTGGAATATAAGATGGCTATACAAATCATCAAACAAGATATGCCTGGAGTTTTGGTTGAATACAAACCAGCTAATAAGTTGCCCCCAGATAATATTCGAATTAACCGTGTGATACTTTACATAAATCCAGATGGAAATGTAGATAGAACACCAAAAGTAGGTTGATATATCAATGAGTCATTTTGGTATGAGGAAGTTGAAATTTGCATTATCATTGACTATTGTTGCAATTACATACACTACACAATGTATTTCCAATAGTAGATCCCAAAAAGAAAATATGTCAAACAACAATTGTATGTAAGACAAGCGAATTTGTGTGCATACAACAATGAGTTTGTCATTGAAATACTTTGAGAATGTATGTATACAAACAATGGAAAAAATTAGTATTGAAGATTATGTGCTTGGTGGTGGGAAGAACATCTTAGTGATGACAATAAAAATAATAGTTGCACCTTTTGAGCATTCATTGCTCATCACCCATAATTCCCTTGCAAAAAAATAATGTAATCATTTTTTAATGGTCAAATGGATGACCACATTAATCACACCCTATATCTATTTCACTTTTACTAGATTTAGTTAACATCATCAATAGAAATAAAAGATGAACCAATTATGTGAATGAACTAACCAAAATAACTCAAAAGTATCATGAAGATGCGGGAACGTCTAAACTATGAGCATTGGAAGAGACTTTGTTTTCCATCATGATGATATGGAGAAAATCAAGGGTTTTTTTAATGTTATTTTGCCTTCAAATTTTGTTGATTGAAAACGGGCATAGATTTGCTTTCTGCATGTGGATGTACTAATGGAAAAAAACATAATTTGCTCCATTTTTCTTTGAGGCAAGGATTTTTCAAAACACAAAATACCAAGGGTGGCTTATCCGGACCAAGTACATGTACAAAGGAGCAACAAACAAATTAATTAATCACAAGTAGCCTAATTAAAGTAAATTTGTTACAAATATTTTCCTTTTGTTAAGATGAAGAATTGGACACAAGAGCATTGGATGCACCTTTGCTAAATCGTCCCATAATGGGTTTAGGGTTTAGGGTTTAGGGTTTAGCATTTTTGTGGCTATGATAAATGGCATACCCTAAACTTGGAAGCACTTGAAAAGTCTTGAACATTACATCTACATGGGGAAGTGTACGATTTTGTGGCATAGCGATTTATAACAAACTTTGTGTAAAGAATAAGTAACTCAAACCATACACAAAAACAAAAACTTGAATGTAATTCAAAATATGCAAGAATGCAATCAATGATATTTAATTCCTCACCAGAAAAAACCTAGTATAATCATGGAAATTCAAATGAACAAAATTATGGTGTAAGATCATACTTTAAATTGTTGAAAAATAAATTAAAGATTATGGGTTGCATTTTTATTTATACTTGTTGAAGGAAATAGGTCATGGAGAGTTTTCACAAAATATTTGTATAATTCACCATCCAGTGAACCTTCTTGAAAAAATATCAATTATTTATCATGCGATATAGATGAAAAATGAATGGTGATGGATCCATTTTGTTCATTATGCATCTAAGGTGGATGTGCATTGATTAACTTCATCCATAAATTTAAAAATGTGTTAATGGATGACTTTCATCCACATGATTTAAGATTGGATGTTCATGGATGGGCTTCAAATATATGTTACATGAATGACAAACAATTTAGCTACGCAGACTAACGGATGATTTTATTTCATTTATAATCACTTTTAGTTTGGTTTGAACTTATGTAAATGTAAAAATAAATATGTGTATATGGTTTTACATGGCCATGTAAAACAATGTAAAAACATGATTTTTACTTGGGGAGGGTGGGGATTTTAGAATGTTTTTGGTGACAGGCCAACCAAATGGCCCATTGAAAAAAAAAATTCAAAACATGCACCTAAACAACTAATTAATAAGGATTTGCAAGAAGGTATGGTCATTAAGGGTTTATAATATATACATTTACACACCCCAAAACATTTTACATGAAATTGTGTAATTGTAAATGTGAAAAAAATTATACACAACAACAATGTAAGTCTATATGTAAAAAGTTCAAACATGTATTTTCATTTACACAAGATTTACACACCATATATACATCTATTAACATTCACACACACAACATTAAAATCAAATCACGATTCAATTAATGCTAATCATCTATTAGTTGCATCATAACCCCATATTAACCCAATTTCAACATGTGAAAATGTGTGCAAATTCATTTTCATTGTGCATTGAATACTAATTTATTGAACATCTCATTTCATAAATGAAATCCTAATCAACATATATGAAGATAACTTGTCATAGGCCATTATCATGAACACATAAGTAATTATCACGAACATAGATGTTACAACAAAAGTTATGTAACAAATAAAGTTTGAACATTATCCCAACAATATGTTCAAACATAAGCATTTGAATGAAGTATGCAAACAAGTGTACCCAAATTTGGGATTATATTCCCAATATGAAAAACTAGGGGGGAAATATTTCCATTTCTTTCCAAATGATGTGCAAAAAATTATGGCATGCAACATAATGAGAAAATAAATATTATAATTCAATATAAATAGGGTGCCAAGAATTGGATTACGATAACATATTAAAAATATTTCTGATTTTAATATATATTATATGAATATTATATTTCTTAAAATATTTTTAAAAACCTCTTTGAAATGAAAAAAATTACAACATAAAAAAAGACACAACTAACACAATTTGTCACTATGTTGCAAGTTTGTAATATGAACCATGCACTACGTTTATTTATGCATGTTTCAAAAGTTCAAACATTAACTTGTACTACATCTATTTTATTGCCCATTTCAAAAAATTCATTGTAAAAATGAATTAAACCCATTATTTTTAAAACCTTGTCAATGGAACAATCTAAAAAACATTCATCATGAATGAAAAATGAATTTATGGATGAATTTTGTATATGAATGGAGTAAACTTAAATAAATGATTGTATGAAATATTTTACATCGTAGTGAGAAGTGTTTTACATATCTATATTTTGGATACTTGTTCATTTGTTCTATTTACTTGGATGTCACCATGTTGTAATTATAAATTTCCCAACAATTGTTTTTTGAAAATTCTTGTTGGTAACCAAATCAATGGTTGTCCATAAGAAGATTTAGCCAAATTTGGTTATAAAATAGATTTTTTAATTACAAATCTTTGATATTTAAAAAAAATTGGTTACAAAATAAAATTAAAATACTATAAATTGGAAATTTTCATTATTTTTTCTCATTTCTAGTGATTACAAACTTCCACAATCATATCATTTTTGAATTTTGGTTTAAGGCAAATTCTCCTATTAGAACAAAGGTTGTTTCCCAAAACCATTGCCCCCATCGCCCCCCAGCCAACTTTGTTTTTTGTATTCTTGAAAAAAATTCAACAAGGTCGTGTACATGTTTGCCATTTTACAAATTTTCACCCAAGGGAGCAAAAATGATTGAATTTACAACAAATTTTAGCTATGGAAATTGATAGTATATTTTTAAATGGTAATCTTGCAAGTTACAACAGCTTTGAATTTAAGCCAATTTTGACAAAAGTAATATTGGGATGGGTGCAATTTTTTTTTAAGTGCCAATTTTCACCAAAATTAAATAATTATCAATATAAAAACAAATAAAACATAAAAAATTGGGAAAAAGGCCATGATAATTTTTTTTAAAAAGGTGGTTTTCAACTGGCCTTGAAACTTAGTTTTCAAATTGTAATGACCATTTGCAACTCACCATATTTATAAATTGTGAGTGTTATTGAACAAGTTGCATGAGTTGCAAGAATTACAACTCACCATATATATAATGTAATACATTGCAACTCAATTGCAACTTAGTTGAAAAAACTCATTTTCAACTACTATGTAACTCCACTTCAAGTACAACCTTAATATCTTGTTGATGTTACTAATTTTCATCCATCCACTAAAATTTAACATGTGGCACTACGAAGATTTTTGCATTTAAAATTTATTTTCTTGTTGAAATATTCATCTCCATCATTTATATTGATTGTTAATGATGTTTTGATATTATGACACGTGGCTCAATATAAACTTGCCACATGTATGTCATATTAATTGAATTTTAAAAATTAAAATAAATATCCATGTTAATAGCTAAGTAGGTTAGTGCATAACCATAGGTAGGTTGGTTGGTAGGTCCTAACACCTACATACTTACACTACATACTTATTAATTTACCTACTTATGTAGGTAGGTAAAAAAATAAGCCCTACTTATTTAATACATAGGTAGGCAAGTATGTAGGAAGGTACAAAAATTAGGTGAATTAAAAAAATACATGTAAATAATTTTTAAGCTTGTGGTTAAGTTTTTTTGCGTTCTTCCCAAAATGGCATGTTTATTTTAATGTGAAAACATCAAAGAAGACGCATTCTTTATATCATTTGTGACATGGATTCAAATACAAAGCATAGGGTTAAAAACATTTGTTAATTATAGATGCAAATTAAGTTGCATTTACATAAAACATTTCACACATGGTTGTGTTTATTTTTCATTATGTAAATGATAAAATAAATTTAATAAAATTATCTTATGCATATATGTGTGAATTAGCTATTTAATATTTAGTTATCTGAAATAGTGATTTTAACTAAAAAGTAAAATTTCGATAATTAAATCAAAATAAAATTTCTGGTTTTATTTCAAATCATTATCTGAAAATTAAAAATTTGGATTAAATACCAGATAAATTAATTATTCAAATCAATCATTCAAATTAATCGATTAATGATATTTTTTAAATCCATTTAATAGTCACTTCAAATAATTTATTATTTGATTTAAAAAAATTATTATCAGATGATTAGTTATTTAAATTTACGTAATTACTCATTTATTATCTAATTTTTAAAAAATTAGTTATTTGAATTAACTTTAAAAATAATTATATGAATCAGATGGGTTTATAATTCACATTAATAATTAATTTTAAGTAGTTATTTCGTAGTAATTAGTTTTAATATTAAATATTAAATATTAAATATTTTATTGAGAAATAATTCATTAGTTTAAGTAAAACATTAAAATGATTTTGGGTAAAAACCATCAAGGTATAAATAGGCATATCCATATGTACACCCAAATTTAATTTCTAATATAATATACAAATAGCTTTTGTATTTACATTTAAATGAATTATATGTAAATATATTTCTAAATAATTTAGATAATTAATGATATTGTAATTATTGATGATGTAATAATTATCTTAATTAATTAATTCATTAAATTCATTATTAAATATCCCAAACATATTATTTAATCTAATTGGCATAATTAATTACTTAGGTAATTTAAACGTAATTATATGAATGATGCTTATTTATTCAGGTTCATAGTCAATTATTTTGTATAATTAATAAACTCAAAATAATAAAATGTATGAAACATAATTTCAAATCTAATGGTCAAATTATTGAAACCATAAGTTTTTATAGAATGTTATATATGAATTTTAATCCTTATTAAGTTATAAATTGTTGGATAATTATTACAACATAGTTGAACATTAGTAGTTCAATAATGACACATTAATAGCCCTATTAGTTATATCAATGGGATTCATAATAAAAACTAATTGCAAATGTATCCCATAATACGCAATGGAACTTCAAACATATGGCATGATTGCATGTATGTACATCACATTAGTTACAACATAGTTATTGCATGAATGACACATTTACAATAATTCCAAAATAGTTATGACATGTAACCATGGTGCAACTTTTCAAAACATCAAATGTGGTTGACTACATCGGTATGTACAATGCATACAAATTACCATATAATAATTATTTTTTCAATTCATTTGCAACTATAATATAATTAATTGATTTTCTGCTGTGATAATTTATTTATTAATTCCATGTATTTCTAGGGGGATAGTTGCATGGTAATTGTAATACCCAAAGGATAGTTACACAATAGTTGTATCCAAGTTGTTTTTTGAACTTTAATTATAAAGCAATGTGGTTTTAGCAGACACAATTTCTCATAGTGTCATCACATTTGCACTTGATTTTGGTTTTGTAAACATTACTTTAAGTTATCAATAACACATGTAATAAAAGGGTTGCAAACATGTTCTAATTAATGATTTTTTATATACCAAAATTGTATTTTTTTTGGAATTTTTTTTTCGCCAAATCCCCCCCCCCCCAAAGGTAATCTTTAATATAAATTCTAATTAACTAAACCCATATAAGAATGTTAACTTTATATACTTCATAAAATTTTGTATTTGTTTTGGCTAAATTGTTTTATGGATGGTCAACATTCTAGCTACATCACAAAATTGGAAAAAAAAAAAACATTGGTTTTATTAAACCATTGTAATTGTGCAATAAATGATAAATTGAATGTATGTACATGAGCACATTTTTGTTAAAAATTCAATAGCTTTTGATTGATTGAAATTGTTTATACTTTATACACACTAACATCATATTTTAGCATTCACATGTCTAATGTGAAAACAGACTAAAGTCTTTTGTACTTCACACAAAAAACACTAAAGTCATCTATGTTCAAAACCCAAAAAAACTTTAGATTTGAAGTATTTACTTATCTTGATTTACTCCAATGCATAACTTTAAAACCTATTAATTTAGGAAATTTATATGTTACCCACAAATATAAAATATCATCCATGTTTGGAGAATGGAACTTTTAAGCTACCAATGGAAATATTTTGCTTAAATAAATTGTCTAATTTTTGGTCATGCCTTGGTAGTAAAAGTGTTGTGTTAAAAACCATTATAAAATATAGTAATTTCAAAGTACTTTGGCCCCTATATAATAATACACTTTTTTTTTTGGCGATTTCATGAATCAAACTTTTGACAAATGTAATGTAAGATTTTACACTCATCATTTGAATGAAAATATGTTATTCATTTTCAACATAGACATTCGTCTATTATGAGTAAAATAATTGAATGGTTCAAAATGAGAATGGTATAGATGAAAGAAAATATGTTTTTAAATGTTTAGGTTAAGGCAATTTAGGGTTCCAAGTGATGTGACATGGTTGGCAATGTGAAGGGTGTGTCTCCAAACAAAAAACTACCATTGCAATGATTCTCTAGCTTTCTTGTTTTACATTTTCATTCCTATTCGTTATACTCTTTCATTTCTTTTGAATTATTTGAAGTATATGGCAAGTTTGTTGAAGGAAAGAGCAATTAGATTCCCTTTAGACAACCTTGTTCTTGTGTGATCAAACAAGATGTTTACCAAGTTGTTTTCAAGTTCATAGATCACTGCATTATCATTGATGTCTCCAACTTTTCATGTGCATGGAAGAGTTCTTAGCTTGAAAAGGAGTGCATTTTCAGTATGTGTTTTTGGTTGCACTTTGACAAACATGAACAATGATGTAATGTTGTTCAATGAACATGTACTTGAATGTAGATGTGTACTTAAAGAATAAAAAAGAATAAGGCGATTATAATCTACTATAGCTTCCAATTAAGGCTCAAGAACTATGGTGAATACATGAAAGATTACACTTACATATAAAGTTTTTTTTTTGGATATAGTTTGGACCTAAGACCCTATTAATGAATGAAGTGCAACATTTTGTAGTGGCCTAATAAACCTCTCCAATATACACAACAAGCAATGTATTTTATGTTGGTTGTTTATGGGACATATGTTAAGGATTAACCTTATGCGTAATTTGTAGGAGATTGTTGTGGAAGTAACCGACTTGGGTTTTGTGTTTCTAGTTTGCCTTTTTGGTGAGCTCTAAAGGTTAAACCACTTGCTAAAAATTGACATCCAAGATGGAGGGAAATGACATTGCTTCTCAATTATTGCCACATTATAAAGTTGGACCCTTCATGGCAACTTTTTCCAAATGGACATATGTTAGAGGTAGATACATGTAAACATATTTTATCACCATATTATTATGTACATGGAACATTTTTTTGTCATAGATTGAAAAAATGTTATTATGTACATGGAACATTATTTTGTAATTGTGCTAGGACCATTCATCATTATAGCTTAATTTTCATATTTTAATTATTTTGTTCATACATTTTCAAACTTTGTGTTGTATGGTTTTTTCACTTTCTTGAAAAGATATTTTTTAAGTGTGTAGTGTGTATGTTATCGTGCCATTCCTTCCATAGTTGTGATGGTTCTAGGTTTATTTCAATCTATTTCATCATATGATGAATTGGTCAAGTTTTATCAATTGTGTTGCTTGTGTGAAGGATTGAATATGCAATGCATATATTTTAAAGTTATAACTTCGTGGAACTTTTGGCTTAGGGAGCTCACTTCTTTTCTGAGTGAATGCAAGGTACGGTGGTTCATTATTGAAGTCATAGTATAAATTTGTGCAAGGTGTTCAGTGTTTAAATGCTTATGGTGAATAATTTAATTTTAAATAAATTATATGATTATTCATTCTAGACTAAAAATTTGATTATAAAAACATTTGCACAATTATTTTTTGGAAATAATGCATTTATTATGAATAGTGGACTTTTGAAATCAAATATATGGTCTAATCATTTGACTTCAAGAATTCATACTAAATTCTACTCCAAATGTTTATAATGATTAAACATGGGTTGAAGAATGAAATCATAAAAATGAATGTGAAATCTTAAGCAAATGGTAGTTATGAACTTTTAAAGGGTCAAAATTGAACCTTATTTTGAAAAGTCCTTTTGAAATGATTTTATTTTGTTTGTAAAAAACTTTGTGCCCAATGAGTACATAATTGAAATATCTAAATGGGCTTTTATTCCTATGAACTTAATGGATTTTTCTTTAATGATTTTCAAAGTGATTTCACCATACCAACTAACATCAACATTTTTCAATATAGATTTTAAAATAATTTTGAATATTCCCCAAAAAGATTGAACATGAACTTTTTTTCCATCCAATTCTTGATATGTTTATTTATCCTGCATCTTTAATTCATTTCAAATGATATATGTTTAGACAAATTAAAAACAAAGGAGATCATAAGGGATTGAAACTTTAGTAGTCAAAGATTACCTTAATGAAATTTTATAATTTAAAACAATACCCGCATGAAAAAAATAATACAAATTTGTTTGTGACTCTTGTGAGTGTTATATTTGCCTAAAATGAGCCATTATACAATGCATACAAAAATGATTTTTTTTTAATGTTGTAAAACAAATTAATATTTTGAGATATCTTAATCAAATTTAATTATATTTTAACTATATTTTAAGTGCATTTTCATAATGAATTATAAGCACCCTGTTTAAATTTAAGTTATTTCTTTTTTTTCATGTCATTTCAAATAAAATGGAAATGACGTCCTTAGGGCTTTTGGACATTGACACATTAAACCCAAGTGGAATTTGGCAAATCATCACCTACAAAATATACACATGAAAATGAGCCACATCTGTTTTCTTGCTATCAAACTTTTGATTTGTTCTCCCCATTATTCAATGCATGGTTTAGGAACGAGACATGATCAACTTAAATATATCTTGTTGAGATTTGTTAGATTGTTAAAGGTCATTGGAATCTCCATTGACTTTGTTTTAATCAAAATCTTTGTTTTAACCTCCAATGTATAAGTTAATAATGTTTGTTTTGGTGTAAATTTATATATTGACAATTTATTTGCATGAGACAAAGTTGCATCAACAAAAACACAAAGTGATGTATTCAAAGGTTTGCTAGGATTAACAACAAATTTATCTGTGGTATTTCTTTCATCTGTTGAATAGGCTACATACTATTTGAATGGCAACATGGCAAAACTTTTCATGTTGGAGAAGAGGGAGAGAGCTATTGTTTATGTGGAAGAAGAGTACTCACATCATAAAGAAGCTCTTGAAAAAGAATATGCCAACCAGTTGGAGGCTCAGGTCAAGTATACTCATATGGTATAGTTACAAACAACAACCGATTACAAACTAATTAGTTGGAAATGACAACTTTTCTATTGGTGTACAAAAATAGTTGGCCATAAAATTTACTTACATGATGTTGAAACACAATCTTGATTTGAAATAAAACACTTATGATTTTATCACCACGTTGTATGTTCAAATAAAAAACACTATGTTTATACTTATGGATATTAAAATTTATGGAATTTTCATGAATGAAATGCAAATTTGCATAATATTTCTTTTTTTTTGGGTAACCATTATGCATGGCATTTGTTAGTTGATTTCAATGACCAATTGTGAGAAGAAAGATGTATAATGATAGGGAATTACCCCCTAATGAATATTTTCCAATAGCAAGTAATGTTTTTATTAAAAGGTTTACAACTCCATCATTTGGAATTTGGCTTGGGAACTAGGATGAAACATGAAATATGGTAGTTACATGTGGTTGAGGAAACTTGGTGGGAGTTGGCAAAGATTTGTTACCAAGCAACCTTAGTTCAATAACATCGACAAAAGTTAGTTTGTTGAAGTAAATATAGAAATAATATGACACCTACATTTTTTAATATTGTTGTATTCAATGAATTTTTGCTTTGCAATAATGAAACATAGGTTGTATGATGAAGTTTTTTTGACAATAATGAGTGCAAGGTTTTTTAAGGCTTATTGAAATTAGATTATACATTAATATTTGCACTTTGATCTTGCACATTGACATGTGGATGGTGGAGTTGAGTTTTTGCCTATAGTTTGTACTTTATGTTATTTTATAACATCTATATTTGGTGAACCATGCTATTTTGGAAACTTACCTATGTTTTAATGGGTTTTTCCAAAGAGAACCATGATAATTTTTTCTATGAAAAAAATTAAAACAAACTAAAGTAGGTTAACGATGTACATCAACCCAACAAGAACTCATTTAGAAAAAACTTGATGGTGTGATTGATCTTGTTGATGATGATTTGAAAATACATGCCCTATTTGAAGCACATTCCTTTACAATGAAAGGAAGGTCATCTATTGGCCAACCAATGAAAAATGTCCAAACTCTTGAAGCATATGAAAAATATTAAAACGTGTTCAAACTTTTTCTAACATTTTTGAAAAGGCCATTGCACAAATAGGCTTGTTGAAGAGGGTTTTTTCCTTCCTTCAAACAAGTTTTTCAAGTGTGAATCCTTCAACGGTGATCATTATAAATATTTTTTTCACGGTTTTTAATGAATTGTTGTAGGTCTTATTTTATATTAAAAAGAACAATTGACCTTTTATTGGATCCAATGATTACTCCAAGTGGTGTTATTATAAATATTTGCTTTTATGGAACTTTTTTGAAAGACCTTAGTAATACCTTTTGATTATATGGTTTGGCTGGTAAGTTTTTCTTGTGTATTTTTTTTGGTTTTGCTAGAATTAACACAATTGTTACCTTCAAAATGTCAATGTGGAAGTTTGTCTATAATCTTTTAAATACATTGTACATGATTTGGTTTATTTTTAAAGTCATTTTGCTATGTTAAATGGAAGGATGTAATTTTTGGAAAATATGTCTTATTATTGCTGTTCTAGGTTGTAGACTTATTTGTTGTGAAGAATAACAAGGTTGGAATTAGGAATTTCAAAATCTTTGTATGTGAGTGTGCAAAAATTAGAATGGTTAGCATTAAACCACTAACATTACATAGGAATAACAATGTCACAATCATTGATTCTACAACATTAAAACCCAATTATTGATAATTTGGTTGATTTCAATTTTATCTTATAAGAATGACCTTTTATTCATTTATTACACGTTGCAACCTTTTATCTTTTGAATTGAATTGGAGGTTTTAAAATTAAACTTTTCATAGATTGTAATGATAATTATTGACTTAAAACATTATCATTACAAAATGAAAATAATACATGTAGCACAACATGAAAGTTGGGAACACGTATATAGTATTCATGGGTGAGTGCACACTACGATGACCCCCTTTGGGGTGTCACATTCTATTATTTTATAGGGATGTGCATGTTTGAGTGTATCCCAACTCAAGCTTTCGAAAGGTTTTTATAATTTATTTTTGCATATTATGTTAGCATATAACCTAGGCCGGGAGATTAGAAAAGAAACTATTTGATTTCATTATATAAAATGGGAGATTGGAGTATATTTGTGGAAATGAATGTAATGTACCTTTGTACTCAAAAATACAAATATATTCAAAAAACAATTTAAATGATTTTAATTTTTATGAAAGTTGAAAGTATATTGCACCATGTCATTTCACATAATATGAACCATGTGACTAATTTGTAAAATTTTATTTCAAAAATGAATTTTTCAGCAAAAATGCAATAAATGTGTGATAAATTGAAAATTTGACAAGAAATCACATCCACATAAAAGACAACAAACATAATTGGATGGGACATTTTAAAGTTTCATTAAAATTGACTATTTTAATGACTGATGAAACTTTAAAGTTTATGTAGTCAAAATGAAACTTTGGCCCTATTATACCAATGTATGTTATAAATATACACATGGATCCTTCAATATAGGTAATGAAAATTATTATTATTTAAAAAAATACATAACATTAATTTTGCAAAAGTAATTGTTGTAGGGCCCAAAAACCAAAATTGATACTCAAAATTAAATGTATTATATTTTTGGTACAATTATATTATATGTATTATAATATTAAACCCAAAACTATTCCAAAGGGGGTCACCATAATGTGCTTTCATCCTCATTCAAAAGGAATCATGTCAATGCATTAGTAATTACAAGTCATAGTTTTGATGCCAAACACAAAAAGTTGATCAAATACAAAAGAAGGTTTATATGAACTTTCATTGCTTCCACAACTCTAAACCTAAACTTGTTGTCACAACCTTATACCTAATCATAGTGCCACCTGAAATGATGTCATACCCCTAATGGACATAAACATATTTAAAAAAAAGTTCCTTTAAGGCATTGGTCCCAAATTTAACCACTTTTCCATTCAAAGTTTTTATTTTTCTCATTTTTTTTATGATGGCATAAATTTATGTCCTTAGTTTTCTAAAAAAATTGTTTTTTTCCAGGTTGATTTAATTTAATTATTACCTTTGAGAAACTTCAACAATGAAAATTAAAAAATTCTAATCACAGTTGACAATTTTGTTGAATTTCAATCGAGGGAACCTAATGTGAAATTTGGGCATAGATGACGCGCTCCTTGGTCCCGGGGTGAACCCACTTGAGGGTTCACCCAATGTCACGTTACGGAAAGTTGGGATCGAGGGCACGCTCTCGACTTCCAACTTTAGAAAGGGGTAGAGGGTCGAGTTGGGAGCCCAGGGATTAGACTAGGAAGAGGGACTAGAAGATCAAGCTTGAATCTACATCCAAAAACCAACCACGGGAGGTTAGTTTAGCATTCGGGACACCTTTGGGTGTCGGGACTTGCCACGGGCACTTGGACACACAAGACTCACCACAGCCCGGACTCGGGAGTAAGCCACCACCTTACTCCCTATAGTATTTTCTGCAGCTCGCCATGGAGACTACATCCAAATGGCACAAATTTTTGGGACTCCCGAAATGGAGTCCTGAAATTGTCCCGACGAGACTCCCGAAACTTTGAACGGCCATAACTCCCGACTGCAGAGTCCGATCGCATGAGGTTTGAACCAAAGTTGTAGCCCTCGTCGAGATCTTTCCAACGCCATGTCGCACGCTCAAATCGGATGTCGGGAACGCATCGATTCCCGACTGTTAGTGGTCGGGAGTCAAACTACCAGTTTGACTCCCGGCCCTTCTTTTGCCCATAACTTGGGCATCAGATGTCCAAATGTCCAATGCGAGGCCATTTTCGATATCTATGTTTCAAGACCTTTTCAATGACACCAAGAACACCCCGATGCGATGTCGAACTCTGAACATTCGGAAGTCCTGGAGGACTCCAAATCTCCAACTTTTCCAATTGTTGGGCTTCACCCCCACACTTGGCCAAAGTAGGAGTGCGACAATAGAAATGTGTCATCAAAACTATGGATGAATTTAAGGATGAAATTAGGGATAAAATCAAAACTTGGAATCAAACTCAATATCAAACTTGGTAACTATGGTAGTTCGTTCTAGAAATATATATATTTTGGCCAAATTTTGGCCACTTCCTGAATATCTTTTAAAAATAAATGGAAAAAAAAATTTCAAATGTAAATTTGAAAAAAAAATTGCTTAAAAATTTGGAAAATATTGCCAAACGTTTGATTCAATTAAATTTTAATATAGTTGTTGAATTGAATAAAATATCATTCAATGTATTTGAATTCAATTTAGGAATTCGAATTGAATTGAAGTTGCATGTAATGTCATTCAACATTTTCATTTGAAGAAAACTTTAATTTCACAAAAATCACTTATTTTCATCAATTGATCATTTGATTATCATTGGTGGTGTGCAACAATGCAAAGCCGAAGCAAATGCATAAGTACACAAATAAACGAATTAAAAAAAAAAAGAATTTGAACCAAATATCACAAATACATAAACATATGTTGAAAAGGGTGTATCATGCTTTCTTTCAAAATTGTCTTGTAATGGGGATAATAAGTGAATGGAGTGTAATTGTAGAAAAAAATGAAAAAAAAAGAAAGTCATGCCATCTACACATTTTGATTTTAGAAACATTAGAAAGTGTGAGTTGAAGCCTCAAGGTGAGGGCATTTGCAAAATAATAGCCCAAAGGCTATGTGAGTAGAGTTTGACACTGCAATTTGGGAATGTCCTTCACATATGGGGTATACCGATTATTATAAAGCACAAAACAAACATTATTGTGAAATTTAAACACGTGTAAACCACAAGGCCGGAGGGGAGGACGGGGTCCTTATGCCTACTAGTTATCAAGAGTGGGAGGCATCTTAGACCTAGACATAGGCATAGTTTGCTAACACACTCTTAAAGCATAGGTGTGAAATCTTTCCTCATTTCTAGAAAGGAAAATCATGTGTGTGGTAAAACCCTTAGGTTGGGGGCATTCCCAAAATAAGGAGCATAGGATGACACAATAATCAAGTATGGTTTGAGACCTTGGGAATGTTTGGGGCGCATTACCACACATTACCCATTCATAGAACACAAGATGAACATTATGAGATGAAATTAAACATTTTGTAGATCGTGGCCATAAGAGGATGGTTATTGCACCTACTCTTTAAGAAAGAATAGGAGGGATCTTACACCTATAAGTGGACATAATTTTCCTCCAACTCTTAAAAAGTAGTAGGAAGACCCATCCGATTTACTATTATTTATTTATCTATTTATTTATTAAGGTGAGTTGTTTGTGTATAGTTTGACTTTAGGCCTTTCTTTTGCTCATAACTTGGGTTGTAGATGTTTAAATGGCTCATGTGAGACCATTTTGGACATCTACACTTCAAGACTTTTCCAATGACATCAAGAACACCTCAATGCGAGGTGTTTTGACCTTTACAATCGAGCTCTAAATTTTCGAGAGTCCCGGAGGACTCTAACTTCCCACTTTTGGGAGTGTGAGTTTCATCCTCACACTTAACCCAAAATGGGGTTGCGACACTTGTTCTCACATTGCAATTGAGATCTCTCAAACAATGGTGCCTCTTGTCGTGCTCTTGGAAAGTCCTTGATAAAATATTGGATTTTGAGTAATTGTTTTTCATTAAAAATTCGACGGAATGACAACACCTGCTTTTAAAAAGAAGAAAACGAGTTGGTTTACTAGTAGTGCAAAGTTAGGCCAATAGCACTAGTATTGATGGATATAAGGTGTGCCCCCTCCAAATAAACTAAGGAAATTCCTCCTAGTGAGCTTTACCTTAGGAAAAAATGGGTCCCAGAAAAGTAGGTAGATAATTGCAACCTGGACAGACCCCCCGATCCCCCCTCGCCCCAAAAAAAAATATAAAAAAAAAAAATGAAGAAGAAGATAAGCCTAAGGGGAGAGTTACCAACCACACAGAACTTGGCTTTCTTTGTTTTTTTTTTCCCCAAAAATTTTCCCCCCAAAGTAGGGTGCTACTTTCTGCAGAGCGTGGACTTTTTCCCTCTTTATTTTCTCCTTTTTTTCTCTACTTTTTTTTGGGGGTTTTTTTGGGGTTGTGAAAGAAAAGGGGTTGGGTGGGGTGGGGTGGGATTAATTTTTTTTTTCTTTGTTTGTGTTGGGAGTATTTTGGTTTGCGGGGTCGCTCTGTGTGTGTGTGTGTGTGTGTGTGTGTTTTTTTTTGTTCTGTTTTGTTTTTGTGAGCCATGGCTTCATCAGCGATGGCTTCTGCTGCGGGCGTTGCGGTGCCGCTAACAACTGCCATCGTCGCTGGGAGTACTGTTGCATATAATGTCACTGCTGCGCCGGTGGCCAGGCCGCACATGGAGCGAGTAACGAGAACTACTGCTGCTGTTGTCGATTCCCCTGATATACGCAAATGTTCGCAGCGGAAGTCTCGTTTCTCCTCACTGCTCCTGCCTGTTCCTCCTTTCTCCGGATCTTCAAGCGTCCGCGCAGGTATCGACTTACTTCCTATACGTTCCGCGGATTTGCATCAGTGCCGAAAAGCTTATATACATATATATATCTGACTCTGAGAGAGAGAGAGAGAGAGAGAGAGAGAGAGAGAGAGAGATGTCTTTGTGATGCTCTCGCAGTATGCTTTTCATGCGGAGCTTATTGTCTATTTGACATGTCTTTAGCTATCGGGCGTCTTTCGTGTTCTGTTTGCGCATGCCTTCCGCTGACTAACGCGAAATTTTCTGGTGTGTAGAATTGCGGAGGCCTTTGACCGTTGTGGCCAAAGTTTCAGAAACCGAGACGAAATCGGAGATTTCTGTTGAAGCGACCGAAGCGACAGACGAATTGGAAGATACTCTCAAGGGTGCACTGAAGAGTGTGCAAGAGGCTGTGAGTCTTTTTATCCCTCCCCCGCCACAAGACAAGTAAACTATTCAAACTCATCTCCTGTTATTCTTATTCTCTCGTAAGTAGGATCTGCTGGAACATTCCGTAGTGCGCTAGATTTGCCGGCTAATCAATCGACTGAGACCGGGACTCGTGATGATTTTGGAGGCCTTCTAAGGCTCAGGGAATTGACGATCTAAACGCTTAGTCTTGAAGATGTGCGTGAAGATGTGCTTTCTACTGATCAATGCCGTTTGTAGAGGTGAAGAAAAATTACATCTGTTCAAAGAAAGTAGGTAATGCTGATGGTCTTATACTTCTTGAACCACTATCTCATAAGGTTATGACTGCTGCACTCATTGTCTTGTGGAGATTATTACCTTCAAATTGTTGTTGTGGAGATTTCTCTGCAAATTCCTGGATCAGGTCTATTCAAAGAAAGTAGGGTCATTGAATGGAAATTCTTGGAGATGAAGAGGCGCAAGTAACTGCTATTTTAATGTTATGCAGTGGGACAAGCTGGATGATAAGCTTGCAGTTGGCGGGTTGGGTTTTGCTGCCCTAATTGTTCTGTGGGCCTCCACAGGCCTCATCAGTGTAAGTGACATGCACTTGAAACCATTCAGCCTGTCAGTCTGGTATGTGTTGCATGGATTACCTAATGAGCATATCAAGTAGGTCAGGATTTGGGCCTCGAATTGCCCGAACTGCTCCCAACCATAATAATGCATTCAGCCTGTCAGTCTGGTAATGTTGTGTGGACTAATGAGCATATCAAGTAGGTCAGAACTTGGACCTTGAATTGCTCCCATGCCTCACATTGCCACTGCTTGTAATGCATTGAATTGCTGCCATGCCTCTTACATTGTCACTTCTGATGCATTGTGCAGGCTATTGATAAACTGCCCTTGATTCCAGCTGTGTTTGAGTTTGTTGGCATCCTATTTTCTGGAGTAAGAACTTCACACCTCATTGTCATTTTCACAGTGTATTTCTGTGCTGTAGCAATAACATTATCATTAGCTGCACGGTATTTTATTGCACCCTCATTTCCTATAGCTCTGGGACAATTTTCATAAATTATTGGATTTTTGCTAATTAAATCCTTGTGTGTGACAGTGGTTTGTGTATCGTTACTTGCTCTTCAAGCCTGACAGGTGAGTGAATTTTTGCACTCTTTAAAAGTTGTCAACTTTTTCTTATGTATGTCACAGTATTTGGGGATGTATGCAGTAATAAGGGTTTCTTCATGTGCTAATAATTGGACAACTGCTGGTGCTGTTTTGTTACTTTCTGGCCCTCAATTCCATGAGATGACTTTGAGAAAAGTTTGACCCTGCAGGGAGGAGTTGTTGAAGGTGATTGATGACGCAAAGTCAAAGATCACTGGTCAGTGAGGTGTGCACAACTTTCACAAATTTTTCCTTGGTGTGGAGTGGGAGAGGGAGAATGGAGAAGAGAAGTTAGAGGAATGATTGACCAGGCTAGTGGTTGCCAAGAATCTTGTATTCTTGATGATTCATACCCTTTTCTGCTCAACACAAACTTGTAAAATCAAGTGTGGTAATGGAATTCGAAAAAAGCCTCTATTCTCACCGATTGCTTTAGGATTTGTTTTGCACAGTGCACCAAAGTGTAGAGAGTATACAGTTGGGTGGGACAGATGCTTAATAGTGTAATAAGCAGTGGCGATGCTCAAAATTTGTGTCATTATGTATTTTACTGCTTGAAGACAGGCCCAAGTGCATGCAAGTATGCATAATGTGTGAGTATATATTTACTTGGGAAAATCATGGTCCCAAATGTCTATTGGAGTGGAAGAACTGCATTTCTTGTGAGATGTATCTTAGTTGATTTGTCCCAGTAGGGAACCTTGCCAAGCTCTCCCTTTAACCTGAAGTATGCAGTGGGTTTCTTTTTTCCTGCAGTACTGCTTCCTTCCCCCACTAGTGAATTTGCAAATCTAAGATTTCATTGTACTTTGGGAGGAAGGAAGTGTGTGCTTCAGGAGCCAGCAGCACCCATACGGCACCCCTGGACAGATCCCTCACCAATGTCAACATACAACTGATGGGACAGGCAAGAAATTCTGCTATCACAAAATCTTTGTGTTCCAAACACGATATAAAAACTCTGGCATTATGTTTCCTTTTAGACTAAATTTTTTGTATTCCAAATGCAATTGAAAAAAAAATACTGGCATTGTGTTTTCTTTTAGACTTGGAAGAGATGGCATGTGAGTTGAAATCATTGTTTACCACAATTCAAGGAACTTGTGAGTTCAATTGTGATGTGGGGCACAGTTGATTTAAAACACTTCGCACATTCTTATTTGATGCAAACTCCAAGGTGCACAGTAGTGCTCTTGAAATTCCATTTCTGTGCGATTCCTACAAGTTCCAGGAACAGTTTGCTGTTTTTTTGGCACCTTTGGGAACAACGTACGCAGTTGTCCATCACATAAAAAATGTTTTCAAACACAAAAGAAAACATAAGACAGAACAGAAAACGTAACAAACGCAGCGGAAAAAAACACAGAAAAAAGAAAACAGAAAACTTTCAGTAGTCAGGACAGTCAAGGCGCGCCGGATTTTGTTTCCGACGCAGTGGAGAATATCGGAGGTGCACGATCAAGGATCTCTAGACAGCGGGAAGAATTTTGTAGTCAACAGTGGACGTGATCGAGGAAATCCTGAGAGCGCAATGGAAGGCGTTCTTGTGAATAGTCGACGGAATCGAGAATCGAGAGAGTGAGAGTGCACGAAGGATTTTGTGGGATGAATAGTAGTATCGGACGCAATCGAGCATGTCCCGCGCGAGCGAGAGAGAGAGAGAGAGAGAGAGAGAGAGAGAGAGAGAGAGAGAGAGAGAGAGAGAGAGAGAGAGTTGTGCGCGCGGGAAGGATTTTGTTTGTTGTGAACAGTCTCGATGCGATGGTATCTTCTGCAACTCCGCGGAATGCGAGAACTGTGAAGTGGGTATGGCATCCTTGGCAAATTTGCTGCTGTATCCCGCTATGTCGGCTTGCTTTCCAGCAACGTCAAAGCATGATCTTGTCGCAAAAGTTAGACAGGCGGAAGGAAAGGTGGAACTTAGTCGTGGAATGCGCTGTAGCGGCGGCGACGACGACGACACACGGGACGACGCTGCTGCTGGGCCCCTCCATACAACATCCCTCTCCTCTCCCTCGCTGCATACTCCTCCACCACATCCATATAATGCATTCTTCTCTTGCCGCTTGTAGTACATGCGAGAAAGAAGAGATCAAGACAGAAAGGGGAAAAAAAGAAGGAAAAGCGCATTCTGGCACAGTGAGAGAGAGAGAGAGTCTCCAAATCAATTCCTGGTGCTGCTTTTGCACATAGCCGGTTGCGGGAGATTTTCTCGGGAAAAAAGAGATTTGCAGAGCGAGAAGACGGTGTTGGAGAGAGTGGTTGTTTGAGGAGAGGTCGTGAGAATGCAGGCCGTGACATCGGTTGCAGGGGCAGTGAAGAACCGTGGAGTATGGAGTGGTGGGGTGATGGTGAGAAGGGAGGAGCAAATTGACGTGAGGATGGGGAGGACGAGCAGCAGGCGGGTGCGAGTGGTGCGTTGTGGACTGGCGGAGCCGACGGGCAAGCCAGCGCCTATGGGGGAAATCACACGCTACAACGACTCTCCGTTCGACAAAGCTTTCATGGCTCTATTTGGTGCCAAGATGCGGCAGATTACTGGTAACCCATTTCACCTTTTCATCTTTCCTTCATTCTCCTTTCCGGATTCCTGAAATTGGATAGGCGTCCTTGTGATTCCGTTGGGCAGGAAAAAATCTCTTTCTTATGCTTATTATTCTTCTTCTTGTTGAAGAGTTCATCATGAACATCATGGGTACATGGGGAGTAGAATCTACTGCAATCTAGATTGGCACTACTGGTAATAAGAAACTGTGCTTCTTTGAGTGCAACAGGAAAGTCCACTCAACTGGAGGGATACGAAGGCTTTGTGGACATCTCCAAGAAAGTCATGCAGGGACGAACAGCTCTGGAGCAAAGGGCGGCTGTGCGCCAAGTCCTTCTGTCAATTCTTCCACCCAATGCTCCAGAAACAGTTACCACATCTTCTTCATGAAACCAATGTAACCCATGACTTTGAATGTCGTACTCTGATGAGCAACATTGTGAAATCTTCATCTTGATTGCATTGTTATGGACTGACTATGTACAGAACAGCACTCTTGCACCGAACCCAAGAGCAGATTTTTTCTGCTCATGGGTTTTGTGACTGCACATTTAATACAGAAGCCAAGTTGAGGTTCATGCTCCATTTGCACCTCTGTGACATTGGTGTTGCATTTGCACCTCTGTGACATTGGTGTTGCATTTGCACCTCTGTGACATTGGTGTTGCATTTGCACAGAGAAGCTTTTGCCTCTGGCTTGTGTTTTTTGGTGATGAACTGACAGACTTCCTTTTTCTTGTATGCAGTTTCGCAAGTTGTTTCCTCCAACAAAGTGGTCTGCAGAGCTCAATGCAGCTATTACAGTGCCATTCTTCCAGTGGCTTGTTGGACCATGTGAGGTACAGAAGAACCTGGTGGCCTCTTCACCATGACCTCTTCAACTCCCTCCCACCTGCAACCCACCTCCCAGTTTTTTGTTTTGGTGTGCAAATTGTAGGGACTGGGCTTTTGTTCATACCTTATGCACACTCTGCACTTTGATGTTGAGCTGCTTGGTTCTCTCCATTGCGCTTGGCTGTCTGCAACTTCCCTTCCATTCCTGGCAACTATTGCTGTTGCTTGATGTTTTCAGTGCTCAGAAAAAATTCCTGGAAGTAAGAAGGGAGACAGATTCAAGAAAGCTTTCTATCTTTAAGGTTCAGGGAAGGATTTTGAGTGTTTTTTTAATAGTTATTCAAAAGGGATATTTGAGGCAGTCAAACAAGCAGGATGAGTAGGAGCAAAAAGTAATGGGTGACTGGTGCATGTGAATGGGCAGCTAATGGAGGTGGAGGTAAATGGAGTGAAGCAAAAAAGTGGAGTAAAAATTGCAAAATGCAGGTAGGATCTTCCTTCTTTGTTGTAATAATGCCCAGGTTACCTCCAACCTTTGCAAACCCCTCTCTGCCATTTGCTACAGATGGTCAGTAGGTGATGGGTTCTCTTCTATGTATCATCTTTATCTTCTTGGCAGCTAATTTAGAACATGTGCCAGTTGTTCTATCTGTTAGCTGCATCATGAGAACACAAATTTGGCATCTCATCTGGGTTGAACCTTTGTTACTTATTTTGATGCAAAATACCTGTTGGAATATGTGCATCTCTTCAGTCTGTCACTCATAAGTGTTTGAGATTTTATCCTAGTGTGGTGCATGTTACAATGGCAACTGTTGCAGGGCTGAAGCATAACTTCATGTGGGTGGGGACATCCAGGTATCTGGAGAACAGTGGTTGTGTTGGCATGTGTGTCAATATGTGCAAAATCCCTACACAGGACTTCTTCACCAATGATTTTGGGCTCCCCCTTACTATGACTCCTAGTAAGTCCTATGACTTTGACAGTTGTGTTGCATCATGTCATACATTTGCAGTAATTTCAACTGGGACATAGTCAATTGGCTTGAATGAGGGGTTGCATGTAATGTAACTGAGGATGAAGGTAAGTGTTGTGCAGATTTTGATGACATGAGCTGCGAGATGGTTTATGGACAGAAGCCTCTACCTTTGGAAGAAGACACTGCACTTAAGCAGCCCTGCTATGCATCCTTGTGTAAGTTTTCTGAAGGGACATAGTCTCATTCTGATGCAAATCCCTTAAATCACAACTAGATATCATCTTTGAAGATGATATGCATTTATTTTTTATGAAGCCTGCACATATGAACACAGTGGTTCTTGTAACTTCATACAATTTCTGAGAATCATGGAATTTATGAAATTGATGTGCTCTGTTCTGATCACAGGTTCCATGGCACCACCAAAGTCTACAGCCTGTCCCAGGCTGCCTAATGTGAGTCCAGAGGTCTCTTCGGGAACTATTGGAGACCCACTCTTGTAACTAATCTCTGCAGAAATTAGTTGGCATCATGGGCATGTTCAAGTACAGACAGGCCCATAGCATGGATAGTGACATAACATCCAGTGCTCATCTGTAAATTTGAGGGTCATGTGTGCACGTCAAATTGAGACATTTGTGAATGTCAACACAAAGCAGCACAGCAGTTTTGAAAGCAAATTTTTTTTACTTGTCACAGTATCATTCAGATTTCCACACAATGGATTGCCTGGTGGAAACTGGGTTACACCCTTGTGGGCAAGGGGTAAAAATCCATATGGAAAGCCCTTTGTGCATGTTTTCTGCCTTGGGGAGCTTAATAGGGGTGTCCACCCAGTCCTCAGCATGAGAGCAAACACCCAAGTTCGAGGTGCTCAATCCTGATTCCCAAACAAATTTAATATTATGCAATGTGTTTGACATGTGCATCTTGAAACAAGTACTTCTGTGTTTTCTCATATTTTGAAGGGGCATTTCTTGAATTTTTTGCACTCAACCTGTGATTAGTTTGCACTCCAGAATGTGTCGTGTGGGTTTTGAGCTTTAAGTTTGATCTGTATCATCTTCAAAGTTGATATCTAGTTGTGATTTAAGATTGACAACCACTTTGCACATATGTTCTTCATATATAATTGCCAATTTGAATGTGTGAGATGTGGTTCAAATATAAATTACGCTTAGAGACAGCAATCCTCTAAATTGAATGAAGCACTGGTGCCATAACCAACAGGTGGTTGTGGGGGAGATCAAAGAAAGCTGTTTGTTACACATGTTTGCATTCAAATAACTTCAATTTTGGTGAATAAACCAACTTTGAATTTCTCTTAGCATAAGGTTCTATCGCTTGAGACTTGAAGGCTACAACTAGTTGGTCCCCTCAAGGACCTAGAGTGGAGGTAGGCCTAACGCCCAATATTATAAAGGGTATTAATATTTTTACTGCCAATGTAATTAAAGACTGTCCATACAATCATGGCAGAATAGTTCAAATGCTGTGAAAGGAAGGCGGCAAGAAAAAAAATCTTTATTTTGAAAGTGTTTGAAATGATGCCATGTGGCACTCTGAAATTTCAGATTGCATTTTGAGCCCTCAGGCCTACCTCCACTAAATAATAGGCATCTCCTTTGTGGAAAAACACTTTGAATAATCCACCATCTTCCTGTCCCCGTTCCCCATGAGAAAGCAGATAATCAAGTTCAAGGTTGAATATTATGACAACTATAAACTTTCAAATAGGTAAATGACTCATAAATCACTAAGCAGAAACAAAGAAAACAATAGATTCTCGGTACAACTCACACAATTGTCTCAAGTTTCCAAAATTTTGACACCGATGGGCTTGTAATTTGATTAACTTCTGATGTTTCTGGTGTATAATTTCTAGAAAATTATGCACTTAAAAAAATAATTTATTCTTACTGCTGAACACGAAAGGGTACAATAGTATTTCCATGCCTGTATCAGTGAGAGTGATTCACTTTAAGTGTAGTTGTTTACCTGTGAAGATGTATACTCCCATGCCTCCATTGGTGAAAATGGTGCACTACATAATGCAATATTACTGCTAATCAGTTGGCTGAAATGTGGAATTTGCAGTTTCAAACATCCTCAAAAGTCCTGGACCAATTCTTCAGCACACCGGGACCATAAAATTAAGTTGAAGGTCCAAAACACAATCACACAAGCAGCTCATTGCATACAGGCCAATAAGTTCATATTATTATAGGTTCCTTTGCTGGATTTAGAACTTTTCCAGTTGCCAACTACAGTGGTTGAGGTTTCAAACAAAAGATTTACCCCAAAATTCTGTACTGATGCAAGAGTCTCTTCCCAATATGGACTTCCTCTCTAATCTCTACTGGTCATGCAAGGTTGTCACTTGTATTTTGGTACAAGATCAAGCAAAATTTTTATCACCAAATCCTGTACAGATGCAAAGTCTCTTTCCTTTGGGCACAGCCAACAAATGGAATGATATATTTCATTCCTCTTAAATCACCAAACTAATCAATCTGTTTCTCTAACCATTTTTCATCAAAAAAATGTGTGTGCTCTCATCCAAAAGAATGTCAAAAAAACTCAGGATTGCCTGCCAATCTAGCAACTAAATACTAAAGTAACGCTCTACTTTACATGTGGGCTACAGCAAACTGGAGATGATGGCTCCATCGGATACAGAATCCATTGTGAAACTCATGCCTACAACCAAATAATGGGCACTGTATTCTATAACAGAGCATCAAACTTCCAAAATAGTCATGGTTAGAATAAATAACTAATACAATTCAGAGTACAAGCACAGACTTTGTCTGGCTCTATTATTGAGCATGTACACTCAACATCACCGCATCCCAGAAGAACCCCCAAAAAGAAGAAACTGGAATTTGCACAATGTACTTCTCTGCTGACATCCAAAACACAATCAACTAAAAAACTACCAATTTTCATGAAATCTGCTGTGCATTGCACTGCTCATAAATTGCCTCTGAAATTGGATATTGATAGAATAATCCAACAAATATAGCAGATGAGTCAAAATCGTACAAGGTTACATGCCAGAGTCTCATTCTTTTATGAGACAGTAGCTCACAAAACAGTTCCTGGATTACAATTGAGGAAAGAGTTCCAGGAGTAAAGGTCATTTTGTCTCTGCAACTGCTCTACATTCATCATCACCTTTTGGGTGAAGCCACATGGGACCTGCAAATGTAACACGTGGTGTTTCAGGCTGCAGGGAGCCTCTTGCAGGAAGTCCTGGAGATTGAAGCAAAACCAGTTGTACAGAGTACGTAAAAAGTGAGTGACATTGTGATGATACCACACAATGCCAGAACACAAGTACCAATGTCATCAAACCAATATTTGCAGCCAAAATTTTTACATTAGGATCTAACCACAGATGTGGTCTTTGCACATCTGATGTTCTAAAAATTGACACTTGTCAAGGGAATGGGAAAGAAGGCCAACAAATCATCTGTAAAAACTACCTGTCAAACAAATATTGCAATTCCTACTGTCAAACTCTCTGCAAAAGATGAAGCTAATCTGTTTTAAATGAGTTATACAGAAGAAATTTAAAGAGTGTGAAAAGAAGGCTTGCTAATGGACCCAAAGTCCAAAACAATAACACTGGTGTTGTCCTTGGTCCGTAAGTTTCGTGCCTTGTTCAATAGATACTCTGCTATCCCTTGTGCAGGCCGAGGTGTAGATCTTCTGCCATCCTCCAAACTCTTCCCCTCACGTGCCTGACCGCCAACAGATAGATACAAACGTCAGGGTTCCACATAAAATGTACAGATAGTCATGCTGAGAATGACCAAAACAAGCTTTTAACCCATTGTTTCTTAATTAGCGGCCAATCCCAATCAGTGCAAAACCCGTATCCCAGAAACCAAAGCTGTAAGCATAAAATGTACTCCAGAATATGACCCATACAAAAAGATACCTAAAAGAAATAGAAATGGATTGAAATTCAACAGTCAAGAATCAAATACTTCTATATATCATCCCAGAGAGAGTTCAGGATGTGAAACAGAAATCAAAGACATCTCTGGCCTTTACCTCTGCTGCTAGTTGTACACCCCTCTGTGGACTCAACACATCCCAAAGCCCATCACTGCACCCCAGAGCCCATTTTTACGATTCGGTCACTAACAGCAATAACAAAAGTGATGCTCAGAGATAAAACAGGATTTTAAAACATGGGAAGGACTTTGTACATTCATCACCAGTCTACAAACACAAGACTCAGTTCATGATGTCATTTTGCACTTGAAGAGGCATAGCAAATCAAAAAGTGCAATAGTATGTTCATTCTGCATCACATTGCCTAAAGCAAAACCTGCAACCAAACATTTGAACAGCAGGATGATGCTCTCCCAACCTGGCAATGATCACCATAGCCTTGCTTTCCACAGTTAACCTCCGGACATCACTGATGTGAGGTAGTGCTGAGAATGCTCTGTCTTGTTCCTTCAAAAACTTGTCACCGAGCGCACGTGCAATGTTCATTCCTGAAAACGTTCCAACTATTAGGTCAATGTCATGCAGTTCACTCTTGCCTTGCAACAAGAACCAAACTTGCTTGTAGGAGATTCTTATAACTTTTGTTAATATCAACAATAGAGCAGGCTCATTCCAGCATCCAGGGACAAAGCACATGGTTTGAGTTTCCTGGGCAGGCAACCTGTTGCAATGTCCCCATCCTACCACCAGATGTAGTACTTATGATTAACCACTAGTAGCACAAAGGTAATATGCCATAGTGGATCACAGCTGTTTTCTAAAACAAACAGGCACAAGCAAACAGCACATACTGATTCCCACCACTTCCAGTTTTGGCTTATGGAAATATCCAGTATGACATACCACAAATGCGGGTCTCGCCATCTTTGAGCTGCCTGCCCATCTGCAAAAGGCGCAATCGTTCCGAGGGACTTGTCAGCCTGTGATCTTCTGTCATGAGAACTTGTTGATCTCCCATGCTGCAACCATGAAAACAATGATGAACTTCTGAACAATAAGCTCTATTGCCAAGAAAAAGGCTCATATTTACTTCCAGGGGCATTTCCGGTTAGACTATACTCATAAGACTGCCTGTCTTAGGCTTGCAACCATAGACCATGTGCCCTGTTTGGACAGAGTAAGAGACTGTTGAGGAAGAGAAATCAGAAGTTTGGAATGGTGTTGAGAAAATTGTGATCACCAGTCACTACCAATATGTACGAGCTTCCCAGATTTCAACTAAAAAATTCTTCACACAAGCACCTACTTGTTGAGAATAGTACTCCAAAGACTAAACCCCAGAAGTTAGGGTTTAAGGTAAGTCTTGACACTTTGCAGAAGTTGTGTGTGAACAGGGTCTTTGGTGCTTCTCAAAAGGGCCTCTATTCAAATGGTGTTCAAATGCCACACACAGGACATTTTTGGGAACGACAACTCTCTCCTGAATGTCTTCACTGACTGACTTTTTAGATCCACCTTCCCCACTTTACAGTTTGCTTGGACATGTACATTGCAATGAGTTGAGTAGCTGGAAACAGTAAAGCACAGCTTCTCTATGTGCTACTGGGGAATCTCTAGAGTGAACTCTCATTGAAGCCTCTTCAAGCAAGGATTCAACTCAAGCTATACACAAACCTACCTGGCTTTTGGCCCTGCTAGGTGAGGAAGCCCTATATGATGACTCAGTAACAGGGATCCTTCCAGAGCAGTGTTGGGCAGGAGATACAGGGCGGGTCCTGTATCTCCTGAAATTAGTGGATCGACAAATCTATAAAACTTGGACACATGATTAAATTAACTGATCACAATGCAAATGAGTAACACCCACCCACCTGATGACACAATGTGAGTCACCGACATTAGCACATTGGGCATAAAATCCAGTGTTGGCATCCGGCCACAACAAGAGCACTGTTGCTGTGCAACCCTACACACACCCAAGCTCACATTGGTGGGTGAAAACAAAACTAATCAAAACTTTGGAAGGCAATGTCTGATAATCAACAATCAGTCTTCTCACCCAAGGAATACACACGAAAACAATGTCACCAAATAAAAGCTGTGAAAGTCCAGTAGCTAATCCAGAAGGCCATCCCATAGAACCATTCAGGAATGGCTCTTTGCTGCTCCAGAAAGACAGGTAAGAGGCATGTACATGCAAAGACAGACCTCGTACTCATGATCCAAAGCTTCTTCTGTTCTATGGAAAGCAGCACGAAGAACATCTGAGGCATTGCCATTTTGCAGCACTTGTGCCCAAGTCTCCTCCCCAGCAAGTATTTCTACCAATTTTTGTGGCATAATTCTGACAATCATCATCCCATCCTCTCTCCCTGTCAGTTTTACTCTACAACAATGTATATATCTTTCATAAGAATAGAGAAATCTCCATTCTCACAATGAAGGAGAAACAGCAAGGTTAACTCTTCCTCAGGAAGCTACAGAAAGAACCAAACAAGAACCAAACAAGGGAAGACAGAAACAAACAAAAAACAAAAAACACACACCGGTATGAACAAAAGTGCCAGTCTCACACCTGTTCAGGAACCATCAACAGTACATACAACAATGTATATACTACACAAAACAACCATTTCAAACCTGGCAAACTAACATTGTCCACAAAGAACAAAACAGATGTGCAGATCTCACTTGCCAATAAATGCTTCTTTTGTCACCTGTACAAGCACATTAAGGAAGAGCTATAAGGTCAAGTAGCCTGACATTCAGGTCATTTTGGCGAAGCTGATAAATTGAGTACTTTTTACCTGCTCGCAGCTTCAGCAGCAGCAACTCCACCATGCCCATCAAATACGCAGAATATTCCAATTGATGACTGTGCCCAATGACCCCCAACAGACATGAAGTGCAAATAGTAAATTGGTAGGAAAAGGTGGGAGCTTGCAGTTATATACAGTCTAGCCAGAAGCACATATAAGTTGTAAAGGCAAAAGAAGATCTGCCTCTAGCTATACGGGAGTCTTTCTACTCTACTGTGTATTAAGGCCTACAAAAATTTACTGACCTCTTGGAAACCTTGAAGAGGCCACTCACAGAGGCATACATCCTCCATTGGCAGTTGTTTGCCTCCTCTCCGCATAGTCATAGCATCTACTGCTACTCCTACTCCAAAGGGTGCTGATGCTATTGACAATTGAGAGCCCTTCATTCCTGCACCTATTTGCACCTGCACTTTTCTCACATACACCAAACCATTGAGACGAATTCAACAATTTGATGCTCTGATACAAGCTCATTCACAGGGCTCTTTCTCACCCCAGTTTAAAATCTTGAGATTAAGATTCCTCATGTTTGAACAATTGTCAAAACTCAGACAAACCTATGACCAGGATTAATGATTGCAGTGGCTGTTAAGATCACAGTTCAAAGTATGAAGACAAGCGTCAAGTATATGAGGCTAGACTTCTACAGATACATGGAGGAATTACTAAGACAGCTAAAACATTCAAAATTCCATTCTGCAAATATGTCTCAATGAACAAAGTTACATGCGCATGAGGCCAGGTTTGCTCACCAGTACTTGAGAGGACCCAAGTGCTATAACATCACCATTAGCAAGTGCCACTGGGTGGCTACGATGTCGTGGTTGGGAATTGACTGCATCCGCCACTTGCTGACCATTCACAAGAGTCCCATTCAAGCTACCCATGTCCACGAGCTCCCACTTGGACACCTGCTCATCCTTCTCCTTCTGTGAACACCTCACATCACAGCTATATCTAGAGAACCCCCCAAACTCACTCCTACCTCTGGCATGTACAACTCCATGCAAGGGACTGAGGAGCAGGGGAGAAGAAAAGCTCCCACAGAAGGGGAAGAACTAGTTCCAAAATTAATGGAAAAACTAGCAGAGGGAACAGCAGTGACTGCCTCTCACTTGTTCAGTGACCATCAACAGAAGCCATGTACAAAGAGCACGTTCTCTATCACTACTTAGATACTGACTTCATCAGCTCCCAACCATAGAAAACAAGTGAGAAATGCAGAGAAAACCCATTCTACAAAACCTGTTTCTTGAGTTTCTGTGCATTTCTGGAAGCAACAAGGGGGGAGGGGGAGATGCAGTCATGATTTTGGCTAGCACTCAAGAGACAGGTGTTTCTAACTCTATGAATCAGACCTCCACTTAAGAGGCATGCTCCTCCAAATGTGAAAAGCTTACTGAAACTGACCTTAAGATTCCAAGTGATGGCAACATGCTTGCCCGAGACTTCAGGATCATTGAGCACCAAATCATTTTGAGCAATGCGGCCAACAGTCACTGAAACCCCAACTCCTCCTCCTTGCTTCTGCCCTAACCGACTTCCAGCTGATGGTCCAGCTATAACCTCCAGCTGCAGCAGCTTGTTACCTGCTTGCTAACCCTAAACGCCCTCAGACACCTATCTACTTCTACAAAAATCACAGTAAAATACCGCCAAAGAAATGGAACGAGAAATAAGGCAAGAACATGTATTCTTAACTGCAAACGTTGACGTCCGCAGTCACCAAAGAACTCTGATTCTCTCTGTCGCTGCTATCCCTGTTCTTCCTCCATCCTTGGTTTTCTAAGTCTGCTTCCGGCTCCTCCTCTCTTTGCTTTATTATCCCTTTGGGACGCTTCCACGTCCTTCCTACATAACTCTCGCTGTGTGCCAGAAGAGGTTCCGACAAATCCTTGGAACTCTGATGAGGAAAAAAAATTCCCCACCCATAAAACCCCAAACATTCCACCACCACCACATCACGGCTGTGCAATTCCTCCACCAAAAGGGAGAGAGAGAGCTCATGCCCTACCTACCTACATTGCACACTTTATGTTCGGCGGATCCAAATTCTCGAACACAATCGGATCTCCAACGAAGAGGGAAATCCGAAAGAAGAAGAAGAAGAAGAAGAAGAGAGGGTTAACAATGCTCTGCTCACCTGTCTAACACGCTGCACAGCCGCTACAGGTACTACTTCCTGATCATTGCTGCGAACACGACGCAGCTTCCAGGAGCAGACATAGATGCCGAAAGCCACGACTACCACCAATCCCCCACAAACCGCCAACACCTTGGTCTCCACCATCTTCCTCGTCCTTTGTCCCTACTTTCTTCTTCACTCATACTTTCTGCTCCACGCCATTGCTGGTCGCGCTGCTTTTGCAGCAGCATTCCCGATATTGAACTATGCAGGTCAGCGATGGGTTACTCTTCTTCTCTTTTCCGTAAAGCTTCCCGCCCGCCCACACACTCTTGTTCGTCTCCTTCTTCTTCGTCCGCAACTGCTGCGCGCTTCTTCTTCTTCTTCTTCTTCTTCTTTTCTCTCTCCGTGTCTTCTTCCGTCCGCGTCCCGCCTTCGTCTGCAGCTTGCCTACCTCCTTCCTTCAGGTCCGCGAGTCAGCGGTATGCAGCCGCAGCCCGCGTCTTACCGCCTCCGGCAATCCGCTCCCGTCCGGCGGCTGCCTCAGGCAATCCGCTCCCGTCCGGCGGGTGCAGCCGCCGGACGACTGCCGAAATGATATATCTTTTTGTATTATTATTATTTTTCGTTAGTGCTTGGTTTTTCTTTTTTCCTCCTTAGATCATAGCAATTTTATTTTATTTTATTTTATTTTTAAATTTTCTCATGTTGCTCCAAAACTGGCAATCATCCACTAAAAACTTATTAGCTAAATATTGCGATTTCAAAAAAAAAAAAAAGAAAGTTAAAAAATCAGCCAAAATCCTCCAAAAAACTTGACAATTTCATATCTTGCTTCTTTGAAATTTGGCAAATTTTTTTGAAATTTTTTCATTAAGTTACCTTGACCATGTTGCTTGGGATCTTTTTTTTAATAGCAAAATGGCGAATTTTTGCCACAAAAAAAATCACTGGAGCATAGATTAGTTAAATACTCTTTAATATTGGTGGCTAGTTTTCATTAATTTGCCAAAAAAGGGAAAGAAAAAACATTGTTTTTGCCAGTATTAAGTTTTCCAGCAAAATTTCACAACTTTTCCAAAATGAAAAAAAAGAAGAACCAAGAAACAAATTTGGTGCAATGTTTTTTTCTTTTTTCAATTTTTTGATTTGACAAGTGGTGAACTTTTGTTGAAGCACATGTTTAAAAAAACAAGAATTGTTTTTTTTTCCCACAAAATAGAAAGAAAACTCACAAAATAAAATAAAATCGCTCATTTCATGTTGTTGATTAAAGATTTTCTTTGCATTCTTTGAATTGAAAATGTGAAAGCATTTGAAATATTATTGTCGACATGGTTCATGATGACATGTATAAATGCCTCAAAGAAAAACCATGACATGATTGCAATTCCAAGAAATGGAAGATTATTTTGGTTTTGAGTATTTTCAAAGACATTAAAATTTTTCCTACCATGAGCTTGAATCCTAACTATTGTTTCAAACAATCAACCTTGTTAGTGATAAAGAGTGTGTGTGTGTGGCTCTTTTGTGAAGGAAAAATGGAAATTCAACCAAAAACAAAATTGCAAAATTAACAATGTGATAGAATGATTGTACAATGTTCCTTGCAAGAATGATGAATGCTTGAATTTTTAATTAAGGAAAGATTTAAGCTAGTCAAAATGAAAGCTATGAAGCAATTGTATTCAATTTATGAATATAACGAACTTATCACAAGATACAAAAAAAAGGTCAAAAGAAAAGGACTTCAAGTTTCAAATACTAGTTTCAAGTTCCAACCTCAAATGTAATACTACTTTCAAGGTCAATGGCGTATTTATTATAGGCCATGGTGAAAAAAGCTTTTCTCATTTGACGTGTATCTATCCCAACAACTTTTAGCAATACACAAAGGACAAAAGACTAGTTGTAGTAGTAACACCACACTTTCACAATCATTGTGTTCTTAAAGTTTTCAAACATTCAAACAACAAATATCTATAAAAAGATAAGATGAGACATATGCACTTTATCATTGAATTCATATGTTCCATATATTGTGGGTGTTGATAAATTTGGAGTGTTTTAGTGATTTGTGAATCAAGCATATTTAAATGCATATGATTTGTGACCCTACATGGTTTTATTCTTCATTTAAGCATAAGAATCTTGAACCATTCTAAGTTTGGTGGCATGTTGGCAAAATTTCATGTTGTGCCAAGGCTTTTAACTAAAATTAATCAAAAGCTTTAGATTAATGACCATATAAACAAACTCATGCATCATTTAAAAACTCAAAATTGCATGCACCATCAACCATGGAGACAAAGTCTTTCCTTTAATGATCAAGCGATTCATTGCAAAGTGGCTATTATGTTTGCTTTTCTAACAAGTTCAAAGAAAATCATAAGTGATGGAACCATGTGATATGGTTAGATAATGCATATGATGAATTTGTTAGTGATCTACCTCAATTGTCTAATATGCATTGTTTCAACAAATTGCTTAATGTCCACATATATGATCTATACACAAATTGACACAATTGGGTTGTGTCTTCGAGCACATTATTTGAAGACATCCAAGTGGGAAAGTTTGATATTAGTTTCTGAACTATGAACCAAAAAAATTCTCAAAAATAAAGATGAGGCTCATGAATTAAAGGCTTGACACTTACATTTGGTCAGGTGATGGAGCCATTTAGCGGTTTTGTAGTCACAAGCTCATGGTCCCTGGGCTAATGATGCATTAATCCAGCAGCTACACCAGCATTCAATTTCCTTTTGCAAGAGACATGACACCAAGGAGCTCGACAGTGATACGCGCTGTCTTTGGGCTTGTGTTATGGAAGGGCAAAATTTGGACTTGAGGGAAGCACGATGCAGCTCACCATCACATGGACCCACCACCACTCTTGAACCATCATCCCAACAGGTTCACTTAGCCTGCAATTCAGCAAACTCATCAAACCTTAAACAAGTGTCAAGTTTTGAGATTACAGGAGCATACCGTCAGATCACAATGCTGCTGGTTTTAGTTTGAAGTGGGTACACAAATTCAATTTGACTAACAGAATCAAGGGACATCTTCTTGGTTCATTGATCCACCCAGTGCCCTTGCAACCACCTGCCTGTTACAGAATGCAAACTGCAACATCCCACTTGCATGTGTACACACACACACACACACACACACACACACTCATAAGAATTGCAACAAAGGAAGGAGCCCAAGTCTTCCTTTTGAAGCTCATATATATTCATCTACACGCAGCAGCTAACTTCAAAGGCACTGATCAGCTACCATGACACACATTGACATGAGTATTATAAAGCATGATTTCTATAACTTTCTAGCCTCTGGGATCGAGAGGTGCATCTCCAATGGACTCCAAATTCTCCTCTGCTCTACTCTAACATATCAAAAGATTCTTTGGGGGCCTCTGGCAATCACCAAGCAATTAGGGTCATGGCCATGCACTTGAGGTTGGCAATTCCATGAAATTAAAAAAAAAAAAAACCAAACTCCCAAATGAAAAATTGGAGGTTTTTTGAATTGCAAGGAGTGGGATTTTTTTATATTTGGTTTTTCAGTGTGTAGCCAAACAATATAGAGAGATGAGTAAATGGATTGTACTTAATATCTAGTTTGTGTAGCCAGATTTGGCTAAATTTCCCAAGAGATGATCATCACTTGTGTCATCGAAGTGATTTCATAGAGATGCATCGAGGTGGTTTCATTGTGTTTAAATTTATGGTGGAGAAGTTATTTGAATATTGAATTAAAATTTTTAATTTATAAATAAATAAATAAATAAATAAATAAATAAATAAATAAATAAATATAAAGGAAATAAAAAAAATTGTTGCTATTGTTGGAAAGCTCTAAATGAGTTGGATTTAATGGAGTTTGTTTCATTATTTTTAGACCTAAGTTGTAGGAGCTTTTGAATTTTGGGGTTTTTTTTTTTCATCATTGGAAATTTGGCTAAATTATACAAACTTTTGGTTTTGGAAGGAAATATTAGTTGGGTAATGGAGTTTCACACTTGGGCCAATAAGCATAGGCCATATTAATTTAGCATTAAATGGCAATATGTGTTCGAACCTGTCTAAATAATAATAAAACTAGTTTTTAAAATGCTACCAAATTAAAATCAGAGTCCAAATGTGATGAAAATATTTTAATTTTTTTTCTCAAAATTCGACAAATCTTTTCAGAAAAAAGGGAATATTGTGACAGAATATTCTTTAAAATTTTATCTGATATAATAATAATAATAATAATAATAAACTTTATAGCAAAAGACACATTGCTGATACCCTAGTACAAGGGCACATTCAACACATGTCTATCAAATACATAAATAAATAAATAAATAAATAAATTTGATGGAAAATATTTAATTCTGGTGGATAATAGATTCTTTAATTTTCAGTCACAAAATTTTGATTTTTGAACAAAAATATTTATTTGTTTGGGAGAATTTCAACATTTCTGAAAATAAAATAAAATGTAGTGTTGAAGCTGCCAAGGTACTAGGGTATAGAGTGAAATGACCCTCCACTGTATCCTTGGCAGCTACAGATTGCCCCTAGGGTTTCTCATGGAAACGATTGGGTCACCCCATGGATGATCGGGCCACCCGATGAAAACCCCCACTGTCAGCTCCTCCCTCACGCCCAAGCTCTCTCTCTTCTGTTCTGTTCTGTTCCGTGCTGTCGGCGCACGGCTGCCGAATTTGTGGAGTCGCGCATCGTTGCAGCGAGAATCGATCGAGAGAAGGGCGCAAGTCAGCTTCGTGTGAGCGCCTTTTTTCTATGCTAGTAAGCATATACCACATAAGGTTCCAGAAACTTTCAACTTTTGCTTGGAACTTTGTCATCAGTTTTTCCAATTGATTCTTCTTGTCTTTAGGTACTACAACTCTGTTTTTCGGAACTCTTTTTGTGCGTGTTGGCAGGAACTCCTTCTTTCCATTTTGGCAAATTGATCCAAGATGCTTCGAAAGCCAGTGAAGATTCAAAGCGCATCGCTGAAAGCTGATGTAGCAGATGATGGAGATGATGGAGATGATGGAAATGGTAGTAGTGTGGAGAAACCCAAGAAGACGCCCTTGGCTCCTTCATCATCAACTCAAGAATTTAAAGTCAGTCTGGGAGGATTGCTGTTTCTTGTCCTCTTGTATGTACCCTTGGTTTGGATAGCTCGAAGATCTATGTACCAAAAACATGTCACTCCGCTTCCAGCATCCGCTTCTCTTCACCTATTCTCTCAAGAGAGAGCCATGGCTCACATCCTGCAGCTTGCTGGTAACATCAGGGACCGGCAGCAATCGACTCCTGGCCTGCAGCAAGCTTTTGAATACGTTGAATCGGAGCTCCGGAATCTGCAATCGAAAGCTTCTTCTCGGGAGCTTCGAGTTGAAATTGATGAATCTTTTGCAAATGGATCTTTCAATATGGTTTTCTTGGGGCATTCCATATCCAACACATACCGGAACCATCGGAATCTTGCTGTTAGGGTTTCTGCCCTAGAAGCTCAGGAGGGTGAAGCTGCAGTCTTAGTGAATGGACATTTGGATGGGCCATTGGGATCACCAGGTGCTGGTGACTGTGCTTCCTGTGTGGCAACTATGCTTGAAGTCCTTCGATACATTGTGGACACAAACTGGATCCCACCATCTCCAATTGTCTTCCTTTTCAATGGTGCAGAGGAGCTTTTCCTTCTTGGAGCCCATGGATTCATCACAACCCATAAGTGGAGAGACTCGCTGGGTGCTGTGATCAATATTGAATCCACAGGTGCAACTGGACCCGACCTTGTTGTCCAATCTGGGCCTGGTACCTGGCCCTCCAGGGTCTATGCTCAATCTGCAGTGTACCCAATGGCCAACACTGCTGCGCAAGATGTGTTCCCTTTGATACCTGGAGACACAGACTACAGGGTCTTCTCGCAGGACTTTGGTGATATTCCAGGTCTTGATATTCTTTTCATTCTTGATGGCTATGTTTATCACACTGGCTATGACCTTCCAGAGAAAGTGGGGCGAGAGAGCTTGCAAGCGCGGGGTGAGAATTTGATTTCCTTGCTACAGGCTTTTACCAGTGCGCCTCAATTGAGGAACTCAACTGATAGAGCTTCCAATCCTGAGCCTGTTGAAATTCGCCCAATTTTCTTTGATCTTTTTGGGCAATGGATGGTCATCTATTCTCAAAAAGTAGCAGTAGGATTACACTTGTTGCCACTGGGTGTTGTGTTTCTTATCCCTAATTATGCACCCAAAGGAATCCATTCAACAGTAAGCAAACGAATAAGTTTAGTTCTTTTAGGATTAGTAGTCCAAGCATTAGGATGTATACTAGCAATTGTTTTCCCTCTGTTTATAGCAATTCTTCGCCTCTCAGTGTCATCAACAGCAATGACATGGTTTGCACACCCCTGGATTGCGTATGCCATGTTTGTTCCAGCTTCGTTAGCTGGGTTGTTGTTTCCCAGGGCAATTTGGTATGGCTGCATCAAAATCTCCAACAAATGGGAGCAAAAAGAACTAAACTGGGCATCGCACTGGGGAGGTGTCGCTTTGAATGCATTGGTATCTGCTGCTTGGACATTACTTGGAGTGGGAAGTGGATATTTAAACTTTTTCTGGGCCCTTTTCATGATGCCAGCACTCTCATTATTCCAAGTGCTGCAGAGAGTATCTGGGAAGGAGGACTCGGTGCTTTCTATGTTGGGATATGTTCTCCCAGGGATGTTTCCAGCTGCATATATGTGCTACTACATGGGAATTTGCATCCAGTTTGTGACAGAGAAGATGGGTATGAGTGGTACCTTTCCTCTCCCTTATGCTTTCTATGTGGCTGATGTAATCTTGGCCATAGTTGTTGGGTATTTTGTAAGCCTTGCAGTGGGTCCCATCCTGCCTATTCTTGGAAATTGGCTTGCGAAACCTCCAGCAATCAGGTTCCTTATGTTTCTTAGCATTGCTTCTGCAGCCATTTCTTCCCAATTCTTCCCTTATAGTGCAGCTGCACCAAAACGTGTTATAATGTCTCATAGCTTCAAGACATCTGGAACAAGTCAAGGGCTCAAATCCAGCTATGATTTTGCCACTATTGATCCAAACCCAATGGAGTTTGTGTGGAAAAATGTCCCTGCCCTGCCTCCAGTTCTTTGGAATAATGCAAGTTCCAAGGGTGTCAGCAAGTCTGATCACCATGTATTCCTACCTATCTACCCTATTTCACGGCTTTTAACTCTTGCCACTGAAGTTCCTCTGGACTTGAGTCTTCAGGACATGAAGAAACTGTCTTTCCCTCTGCCACATCTGCAGATCATTGAAACTGAGCAGGGTGATGAGAAGAAAGCTGCAGTTGGCTCAGGCAGTCGCCGGGTACACTTGGAAATCAACCTGGGGAGTCTGGACCATATTTGGTCAACTGTCATGAACATTACAGGTCCATTGGCAAGTTGGTCTTTTGCTGGTGAGAAGCTTCCGAAGACTGAAAGTGTTCGAGGAGGCCCTCCCTCATATATAAGTCGTTTGTCAGGCAATTCACTGGGTGGGAGATGGCAGTTTTGGCTTGAGGCTTACAGCCTCGAACCCTTGAGAATTGAATTGGTGGTTCTTGATCAACAGTTGGATGAGGAGACACAGAGAATAATTGATCTGTTTCCCTCGTGGGTGGCAGTTGTTGCAGGAACTTCATACTTGTCAACCTATTTTGTTTAGATTCACATCTGATCACAGGCAGAGAAGATGCTGGGAGTAGGCTTTTGTCATCTTTGTAGAGCTACTATGTAAGTTGTATAATTTACCTTGAAGCCACAATGAACCTTTTGTCCTTCAGAGCTCTAATCTTAGGAAAACCAAGAAAACGCTCTGGATGTGTCATGTATAGTGAGCGATCTTAAGTGTTAATGTGTTGAAGTAGCTTCCAATTGAAAAGTCTGGAAGCTCAACACAAACAACAACAGCAGGGGATGTGATAATCATGTATTTGATCAGAAGTAGTTCGTTGCAAGTGTCTGGAATTTGAAAGTAGTGGAAGCTGAAACTCCTTCTGGAGGCAACCAAGCTCCTGCAATGTAGAACGGAGATCAGAAACATGCGGTTTTATTCATGATGAGGACTTATGTAAAGTTGAGAATCTGAACAGAGATCAGAAATTGGGCGTTTGTTTAGTTTTTCTTGAGTCTTATCTGATGAAGAGGAAGAATTATGGAAAAGTTGAGAAACAGAGGTCAGACAGACACATTGCATTGTTTGTTGTTCTTGAGATCTGATATTGGAGTTCTGTGGACAGTTGAGAAGAACAACAGAGACCAGAAACATCATCATGCATTATTGATGCACACATCATCATGCATGAGATCTGAATGAAGCTGTATGGAAAATTGACAAAAGAGAGATCAAACACATGCAGCATTGTTGTTGTTCTTGGAATCTCATGAAGATGGAAATTTGAGAACAGAGAGATCAGAAACATGTAGTGAAGTTGTTCTTGAGATCTAATGAAGATGGAAATTTGAGAACAAGGATCAGACGCATGCATTGTTGTTGTTCTTGAGATCTGGTGGAGTTCTAGGTTAAGTTGAGCAGAACAAACAGAGGAGAACCATGCTGTTGCTCCAGATCAGATGGAGATCTATTGGAAGGTGAGAGCAGAGATAAGAAGAACCGTGTTGCTGTTGTTGTGCTTGAGATCTCTGTTGACGTTGTCGTTGTAGGAACTCGATGATGGAGATTGCAACAAGCTTTAGAGAATTTCCAGCCTCGAGCTTTCTCTTCGGCCAATCTTTGCCTTCTGAATGCCTTCTCCTTCTCACCATCTCCTTCTCATCATGTCCTCCTTCCATGTATGCACGTGGTCAAGACTTGAGCGATTGATTCTTCTCCAACAATCACAGATTCCGGAACAACAATGGAGACTCGACTCGAAACCCCAGAGTATTTCAAGCGGGCAATGTTTTACCGGGAAGGCGAGGAGCTGTTCGGGGATAGGCCTATGCAGACTACGGTATGTGCCTTGGCAGCGCCGTCGTCGTCACTTTCTTCGTCTTCCGCCGCATCCGGCACCGACGCTTCGTTTGCTCGCGAGCACCTGCTTCTCCTTCCCGCTTGCACAAGTCACTGGCTGGAGCTTGTTGAGGACTGTCGGTCCTTTCGTTCTTCGCGGGTTTTCGCATTTTCCGCAGCTTGGGGGTCTGTTTGTTTCCGATCTTTCTTGTGAAGTTTTGGAGCGAGGGTTTGAATAAGCACGAGAGTCCTTAGGGTTTCCCTTTCTTCTTCTTCCTCTTCCGAGAGGTTTCGCGTTTTCCGCAGATTGCAGATTCTTCGAGTGTCTGTGTCCGCTTGTTGTTCAAGAACAAGGGTGATAAAGAGGGTCAAACAATAAGAACAAACGGTAAGAAGGCTTTCTTAGGAGGTAGGAAAGAGAGAGTCTCTTCATGGCGGCTGCAACGGGAGGTACCAGGAATCGGAACGCAAGGGAAGATGGAGGAGACGCGGACGAGAATCTGGTGTTCGAGACGAGTGCTGGAGTGGAGGTGATCACTAGCTTCGACCAGATGGGAATCCGTGAAGACCTTCTGCGGGGGATTTACGCCTACGGCTTCGAGAAACCTTCCGCCATCCAACAGCGCGCGGTGATGCCGATCATCACCGGGCGCGATGCTATTGCACAGGCGCAGTCGGGCACGGGAAAGACCTCCATGATTGCGCTTGCCGTCTGCCAAATGATCGACACTTCCACCCGCGAGTGAGTTCGTCTCTCTCTTCTTCAACTCCCTGTTCTTTAGAAACCTTCTTTGGTTTTGCTTGCATGAGGAGCTTCAGGTTGTCATATGCTTCTGTTTCCGTTTCCCAGTCTTTCCATGTGCTCTGTAATGACCTAGAATGGGGGAGGAGGACAGGGTGCAGGCACTTATTCTATCGCCAACTAGAGAGCTTGCTGCACAAACAGAGAAGGTGATCCTTGCAATTGGAGACTTCATGAATGTGCAAGCTCATGCTTGTATTGGTGGCAAAAGCATTGGAGAGGACATTCGCAAGCTTGAGCATGGTGTACAAGTTGTCTCTGGAACACCTGGCCGAGTATATGACATGATCAAAAGAAGGACTCTGCGCACTAGGGCAATCAAGCTACTGATTCTGGTGAGGAACTGATGCTGCTTGCATCAGAGGTGTTCAATGATGAGTCAAGAGTTCAAACTAGATGTCCTCAGAAAGACTCTATATGTCAAGAAACCCTATAAAGACTTTACTCATGGCATTACTGTTGCTGTTGATTTGTGGTTATAGGATGAGTCTGATGAGATGCTCAGCAGAGGGTTCAAGGACCAGATTTATGATGTCTATCGCTATCTTCCTCCTGATCTGCAGGTAAGCATCATGCCCTTATTGCAGCTTAGAAGAGTGTGATAGTATCTTACAATAGAAAGCTCAAAATAGCAACTGTGAAATGATATGTCTCAATCAGCATACTTACTCCACAGAAAGGAGGATTATTGTTTGATGCATACAATAGAGTTCTGTCTGAACAAGAAGAGGTCAGATTTGAGGAAAAGCTCATGTTTGTTGATAGTGTTGAGGACGAGGCCTCCTCTTTTGCACATAACCATTGAGAGTTTTCTTCTTCTTATTGTGATTGCTGAATGTTGGGTCAGTCTATATCAGATATCGTAATGTTGTTTGTTGACTTTATGTGTGACTTGGACCTCTTGTTGCTTTTCTGTTGTTACCCATGCAGATAGTCTGATGTGATTTGATGTGGAATGCAGGTTGTATTGGTATCTGCCACCCTACCACATGAGATATTGGAGATGACAAACAAGTTCATGACCGACCCTGTAAGGATTCTTGTGAAGCGTGATGAGTTGACCTTGGAGGTGAGGAATTCTTTTGACGGACTCATTTTAGGTTTCTTTTTATCTTTGGTATCCCCATGGGTACTAATTGTGCACTGTATTTGGCTAATTTCTATCTCTTTACCTATGAGTTTGATTTCATTACGCGTCTTGTGAAGAGTAACACATGTCCTGTCATGCTTCATAGATTGTCCCTGGTTTGTAGGTTTGTGGATGATCTTTTTGTTCCTGATTTTCCAGATTTTGTGAACTTCATGTACCTTAACCAGGACTCTTTTGGTAGCAGCATATACCCAAAAACATCTTGTGAGTTGAATTGTATGTCTGAATGCTTCTCTTGTAATTTCTTGGATCTAGCTGTGAGACAAAGTCCTCAAGGTTTATCCTGTGACATTTTTGACAAATGTTCCCAACCAGAGTATGCAGGTATTGAAATGATTAGAATGCCTCATGTTCATTCCAATATCTCAATGACTGCGAAGCTGGGGGTTATCAATAGTCAATTTTACAGATTCTTGAGACTTTGTAGTTATAATAAGTTTTTTGTCTTCCAGATGGTCAGTCTTATTGCCTTTCTGAAGGCAAAAGGCTACCCTATAAAAGTTCTAAAGAGAACTAGAGGTTTGCTTCTTAAAGAAAAATTCCTGTTTGGAATTTCCGCTTTTGGCATTTTCAGAATGATTTTGCTTTGGGTCTTGTAAGTGGGGAGCTTTTTGTAAGCCGACTTGTTCATAGTCTTTCCCTGTTTGTCCTTTCCTTTGGTTTTTCTTTTCCCTTTCTTTGTTTCTTTGTTTCTTTGTCTTGTCATTGTTGTTGTGGTCTGTTGCTAGCCAGTAGTATGGCTGAGTCTTCCCGTTGCTTCTGGAATTGCAGCAGAAACTCAGTTCGTAGGTTGGTGCTCATCATCAGCCTTTACCCACTGTAGGGAGCTGATGAAGTCAGTGGGGAAGTTGTAGTAGTTAAGTCACTATCATACATACTACTGTTGATGGTCCCTGAACAGGTGTAGACTGGCACTTTTGTTCATACCGGTGTGTATTTTTTGTTTTTTGTTTGTTTCTGTCTTCCCTTGTTTGGTTCTTGTTTTGGTTCTTTCTGTGGCTTCCTGAGGAAGAGTTAACCTTGCTGTTTCTTCTTCATCATGAGAATGGAGATTTCTTTATTCTTATGAAAGATATTCTTTTTCTCTCTGGCGTTTCCAATGGGTGGGCAATGGTGCTTTGGTTCTAGGTTCTTTGAACACTTCAAGTTTAACACATGCACCGATGGCCCATGGTTGTGATTCAATCTATAGGCCTGTGTCATTACAGAATCTGACATTAACTCAGGAGAATCTGCATAGGCTTTTTAAACAATGCCACTTGGGTTTTCCAGCAGCACACTGATATTGCTATCATTCTCAAAATGGTCTTGAGAATCATTTTTTGAGTGTGATATTGTGGTTATTCTTGCTATGATTAAGACTGGACTTGTCAGAATTCCGATACGAAGGAAAGTAACCTACCAGGTTTTTTTCCTTTTTTTGAATCAACTGACAGGGCATCAAGCAATTCTTTGTGGCTGTGGAGCGAGAGGAGTGGAAATTTGACACACTGTGTGATCTCTATGATACACTTACAATCACACAGGCTGTAATATTTTGTAATACCAAAAGGAAGGTGAACCTTCATACTCTAAAACAATCCAGATGATCACATTGCATATTGCACTGTACCGTTTTTAGTTCACATATCTCTCAACCTGGAGCTTGAAGTGTTTCTTTTCATCAGGCCCAATGTAAGGAACTGGATGCATGTCATTTGCAGTTACAGATTGTGTATATTGGACATTTGATCATCATGCAGGAAGTTCTTTGGAAGCTCAATGCAAGCAGAAGTGTGTCATAAGTCTAGTGAAGACATGTAATAAAGAATGCTGCATTGCACAGGTGGACTGGCTGACAGAAAAAATGAGGAGCAACAACTTCACAGTGTCGGCAATGCATGGAGACATGCCCCAGAAAGAGCGGGATGCTATCATGGCAGAGTTTCGGTCAGGCACCACCCGAGTTCTCATCACAACTGATGTGTGGGCTCGTGGTCTTGATGTGCAACAAGTTAGTTCTCTTCCTGCTCACTACATTCTACCAAAGTCAGTTGTTTTAGAGTCCTTTCCTAGTACTTTGAAGCCTTTTTCCTGCAGGTTGTTGTTACACTCTGTGCAATAATGGGTCTTGACATTGTGGTTATAGAGTTCTTTTGGAGGGTGGTGGTATGTGTCTGGGAGAGTTTGATCTTAGAACCACTGGTCCTTCTGATCTTCAGATTTGTATCCAAAAGAAGTTCCTGCAAATACAAATAGTAAAACATTCTCAAGCATGGACTCTTTGTACCTGGGGCAGGTGTCATTGGTGATCAACTACGATCTTCCAAACAACCGTGAGCTTTACATTCATCGTATTGGTCGCTCTGGCCGTTTTGGGCGCAAGGTTTTCACCATTTCCTGTCTCAGTCTTCCTCTGTGTGTGTCTCTCTGTGTGCTCAGTATGTTGTAACCCCAGAGAGCTTGATTAATGACTTGAATTGAGTGAATGAGGTTCTCTTGCTATTCTGGAAGCTGTGTTTGAAATTATACATCTTGTGTGTGTACAGGGTGTGGCCATCAATTTTGTGCGGAGTGATGACATTCGGATATTGCGAGACATTGAGCAATATTACAGCACACAAATTGATGAAATGCCCATGAATGTGGCTGACTTGATTTAATCTTCCAGGCACTGATGAGCACTTTGTTTTTTTATCTTGTGACAAAACTGTACGGATGCTTGGTTGCTGAGTCTGAACTGGGTTTCTATAAAGTTCTAGCTTTGAAGTCAGCTCAATGAGGAGGTTCAGATTTCTGTTTTGTACTTAGGCAGTCTTGCAGTAGGAATTGGATAAACGCATAGAGTAATTCTTTCAGTTTTGTTAGAGGGTACTGGAGTGAAACAGCATGTCCAGCAGTGGAAGGAAGGTTGCACAAATTTGGCCTGTTTTTGCCACTGTCCGATTGGCCTGAAGCGACCAGTCTTACAAAAAGACTATATTCCTCACATGTACTTCTATATTTTGAAACTGTTCATATAGTCTTCTTTCCCCTGGTATGTATTTTTGGGGTTTGGTTCATGGTTGGTAGAGCTGTTCTCATTTGATTGAGCCTTTATGTTTGGAAACTTGATGCTTATTTGATAATGAAATGGTTTGTGTTGATGAATTGAAAAGAAAGAAATACATATGTTGAAACATGGGCATGTGTATTAGGTAGATCACGAGAAATATTGCAGCATAGAGTGAGGAATTTGTCAACAAATACCGACATGTGTACCAACCATTTTGTGTGCTCACTCAAAGCCATTCATATATTTCTTTATTAACTCTTAACGAGAATGTCATTTCTTGAGCACATTTATAATAATTCCAAACCCAGATTCATATGACTTAAAGCTTAAGTTTCATTCCAATGACCTCTGCCCTAATTTATAAACTGTGAACTACCTGGTTTGCTTAGTACCTAGTCATCTATTTTTATACCTATCTACGTATATATGTAGGACCTACATTGTTACAGAATGGGTTGGTTACCAACACTGAAACCAGGTATTAAGTGATTTGAGGTTCATCCACATCTGAGTCACAGCAAGGGGCATCATCTAGTGGATGGTGCCCTGGTGGGTGCTTGTTCACTTTGGCCCTACAAAGAAATTTTGTGTTCATCTGATCCCATATTTTGAGGGATGATGATGCAGCATCCTTTATGACTACAGAAGAATGTAATCTTTTTCTCATTTTTTAAATATCTTTTTTGCAGTTTTGTAGAGATTACTCCTGGGAATAGCCTCAAACTTTAATACTACTAGTTTAAAGCTTACTGTCCTCTCACAGAGAGCATGAGCAGAAAGAAGAAGGGGGTTCAGTTGGGATTTGAACTCCCAATCATCTAGTTATACAACCTTACCCTTAGCCACTAGAATAGCTCAATTTTGTCCCACATTTGGAAGGAATGTTCATCACATGAGGTTTTCTTGTGAGAACAATTTTTGGGAACTTCAAAATGGAACATTTTCCTATTTTTCAAAATGAAAAAGGAACTTCATTCATACTAAGAGTCAACTACATCCCTTATCCGTTTTCTAAACCCTAGTTCAACTGCTGCTGTGTCATCAGAACGTGCATGGCTTACTTGCTTTGCTTTGCTTCTTCTTGCTGACTGTTCATGGTTGGAATCTTTCTAACTTTATTTTGCTGCACCAAATCTTCAGACTCTACAGAAAAAAAAAAAGCCCACTCTGTTTTATTTCAGAGTCTACAGTTGCAAGGGGAAAATCTGTTGTGGGTTTTGCAGATTGAAAGACACTGCCAGCATTTTGGTAAATTTGGAGGTGAAGAAGATTGGAAAAGCTTTGAGAGTTTTATTTGCTGAGAGATTACCTGGTGGGTAATATCTATTGGGTTGCCTTTTGTTTAGTGGTTTTTTCTTTTCATTTGGGTTCTTTGGGTTTGGGGCTGCTTTGGGTTCATATTTGTTTGCTTGCTGGTTTTTATTCTTTGTTGCCATCTTTTTTCCAGGGTGTGTTTACATCATCAGTTAGTTTGTTGATGAACAAACTTGGGTAAAAGTTTGTTTGTTGTCATGATCAACAAAACAGCTGCTGGTTTGAAAGAATGGAGAAATTGTTGCTGCTGCTGTAGTTTGTTGGGTTGTAACTTGTTGTAGAGAAGAAACATTGGAGTTCTGTGCAACTGTGGAACACAAAGTATGTATGCAACGTGCTGCTGCCTCTGAATTAATGTATAGGCACAAAGAGTTTCCAAACAAGCTCATGCCATAGTGTACATTTCTAGCACACTAAAATTTTATAAAAAAGAATCCGCGAGAAAGAGACACAGACACAAACAGAGAGATAGAGACAGAGAGGAATCGAGACTGATTGGGGACGGGCAGCAGCAATGGCGATCAGCATCCCAATTTCGCAACACGTGATATTACTACAAGGGGCGTTACAGAAGCAGAATATGGCAACAAACAAGCTCGGTAGTGGAAGGCTTAGGGCAGCAATGTGGTCATGTTCCGCATCATCATCCGATTCCGAAGACCCTGAGCATAGCAGCAGCACCATGCCGCCGAAGCTGGAACCATTTAGCCAGAGTCGAATCAGCCGCTTGACGCCGGAGCCTTCTCTTCTTCGAAAGGCTGAGGCTGCTTTGTACGGTAAGAAGAGTTTTTGGGAAGGAAATCTCTCATATACACTCATTATTATTATTTTGGCTATGGCATTTTCCAGCATTGAAGAAGAAGGAATTGCAGTCACAAATCAGAAATGCATTTTGCAGTATTCAAGAAGGAATGGCAATCACAAATTTTAGGGTTTCACAAAATTTAGGGTTTTCTGTGAAGAGGAATCAGTAATTTTGGACAAAGCAATTGTTTGACAGAGTGCAGCAGACCTAATTTCTGTATTGTTTACAAATCTGGAAGAAGTAGTGATGATGGTGATGGTGATGGGGAGACAGATCGTTGCATGGCTCTGGAGGGAGACAAGGCGTATGAGTGTTGGGAAGCACTTTTCAAGTTTGAGGACATCAAGGTTTTTGTTGTTCATGCATACATTGCCAGCACCAAATTTTGATTGCAATGACCAATGCTTGAAGGGGGTGGTAGTGGGTTGTGACTCAGATTCTATGTTTGTCATGTGGCTTTTCTTTGATGAGAGAGAGAGAGAGAGAGAGAAATGATGTGGTTCAGGGAAAGAATTGAATGTCAACAACTTAAGGGATTTTATTTTTTTTGCAGGAAGCATATGAGGCAGAGTGTGAGGCTTCTTCTGCGTCAAGCAGTGACCACCAAGCTGCATGCCAGCATTTGGATCGATTTGAGAATTTGGTGCGACAATCAGGTCAGTTCCAATTTTGTGAATTTGTCAATGGTGCTTGACCATGCCGAGGAATCAACCATTACTGGAAACATTTCTTTCTCTCAACAATAGGGCTCTTGATTTCACAACAGTTTTTTCAGGTACACTTAGATATGGATGTTGATTTTTAGATAGTGTCAATTAACTAAGATGTCTGAGTTACTCGTTGTTTTTTGAGGACAGATGGAGTATCAGGATTAATAGACAATGTAAGGATGGTGGCAAGATCAGAAAAGAACCAGCCACCAATCAAGAAAATGCCTAGCAGTGTGGAACCACCCATTGTCACCAACAGGCCTGTGTTTCCAGAGGATGGTGGAATCCCAATGAGTGCTGAAGAGCAGCTGATGGATGAGTCAGGATTGCTGCCAGAATCGCCCTTAACACGAATGCTTCGGCATGAAGGGCGTTCAGCAGCATGGTTCACTCATCCTCCAGACCATTCTAGTGATTAACCAGCCTATTCAGCAGCACAGAACTTCTGCCGATTGAGCTGGGAGTTGTCACCATTCCATCTTCAAATTACCAATCAGCTGGCGTTTTCTTCCAAACAATAATACTCTGCAGTTGAGTGCATTCATGCTCTTGATCACTCCTGCTGATTTTACATCCTTCCAGTTCTTAAGGCAGCTGGAATTCAAATATGTCAAAGTCGGTCATGGAAAGGAGCTTGTTGTTTCTTGAGGGTCTATGGCAATTCAAGTTTTGCACAACCAAAACAAAAACTACCATGTGCAGGCAACTGTGCAGAAGAAGTCCTCCTGTTCTTGTTTATCAGCAATTTTCCTTATCTTCATTGTCCATTAATGCATCTTCTCTCATGCATTAACTATGAGCCATGAAAGTGTGAAAGTTTTTCCAAGTCTTCTACATGCTTTGTATTGAAGCTTTCTAGCCTAGTAAATTCCCAAGTCTTCTACATGCTTGTATTGAAGCTTTCTAAACTATGTAAAATTTCCCAAGTCTTCTCCGCACTTGTATTGAATTCTTCTTTTGTGATGATTTCAATGTTAAGTGCATTTGTCATCTCAAAACTCTAAACCATGTGTATTTCTCTACTTGGAGAATTTTCATTTTTTGTGACTTGCACCAAAAAAGGATTTTGTAACATACCTTTCTACCAAAAGGAAGACTCATTTGACATGCAACTTTACAAGTTGCACATTAGGTCAAATGTGTGGAACATATATGAAACATGAACTCTTTACGCATTAGTATTCAAACCCTCGAAGTGGGACAAATTGGTTACAACTTGTGATGCATACTTTAAAAGACTAATTCTACTGTGCATGCAATATCATTTGACTTTCACTTTGCCATGTAATGTTGATGTGTAGCTTTGTTGAAAATGTGTTTCAATTGAAATATATTAAATATGAACTACTACACATTTGTAACCAACCCTCCAACAACTGGGACAAATGGGCTACAACTTTTGATATTTAAAAAGACATTGTTCTACATCATGCAATATACCATTTGGCTTTCAATTTGCTTTTTTGCCATGTTACATTGATGTGCACCTTTGTTGAAAACTCATGTGTTCCCAATCATTGAAATGCAAAACACTTTCTTATAGGATTTCTTTTCATAGGTCAAAGGCCTTTCATGGTGCATTGATATTGTCAAAAGAAGAAGGAAAAAAAAAAAACTCGAGTTTAGAAATTGAAAGTTAATTGATGAAATTTGGATTAGAATTCTAACAAACTTAACACTCCCATGTTTCTCTTTGTGATTCTCTTGGGAGGTAATGTTTTCCTAAAACATACAACAATACTAAAAATTATTATTGGAGTCATGTTTACAATAATTATGCAGACTCAAAATTACACCTCCTTAGATTTGATGGGGATAGTCAAGAAGGCGTTGTCTTAGAGTGGAAGGAAATGTTTGTTGGTATTTCTCTAAGTACTTCTTCGATTTGTCATATATACTATTTTCTCAACTTGCCACTCACAATGCGCTTTGGTAAGCTCACTTTTGATATAAATTGGTTTTGTTTGTCTTAGTGGAGATAGGGATCCCATGACAATCTCCCCAATGGGGAGAACAAATCCATGGATCCTCAAAGGAGAAGTTGGGGAACCCAAACAAGCAACTATCCATTTTATAAGCCCATTTCAAATAAAATTGGTTCTAAACTAAGTGTAAGCCCTCAATCAATACAAAAGCCATAAAATTTGCAAGAATGTGGTGCTTTTGAGAAGATATCATACAGACTGGAGATCATCCCATACACAAGCAAACGTCGATTGAATGTCAAATAGAAATGGACCTACACACCCAAAGCCCATAACAAAGTGAGCTTTTCTTCTTTAGTTTTGTTCTCTTCTTTTTGGGTGGGGGTGGAGAGGGAGAGGAAGAGGAAAAAGAAGCACGAATTATGGATGCACACCATGCAAAGTAATCCACCATCGAAGCAAACCTCCCATGCAAAGTGAACCCCTCCCCCATTGAAGCAAAACCTTTTTGGGTCAAGGCCAACACAACGCATTCCATCCAGCTACAGTTATATCTCCTTTTATGATCTTGGAAGATGGGAGAGGGAAAGAGAAGAGAAAAAAGGATTCCTCAATCTTCTTCACCTAACACCATCCAAAGAAGTCTAAAAGTGTCCCCATTGTGCCACCCATCTCTCGTCCTTGGTTCCATTGATTCCTTGACTTTGCTGTTTCTCTGACAAAAGAAAAGTGTTATGACATTACTATCTGCATCACCAGCAGAACTAAATCTCCCTTGGAAAAGAGAAATGAGGAAAAAACCACAAAACAAACAAAAGGGCATGTGCTTCCTTCACTTCTCATTTCAGCAAGACATAACTTCAACCCTAATTTTGTGGTTTCCCACTCCAATTTCCCACCCTAAATCACTAAATCAATTGATGTTGAGTAAACTAAATCTACCAATAAACCCAAAAAAAGTCTAAGACTTTGCATGAAGTCATTTTTTTAAAGACTTGCATGAGGTGCTCTTTGCATGAAATCTCAAGAAATTCAAAATAGCTGCAATTTTCTCTCTCAAAAGTGGAGTCTAGTTGGGCCAAAGGGTCATGTGCAAGTAACAAGAGTACATGTTGGTGAGGGAGGTGGGGTTGGACACTACTTTTGGGTTAATGCACCAATAAGTAACTAGATGCCCGCATTGGGGCAACTGGGGACTCTTCGAAGTGTATTTTGGAGGGCACCTTTTATCCTTGAATATCCCTCCTAGAGAGGAGTGATCTTAAGCCTACTTCTTGAGATTAGGAGGGGAGCCTAGAAGGTCCTTCCAATTTTTAAGGAGTAGGCTTAAGAACCCTTAGTGTCCTACACCTCCCGATCAATGTATGTATGTTTGGGTTCATGATAATGTTTGTGTTGTATAGCTATACAATGGGTAAAGCTCATGGTGAGGGACATTCCCATGATGGAAAGCCCGAATTAGCTACACCTCTTGCTAGGCCCCTTATTTTGGGAATGCCTTCACTTTTGGGGCTTTGTGAGCAAACACAAAATGGACAAACATGAGCACTAATTGGCATATGACAAAACATCACCCAAAACCAATTCCATGTTTCTAGCCAAGATATGTGGGTAAAAAGATTTCCACATTCCACTTGAAGAATGTGTGACTAAGCATTTAAAATTACACTTGTCATTTCTAAAGGTGTGCATCTTTAGTGATATTTGAGTGGCTCTCATATTCCAACATGTCCATCATGACCCTTTTAAACTGGGGTTTTGTGTGAACTGGTGTCAAATTAAAATTTACGTGAGAATATTGTTTCTGAAAAATATGCGCATTTTTGGCTTCTCTAGACACATGCTACTACTCTTTACAATTATTTTATAAGGAAATTTTTTTGTCATCACCAACTTCAACAATAAATTAAAAAATACCCTCAAGGCTACTTGTCAATTACAAAGCTGAGTAGCCACAAGGAACAAGGGTATATAATATCCGACTTTGAATACGTGTTTTGCCTAGTCATATGACACAACAAACAAGTGTTTTGCCTTGATATATGACACAACATATATCAATTTACAAAACTTGTGACAATGCTCAATTCAAGCCAACTTGTTTTGCACACATCAAGCCTAAGGTTAGAATTTAGAAATTGTGGTATTCATTTTTAGCAATTGAGGGTCTAGGGATGACACCTTGGCCCCAAGAAGAGGGGATCAGAAACAGTAGAAGTGGGGTGGAGACTGGGGACCAGCTTCACTTTTGCAAACCCTTAATTTCAGCTTTGATATAGCATCTGTCCAAAGTTGTGGAACTGAAAAAAAAAAATAGAAAAAAAATAAAATAAAAATCTTGAGTTTTTTTTCCCATACTAGGTAGTCTATATAAATATTTTCATTAAGATTTTTTTAAAAAGGGAAAAAAATTTATAAAAAAAAAAAAAAAAAAAAAAAAAAAAAAAAAAAAAAAAAAAAAAAAAAAAAAACTAGGGAGGAATGAAATCCTAATGCTTAAACTTTATAACACCAATTGTGGATTTTCCTTTACATGTTTGTTGTTGGAGGTGAGCATTGACAATGGAGAATTTTCTTGTACATCTTTGGTGTTGGTGGTGGTAGCCATTAGGCTAACAAATTGTGCATTTTCCTGAACATCTTTGTTGTTGGAGGTGGCCATTGCCGATTGTACAATTTTTTTTTTAAAACTACACGTTTGTTGTTGGAGGTGAGCATTGACAATCGTGCATTTTTGTTGTTAGAGGTGAGCATTGACAATTGTGCATTTTTGTTGTACATCTTTCTTTTGTTATTGGTCATCATTCGTTGACAAAAATTTCTTCTTGCACTTAAGAGCATCTCCACCCCCACACACAGGCAAACACCCACTTCCCCTTTTCATTAAATCTTGCAAAAGCATAAGCCTAAATCCTGCTGTATTGATGTCCATTTCGCAGTGGTCATTTTAACCCCTTGAAACAACACTGCTTTTTTTAATTATGGATTTGGACAGTGTGACTATTACTCGTTCAGATGTAACGACATAAATGGTCTTTCAGTGTTTGAAGCTACTTTAACGACATTTGCGAGTGGGGAGAGAGAGAGATCATTAAACAATATTTTATTCTAAAAAAAAGGGGTGTTTTACACTTTTGGGGGTGGAGATGCCCTCACTTAAAGGGGTGTTTTACACTTTTGGGGGTAGGAGATGGCCTTACTTAAAGGGGTGTTTAACACTTTTGGGGGTGGAGATGGCCTTACTTAAAGGGGTGTTTTACACTTTTGGGGGTGGAGATGCTCTTACTTTGGTCTATGAGCTGGAGGAGCTTTTTAAAGTTTCTCTGTTCATAAGCCATGGCAAAATAAAATAAAATAAAATAAAATTGTCAAGAAAATAAATAATTGAGTACCTAGAGGCCTATTACCCCTTTTATTTGCATTTCCCTTTGGCCTCTTTGTAGCTTTGAATCTCTCTCTCACAAAAGTGGTGCTCACAATAGGCAAAACAAGTATGTGTAAGTCCACACCCACTCATGTCCAAAAACTGCCTTCCCAAGTTGTTGGAAAAAGGATTCCCCGGTAGGCTACCTTAGTTAGGGTTTAGGGTTCTTATTCTTCACACTTTCCTCTTTCAGGAAGCAAGGAATAGAATGTAAATGTAAGAGCAAACCTTTACCTTAGCTTAGTTTTGGGTGATCTCTCCTCGTTAATGTACTGGTCACAATAGCCATGGCAGCTGCTGCTGTCTCTCCCCCCCAATAGCCAGGCCACCCTTCCATAACACCCATGAGATTTGTTTTTATTAAATTTTTAGATTTTTTAAATTATTTTTTGGTCAATTTTGTGATGTAGCTGAAGTGGTGATAATCCATAAGATAATTTAGCCAGATTTGGTGATATGAGAACCTGTGTTTTTTTTTGGAGTGACAATTTGCTTTTTTTCGACCTGAAATTTTGGAAATTTTTGGAATTTTTGGTTTTTTAGTGTAATTTCGACTAAATTTTCTAACTTTGGTGGCGAAGTAGCAACAATTTCGACATCAAAAAATTGATTTAATTTTTTTTTAAAAAAACAAACAAACAAACAAACAAACTGATGAGAACATGAATTTAAAAAAGAAATCCAGCATCTTACAATATTTTTGGCTACCTATTGGAACTTGAGAAAGAATCTGGTAAAAGAAAATTTTAATTTAGAATTTTTTTCGAAATTTGGCGATTAAAAAACTCAAAAAACACTGAAATTTTGCCAAAAACCTAGCATGGGAAGTTGAATGAAAGGTGGTGAAATGGAGGGCAGGGAAGCCGGGGTGAAGGTTTTCACCACCAAGAGGCAACCCAGGATGGAATTAAAATAAAATAAAATAAAATAAAAGGTCCGATGGGTGTTGTGGAAGGGTGCCCTGGCTATTGGGCGAGGGGCCGCAGCTGCCATGGCTATTGTGACCAACACATTAATGAGTGATCACCAAACATAGTTTTGCCATAAAAAACTGGGTCTGATTCCCCATGTACATAAAATAAATATGCACTCCTCACAATTGAATATCATAAATTCTAAATAAAAAGTTTTACAACAAATTAAAATTGAGGATTGTATGAATTGATTAAATTGGGTCACAAATCGGGTCAAGTTTGAGCCTAAATTTTATGCCCAAATCTCGCACTAAAGCATAGCCTCCTCACTATGTATGGGAAGAGCCACAGAAGAAGACCTAGCTCCATGCATGCCTACCTTAGTCATTACACTAGGTAATGCCATGGCAGCAAAGGATTCCACCTTGAAACCTCAGGCTCCACCTTCGATTCACAAGTGTAAACAAAACAAATAATCCAAATGTCAGTCATAGATTGGGTCAAGTTCGAGCCAAAAATTTATGCCCCAAAATCTTTACACCACCAATTTGTAGACAAAGCAAATAAAGGAGACCTATATCCTTTACAAACCCTAAACCCTAGTAAAGACCTATATACCCTTGGACCGTATAATAAGGGTGGGCCTCCTAGCCTACCTTGATCATTTTTACACCAGATGATGGCCCCGCAACAACAAAGTATTAGCATTACACCTTGAACCTCGGGCTTCACCTTCGGTTCACATGTGTAACCAACCTATCACATAGTAAAAATCAAGACTTGTGTCTTTTTACTTTGTGGCTATGGCGACAAAAGTATATGGATGAATGATCCAAGTCAATTGCCCCGATTCCTTCCTTCCTTCCTTCATTCATTTTCAGAAGGCCGTGTACTTGAGGGAAGCTTGGAAAATGGATGTTTTGTTTGAGGGCTCCTACAAAATCATTTCCAAGGTTACAACAAATGCCCCCCAAGTGTAAAAAATTTCATGTCATTAGTGTGAACAAAGAAAGTCACAAAAATGTGAAATTGTTGAACACCCAAATTTTCATTGTTGAGGAATATGTTAAGACAATTGAAGTTTTGAATGGATATAATAATTAAATTAAATTAAATTAAAATGTATAGATCAACAAACACCTAATAAAACACACACACAAAATAAAAAATGTTACAACCCTTGGGAATAAATGGCCTTTGACATGCATTATGAACATGTTCTAGTTTTTCTTTTAACAAAAGACGTGAAAAATTACATCACATTTGAACCCCTTGTATATGAACAAAGTATGTAAGTAGAATACAAATGTGAGTAGACTATTTTGTAAGTGTGAAATGTGCTATGATAACACAAATAAAAAAGTGATATTAAAAAACATTTAAATACAAATGTGTTAGTTTACATGTTTATTTTTCTATTTCAATAAGTATAAATGAAACCATGTGTTTGAAAAAATGCAAATTAAATGGGAGAATTAATCACCAAATACGGAGAAAATTTTGATCCTCACGAATGATGGGAAATCGCTTTTTATGCCCCCACCAATCATACAAAGTGTTTTTCTTTAGCAAATTTTCACATATTGACAAAAATGTTTTTCAAAAAAACTACAAAATTAAAATTAAAACTAAAATTAGAAGAATTTTTTTGGGGAGGTTTTTCTCATGGTTTTTTATAATAAAAAAGGCACCAGATTTAGACTTAAGAAACATTTTAAATCCATTAAAAATGTCTTTACCATTTATTGTTATATCCTTTTTATGGGGGATTACTTGCCAATGAGACTAGTCACACTGAGATACATCACAAATTTGGAAAATAAATAAATAAATAAATAAATAATCCTCACATCAAAGTCCAGACTCTAGACCACACAAATTACAAAGAAACTAATAACTTAGTACAAGAATTTTACAAAGAAAAATAAATTAAAAAATCAGTATTTAAAAAATAAAAATTTGAAAAGAGAGATAGAGAGAGAGAGAGGGAAAAAAAAAAAAAACAGAAAAAAAGAATAATAAAAATGATCAATAATAATAATAATAATAATACAAGTGTTTAGAGTAGCTGCCCGTTGGTGTGAAGCAAAGGGGGAGGGGGGAGGGGGCAGAGAGACAAAAGGCGGTAGACGGCGGTGGGCAAAACAAAAACTAGTAATAAACTTCAGTTATAAAAGCTCACTACAAGTGCACTTGAGCTCGTCGTCGCTGCACACACGCCACTCTCCTCTCTCTCTCTCTTTGTTTGCGCTCGTCTTTTCTTCTTTCTTCTGTCGATTTGTGCTTCTTGTCAGTGTATGTCAGTGTCTTTCTCCCACTCACATTGTCAAAAAGGTTTAGCTTTCTTTCTTTCTTTTGTTTCCCCTTTGTCCTTTTTTTTTTTTTTTTTTTTTGTGGGTGGTAAAGGGAACTAACTTACTTCTTCTTCCCTCCCCAACACCCACCATAGCTCCTCCCCTCTGTTTCTTTCATAAAAACCGTTTTATGGTCCTCGGGATTCCCTAATTCTGTTGCAGTTTAGTTTCTTTCTGACGGGGGTAGAAGAAGAAGAAGAGGACGAAGAGGACGAAGAGGACGAGGAAGAGAAGGTTAAGGAGAGGGGATCATTTTTTGGTTGTTGTAGTTTTTTCTGGAATTTCTTTTTGTTCTTACAGGAGTCTTGAGGTTGTTGCACTTAAGGTTTTTTTGTTTGGTGGATTGTCTTCTGTTGTTGTTGTTGTTGAATTTGTTGGATTAGATCCTGCGGTCTTGTTGATGAAATTATTTTTCTTCGTAGTTTCTTAAATTTTCTGGACTTTTTTTTTCCCCGGGGGAGTGGTACGAAGAAGAAGAAGAGGAAAACTTAGAGGTCGTGAGGATCGATCAAGATTGATTTGCTGCTGATTGTATTAAAGAAAAGTGTTTTACAATTTGTTTTCTTTGTGTTCCTTCGTCTTCTTCGGGTTTGAGACTGGGGGGATGGATGTACAACCACATTTATTTGGTTGGCACCTTTTGCAAGGGCCTGATCATGGGATGATGATGATGTTATAGGTAGGAGGAATCATCATCACTGTCTGTGAAGAAATTTTCTTCTTCTCCCAGCTTTCCTGTGCAATCTCCTCCCCCTCTTTGTTTCGGAGCCAGGAGCCAGCTAGCTCACAATTTCTTTAGCCATGGCGACTTGGCACTTTGACGAAAACACAGCTGATACTTTACCAGCTGCCATCCATGTCTCCCCCGATCCTCCTCCTTCAGAACATGAAGCTTTCGGCCCTGCTGCCGAGAATCAAGTCCAAGAAGAAATGGCGCCGAATTCTCTGGTATGATTAAAAAAAAAAATTCCATTATAGAATATTAGAGCATCAACATTTACCAAATGGGCCACGGGGCGCAGCATAAGTCTCCAGGAACGAGAGAAATGTGATTTTGTTACATTAGAATTGTCAGTGTTTCTCTGCCATTTGTTCCATGCAATTGTACATAGTTTTGTGGGGATTGGGTTCGGCTCCTTGTGTGGGGATGCCTTCCTCCTCTCAAGGAATTTATGATCCCCCTTGTTTCATTCATGAAGGGTTTGGAACTCAGGGTTTGTTTAAGCTGAATGGAGTAAAACTTGCAGATTCTATTAGTTGCTGGTCTTTGTTCTCTGCAGTGCATTCAAGAAGTTCAATCCTGTTCAAATCTTGAGACAGTGGAAAACTTCAGTCAGTGTCTAGCATGTGTACAAACCAGGGTCTACTACACGCACCCAATTGCAGACAATCTTCATCATGTGACGCTAGTTATTATGGGCATATTGGGGACTCCATTGAGATCCCTTGCATGTCATAAGCAAAAAAGCTTGAATGCAGATTAGAAGATGACATTTTAGTCTGATTGTGATTGTTTGTCATGCATATGAAATTGATCCACAATTGGATTCATGTATGAATGCTACGGTCAATCCACTGTTCCATCTAGTTTATCTTCTAACACGCTCTTTTGATTTTGGTGTGGAGAAAATATGTGCAGAAGCCTCAGTTGTAATAGAATGAAGAAATGGGATTTCACGCAGCTGATTCTTGTCTGAGGTCATTATCATCATGTTCATGCTTTTAGGTGTGTAGCTGAGCTGAGCTGAGCTGAGTGAGATTTTGGCCTTTCTACTCTTGAACATGATCGATCTTTCTACTCTTGAACATGATTGGGTTTGATTTGATTGATACTTCCAGGAAGAGAAAGCAAACACAGGTGATGACAGTAAGAAAGGAGCTGGTGGAGGATCAGGGCTTAATGCGCTGACTGGCTGGAGTTCTGAACCAGAGGCTGGAGGATATGCCGAGGATGGCACTGTTGACCTCCGTGGTAACCCAGTACTCAAATCAAAAACTGGAGGCTGGAAGGCATGCCCTTTCATTCTAGGTGCACTTTCCTTTCTCTTCTAGATGTGCACTCATGTTGATCCAGATCTCATGGACCAAGCTTTTTCTTCAAATCACTTTTGATTGTGTTTTTCTCTCCTTTTGTGTGATTTCTCTTGTTACTCAACTTTTGCACCCAGAAAATGAAGCCATATGGATTGTTTGTTAGCTTGGTGGTACAAACTACAAACCACAGGGATAAGGGTGTTACAGTACTTGTGAAATATTGAACAAAAGTATTATAAGTGATCCCATTTGATATGAGAACTTGTCACATTTTGACAGGAAATGAGTGTTGCGAGCGCCTCGCATACTATGGAATCGCTATAAACTTGGTGGTATACCTACAAAGTAAGCTGCACCAAAATGCAGCCACTGCAGCCAATAACGTAACAAACTGGAGTGGCACATGTTACATTGCACCTCTTATTGGTGGGTTTATTGCTGATGCCTTCCTTGGAAGGTATTGGACAATTGCATCTTTCTCCACTATTTACTTCATTGTAAGTCAACTCTCCTCTGTGTTTTTTCTCATTTGTTAGTTCGTAGTGCTTTTGTTTTGCACTGCACTTTGGAGTGAGTATAAAATGGGAGTATCACAACTCATGGTGCTCATTAGGTACTTATTTGTGGGCTGAAACTATCAGCCTTGGATTTACAGTGCCTGGAAATCAATTTAACAGGTTATCTAAAGTCAACAAATCATGGAATTTAATTTGACGGAGTGGATAATTGTGCAGGGGATGGTCCTGCTGACCCTATCAGCATCTCTGCCATCTCTAAGGCCAAAGAATGCGAATGAAAATGCTACCTCAGGTGACTTAGCAGTGTTCTATCTTGCACTCTATCTGATTGCCCTTGGCACAGGCGGGATCAAGCCTTGCGTTTCGTCTTTTGGGGCTGACCAATTTGATGACAATGATCCCAAGGAGAAAAAAAGGAAAACGTCATTCTTCAACTGGTTCTACTTCACTATCAACGTTGGTGCACTGATTGCCTCTTCTGTTTTAGTGTGGATCCAAACAAACATTGGGTGGGGATGGGGGTTTGGAATACCAACAGTAGCAATGGGATTAGCTATAGGAACCTTTTTCTTTGGCACCTCTCTGTATCGCCACCAGAAGCCAGGGGGCAGTCCCCTTACCCGAATCGCCCAAGTCCTTTTTGCTGCAATTCGGAAATGGCGTGTCCCTGTGGGCAAGGATCACGCAACACTATATGAGCTTCAAGATAATGAGTCTGGGATTGAAGGCAGCCGAGTGCTTGAACATACCCCGGCCTTTCAGTAAGCACTTGTCTTGGGGTTTCAGCTCACTGTCATTTGTATGATTTTTTGCTTAATTATGACACCCATTACTCCACATGCTTATTGAAGTGGGTTGTGTGTTGCCAAAGTTTTTGACTTTGATAAAAATGAAAAAGTCTTAATGAATTTCCTGGACTGTGTTTTTGATATGACTGCTATCAATCTGTAATGGCAGATTTCTGGACAAGGCAGCAACCCTGACTACAAGTGACAAAGTCAAGGGGGTGCAGCCAAGTCCCTGGCAGCTGTGCTCGATAACACAAGTTGAGGAGGTGAAGATCATTATTCGGCTCCTACCCATATGGGCTTCTAGCATTATGTTTGCAACTGTGTATGCACAGATGTCAACTCTGTTTGTTGAGCAAGGCACAGTCATGAACGTGAGCATGGGCCCCAACTTCAACATCCCAGCAGCATCACTTTCCATATTTGACACATTAAGTGTCATAGTGTGTGTTCCACTTTATGACAGGGTTCTGGTGCCAATTGTTCGACGGCGAACAGGCCATGTTCGTGGGTTCAAACAATTGCACCGCATGGGAATAGGGTTAGTGATCTCCACTTTTTCTATGGTTGCAGCAGCAATTGTGGAGATTGAGCGACTGAAATCAGCAAAGCGCCACAATCTCCTTGGGACAAATGCACAGGAAGACCCTCTACCTGTCCCGATTAGCATTTTCTGGCAGATCCCACAGTATTTCCTAATTGGTGCAGCAGAAGTTTTCACATTCATTGGGCAACTGGAATTCTTTTATGACCAGGCACCTGATGCAATGAGAAGCTTGTGCAGTGCGCTCTCACTCACAACCGTTGCCCTTGGAAACTACCTCAGCACCGTGATAGTTACAATTGTAACTCGTGTTAGCACAAAGAATGGGAAACCAGGTTGGATACCCAATAATCTCAACAGAGGTCACCTTGACTATTTCTTTTGGACATTGGCAGTGCTAAGCGTGTTGAATTTTGGATTTTACTTAGCATGTGCCCATTGGTACCAGTACAAGAGGGTTAATGCATCTACCGTAGCACCAGATCCAGCCACTAAAACAACTGCTGTTGTTGACTCACAGCAGCAGTAAGTTTGCCTGGGCACTAACCGGGCATCATCACAAAGGGAATGATAAAGGAGTCTATAATTACTCTGTGACCTCTCCTTGGTTGTTGGAGTCATTGATTATTACTCTGTGTATCATTCCTCATTTGTTGGCAGAGCCTCATCTGGTGGCTTATGTCAAAGAGGAAATAAACCATCTCATGATGATTTTCATGTTTCAAAGAAGGAACTGTGAGTTTAGAGTTTCAAATAAGTCATTTGTGTTTCTGTGGCAATACCCTGCATGCATGCATGCATGTATGAGAAGATTTAAAGATGCCAATTCAACGGAAAGAGAAACATGCCTAGAGTTCTTGAGACTATATTGTTCTTGAGACATACTTGTATTGATGCTTTCTAGACTTATGTAAAAATTTATATTTCGGAGTTCCTTGGACCACAATGGGATTAGAGGAAATCTTTGTGATGTAAATACCTTCCTTGTAACTAGGGTCCTTGCAAACTGCAAAATGCTTTTATTAGGGGAAACCGCGGCCAATGTTGTTCATACTTGGGTTGTTGATATACACCAATGATGATTACTGAAATGGGTCAATGGAAAGCTTTGTAGACTATGATATATTTCCAAGTCTTCTGCATGCATGTATTGAAGCTTTCTAGACTATGTAAAAATTTATATTTTGGAGTTCATTGGAGGTCTACAATGGAACCAGGAAAGCTAAGATGCTTAGAGCGTATGCTTATTAAATATTATGCTTAATAAATACTTACTCAAACAAAAGGAAAATTAGGTCAGGGATTTCATTGATGGTGTCATCAACTGATTTTGGGAGAGAATAATGATGATTTGATTTTTAAAGAATGTTGTGAGTCTCCCCCTATGGTACATATCAAACCTCTTCCTTGAATTCCCACCAAACACATACAAGTTTGCACAGTATACACCCTCTGTCCTTCAATCCCCACCAAACACATACAAGTTTGCACTATACACCCTCTTCCTTCAATGCCCACCAAACACATACAAGTTTGCACTATACGCCCAATATCATCACCATAATCAACCTGATAATACCCATCACGTTCATTATACCACATTCTTTCTTCAATGCCTACTAGCATTGGTTCTCATAGCCTGTTTGATTCATTCCTATTGACCCACCACATACCCACCAATGTTTTTTTTTCCTGGCAAATTCTAGCCAAATTTCTAGCCAAATTTCTATTTTTCAAAAAATACAACTACAAGTACAAATGAAAAAAGGGGGCCAAATGATGATCAAAATGCTTTTTTTCGAGAAGCATCTGGTGATGGATGGGATGGGCTAAAAGGCTCATTCTGGTTGATCTTTTGTTACTTGCATTTTGCATCAGAAGTGCAGCAAACAGCTCAACAACCAAATCTTAGCTTGTGTTGGAGTCTGGAGTTGGCATTGCAGTTTCTTTCAAGTTCCTGCCAGTGAGGGAAGTACTTCTTGTGTCAAATTTTTTTTTTTTTTTTTGTAGTTATTACAGAATTGAAGCCTCGAGGCACTTCCATGTTTTCCTGTAATGTGTAGGATAGAAGTCCCTTGTGATTCATTGTGTGGTGTTGTGCATTGTGGATAGTAACCATTTAATAATAATTGTCGGTCAGTGGTTACAAATTGATTTGGCGCAATGCGTTGCTACTTGACAAGATGTGCTTTTACTCAACGAGGTGTGCCAGGGGTCAATGTGCATCACAATTTTGTAATATCCCATTAACCCATGAGACCATTCTTCCATTTCTACATCAAATCTCCATGAAAGATTTCAAGTGAATATTGCTTTGATGATTTGACCTTCATCAAAAAAATTAAGCTTCAATGCAGGTATATTGTCGTAGTGAATGGGATTGGGATGTGTCCATTATGTTGAAACCATGTAAAGCATTCTACAATTTCCTTGAAGGGTTAACAATCTAGACCCCCCCACCTGGTGTTTTTTTATTATTGCTTATTTTTTGAAGCAATAGCTTCTTTTGTGAAATGTTTATGTGAATTTGCATCTTCTTGTAGAATCGAATTTTTGTTGTGTAAAAGTAAAGAATCAATGTGTTGATTCTATTGAAACAACATTTTATGTAGTTTTTTTCAAATGTTACCATTGTAGACTCCCCCAATTTTTTTCATATGTCACTACTTGAAATCTACTTCTTGGTTTTATTGTATGTTGGTCTTGTGAATCAACATTGTCTTCCATAATCAAGTCTTGTTTATGCAATGTATAAGCATTTTGATATGTTGATTTTGCTATTTGGCTCTGTTTTGTGCACCTTAAAGGGTTAGCATTCTAGACCCCCCCCCCCCCCCCCCTTCCATGTCATATGCTATAACTTGTTTCCTAACTTCTCAAATGTGTAAATCCATGGTATTAGCATGCATCCTCATTTTCTTGCAAAATCAAGAGTTTAATTTGTCTTAAGGTTTATCTTGTGTCATTGTGTTTTCATTCTTGAATTTCTAGAATTTGGAGGTGCAATTTAGGGTTCCCCAAAGAGTCCAAAATGCGGTTTAGGGTTTGACAATGCCTCTTCAACTATCATAATCTTATAAATTCAAGTTCTTCTATTTTAGTAGGAATCCCACTGTTGTGGATGAACCTCTTAAAATTGATGAGCATAATGGTGTTTCTTCATCTCATGTTCCTTTTCCATCATCCTTTCCATTATTTCTCTTGGTAATTTTAATCCTTCAAATCAAAATGATCAAGATTTTGTTATGTCACTAGGAGAGTCTAGCACCCCCCCTTGAAGAAGGTTTACTTACTTCCACGTTTAAGCTAAGAATCCCAAAAAAGAATTATGATGCAACCTAGAAATTTCAAGACTCTTAGGTTACTAAGCTTTCCTAGGTAGACTTGTGTGTAATGTCAAATGCCAATTTGCACACTATCAAATGTAGGATTTAAAATGAGGTGGATGGGAAGGATCATTTGTTGCTTCCTAAATGGGATTCTCTTTATAAGCATACAAGTCATATAAAACTTGAAAAGAATATTGGATTGATGTGAAGAAAGGGGATTGGTATTATTTACAAAGGTTTCCAAGCATGCTAAAATTAGGAATTGCTTACTTCTCATAGTTGTGAATTTGTTTTACACAAGTTGCAAATGGTGTTGTTGGAGAAAAGGCATGAAAAGTTGTGCAATTTTCAACTGTGTTGCATTTGTTATAACAAGGACATCCTATGTTGGAATATAAGGCATTGAGGCCTTTGTTTTAGTTTCTCCATGCAAAAATAGTAAAAAACATTACAGTGATAACTTCAATTAGAAAATGGCAGAATTCATGCAACAAGAGGCTCTAAGGGCAACAATGGGGACTCCTTAACTATGATGAAGTTTCTACAATGGATAATTAATCTTAATTGTTTATCCACTATTATGTAATGTAAAATTGGGTAAGGATTCCAGTTCTGATTTCTTTGGATAGAATGGTTGAGGGGTTAAGGAATGATAATCTAACCAAGGTGATTATAGAGGCTTTGATGATAGGTGGTGGTTTGCCAAGTTCATATGTTTTGGGGCTAATGGTGTCAATGTATTTCAAAGCACCAAAAGTGGTGTTACAAAAATAATCAGGGATAATAATGTTCCTCATTCCATAGAGGTCCATTGTATGGCCCATCGCACCAATTTGACAATGCAAACCTTGTTGAGATTGCCTCTAGTGATTCACCTTGAAAATGTATTACAAACAACACATTTTTATTTTCCCCATTCACCTAAAAGGCATATGGAATTCGCAAAACTTGTAAAGCATATACAAACAAAGAGAAATCAAATTATTTGAAATGTGAAAACTAGGTGGATCTCAATGTTGAACCCTGCAAAAAGAATGATCATAGAATACAAAATTTTGTTGACAAAGATGGCCTTGGATTGCCCTACAAATTAATAGGCCAAGTTGAATTATGAAAATTTGTGTGACCTCCAAATTTTGCTTGGGCTTGCTTGCATCCTATTGATGTTGGAATCTATGCATGCTCTAACTAAATTTGCACAAATGAAGGATATTTTTTTGTGTGATATGGTGGCATCAATTGAAGTATGTCAAAGTGGCATCTACAAGATGTATTGTGATCAGACCTCTAGGTTCACAACATACAACTTTTGGGCTTTCAAATCATTACTAAAGTTCAAGTATGATAACATCTAGATGCGGTGGGTAATTGACCTAAATTCTAGAGTTCAACATTTGGTTCAAGCAAAAGGCCGACATATTTGGGTAATGCATTGAGATTTGGAAATTGGCTATTCATCATATGTGATAGAAGATGTTTTTGTTGTTGTCAAACCACTAGTGAAAAACTAGTGCAAAGGTACTAATTTTGTTTCATTTTTTATCTTTCATTTTTTAATTTTTTTTTCAGATCTTTTATTTGTTGTTTTCTTGGGTATGTAACTCCATGATGTGTGTGTGGTTTGACAAGGGCTATAGATAGTTCAAGAAAAGAATTGGAAATTAGGTTTCTAGCCCATGGTGTCATGGATGTTCTTGGGATTGTGTATCCCCAATACTAGCTACAATTAGATTGTGATGCATCTTGTGCCAAGCACCTTGAGGTTCTTAAAACAACTTTCTATTATGGCAAAACACGTAAGGTGAACGAGTAATACGTTAAACTACATGAGCTCTTGAATGTTAATGATCTTAACTATCAACAAGGCATGTTCAAGCTCACAATGAATCAAATGCAACATCTTGTATGGAACCACATTTTGACACTAATCCTTTAACTTGCATGTGGCGCCTTGTGACAACATCTCAAATATTGGTTTTTAGCTTCCTTGAGTATATGAAATTGGTTGAATTAGCCATGATGTAGATGATATGCAATGTGGAGGATAAGAATTGTTTTTCCAACTCTTGCATTTATGAAGTCAAAGCTCTACAACATGCTGAGTACTCATTTGTTGATTATTGTGCACATGTTTCCACAATAGTTTTATACATTGGAAATTTTTCCATATGCTAAATGTATTGAGCAATGGAGAGCAGCACAACATCGATATTGCTATGATGGTTAAAGTGTAGTGTGCTTTGTTGGAGTTACTAGCTTTGTTTCTACTCAAAGCAAAATATTTTTGGTTTCCATTGTAATTTTTTGTTTGTTGGATTCAATGGTTATGTTACAAGTCAAACAATTTTTTGGACTCCAATTGAAATTGTTTCTCTTTTTACATTTTTTCTAAAGGTATGCTAACTTGGTTGGTTGTAGGTCACTTGTGCTAGAAAGGCCGGTTTTAGAGGTTCAATTCCCTCACAATTGCTTATATTTAATGCAATTGTTGCAAACTCCATATGCACTTCAAGTTGAGAATGATTAATCTTCTAGGTCACTTGCGTTTCTCCAATTTCTTTTAATGTTTCTTTTCTTCAATGATTATATATCCCCTCTAAATTATACAAGTTGCATCAAGTAGTTGGCCAGATTCCAACAAGAGCACATTTCACACACCACCATGAAAACTCCAAATGAAATCAATGAATAGCCCAAAAACTCCAAATGAAATTAATGAATAGCCCAAAAACTCCATGTTCATTTCAATGATAGCAAAGCTCTTTTCACCCCACAGAATTTGAGGAGAGCTCCTCAACGAAGTTTGAAGTGGCAGCCAGTTTGATATGAAAGAGAAAGTGCTAGTGGGGGCCACACAGAGCTCCTACACCAGCTTGCTTTTAGCCAGATGAGCACCACCACATGCACTGCAGAGAAAATGGCCCCACTGGCTGCTTTGAAAAAACATGACCCAAAAAATCACTGGTACCCATATCATCCATGAATATACCAAACTCTTCCTTTAATGCCCCATTTGCCCCACTAACATTGGTTCTCATGGTATGTAGTACATTCATTCCTTTTGACCTATATCATCCATTGTACTAAATTTTCCCTTCAATCCTTCTTTAACAGATTGACAATGTCTTTCCCCCCCAAAAAATTCATCAAATATAATATATAATATATAATTAATTTTTTAAAAATACATTAAAATTAAAATTAAAATTAAAATGATTAAAATTAGATTAATTTTTTATTTATTAAAATAAAATAATAAAATAATTATTTATTTGTAATTTAAATATTTTTTAATTAAAGAATCAGTGAAAATGGACAAATCCAAATATTGGATATTTCAATGAACGTGTTAGTCCATTTAGGGTTTTTTTTTTTTTTTTTTTTCTCAAATTGTTTTTCTCAAGGATCTCTCTCAAGTTTATATTTCAAATAATTCTCATAATTATAAAAAAATTTAAATGCACATGTGGATTAAATTTTTCCATTTATTTTCTTACTTACTTATATGTAAAAGCCCTACTTGTTCTTTGGTAGTTTATTTGCAGATATGCTTATAAAGCATAAGAAACCCACAAGTTTTTTTATTAAAAAGAAATTATATATATCTATATATATAATCTATTTATTTATTTATTTTAAAAATTACCCTATGATACCTTATGAGTACCCAGCTGATACCCATAGGGTGTCACAAGAAAAGGCCCAAAAAACAAAAAAAACAAAACGAGAGAGATGATGGGCTTTATGTACATAACCGGTTTTCTGGAATGCATTGTCGAACGTGTTAATTCCTTATTGGTCGAAAGGAGGTGGGTTACAACACATAATCTTCTCCCTTCTGTCCTCTAGTTTTTAGTTTTTACCTTACCTAGCCCAGAAACCGTTCAAGCCCAGTAACCGGGCGAGAGAGGAGCCAGATTACCGGACACGGTCGAGACACGACACATCTTGTGGTGGACCCCAACGTCAGCGACTATTTCTACCTACCAAGAATTACTTTTTACCTATCTCTACACACTCTCTTTAACTCTCTACCTACTAAATTATTATTACACATGATCATTTTCACCTACCTATGACCTACTTACCTACATACATGCCTACCTACCTTTACATAAGACTTATTTATACCTACCAAGTACTTACTACCTACATAGATATGACTTACCTACCTACATACATATTTACTTACTACCTACCTGCCTGCCTGCCTGCCTGCCTTCCTAATATCTACATTTGTGAGGGAAACCGTGGACCTAGTCCTCAGTTACTTTTTACCTACCAGGAGTTACTTATTTTATTTACCTACCGACCACTCTCTCTCTCTCTCTCTCTCTCTTCCCCGCTACCCGTCGCTCTCTCTCTCTGTCTGTTTGTGGGGCGTTTGTTTTGTGGCATGTGCGCTTCACAGGGGTTGCAGGTGCGCTTCTGCTGCAATCGTTGCTGGGAATCCTTTCCTGCTTTCCTCATTCTCATCACATAATTGAGGAATCCAAAAGAGATAAGAGAGAGCGCAACAGAAACACTACAGTTTCTCTTTCTGTCACTTTTTAAAAAAATTCCGCTGGATATTCGGGTCCCTATTGTTAAAGAGCTTGGAAAGAAAAAAACAAACACAATATGAGCATTATTTTGTGTTCAAGTGTCTAGATCTGTTACTTGCTGTTGCTCTTTTTTGTGTTGTTGTTGTTTTTGTTGTTACTAATTTCGCTGAATATTGATTGGTATTGTTAAAGTGGCTGGAAAGGGAAAGGATATCTATTATCAGCATTTTGTATTGTGTCTTGTCTAAATCTGTTTGTTGTCGCTGTGTTTAGTAGACGAGAGGGAGGTGAATTTTGTGTTGTGAGCAACAAAAAACAAAATGAGCATTGTTTTGTGTTCAAGTGTCTAGATCTGTTTGTTGCTGTTGTTGTTCCTTCTTGTTGTTGAGAGCAACAGAAACGCTACGGCTTCTCTGTTAAGAATTTCGCCGACTATTGATCCGTATTGTTAAAGAGCCTGGAAAGAGAAAAACACATATATGAGCATTTTGTGTTGTGTCTACTATATCTGTTCGTTCCTTTTGTTGCTGTTCAGTCGACGAGACGAGGTGAATTTTGTCTCTAAATCTATTTGTTTCATGTCGTTGTTTTTCTTTAGTAGTACAAGAGAGGAGTTGAAGGAAGAGATTGACGCCTCGCGCTTGTAGCAATAGCTTTCTTTGTTATCCATTTTGCGATGCAATTGGTTTAGAAACAGTGTCAAGAGAGACAAACATAATCGGAGAAAGACGGACGCACTCTGTTGTTGTTATTGTTGTCATTCTTGTGGCTGGGGAAAGTGAAAGGGAGGAGGCGGCAGGGAGGCGAGGGGAGGAGAGAGGAGGATTGAAGGGAAAGGGAGAGAAAGTGGCGGAAGACGAGAGAGCGAGAGATAGACGGGGAGACACAGACACTGTTATTGTTGTCATTCTTGTGGCTGGGGAAAGTGAAAGGGAGGAGGCGGCAGGGAGGCGAGGGGAGGAGAGAGGAGGATTGAAGGGAAAGGGAGAGAAAGTGGCGGAAGACGAGAGAGCGAGAGATAGACGGGGAGACACAGACACAGAGATGCAGGGGAGAGGGGGAGGAGCATTGATGGCTGCTCGGGGGAAGCTACCTTCCTACATGATACTCCTGGTGTGTGCGTTTGCAGTGATTGCTCTCGTAGGCTTCCAGACGCTCAAGGAATGCAGGACCGTGGCTGCGCTCTTTCTCGCCAAAGAGAACGAAATCGAGCGACTGAACAACCAGCACGAGGTATCTTTCTTTCTGTCAAGTTTTCCTATCTCTCTGTCTCTTTCTCGCAGACTTGCTGCAATAGCTCCTTGGAGAAAGAGAGCTCAGGCCGCAAGATTCCCTTGAATCTGAAAGTCTGGCCACGAGCAAAAGCTCTGAGCGTCAGCTGGTTACATTTTTCTGTAGTTTGAAGCAAAAGAGGATCAAGCTCCAGAACCAGATCAAAGCTCCAGAACCAGATTTGCTACTTGTGCAGCATACTAATCTGCTTCTGCTGAAAGGCAATGGCAATGCTCTTGATGGCATTGTGCTGCTGTTCTCCTCACAGGATGTTTTGTTCTCTCAATTTATGATAGTCTTTCATCATCTCCAAGAGCTTGATAAGTGTGTGAATTCTTCTCAGAAGGATGCTGCGGATTTGAAGAAGATATCTTCAATACTAAAGGAGAATGATAAGATTCACCGGGAGCTAGAGTCCAAATTGGAGGAGGCAGAAGCCTCATTAGAACACAGCAGAAAGCAGCTTGGCGTCTGTCAACAGGGAAGGCAGAAATGCGTTGACCGTGAATCTCAATTAGATGCAAAGGAGGATGAGATGTTGTCACTGCAACAAAAGCTACAAGAGAAGGACTCTGAGCTTTCTGCCATGAAGATGCAACTTGCTGCAACACAACAGCAGGACATGAATAACAAGGAGGACACAGCTGCTGCCATGAAGAACAATTCTGAGCTCGAACAAACCGAGAAAGCAACTGACAACCCTGATGAGGAAAGAAGGTCTGATGATGATTTGATCAAAGAAACAACAGACAGTAAACATGAGGAGGAGGAATCCATGATGACTGCTGAAGCTGCTCATGAGAAAGATGGAGCAGACAAAGGCACAGAAGATTCATCCTCAGAGGCAGTCACTGTATCTGAAACAGAAGAAGAACACAAGTCCAAATCCCTGAAGCAACTAGAAGACCCATCAGTAGATAATGAAGAGACAGTTGATGACAGGAGGGAAATCCAAGAGGAGGATAACAATAGCCAACAGGAAGCATCAGATTGAAGCAGAAGACAGTGCCAAGCATGATACTATCAGATTCGAATGACAGCGAAACAAAACCTACAGAAACAAAATGGGATTGAAGAGAAGATGGAGGAGGCAGATGCCAAGGAGAGAGATCCAGATGCTGATATGGAGTCTGAGACTCAAGGTAAGCTGAATGCTGGTGGTGATGATCATGGCTATTTGGATGTGCAATTCTCCCAGATTAAAAGCTAAGATGAATGCCAAGGATGATAGTAAAGATTACTGGAATTCAGATCACTGGAAACCGCAGCAGCACAAGAGTAGATCATGCAGCTCACAATTCCTTCATCTCGGAGCGACAGCAAAATGGTGATGATACTCATGGCAAATTATTCAACTGTTGCCATTCTCTAACTTTCTTATATTGATCAGGTGATGATGATGGGTTCATATGTTTTCTTAGTTCGTGAGTTTGTTCCTCTTTGAAACTTTGCTAATTATGTCAGAGGTTTGTTTTCAACAAGAAATAGCATATGGGTGACTGATTGATTGGATTGATGACTAATATTTGAGCCAAAGAAATAATGGAAGTGCTCACCACAAGAGTTGCTTTTGTGTTCAAGAGTTGTTCAACAAAGGGTAAGCCCTTTCTGGAATCACTACAATGGAAGATGAGTCAATCGCAGTTCTCTTTTTATTTCTCTGTTGTGTCTGTTCTCACATGCTCTTCTTTTTTCTCTTATGTCCAGAGTTACTTGAGCTTCAAGCAGGGCTTTTTCCTTCAATTTTGTGATGTAGCCACAGTGGCAACCATCCACCAAAGGAATTAGTCAAAATTTGGTTACAGGTCAGAGAGGAAAGTAGAAAGATTTAAGGAATCCTGCTGTATTACGGTGACCTCCTGGAACTTATTGTCTAAATATGACAGTTTTAGAGGAAAAAAAATCCTCAAAAACTGGGTTACTTGGGCACATTATTTTCACAAAAAACCTTTGTATATGGGTCTCACTGCATTTCATTTGTGTTGCCAAGTGGCGAAAATTCACCACTCAAAAATAAGGAAAATGCTGGCTGCAAGATTTGCTTATGGATCGATTATTTGACAGTAGAAGAAGGGAGACACACATACAGAAGAGCATCTCCAACAATGCTCCCAGTATGTGACCCTGCACTGGAAATCTAGGATGAGGTTCCTGAGTCCAATCCAGTGAAACCACTGGAAGCCTCCCTGGGACCCTGAAAAAATTCACAGCTTTTTCAGAGCCATGGAGGGGCTTTCGAAGCATCTAATTAACACACTCAAATCATAATGTATTCGACTGCTCCCTTGTTTCTGATTGGGTAGATAGTTTTTTGATTGGTCCAAGTGGTTTGCTATTACTAGTCTCCCACCTACTTGCAGAGTCCCAGTTTCAGTTTTATGGGTGGGGTTGGAAGAAAAAACAAGTTAGTAACTAAAACTTGGATGTGAGAAATATTTTGGCAGGGTCACATACCCAACCGAGCGGGAGTGTCGGTGGAGATGCTCTGACAGCACATGCATCTCCATTGGTAGCCATATAAGTGCATGTACATAGTACTTTGGATGAAATATACACATACAGCCTTTAGATATACACATATCTCCCCCAAGCATCTCCATCCATATTCCCTACTTCCGCCTTTACTAGTGTCTACCACATCCAACCTAAAGTGTTAATTATTTAACCATCCACACCCCACGGATGAACATGAAAATTTGGACAAGATTATAAAGTGGGAGACTATGTAGAATGCCATAGTACTTCATCCAAAGCTCCTTTGTACAGTCCATTATATTGCCCATGCTATGGATATGGGCGGTCCCCTTAAGGTATTAGACATTAGCCATTCAATGGGAGTTTCAATGACATCAAACACCAGCAGAAAATTTTAGTGTATCTGGAGGGTATGTTATAACTCCGAATTTTCGGTTCCACAAAAGGCTTTGGCAAGCATTTTGCAAAATACAAAATGCAAAAATACAAAATATTAAATGTTTGAGGAATCTTACTAGCACCCAAATTCCTTTCGATATTGATATTGATACCCTAATTAGCACCAAATTATTTTTGAGAAAACATAAATAAATAAATAAATCAGTAACTGACCAACTCTGGTATCTACCTACCAAAGTAGCCACCATGGGCCTTGGCTATGTACATAATAACCTCTCGTATTCCCACACTTACTTACTTACCTACCTACTATGATCAAACCACTTACATAAGTAGTTTACTAGTGTTGGTCTTGTAATAGGGTCAAGAGACGGATATCAATACTGGTATCAAATACCAAACTAGTCTAGCATGACTTAAGTCTGGTACCAGTTTAATACCAGTACCAGTTAGTAGGGACTTGATATCTAATATCAATCTATATACCATGCATATACCAACCCAACATATTAGTTTCAAACCTAATATCCGTGTGGCCTGAAAAAAATTCCATTCCTTTCTAGGGTTCACAATGTGAATTGGGATTACCTATCTTTGTCTAAGTGTTGACAACTACACCGTATCTAGTCTTTTTGTCATTCACTTGAGTGGGATGCAATCCATGGGAAGTTGTGGTAGCAAATGCACATGTTACTAACGAGCAAAGCTTTTGGGATAGAACTTAGCTATTTGTTTTGTTATGATGTGTGTGTGTGGTTGCAAGGACTTAGGAGTTTGAGATGGATTGATGGAGAGGAGCATGAAGGTGGAATGTTGAGAAGCTAAGCGTCAAATTTTCCAACTTACGAAAAGATGATGGTTTTGGAGGTACCAAAGGAGTTGTTTTGAGTGATAAAGTGTATTTTTGCTTTTGCACATGCAAGGGAAAAATGCCCTAGAGTGAGGATTTTTTTGCTTGTGCATCATTTTTTCTAGTTTTCACTACGTAGAGGATGAGATGTAGGGTAGATGGATTCAATTTGGGTTAGGAACATCAATAGAGTTGATGACAGGATCTAGGGGATTAAGAAAAATGTTAGTCTGTTTGTGGCAAGCATTGTCTAAGTCATGTTCATTGCAATCTATCAACAATGTTATTTTTGTGATGAATAAAAGATTGAGTACCTAGTTTTATGGGAGCTCTATGCATAAGTGTTGGGCTAATATGGATTTTTGGAATGCCAATTTTTGATCAATTATCAGGGATCCAGTTACTTGAAACTTGTGTTTGTTAGTATCCTCTTTGTTCGAATTCCACGATACAATTCTTTCTTGGGATGCGATAGAAGGTGAACAAGTATTGTTGGTAGGTGGATTACAAATGTCTAAGTGAATTCCACATCAAAAGACCATGATCTAGTCCAATTGAGAGGAGATTCGGAGTGATCTTACCCATTTCATGTTCTTAGGTCAAAGTCAATAGTTTGCTATAGTAGATTATAGTGTGTTTATGTACCAAAGGGTAGCTTCAAAATTTAAACAACCTCATTGCATTTTAAAGAATGAATGTTAATGGAAATCTTCAAAAATTGCAACAAGTGAAAATGTTATGCCCTTCTTTTTTGTTACACCAATACTAGATTGGTGTCAAATAACAATTGAAGTGTCAATATCAATACCAACTAGTATCAAAACAAGATGATATTAAACCAACATTAGTAGTTAATGGTTACCAATGTTGGCCAGTTTTTTGTTTTCCAAGAACCATTGATCCAAGTATAAACCTTTTATTTTCAAAGATTAAAACCCCCCAATTTTGGGGGCAATGTCAAATTTTCTTGACCAACAATTTTGAATTTGACAAGTCCAAGTTTATAAGAACTAAGTTTAAATTAATTTTGGCTTATTCTTGGAGATCACTCCAAAGTTAATTATTTGAATTTTTTTGAATTTTAGTGTTCTCAAAGTGGTCCCACCAAGTTCTCATAGTGTTCCTTAACTACCAAATGGGCTACCAAAATGTTCCTCAACATGTTCCCAAAAAAAAACAATAAAGAACATTTAGCCAACAATGTCTTCATATTTCCACGCACATAGGCCTTGTTAGGCTTCTATACAACATAGGGAACAACATAAGGAAGATCATAACATATTTATTTTTAAAGATCATTTTATTGTTGTCAATGGAGATGCCCTTATAAATTAAATTTTAGGGCCAAGACCTAGAACCTAAAACCATAATGCTCAAACATACGACCTTAGAACCTAAAAACTTTCAACCCTAACTAAACTTAGGGCATTAGCTTCTACATAACCCTATGATCTGGACCTTTTGAAATAACCTTTAATGTCCATTGGGTCCAATGCTTGGTTGGGTTTGGGTCTATGTAAACATATTAAGTTTGATTTTGATGATGGGGTCTAATTTTTGATAGTTTGGGCCCATGTAGACCATAACAATATAGACCCATCAATTTTGGTTCTTAAGGCCAAATCCAAACTCAACCAAAAACTCAAAACCAACCAATACCATTAGTTACCTAAGTCATGTGAAGCTGGAATGTGTAGAAGATAATTTCTAAAATGGAACTATGGTTATTTTTAATAGGATTGATTCAAACTGTTGATACCAATGTTGCTTAGTTATTGAATTTTGGCATGCTTATTAATCAAGTCATCAAAATGGTTATTAATAACCTACTAATCAACAATTGATGTGTTTGATAACCGGCTAATATCCTAATTGGCTAGTATTAAAGTTTCAAAATCTAATCATTTGCCCAAATGACTTGGATATCATATAGGTAGGTTATTAATCTTAAAACACTTAATATTTTGGCCTCTACATGTTGCCCACATCCAATTTTAATTATTTGCACATGCTCACCAATGTTTTTTCTTTGATGAATTTTTGCACCCTAGAATAACCAAAAATTAATTCCCATGTCATTCAGTCAAAAGGTTTGTTGTGCAAAAAGGTGCCAAAGTTTCTACATTTCACTGATTTTTTGTTTTTGAAATTGTCATATGTAAGCAACAATTTCCATCAAGTCACAAAAATATAGCATGATTCTTAAATTTTCTTACTTACTTCTCGGACCTACAGCCAAAGTTGGTTAATTCCTTTGTAGTTGATAGCCAATGTGGGTTCACCATAATATTGAAAAAAGAACCCTAATCCTCACCCACAAACATCAAATGGAATGTTTGTCATATGTAGTTGTGTGCATCTATGAACCAAATTTTACATACACCTCTATCGATTATTTGCAACTTTTAAATAAATTTCATTTTGTATGTACAATTTTGACATGTAGTTAACAAGTGTTAGTTAACAAAAGGCTAAAGGGTACATGTAAAACCATTTATTGTAGTGATACACAATGTATGTATAGGCAACATTGGTTGTCATGTATTTCATGTATTTCATGTGCACTTTTGATTCACAAAATGTTTTTTGGGAGGGTGCAAATGGCTTTAGGTTTAGGTCATTAGTGGTATAGATGTATTAATCATGGGTAGCCATTTACTTTGATAGGGGTGAAGGTTCTTCAATATCATCGTGACTTATTGGACTTTATATGATTAATTTATTAAACATAGAATTTTTTTATAATACAAAAATTCAACGTGTAAATGTCAAAAATACATTCATTTTTTATTACATGAAGGCTTTAACTTTTAAGGGTTACACCAAAAAAATAAAAATAAAACCGAATATGTTAGACAAAACTTGCAAGTCACCACAATCCTAAACATGTAGATGGACTCCTAATCACTATGTAGTCCTTAAATGACCTTTACATATCCCCTAACTTAGGTAGATCCCTAAATAATCCTTATGTAGCATCCTAAATAATATTTACATAATGTTTATGTATGCTTTTGAAAAAACTTATCTTAGATAGGCCATAACCTAATTAGGTCCCTATGTGGTCTTTAGTTAGTACCTACCTAACTTCTAAAGTTACTTGATTAGCTCTCTAACTAATCCTTATATATCCTTTAAACTAGGAATTTTTTTATAAGCCCTTGAAATAATCCTTATGTAGTTTCTTAAGGAACTCCTAAGTATCCCCTAACATAGATAGTCCTTAAGAAGATCCTATGTAATCCCATGTAAGCTTGTCATCACCAACATATCCTATGTAGGTAGGTTATAAGTAGATAAATACCCCATGGATAGATAGGTAGCCCGTAATTGGGTGAAGAAATAAGTTAGCCATACTTTAGTGAACCTCCTATCTAGATGATAGTCTCTTAATCTAAATGAACATAACTTATGTAGACCATAATTTAGTTACAAAAAATTTGATGGTCACTTTTGGGAGTTCATCTTTAATGTTGAAAAGATTTGTCATTTTGGTGTGAATAGTTCAAAAATATAGCATGAATGAGTAAGGTGAGAACCAAAGTTAGTTACAAAGTAAAGATTAGTTTAACTTTATTGTGTAACTACCAAAATTGTACATCTATTGTATTAGAGAGGTAGCTTCAAAACATGTCTATTCAATAATCAATTCATTTTCAAAATGAATAATTCAAAAGTTTTTCTAATTTTTTTCACAAAATTAAGTTCTTAGAAAAAGAAATGTTTTATGAAAATTTCAACATTTTTACAAATAATATAATTAATGTCCAAGCTGCCAAAGTACTAAAGTACTTCAAAATGATCATTTTGATTAAAATATGCAACCTAGTTGTGTTTGAAACCTTGGATTAAAAAAGGGATTGTAACCAAGGTTCCAATCCCGGCAAGAGGATGTTCCAAGTTTCAACCCTAGTTACCATTTTCTATATTGTAAAACCTTGGGTCTAAGAGGTTGGTTTCAAATTTCAATTCCAATCACCTTTCTCCATATTACAAAACTTTGGGGCTAAGAGGCTAGTTCCAATATCCAATATAGTGACTATTTTTCATATTGTAAAATCTTTTTTCTTTGTTTTTTTCCACATGCCTTTAGATGTTTTTTCCATCGCATTGTGCATTAGGTTGAGTGTTTTCCATCCTTTAATCCTTGGGGTGTTACATTACATTTGTAACTAGCCTTTGGATCCTATGAGAGTCAAATTTTTTCGATGTGCACATGGTGGAGAGAGGATAACTTTGCATGATATTATGCAAGATACTTTTGTGGCCACTATGAGAGATGCGAGATTTCATGTCTTATGAAAGCAAACCTATGTCCTATCGCCCCTTACCCTACACTGCATCACATTCTTTGCGTTGTTGAATTGACATTGTGTTATTAGTCGATGATGTCCGCATGTCGGCAAACATTGTCATCGTCGACCTCACTAGAGGTGATTTGGTGTTATGGGTTATTATTTTTCGTGAGGTTGCAACGACAATCATGGCTCAAGCAAAGGATGATCTTTATGGCAATCAATATTTGACAAACATGTTTCTCCTTCTAGGAATAAAGGTTTTCAGATGTCTACATTAGCAAGTAGATAGGCATGGGAAGCAAAGGGCACTAAAGGTCTTCCTCTTTTAGTTTAGTTTTGTGCGCATTTTATAAGTAGAGGGTGTCATGTCTACACTAGCAAGTAGATAGGCATGGGAAAGCAAAGGGCACTAAAGCCTCTTTTAGTTTTGTGCGCATTTTATATGTAGAGGGTGTCAGTGGTGTTAAATCGCATGCAAATGGTTTTTGATTTTGAGATGTGTTGGAGTAGGTGAGGGTTCTTCTAGGTTAGGCAACCTTTCAAGAAGTCCTCTCCTTTTTCTTATTTGATATGCTTTTTGCAACATGAGGAGGTTCAAGGACATGATGTTTTCCTTGTGGTTTGCCTTCTTAGGTGGTTTTTTTGGTCTTCTTGGATGTGGGTCCTCCCATTTTGTTCCTTGTATTCCCCCTTGTATGGGTGCTTTGGTTTATTTATGATTGGTAGGGTTTCTATCTAGGTGCTTATATAGGCCAGGGTGAAACAACACATACAACAATGGTATGAATGAAGGGTTTAGGGTTTAGGCGTTGGTGGAGATGCTCTAATAATCATGAGTACTATATACCCAGGTTACAACTTATATGAACACCAGTACATCAAATTAGGGTTTTATGTAGTGTTTAGTTAGTGGGGAATTTTGTCTCTGAGGTGTATAGGGTTGCCGTGTGACTGGTGTCCCCATTGGAAATTGGGCCTACTTGACTCTGACTTTGTGCCAATCTTTCCTTTTTTACCTTTATTATTAATTATTATTATTGGGGGTACTACACTTCATTGTGGGCTGATGTAATTATAAAAGGGTTGCAAATCCCTAGGTAGGGTTTTTAAGACAACAAAGAGTTCATTTTCATTAACAAATTTTACCCACACAAAATGACCCCCCAAAAAAAAACAAGAAACAAACAGCCCACAATAAATTAAAAAAAGCATTAGGATACCTACTTCTTTAAGAATTTGATCCCAAAATGACCCCAAAAAAACAAGAAAACAAAAGAGCCCACAATAAAAAAAAAAGTATTGGGACACCTACTTCTTTAAGAATTTGATCCCATCCAAAATAGTTAAAGAAGTATACCTACCTATTATCCATAGGGTGCACTTTGATGCCCCCCCCCCCAATGTCATCCCCACCTCCCCCCTCTTCTCCCCCTCACACTAAACCCTAAACCTAAAAGGTTTCAATTTCACACCATACATACCCCTCCTACCCCTCCTACCCCACCTTCCTCAAAGAAAAAACAAAGAACTCCATGATTGATGAACAAAAAAGCATGTTGCTTTGTGAAATGGAAACCACATCATCATCAAGTGACAACAAAAGAACCATCATGATTTGTTCTATGAAAATCTGAAAATTTCCACATTTCTTTAAAATGATAATATAATTAGTGTCCAAATTACTATGGTAGACTTTTTTTTTTAAAAGTCTAGTAGATATCTAACACCCCCAAAAAAATAAAATTGGTTTCTTTTGGGGTCATTGGCCCACACGAATTTTGATGATTGAAGGCTTTGTTTTTTTTTTAATACCCTAGTTTTTTTCCCAATGGCTAGAACTTGCACCATAAGGGAACTTCTTCTTCTTCTTCTTCTTCTCTCGCCTAAAATACTTACCCCCTCAACAAAATAGAAAGAAAAGTGGCGAAAACATAAGGCAAGAACAAACTTCAGTTTAGCCTCTCTCTCGGCTCTTGAAAACGTTCATTGCAGAGCGTGCGAATTGTGCGTTATAAATTTGTCAGCTTTTTTGTCTTTGATGTGCACCCTCGCACGCTCGCATGCCCGCCGCTCTTCCGCGTCTTCGTCGTCCTTGTCATCCGTTCCATCACTGCCATTATTATTATTGTGAAGACCAGAGAAAAAATAGATTGGATACGTGCTGTAGATCAGAGTCGGTTTGTATTGTGAAGAAGAACTGAGCATTTACACTACTCGTGGTCCTACATTTTGCGGTTGGTTTCTGCCTTCCTTCCTTCAATTATTCATTCATTCGTGTGATTTTGCTTTCGGATTGGTAAACTTTGCAGCTGGATTTGAGAGGCCCGGGTGTTTGATGGTCTCGCTTCTCCCAACAAATTTTTTCTTTTTTCCTTCAGGCTTTTCGTTTTGTTTAATTTTGAGAAAGAAGACAGAGACTGTGCTTGACGGAGGAGCTTTGTGTTGTTGCTTTTGTTTTGGTTGAGCAAGATTTGTGAGTATCAAGATTGTCGTTGTAAAGTCTCTCTTTCACGTTGCATCTGTGGTTCTGTGGCTGGAGATTGCAATATTGAAGCAAAGTTGTCGTAGCTTCAACACTGTGGGCCGAACATTCTCTTGCGTACCAAGTTACAAGAAACGTTGTGCAAGAAAGAAGGAACGAAATAAGACGGTGCTTCTGTATCTCTCCGTTGAAGGTTGATTTTCATCTCTACTCTCTTGCGATCCGAGCTCTGTCTCTCTGTGGATACATTCTTTTGTTGTGTTTTTTTCTTTCCTTGTGATCTGAATTGTGTTGTAGAGGAGAGTGCACAAGCATTATTCTTGTCTGCAAGGTTTTTCTGAGATGAATGCGCTTCTTCTGTTTGTATGTTCGAGTGATGTGCATTGCGTGTTGTTTCGTGAAAGGCTGCTGCAATTCGAAGTATGTTGCCTCGGAGAAGATTTATCCTTTTGGTTGGTCTCGTGTTTGCAGATATCATGTCGTCGTCTTCTTCGGAAGCGGAGTCCAGCGACTCCGGCGACTTCGAGTCCGATGAAATCGAGATGTACGAGACCGAGGCAACATATAAGATAGATTCCGGTATTCTCGTGGCGAAGAATTCGGACGGGACTTACAGATGTCCATTCTCGCCGAACCGCAAGAAGCAGAGCTTCCGACATCAAGATCTGCTCGCGCACGCCAGAGGAATTGCGCGCGGGAAGAAGGGACCGTTGAAAGTCGGTAACCACCGAGCTCTGGTGAAGTATCTCAGCGCGGAGCTTGGCGACCGTCCGGAATTCAAACAAGCGGAACGAGTTCTTCGGCTGCAACAAGCTGTGCCGCCACGCGTCGCCAAAGAAGAGAAGCGCTTGTGTCCTTGGATGGGCATCGTCGTCAACATCGACAACCGAGAAACTCGGGAAGAAGACGGCTTCCGTGTGGCTGCTGGTGCTGCAGACATCAAGGAGAAGTTCCATGTACTTCTTTCTATCTTTCTTTCTCCCCCTCCTCCACAGCTTCGTCTTGACAGCTCCAATCTTAGTCTTATGAGGTGCATGTTTTTTGCGAATGGATTTCTGACATTCTTCTCAACTGACAATGCTGATGCAAAATGACTACCTTTGGCAGGAATTCAACCCTGAAAGAGTCGATGTGTTTCATGACTATGGAGGGCATCAAGGAACTGCACTGGTAACCTTCAAGAAGGACATCTACGGCCTTATTGATGCAGAAGCTTTTGAGAAGAGTTTTGCAGCAGTGGGACGAGGCCGCAAAGAGTGGGAGACACACAATGATGTGCAACGCGGATTACATCTCTATGGATGGCAAGCCACTGAACAGGTATAAGAGTTCACAGAAGTTCTGAAAGTTGTAAATTTGTCTGCAGCATGCTGTCTTCAAAACACAAAAGAGAAACTGCATGTTTGTGCCATGAATCTATACATTGTGTTTGCTCATTTGTGAACCCTAGAGGAAGACCTAAAAGCTCATTAAATGTGTGCTGACTCAGTGTTTGTGTTTTGTATTTGCAGGATTTGAGAGGGCGGCTTGGTCTTCTCACAGAGCACTTGCGCAAGTTTTCTGATCTGAAGACTGTGGCAGATGTGGTGGAAGACAAGGATAGGATCAATGATCAGCTTGTCCAGAATTTGGTGGCAGCAGTTGGACGAAGAAATGACCGCCTTGAGGCTTGTCATGAGCGGTTTGTTGTCTTGCAAAACATTGTGTCTGAGGTTGATAACCTCCGCGTCAAGGCGGAGGAGGAAAAACGCAAGATGGAAGAGAAGCACAAACAAGGTACATTTACTGGTGAAATTTGTAGCTTCACATGTTGTTGCAATGTTGTCCATGGTACTCTCTCCAATTGCTTGCAGCAGGATTTTCATGGAAGCATCCTTGGAATTAGGAGAGAGAGACAGAGAGACAGCAGAGGCATTTTCCAATTAGGGGTAGTTTTCTTTTCTCAGATTTGGAAGAGCTGCATCAGAAAGCAGCCATGGACACAGAGCAACATCGAAACAGGATGCTGCAGCACCAAGTGATATTAGCAAACAAAATGCGGGCTCTGGAGGAGCGATGTGCTGAAATGGAGCGGACAGAGACACTCATGAAACAGAAGAATGAAGCTGAGGTTCGACAGTTTGAGAAGGCAAAAGAGGAGGTAATTCATCACTTCATGAGGCCACAGACTTGTATCTATGTTTACATAGTTCAGCAGCTGTTCCAAGATTCTACTCTGAAGTCACATGAAATGCTCATAACGAATGACCACCTGTGTAGGCTAAGAAACAACTGGAGGAGGTGAGCAAGCAAGCAGAACTACATGCTGCAATGCGTTACAATCAGGGTCTTCTGCAAATGAAGATGATTGAGAAGCATGAGGTTATCATGCACCAGATCTTCACCCACTGTTTGTGTTTGGAGTGATGTGTTGAAATGGAGCAGCAGACCAAATGTGTTCATGTTCAATGTGAGCATTCTTTTGAAAAAAACAATTGTTTGAATTACAGGTCGAGAACAAGGAGCTGGAGATGCAGGTGCAGCAGCAAAAGACAAAGTTGGCAGTGAGCCAGAACCGGGAGCTGGAATTTCAACGTGTGTCAGAAATGCTTGAGATAGAGCGTGGCAAGATTGATGGAGGAGGGGGTCAGGATGAAGCAAACAACATTGAATCCCATGAGAAGACAATCAAAGATCTTGAATTGAAGCTTGCTGACTTGCAGGCTAGTTATGATCTTAGTGACAGCATGGTATCAGACCTCACCAGGAAAGAGCGAGCCAGCAATGATGAAATTGAAGAAGCTCGCAAGGTTGCAGTCATGGTAATGTCGATCACTGGGTGCTACTGTTTTGTTGCTTCCACCAACCTGGTGTGTTGATGTTTGTTTTAGATTCTCTGTTAGAAAGGAAATCATGTGAAAACACTTGCATTCAGATGCACAAAATGGTCTTTGCCCCCCTTGATGGGAAAATTCTCTGAAGTGGTGTTGGAACTCGAAGAATGGTTTTAGGGTTCAGACAGACAGTAGGTTTGTGGCAATCACTGTCGCACTGTGTCTGAAAACTTGTCTATTTGTTGGGAAGCAAATGTTTTGCTTGGATACATGGTAATGAAGGGTGAGTGGAATTTGCATTTTCTTTGTTTTGTCTTTGCAAGGTCTTGAAAGATTATGGGGCAAAAGACAAGTTGGCTAACAAAATGATGGGCGAAATCGATAAGGAGCCATGGGAACCAGCTTGCAGGCTTAGATACAGGCTCCATGAAGAGGGTTGGGATATCAAAATGGCAACACAAATCTCCAAGTGGGAAGCACTCTTGAAGGACCATTCTTTCCGCCCCTTGAAAATGGTGGAAGTCACTCCAAATGAGTTGAAGGTGCAACAGCTTCCAATGAAAAAAATTCCAAATGTTTCTTGAGGATGTGTGCCATTTTGCTTTCTTCTGATCACTGAATGTTCTGACAACAAAATTCACAAGATCCTGCAGGTCAGAGGAGGTGCATTAGAGAGGTCAGAGAGACGACTGGCAACTGCAGTTCATTCACAGTGGATTGATTAGTGTTTGAGCAGTCAAATTGTGCCACAAACCCGTGATCCTTATAGTCACTGAGTGTTAATGATCTTGTACTTGCAGTATGAAATCAAAAGAGATGACCCAAAGCTGCAAGCGTTACAGGAGGAATTAGGAGAAAAAGTTTGCAAAACAGTGATGGATGCTCTACTTGAGCTTGAAGAGCACAATGCAAGTGGCCGTTACCCAGTTGCTGTGCCCTGGGACTTCAAGAAAAACCAAAAAATGGTTATGAAGGATTTGATTCTGTATCTCAAGGACTTACTTGATGGAAGGAAAGGAAAGGCAGCAAAGAGACGCAGAGGATAATACAAAGCGACCCTTTTGATGTCAAGCCTCCCTCAATGGGGAGTAACTGCCTATGTGAGTAACACCTAAAATGTGTTATTTGTTTATTTGTAAAATCAAATACACGGATGATACTGCAGTGTGAAGAGAGTTCAATTATCCTGTACAGCGGAAGGAGGAGAAGATGCAGCATTTCTATGGAAAGAATGACAAAGGTAAGAACTTTGTTTATTGGTTTTGTTGGTTTTGCAACAGACTTGTGTAAGTACTCAAGGCTACAGACAATCTGGTTTCCTTATTTTCTTGACCAGATGCTCACAGGTAAATGCAATACTTTTTAAACCTCTTTTTTTTTGCAACTTGGAAATTGAAACAGTTCAATGTTTATGGACTTTTTGAGTTGTTTCTTTTTGGTAGATCCTTATCAATTTTCTGCTTTATCAGATGCGAATTGGGTGCAGTAGAAGTATGCCTACAGTTATATGGTCATTTACCACCTCCCCTACTATAGTGGTTGCTCTGCACAAGCTTTTGATGCAAAACACTAACCATGAAATTGTTAAACCCTGAATCCTGCTTAAATATGTTTAAAAAGCACTTGTTTGATAATAAGTCAAAAAAAAAAAAAAAACAAAATTGTCAGATGCTTTTTAGTCATTAGTTTTATTTTGGATTTTTTATCCAAATGTCGGACAATGATAACTTGCCATAACTCTTTTTATATTGTTGTGAACATACCCAAAAAATATCGTTAATGCTAAGATGATGAAACCTAAATGCATGATTGTAAAAGTAGACAAGGCAAATAAAACCATGCAAAACTAGACTCCTTACATCAAGTGCCCAAAGAGAGGGTTCAACATAATTACAATAGTATGGAGAAACTTGGCCACAAGGGAAGAATTTAAATCAACCCGTGCAACAAAGATGTAGATTCTTGGCAAGACTTGAACATGAAATTCATAAGCTTTGTTTGTGTTGTCAAGGTTTATGCCAATATGGAGGAATGGAGGAGTAGGTGGCAATAACAATTGACATAGAAAGAGTTCTTGGAAAAACTGGAGAAACCTCCATTTCAGTTGTTGAATGAAGACAAGGATGATGACACGAAGGAAAGACATCTAGAAAAAAGCAATTGCATGCATTAAGTGTGACACTAATTCATTTTTTTGACAAGCATGTTGGAAGCAAATTGGGATCCAATCCAGGTGCTTATGGCAGTCCTAACACATGTCAATATTGTTGTGTTGAAGATCATATTATAGGAGCTTGTGCAATACACACACATATGTGCAACAAAAATGTGCCAAATGTGGAGGAGGACAAAGGGTTGGAAATTGTGGATTTAGTTGTCCTTTCTATAACGGATTTGGGCATGTTGAGGACATATGTAAGAAGAAGATGGACTCAAAAGGGCTAATATCTGTTGCAAATTACTCAGAGATTTGGGCATGCTGAGGACATATGTCAGAAGAAGATGGACTCAAAAGGGCTAATATTCTGTTGCAAATTACTCAGAGATGTTAGTCAGCGATGAGGAAACTACCCTTGTTAAATGAAATTGACTATGTGGCATAAAACATGATATCTTTTATGGAGTTAAAATCCCAAAGAGAAGGTTGCTGCAACCTCATTGACCATTAGAAATATTTATGTTAATAAAAGGCTTTTAGAGGTAAAATGTTGTATGTACTAGTGGAAATCCATAATGGCATGAGTACAAGGGCCTCAATGTCAATCACGACAGGTAGTATTGTACAAGAGCGTGGTATGATGCATTTGGTTTTGGCTTTGAAACTTACAATACTACCTTTGGAATGAGACTTGAAGCATTGGGATGGATTTATGATATTCGTATATAGGTTGGAATAATTGTTTACAACACGATCTTTGTTGTTGTGGACACCAATAGTTACAACCTTGTTTGGTTTTTCAATGAAAATAAAACTAGTGTTGGATGTGGAAAAGGGAGTAATTTAGGTTCCCAATAGCCCTAATTATGATGTTGAGTTGTTGTCATTCAATGTTGTTAACATTCGATAAAGTTATTGTTCAAAAAAGATGTCCTTGTTGTTAAAGTGTAATGCCAATTTCAATGATTGCAACAACTTTGACAACAATAGTGTTGATGCTTAATGTTGCATCATCACCTTCATTGTGACCCCACTTTCAAAATGACCACAAGTTTGCAAAAGGGTAAATTAGTTCAACATGAAACAAGTAGAAAGAAATAACATCATCATCCAAGTTCATGCCATCTCATATATGGCAATAGCCATTTTGGAAAAAACCACCATCATCTGGGACTAAAATATGATGGTTGTATTCTCCATGCTCGATAATCAATAAAGTCCCATAAGGCACATGAATACTTTCATCTTTGAAGACAAGAACTATAGATCCTTCAAATGCGTTTCAAATTCAAACATAATGGAACAGTAAAAATATCCATCCTTGTAAAGAATTCCACCTTTGTTGTAAACAATTCAACAATCACAAAGACCATGGAAAAATAAATGATCAAAACATCATAGGTTTGGCAAGTTAAACATGCCTAGCTAGAAAGTTGAAAAAACTACCATACACAACAATGCAATGCAATTTTTTGAAAAATAAGAATATTAGAGATTGTTGAACCCTTTCAATGGCCAAATGTGATCAATCAATTCATTCCTTAGCTTGTAGTATGTTTATTGGTTTTCAACCTCTTTTGTGCCATCAACAAATTCTGCAAATGTTAAACCCCATTTGTTTGCATGGCATTGGGCACTTCAATAGTTGGCTCCAAAATGTCACCTTGTTTGTATTCAATTACCATATTATGTAATATGATGCATGCCATTAACACATTTGTAATCACATTATGATCCCACAATTGATAAATATTGATCACAATTTGCCATTTCAATTGTAAGACACCAAAACAACACTCAACATCTTTGTGAGCTACCTCTTGCAACTTTGAATAATATTGGTGTTTTTTTCCTTGTAGTTCATGGATCATAGATATGAAACATGATCAATGAAGTGAGACACTGTGAACTAGAAAACAATGTCAATGATGCACATTACCATTCATGTGAAATTGAAGTTGATGCCTACAACCTTTGACAAATCTCAAATCAAAAGGCTCCTATGTAGAACATTCAAAATGTTGTTGCCTTTTGGCAATTTCAACTACGCATGCCATATCCACAAGTGTTGATTAGTTATCACCTATAGGATGATTGACTTGTGTTCGTTTTTGTGCGTGAATGAACCTTGCCAAGAAATGAAACATTTTTTCCCATGATGATGCATAGAATTTAATAAAGCAAACATGCCCAACAAACCTTTTTTTTAAGTCATTCTCAATTATTTTTCCAAATTTGCACATGTTGGTCACTTGAAGAATCTGGGTTTAAAAACATTTAAGACATTTGAATGATGAATTTTTGTTGGTTATGAAATACTTAGTAGAGTCATCGATAACTTGAACACATGCAAACATGCACAATGCACTTGTGCATTTTTTAATGTAATTCAAACTTACAACACCACACACATCAAGTTATCATCATGCACATACATTTGGTCTATGAAATAGGAGAGACTCATGTGTTGCCTTCTTGCTTGTGGTTGAAGAATTGGTATTTGCAACAATAATGCAACAAACACAAGATCAATCAAAACTACATTTTCAAATGCTTATGTGATCCCATCAACTAGTTATTGCAATCATTGTTTGCAAAGGAACAAGCTGCAACCCCAACAAGATTCCAATAAGATTATTGTTACCATAGCAGGCTAAGATGAAAGAAGCTTGGTGAAACTAACAAGATTGATGCTATTGTAGCAAGTTAAGATGAAATAAACTTGAGGAAATCACATTACAAAAGAATAAATTGCAAGATTATTTCAAAATAATATTGTAACATGTGATGAAAAATGTTATGATAAAACAAGCTTGTAAAGAAGGCCACATTGAGCTTGTAAAGACGATCAAAATACAAGAAGATGAAATATACCAACCTCCTCACCAATAGGCAAGCCGTGATGATGGGGGATGGGCAGGCTTTGCTTTGCATTCACCTTTACAAATGACGGTCAACCTTTTGATAAGCTTTGCTAAGTTTACAGTACAAGCAATTTTGCTAATTGATGATTAGAAATGTTTTTAGGTAAACAACCACATCCACATCCAAACTATCATCATAACATTTAAATCAAGGATGTTTTAAAACATTTGTTATCATAGCTTTAGCGTTATTGCACGCTAGACTATTGATGAAAGTTGTGTTAGCCAATTTGGCTAGACATAAATATTGTTCTAAGTCTCATCGAATGCCATGGCTGCCATGGGTGAGAGAGCTAGTTGTAACATGAGAAGTGCTATTAGAACATGGCACACATAAGTTGAAAACCTCATGATGTTGTTGAAAAACAATCGTTCAAGAAAGTTTATTACAACTTGTTTGAATCTATAATATATTAGGGGTGTTATGATATTGGTTGAAAGAAGTATACAACAAAGGACGCTAATGTTGAGCTTGCAATGGAAGTGGTGTAACAACAAGAGAAGAAGGTTGTAGAGGATTATGTAGTGATGAAAAAAATGCATGTCGTGAGAGGAGGGTGGGATTGCATAGTGGGTTGGAAATTGCAACATTTGTGCAACATCACCAACATTGGATGATTGAGTAGGCTAATATACTTCCAAGAAAAAACTTGGTGGAATTGAAAAAAATTGGATTCTTTCAATGCAAAAAAAAAAACCGTACCCCAAACCAATATTGCAAAATTCTTCACAAACTTTTTTTCCAAGGCATGGTAACAAAGAATCAATCTCATCCACCATCTTCTATCCAAGTAACTTCACAATGTGGTTGTTCAACCTTGCTCAATTTCTTGAATTAGATTGTGGGTTATTTGTTGTTAGGATTCTTACTTTGGCATAAAATACCAACTATTTTTTTCATTAGTGTAGAAAGGAAAGTAGTTCAATAATAAATATATATGGAAATTAGTAATTATAAATTCTTCATTACTAAACATGCACCTCCAGACCTATCAAAATGAAATAATTGAAAAAATAAAAAAGTTGAAAATCTCCTAATTAGGAAACCTTGATTCCAATAAACCACGGCTACAAGTTCTACTAGTCTAGACCATTGTTGGCTAGTTATTGAAAAAACAACTAATTATGAGCCTGATTATGACTAAAAGCATGGCCAACGACAAGAGTAGAATGCCCATGTATAGTACTTTGTAGATGAAAATTTACAAATAGACGTTGTGAAACTACTTGGGGCTTGGAAAAGTGCACATGTTACCATTGCCCTCCTAGAGCTCTAGTAGCAATAAATGATTATTACTCATTGGCCAACTAGGGTAGATTGATCGGTGATTGAACACTTAAGCACTAAGGGCAGGTTGGATCCAAGGGGAGGGCTTCGTTGTTTTTGGTGTCTAAACAAAACTTGAATCCCTCCTCTTGCACATTTGACACATTAACAATCATTGAAAACAGGTTAGAAATGAGAAAGTTACAACCCCCAAAGTAAAGGGGGTCAAGAATTAAAATAAACAAATCATCAAACACTACAAAGGCCGATTCCCAAACACTCAAAAAATTCCTTATACGTTGATTTGTTGCTATTAAAGTTCCAAGATGATTTGTAGAACTTTAGATGACATTCCTATAGGACTTTAAATCATTTAAAATGAATAAGAAATAAGAAAGTTACGAGGTTTGAAATTAGGAGGGGTCTAAAGAAAAGAAAAAGGAAAAAAAAGAAGAGTTTTGTAAGTTGGAAAGCTTTTTTTTTTTCTTGTTATTTTTTCATAAATCCTTTTCCTTTGCAGATCAAAGATGATTTCTAGAGCTTGAGGTAGCAGTCCCATAACATTTTAAATCACTCAAAATGAAGCACATATGATGAAGATACAAATAAGTGTTTGATCGTAGGCAGATGATTGGTGATGTCTACCTTACAATGATCAGCCCAGGTGGTGAGAGTTAGATTGTCTCTCACTTTATACAGTTCATCTTTTCAAGTTCATGGGTGAGGGAGATCATCAATGCTTAGTTTTTTAGGAATTTCTGTGTGTAGCTAAAGTAGCATCAATCCCCTGGAAGATTGAGCCAAATATGGTTATTCTCTGTTGTACCAGGGTTGCTCCAAAGCAAAGGTCTGTTAATGCCTGAAGCCTAAACACCCATTTTCAGGCTTCTTGAAATTTGGTTTGCAGCATCAAAAGGGAAAGATTTCAGACCCTTTGAAAATGATGACCACCATCTATCTTTCTATCTCGGTGAACATGGTTTTGTAAGTGGTAAGTAGCAAGTCCTTCTACAAGACTGCAGGAAGCTTAGAGGCCAGTTGGAGTGCAATTAGCAGTGTCCAGATACATACATATATATATATGATTACCAATCTTGTCTTTTTATACAATGAATGACACCAAAATAATCATCAAAGATCTTGATGGTAAATTTGCAAGCTTCCATTAGGCAAAATGCTCCCCCCAACATTTCATTTTTCGAAATGCTCATTGTAATTTTATTTTTTCTTTTGTTCTCATGATACTCATCATCAGGTATGATAGGAATTTAAAAAAAGAAGAAGTTACATCATTTTTTAACACTCGGTAATGCCCTTGAAGTTATAGGAGTAAGCGGCCCTTGGTTCTACCTCAGATTGGGTGCTTACTTCCAAAACTCTTGATTCCTTTGGCATTACCCCCACACTTAGAGACCCCAATTTCTCTGAGGATGAGATATCTATAATGTTTTAAAAGCAACCAAAAAATCAAAAATCTTGCGGTTTTCACCAGTCTCAGTCTGGTTCTTAGTTTGGTTCACATTGAGAATCGAGTGTTCTCTTGTTTTGAGTGAAAACAGAGCTGAAAATTAATTTTAAAGGTTCCCACCCAAGGTTCAGAGTCTCAAACAAATTTGATTCTTTGGTTCCTCTTGTTCTTCTTCTCACTTGGGGGCTGTTACTCTTCTCCTCTTGCTATTACCAAGTCAGTTTTATCATAAAATTTTATCTAATAGATAGCGGGATTCTCATATATATATATATATATATATAACAACAACAACAACCAGTTTTCATAACTTGACATAGAGATGATGTACCATTGTCAAACTTTTTTGAGTCATCTTTTTTTTTGGGGTGTGTTTTTGACACACTTACTCGATTCTATATAACAACTACTTGCACTGTTTACTTTCAATTCAGTCACACCTTTCTTTGTATTTGTTCTTTGGATCAACATAATAATGGATGAACCCAGCAAGGTCCCTAGCTAGCCATACTGGTTATCTCAGTTGCTGTTTTTACTATCGCATCGACTAACAACCTAACTATGTGCTTAACCATGTACATGCATCTACTTATCTAGTAGCCAAGTAGCCACCAACTATTGGTTCCTATCTACCTTCCGGACCTATAACTTACACCACCAAAGTGGAAAAGGTGATGCAGAGCGTATGTAGGGTGGGTGTGAAAATGAGCTTCAACCTGCAAAGCCCATCCATGTTGTACACAATGATCCACTACCTTTTATCCCTCTTACCTACTACCTACCTACTGGACCTATCATCAATGACACCAAAGTGGTAAAGGTGATGCAGAAAATAGATGAGTGAAAATGAGCTTCAAACCTGCAATGCCAAATGTACACAGATCCGCTGAGTGCAGGGTCATGAGGACTCTCAATTCTCCAGGAAGTCCTTGGGTATCAACTTCAACCTGCAATACATCTTCCAGCTAGAACATAAGTTTGGGTATCATCTTCCACCTGCAATTACATTCTTCCAACTAGAACAACATATAAGTTACAAAGCACATTCATGAATACAACTTCTTGATGGATGAGCTTGATGGAAAAATTTGGGCATGCCAGGAAGTAGCTAGAGCAAGGTCTAGTGTCTAGTCCTCACAAGCAGAGCCTACAAAAGGTGCATGATTCAGTCCAAGCTCATACTAAAAATTTGCAAATGCACACTGATTGTCAAAGGGTCCTGGTGGTTGGTTGTTTGGCTGGTTCTTTCCAGCTTCACAATTTCCAATTTGAAGCTTTGCAAACAACCCATTGATCTGTGGGCCATGAAAGTTTTCTCAAACCTATAAGTAAGGAAGAAAAAAAAGAAAAAAGCAAGAGAAATTTGTCTTGCCATATGTACAAAAGAGAGCACAGACTAATAGAGCCTGGTCTTGCATCTAAAGCTTCAAGCATGTCAGAAAGCATCCAAACCCACAAAGTCAAAAGGAGAAGTGGCAGCTAAATACATAGATTTCTACACTAATTCAAGTACTGCAGAGTCCCACTTCTCAAAGTTTGAAAAGCAGCTAAATTGGAATATGTAGAAGCATAAAAAATATGAGCTTGAGTGTGTGGACTTCCAGTGAATGATTGATCGATTGATGCTCCCCTTTCTATTCGATTGACTTAGTTATTGTTCGTGAAGGTAACCTTGAGCCCTTATGCGAGAAGGATTTTCGGAGCTGAGGTTGGACTCGGCCTGTAGCTACTTGGTCAAATGAGAGTAGGTGTGACATGTTGGTGTTTTTCACCTTGCCTGGCTCCCCTGCAAAAATTGGCAACGGAGATTCTTCATCTTCCCAATAAGCATCATCTCGTTCATGTGTCTCAATATAATCCATGTCACCATCAGATCGCACACTTTCATCATCCACCGAGCCCTCCATCTGATTCCACCCCACATAAGATGTTGTCAGTCATAACTAGATACTATAAGGGAGATGTTCTCTTCCCAAAAAATCCAAGACCCACACACTGATAAAAACTCGTTTTCATTTTATGCCAACTGCGTGGATGTTTTAGTCCTGTTTCCAAGTGCAGATAAAGGGAATAAGCCACACATTCTCAGGTACACAACACCAAGACAGAGAAAGAAAGGAACATTTGAGCAAAAGCTATGGTCTAACTTGACACCAGCTTCATCAGAGTTATAGAGATCCACAAGAGAGAAGAGCCATACATCATCTTCCTCAACTTGCTCCAGCTCTGATCCACTAGACTCTCCTCCATTCTCAGCCTCATCTTCTTCGTCTTCAATCTCTTCCTCACTACCTGAAACCTGTACTTCATCAACCAGCTGCAAGGAAGACAAAAATTCATGATTATTACATTCAATTATAACCCCACCATGTCCACTAGCAGGAGCTTCATCAGTACAACAAAACTACCATCACAACAAGCAAACAAACAAAACCAATTTACTTGAAAACTACACTTCAACACCAGATGATGAGAACAGGCAGGTATAGCTGTTGAAAATCTCCAAACTTGTATATCAAAAAATAGAGTTTCAATTCTCTCAGACAATGGTTTTATGTCAAGGTAGAAGTCAACTGACCTGTTTTTCAGGTCCAATGCCAAGAGATGAAGCTGATGATGCATGACGAAGGAGATCAATATTTCCACTTCCGCCCACAGAACTAGAACCATTCTCACTAGAGTCGCCTTTATCACTGGCCACCCATCCACCCAACCCAAGGCTTCCAAACTGCAAGTGTACAGGTTCTGACTTTGCAACTGACAAAGGCCCATAAAGTGGAGTGCCCAACTCTTTGTCTGTGAATCCATTGGCTGCTGCAGGCCTTTTCTCAACTTGAACAGTCAAAAGTGGCCATGCCTTGGCCACAGTTCCGTCAGTGTTCATGAGAGCCATCATATTACGAGATGAGCCTTTGCGTTGTATCAACTGGAACATACCCTTGGATCCTAAAGCTGATGACGTATACTGTTTCATATACTCTTGGTGAACAACCTTCACTGTGTTAGTTGCCTGGTCAAGAAGTGCTTCTCCATCTGCACATCGGCGAAGACAGCTGAAGACGGTGGCATGAATTGCTGCCACACTCTTATCCACATTGGTGTTGTTGACCTTGGGCACCAGATGCTTGTCTGCACGCTTGCATAAATAGTCCTGGATTGTCCTGATATTCCGTATGTACTTCACATACTTGTTCTTTGCTGGGTCCAGCGTCATGTATTTCGCACGCACCGCAAATCTCTCCAAGTGTTTGTCCTCATTTGCAATGTACAACATGAATGGTATGATTGAAGGATGCTTCTTCATCAGCCCCATCTGCAGCACCCACACCCTGAGGTTAGTCTAGAGAGAGAGGCCTCAAATTTGAGCATGCTGCAACTGCGACATTCTTCCCTGTATTGAGATACATGTCACAAAAAGAATTTCAACTCCACAACTGTAGCAGCAGCAGCAGCAGTCTGCACTAGAGTTACCACTACTCACCACAAAGTTCAGACTCAGATGCACACCCTCCACTACAACTGACTCCTTTTTGGCCTCCCAAGCTGTGATCAAGCGGTCAAGGCTATCCATCACCATTTCACTTTGGGCCTTAAAGCCTTGAATTGCCATTGTCTTTGCACCCACCAAAGAATCTGCTGATTCGGTTCTGCTGACAATGCCCTCAGATTTGAGGCTGCTGCTGACATCTTCTGCAGCAATGTTCTTGCCTGTGATATTGAGTCTATGCCCATTGTTTCCATTACTGTGAATGAGCTCTGAAGAAGTTGCCGCTGCATCCATAAGACTGTTGCCATTTATGGATGTATTGGGTGTTAGTGAGCCAGAAGACCCAGTTGATGAAGAGCGGATAGGAAGGCTCGCTGAGTTTGCCTCTTTCTTCTTTGACTTGGCCTGGGCTACAGCTTCTGGATCCAAAAACTCCCCTGCATGATATGTGGAAGCCCAAAGCAGTGGATTCTCCTCCTCACTTACAAACCCCCGCATCATGTGCCGGACGGAGTCAGTGGAGACAACTGTAGTAACTCCAAGCCTCTGACCCTGTGACGATTTGCACTACTCTCAGTTCAGTACATGTACATAGAGAAAGATGCATCATTGCAGCCAATAACTTGTTGAGACAGCAGTTGAAAGCATGGTGAGAAAGTTTGCACTCCCATGGCCACAACTTTTTGCACTCTCCAAGATAAGAGGTGCTTGGAACAAGGCAGAAGAGAAAAGGGTGGCACATATACAAGGGCCGTGGGAAAAGGAATGAACTTTACCAACAATGAGGCAAGTGTGGATTTGCCACAACCACTGGTACCACAGAGCAAAACTGTCACAGACTCCTTTCTCTCACGTATTCTGCAAAATCCCACACTCTTATATAAGCACCACACACATCAGTTTACATCCAGTAAGAAAGGGCTCGGCAAGTCCTCCAAGTTCTTAGCAATGATGTGATCAAGATTGAAACTCAAAAACGCACGAGAGCTAGATCATCAAGTAGATGACTTTTCATGTATAACTGAGCTTGCACAACAGGTCCAAAGCAACAGTTCATCCATGTGCAAAAGAGACAAAATCATTGGAGAGAAAACCAAGTGACATGAAGATTATGACCAAACAATAGAGTCAAAGTGTAACATACCGACAGGCAACCATCAGGTCTGTCCGTTGCTTTGGACCCAAATACTGGTATTGTGCCAATGCACGACAGACAACATCCAGAAACTTCTCCCTGCTTATGGTTGCAGTCAACCGCTTCTTACGTGGCTTTGGATGGACTTCGAATCCATTGGTGTCATACAGCTTCTCCCTCGACTTTGGTATTTCTGCAAGTGGCACTGGACCAGTTGATGATGATACATCAAATTGATGATGTTTTCCCTTCTTGGGTGGTAACTCCATGTGTACTGCTTCAAAGACGTTGTCACTTATCTGCCACAAACAAAATAAAGAGCAGAAAACCCATTCTTGCAAAATGTCAAGACATTGCAGTTGTTGCTGCAAAACCCTGTTTGATGATCCTTGCAGATCAAATTGTTGGCAGAAGTTATGTAGGACGCACACAGTTGAGGATAGTAAAGAGGATATTGAGATCCATAAATTTCTCTGCAGCAGCAAAATTAGATGCCATAGCAAAAAAAGCAGCAAGCTCAGTTCGGAAAATAACAAAGTTGGCAACAAAGCTGCTCACCTTGAATGCATGCCGAGGTTTGCAGCCCATGAGTTGTAGGGTGCTTTGGAGCATGGGTCGGGTGTACCGATGGGTTTGCATTTTGTTGTCACCATTCTGTCCCAGGTCTTCTTCGCATTCTTCATCTTCCACTAAAATATACAACAGTTTTTTTTCTTCCCCCATTGTGTGTAGTGATGTTCTGTCAGAGAACAGCTTCAACACCAGATCAACCAAAACTGTAATCACTGCAAGCATCCAAAACCACGATAAACACAATTAGCAGGAAAAAAAAGACTGCTACTAGGTGCCAAACAGAAGACAAAAATTGATATTTTGAGTTAGTTGATGCAGTTTGCTGTACTAGAGGAAAAACAAAGCTCTGTCAAATGCAGTTGCAAATTTGCAGAAAAAAAATCTCAACAACTCAAAGAAAAAAAGAGAAACAGCAAAGCTCCACTACCATCACCAACAATCCAAAGGTTATATACTACAGACTCTGGGGCACAGATTCACCATTCTGACAACACTTGGGTTTGTATGCATTTCTTTCATCAGGAAGGCACACTCTCAGTGTCAGCAGGCATATAGCACAACACAAAAGCCCTAAATCTTCACCACCCACAAAAAAGCATTTATAGAGTTCATCAACAAACAAGTAAGCAAGCAAGTGCAACATCATGTCAATTTCTCCTCACTCCATTTCCCACTACTACTGGGAACAGATCCACAAGCTCCATTTCATTATTCTCCGAGTCCACTTACTACAGAGACGAAAGGAAGGAAACACACACAAGAGACTCTCTCTCTCTCTCTCTCTCCACCAGCGAACAAAAACACTTTTGTTGCTAGAAAACCCAAATTGATGTTAGCCGTCGAGACAAACTTCTTCAACCGACCAACTCCTGCAATCCCCAAAACCCACTCAATGATGCAAACCAAGAAAATGCAAGAAGAAGGGTGATGATAGTCAAGAGAGCACCGATACATATCCGCTACACACACAACCTTGAAACCCAAAACTCAGAAACATAACGTCATTACTCTCTCTCTTTCTCTCTCTCAAATCTGTGTCCCTATCTCTCAAATCTGTGTCTCTCGGGGCGGCGCAACAACCCATAGATCGACTCCTGTAAGAAGAAAAACAAAACCCACTCGCCCAAGAAAAAATAAAACCAACAAACAAAAAACCAAACAACCAAAAGCTCAGCAGCAGCGATATAGCTTACATCAATGTGATTACGATCGAGGTTTGTGGAAGAGTTGGGGACAAGAGAGTGTCGAGAGAGACACAGAGAGGGAGGGAGAGGGGACATTTTGGGTGGATCATTGTGGGGTGTAGAGTTTGGGAGGATGGGAGACCTGTCGGGGGAAGAAGCTTCTCATAGAAGTTGGCGAACGGCGAAGAGGGAGGAGACACGACGACACGGAGAGAGAGATTGTGCGTTGTGGGTGGGTCTTTCTTCTTTCTTTCTTTCTTTCTTTCTTTCTTCGATGTGAGAGAGGAAATGACAGCACTGCTGCTGCTACTGGCTGCTGATGGACCGATCGACAGGTAGGGCCTCCTGGTTACTTCCTTGCTGCTGGTGTTTGCGTCCTTCCTTCCTTGTTCTTCCTTCCTCCCAAGTGTGTGTGGGTGGGTGGTGCGTTGTGTGTGTGTGTGTGTGTGCGTGTGTTTTTTTTTTTACCTCCACAGTTTGGAGATGGGCAATTGAATGAAGAACAAGTGTCGAGAGGATCATCCGGTTGGTTGTTGCTCTTGTTGTGCATGTCAACACTTGTTACGTCTTCTTCACACGAGTACTACTACTACCATTCTCGTCCTCTCCTGACACTTCCGCCCATAGCAACATTCTCACTCACTCCTTGCTGCTGCTGATCCTCCTCCTCCTCCTCCTACTACTACTACTACTCCCTGCTGATGCTGGTGTACCCAAGAGCTCTTTTTTTCTGGATCAAATTTTGGGTGAAATTTTCATATCTTCATCAGCAGCAGCAACATCAAATTGTTGAATCTCCCACCCACAAGCATTGGAGCTCCACAAGTCCATCCACTTGTGAAGAAGAGAAAATTGGGTGAAATTTTCATCTCTTCATCACCACCACCACCACCACCATCATCATTTTGAAGCACCACCACCACCAGGAGCTCCAAAACTAAGAATCTCCCACAAAACTTGAAGGATCTCCACAAGACAACAAGTAAGGATCTCCACACCTTCTTGTCAAGAAAAATTGGTTGGGTTTTTATAATCTTCACCACCAAACAAAACCCAAAAAAGAAGAAGAAGAAGAAGAATAAATATAACAACAAAAAGATCCTAAATCTTCTTTTGCCTCTAGCAATGTTCCTAGTATAATTTGATTGGGTTGATGGTAAAAAATATATTGGGCCTAGGGGTGATGGCTCAAAGGGATAGCCCCTTTGTGTTAGGGACCACCACCACAAAAAGGACTTGACTTGAGGGTAGACTATTTGTCATCAACACTTTGTTAAGTTGAGTCTAGTGTTGTGAATTAGCCAAAAAAACCACACACACACACACACACACACACACACATATATACCCTAATTCCATTTTGTGCAAATTAGTGTAATGTAAAAGTTGAGGGTGAGCGCATAATTATTGAAATAAGGGCATTTGCAAGAGTTGGGTGCAAGCTTGATTTTGGTAATGCTCTTTACCCATGAGAGGTGAGGTGAAGTGAGAGTTGGGGGGTGCAAGCTTGCTTTGGGTAATGCTTCTTACTCACAAGCTTTACAAAGTGTAAAAAATTTGATGCAAGAGTTGGGGGAGAATCTAAAGAAGAGGGAAGAAGCAAAGGTCTTCTTTATGTGTTGAAATTTGTAGTCACCATGTACACTACATTTTCATGTATTTTGACTACTAAGCTGCCTCCCCCTTTGTCAAAATAAATAAATTAGTGGAATAATTTCATCTTCGCCATTGAAAAAACTAGGTGGAATAATTTGCACTCTTGCCACCACTTTTCAAACTTGACCATGCTTTCATCTTCCAATCCTTTTGCATCATCATTTTGCAACTATTGAAATTCACCTCTTCTTCTTCTTCTTTTTTAAGTGTAACTACAACTTCCTCCGTATTGTTAAGTAGCAACTAGAAACCCACCCTTTTTTTCATGGTATTATCAACCATTGAAAATCAATAAGAACGACTCTTGAGTGATACTAGGTATCAAAAAAGTCTCACCACATGATGGGAAATCAAACCAAAAAAACTTACATTGGTATGTAATTTCTCCATTTAGAAATCATGTAGAAACATGAAAGAGTGGACCCATTCAATTCACATAAAATCAACCATTGTTCTTATGGACATGTTGAAGAGGAACATAATAGTATCATCGTATGTATGTATGTATGTATGTAGCTTCCTTTAGACATGCCTTTAGTCTCTCTACATGCTCCTTGAATAAGGAGTTTTGGTGAAAAAATGATTTCACATGAATCAACATATAAGCTTAATTCTAGTGTCTAGAATTGGCACCGTGATCTTCTTCCTTGCTTATTATTGTGCATGGTTGCATTATTTCTTGTCAAACATGTTCTTACAACTTCGGAGTGCCTTGTGTACTTGTGAAATGCAATAATTTTTGTCAAAGGAGTCGATGGGTAGTAGTAGTAGTAGTAGTAGTAGTAATAGTAGTACATAGTAGTTTTGGGGTAGTTTGGAGAGCTATGTTTTTTCTATACACGGAGAAAAAACACTTGGGAAGGTTTGGTGAGGGTTGGGTTTTTAGTACATGGAAGCAAAATCGAGGCTTTTTGTTGGGCCCTTTTTCCTCATTCTTCATGGGAACGGTGCTCATGTATGTACCATTGTTGTTGTACTAGTATTGAAAAACATACCAATTGGGTATGAATGGGATCAAATGTTCTTAATTTCGAGTGAATTTTTATTTCTTTTTGACAAAAAAATTCTGGGAAATATTGGGAAAGTGTTTTTTTTTCTAGTGTAAAGTTATACCAATTTTGTCACTTTGGGAAGGGGCAAAATTCGCCAAATTTTCAACATCACAAATATGGAAAAAAAAAAACACACACACACACACACACACACATTGTATGGGATTGAGGTAAATATTAGGTTATACGTGCCTTATACCAAGAAAAAATCAGCCTTTGAACCTAATACCAATATTTTAGGTTTAGGGTATGAAAGAAGCCTTTGGAAGGTCTTCACTCCAGGCTCACAAGGGAGCTTTCAGGAGATCTTCCATGAAATCCTCACTCTAGGCTCTTCGCTCTCGAGCCTAGAGGGTAGGTAGGTAGGTAGGTAGGTAGGTAGGCTCGTGAGGAGCCTTTGAGAAATCTTTGGCGAAATTTCTTCACTCCAGACCCAAAGCAAGAAATTCCCACCTTGGTAAGGCACCCTCTCCAAATACACACTCAAGAATTTTTCTCTGAGCTTGGTCTGGTTGTTGAATGAAGGGAAAAAGAACAGAAGGTTCGTTCTTCTTAAACAAAGCTCCAAATCCAGACTTTACACCAGCTTGCTTGCTTGCTTGCGAGGAGGTACTATGGCACAAATGCAGAGTTTCATTTGGTCCCACACTTGTTTAGGAATGTGTTTCACCAGGTGTCTAGCTAGTTAGTATCTGTGTCTACATGAGTTCATCATGTTCACAATATCACTTGCATATCATCATTTCTCATCTCTTTGTCTCGAAGGCATCATCAAATGATGATAAAAGTACTTGCAACTCTCTCTCTCTCTCTCTCTCTCAAGTTTCTTCTACTTGAGTTCTGAGTTCTGAATGGGGGGAATTTTTCTTTCTTTCAAAACACTTGGTTAGTTCACATTTGCTAAGTCCTCAAGTTCACTTTGTTAAATTGTCAACTCCTCATTGTCAAATTGTCGACTCTCCATTGCCAATCTTACATTGTTAACTTTCCAAGTCAATTTCATTTTGCAAGCTCCTCAAATGCTCTTCAAACTGCCCTATATATATATATATAGTTTATTTTATTTTTAAAAAAATTAAAAATTAAAAATTTATTTTATTTTGAATTTGTTGGCCAATGCTTAAAATTGATTCCTTGGTCGCCCAAAGTTTTGTTTTGGGTTCTTTCTTTTTGGGATGGGGGATGTGGGTGTAGACAAGGTAAGAAAGGGCTTTAGTTAGCAACCTACCCTTTGACCTAATGTATCTACTTACCTACCCACCTAGGCTACCTAGTTCTTTACTTAGGCTACTTATCTACTTATTTAAGTTATCAACTTACTTACCCACCAAAGCTACCTAGTTACTCAAGCTTCTTACCCCCTACCTAAGTTAATAGTTATGAATTTATCTAGGTACTCAAACTAACTACCCTTACGTAGGATACCCACCCACCCACCCACCCACCCACCTACCTACCTACCTACCTACCTTGGTTACCAACCTATCTACCCCCTTATTCATTTAGGGAACCTAACTACTTAACATACTTATGTAGCTACCTACCTTCATACCTATGCTACCTATCACCTACCTTTGGTTTCCACCTTATCTACCTATCCACCCATCTAATGTACCTATCCATTTACTTGCTTGGCTACCTAGGCCACTTATCCACCTATTTTGGTTTCCAACCTACCTGACTAACACCTTAGGCAAGTGGGTAGGTAATCAAGGTAAGGAAGTAAAACTACAAGGCTCAAAAATAATAGGGGGTGATTCAAGAAGGAGAGAATTGGAAGAGAACACCTTTGCAATGTCATGGCCTTGACCATAAAAGAAAATCTAAAGTCTTCAAGAATTTTCAATGGCACCATCAAAGATAATTGGATTGGAAAGAAAAGTGAATATGACGTTTGACCCTCTCAAATTCAAAGACAACCAAACACAAAAGAATTTGAAAACTTTCTCAATTTGAAGAAATTGAAAACAACACAATGCAAAAATTAGATAGTTGAGAGGAAAAAAGAAGAAAAAACATGCATTCTATTGTTGTGGGTTTTGCAATTAAAGTTTCAACATCTTTTATATTGCTACAAATCACTTGTGATTAACAAGCACATGCCCATGTTGAAACTTTGTCGTTGCCATGGAGTTGCAACAAAAAAACTTCCATCCCTCCCTTCGAATCCATTTCATGAGTTTGTAAAGACAACATTGCATTGGGCAAATTGCAACAATCTCCATATCCACCCAAAGTTGAAAAACTTATAATGAATGTTGCAACAGCCATTTGTTGTTGCCATCTTCTTGAGCTTTCAAGTTGTAGCTCACAAGAAATGAACATAGTTGAGCAAACAACTAGTTTAGAAGACAAAGAAAATAGATTAAGTGAGCTAGGGTTTTGGATGGTTGTGATTAGGCAACCTAGGAAATCCTATGGTGGCGTTGTAAAGGTGAAACCCTAACGCCTTGAAGGATTGGTTGGTGATGGAGCTTGAAAACACACATCACATGTTGAGGATGGAAACCCTACCCTTTTTTTTTTTTTTGGGTGCACAAGTTAAATGCAAGGGGTATTTTGGGTGATATTTTCAAATAAAATCTTCATGCCATTTTGCCATTCTACTTTTTACTCACCTTTTGATTATAAATTTTGATTATAACTTGCCCTAAAAAACCCCTACTACATAGGAATGTAGTTAGGTTAATACACTAAGTAAAGAGGGTAGGTCACTAATCAAAGCACCTTGCCACCCCCACATCCCCCCCCCCCCCCCCCCCAAAACCCCAAAGAAGAAAGAACAAAAAAAAAGGTTTGGGCAACCAAGGAACAAATGTTAAGCATTAGGCAACCAATAACCAAAATTTTATTTTGGGCACTTTGAAGAAGAGCATTAGGGCAGCCCCCAAAATGAAGACAACTTGCAAAGTAAGCAATGTAACATTGGCGATTGTGAAGGTCATGATTTGGCCACGAGGAGCCGACAATTTTGGCAATGTGGAGTTGGCAATTTTGGCAATGTAGAGCCAACAATTTTTGCAATGTGGAGTTGGCAATTTTGGCAATGTAGAGCCAACAATTTTGGCAATGTGGAGTTGGCAATTTTGGCAATGTGGAATCGACAATTTTGGCAATGTGGAGTCGACAATTTTGGCAATGTGGAGTTGGCAATTTTGGCAATGTAGAGCCAACAATTTTGGCAATGTGGAGTTGGCAATTTTGGCAATGTGAACTTTACAACTTAACAAAGTCAACTAAACCCTAAACCACTTTAGGTGGTTTTAGCAAATGTGAACTTGATAAAACAAGAGACTTGGAAAAATAGAAAAATAAATGAGAAAAATAAACTTAGAAAAATAATAAGAGAGCATCTATCGATTCATGGGTTTTCCTTGCAAAGGAAGGAATCAAGGTTTTGTTTAGGGTGATGAATTTACCTCAAAAACCAAAAAAAGAAAATAATCTGCTGAAAATTCCCTATTAATTCATTAAAAAAATTCAGGAAATTTTTATAATTTATTTATTTTTTACAAAATTAAATATTTAAAAATTATATATATATATATATATATATATATATATATATATATATATATATAAAGTCTTTTACGCAAAGATTGATTTTTTTTTATAATATATATAGATGGAGTTGACATAGAAATCTACTACAAAGCAAAGCTTTCCTTTAGGGATGCACATTTTGTCGTATTTTTTTCACAAAAAGTCTACCCTAATGGTCGGTGTGGGGGCCATGCTCCGATCGTATGTAATGTAAAGTAAGTACTTCTTCCCAATCGAGCCGAATATAGTTGTGCTCGAAACTACTCGGTTGCTTGCTCTTTTATACTCTCTCGCTATGGTAACCCATTGTCAACCCACGTTCTTTCTTCATGTCGGTCGGGTGGGTGGGTGGGTGAGTGGATGGGTAGGGTCCCGCGTTGACACGAAGAACAACGAACGAACGTGGGGTTGTGTTATGGTTCTTTAGCTAAACCGAGGTGGTTTAATTATGTACTAACCATTCACATGCATCTATCTACCTATCGGGTAGTCACCGAGGAGTGGTTTGGGTGAATCGGCACCACCCCGTCCATGTTGTTGTTGTTGGTAGCTTGACCTTTTTTTTTTTTTTGGAGTGAGGGCATCCATCATCTTAGTGGCCATATTAAGCCCCCCCAAAAAAATTATTAGATTTTGAGCTTAGAGACCTTGAATTATTTAGTCTATGTATATATAGGATATATAAGTTGTAATATTTAGAAATAATTTAAATGGATTTTGGGATTTTTTGGGTTCGCCCAAAAAGCCATAGGAAGCCACTTAAGAGTTTTTATGTATGCACCTATTTACTATTTGACTATGGTTATATACCATGGTTGGTTAGGTTATATACGTCTTGCACCCGTGTCAACTATTAACCCTAGTAAAGGACCTTAAGTACCTCCCTCATTACCAGCCAAAAATCGGCTTTTCACCCAAATACCAAGGACCATGTTGGTATGTTCAAAAGTCAATACAAGACCAACCAACCAACTAACTCCGATCAACCCATTTCCATAAATAAATAAATAAATAAATAGGTAGTTAGTGTGAGGCAAAAGTCCTCCCGAGTGTTAACTTAGGGTTAACTTAGGGTTAACATGATTAGGTTACCAATGTGGAACCCTTGGTAGTAACTAGACTTAGTTTGTGGTTCTTAATGGATGAGGTAGGTTTCTTTTTTTCTTTCTTTCCAATGGATAGTGGCACTAGTTGGAACTAGTGGGTACCTGTGACCTTCGGTCACTATGAGGCGCCCCTGCATTGTTTTACTAAAATTGTCATATTTTTTATTTTTTTAAATGTTATAGCTTGAGTAGGACCGTTGGTTAATGGCGGGAAAATAATAATAATAATAAAACCCTAGTCAGGCCGCCGGAAAAGGGCGAAAAAGGGCGGAAAAGAAAAAGAAGAAAAAAAAAACCCTGGTATTAACCCTAGGCAACGTCATTTGAAATATACAGTGGCCGGTTCTGCCATACACAGCGAACCCGCCGGAAAAAGGCGGAAAAAAAAAATTAAAAAACCCTGGTATTAACCCTAGGCAGCCTGCTGGAAAAGGGCGAAAAAAAAAAAAAAACCCTGGTATTAACCCTGGGCAGCCCGCCGGAAAAGGGCGGAAAAACAAAAAAAAACCCTGGTCCCGATCTGCGTTTCAGGATCTCGACTTTCAGGACCTGGACCTCGAATTTCAGGACCTCGACGGACAGACGGACAAGGCAATTAATATATAGAACTAGTGGGTACCCGTGACGGTCGGACACAATCCGCCCGTGCCTGCCTTTTTTTTTCCTTCACTCCTAATACCCTCTTCTTCTTCTTTTCAAAAAATTCTGGTATTAACCCTGGGCAGCCCGCCGGAAAAGGGCGGAAAGAAAAATAACAAAAAAAAAAAACCTAGCGAAAAAGGGCCGGTTCTGCCACAGAAAAAGCAGAGCCCGATTCCGCTGCGGAAAACGCTCCGCGGAACGCCCAGCCACGGACGGACGGACACGCCCACCTAGTGAATTTATACTAGTAAGGATTTGAAACCCCACCAAAAAAAAATCTATAATAGAAGTTTAGCACACTCGTGAACACCCAAAAACAACCCCATTCCAATCTAAACATTCTAAACACTTTCACTAGTTCTACTAATAAGGTAAACACTTCCAAAACTTGGATTCCAATGCAATAGGCCCAACAAATGAAGCCTTTTGATAAACACTCACTTTGGCTAAGCAATTTCAGGATTCTAAATTGAAACTTTGGTGCTCAAGAGAGTTCAAAACTTCCCAATCTTGTGCATATTATGAAGTATAAAAAATTTCATTGTAAAATCATGTAAAACCTTGTACATTATTTACATTTTGCATGCTTGGGTGATTCATCACATTTTATACTTATCTAACATTGGCACACTCTTTTGGTTTGTCAAATGGTTTACGATAAATAATCTTGTCAATTTTTTAAAAAAATTGTAAATGAAATTCAAACCCAAGAAGCATTTCTAAACTCTTATTAGAAGAAAGGACATGAGCTTCAAGATGGGATTATAATGATTGTGATGAGCTTCTGAAGTTAAGTTCATGAACATGTCAAACTTTACAAACAAACAAACAAGGTGGTTAGTTTAATTTGAAGCCAAAATGGTGCATGAACAACAAATTGTGAACAATTCACACTACTATACTTATCACAACCCAAACTTGAGGAGGAGGCATCATTCTCCTCCCTACGTTATACTTTGAAAATGGTAGTGGGCATTATATTGAAGTGGCACAAGTTCCTAGAATTCTCAAATGGGAGTCTTGAAAAAGTTCAAGTTATGAGTTATGCTAAATTTTAGATTCGTAATTCACTCACATGAATTTGGCTTCAAAGCTTTCAAAGAAAAAGTTGCATACATTGAAATGATCTTTCCAACACCATATCACATTCTCCAATTAACAACACTTGATTTGAACTTTTTATTGGATGTTTTAGTGATTAAGAATCAAACTTTAAATTTGATTCCTAAGCATTGAATTAGACATAACTTCTATTTTAGATTTTCAAATTGAGAATGTGACCTCATTTTAAATATTTATTCTTCAAGACTTTCCAATAACTTTTTTAAAAACCCTATTTGGACAAAGTTTGATCCTTGTTCCAAAATTCTTAGACACCATGAAACTTCAAATTCCCACGAGTGGGAATATACTTGGTAGTCTTTTGAGACTCTTTGCACTCCCACACATTTCCTTCTCACAAACGGAGTTTTTGGGGTGCTTCCCTTGGCTTTACTTAATTTTGGCTCAAATTTCTTTTATCTTTTGCCTTAACATTAATCTCAATCCTAAGGTCATGACATTGCTTTTCAAGTATGTGTTTCATTTTACATTTACATGGGAGCAAGCATAAGTGGTTTTCACATACACTTATATGTTTCCAAGTAAAACAATTAGGGTTATGAAAAAAAGTTCATTTTTAAAAAATTATTACTTATTGGGTTAAAAAATTGCCATTGTCATGTTCCAAGTTTTTTTTCAATTCCTTTTCATTTTAGTTGTCTTGTTTTTCTTGCAAATTCTAGTCAATTTTTATAGCTATAGGCACAAAGGAAGATATATCTCCCCCCCGCCTCCCCCCCCCTTCCTTCCAACCAAAAGTATTGAGCTCCTTCCCCTTCATCTTGATAATCTTTTTCATTTATTTATGGGCATGTTATTGTTTTCTCTTTCAAGTTTGTTTGGAGTTCTCTATTTTGTTGGAGTTTTCCAATCTACTTTATTAATTCATTTGTTTGTCTGTGTGTCTGTCTGTCCGTCGAGGTCCCGATTCTGGGTTTCAAGACCTCGACGGACAGACGGATATGACTTTTTTTTCCGCCCTTTTTCAGCGGGCTGCCCAGGGTTAATACCAGGGTTTTTTTTTCTCGCCCTTTTTCGGCGGGCTGCCCAGGGTTAATACCAGGGTTTTTTTTCCCACCCTTTTCCGATGGGCTGCCCAGGGTTAATACCAAGGTTTTTTTTTTTTTCCCCGGAACTGATGGTTCTGAAATTTTCAAACCGGTGGGTATGTAATCCCCCCCCCCGCCCCCACTGCCCTTTTCCGGCAGGTATGTAATACCCCCCCCTCGCCCTTTTCCCCACATTAGTTAATACTAGGGTTTTTTTTTTTTTTTTGGGCAAATTTCTCAAGTAGGTCCATTGGCAAGGATCCCGAGCACTAATTAGCATTAAATGATGACAATCCTACTCAGGCTATAACTTTTTTTAAAAATAAAAAATATGGCGAATTTAGTAAAACAATGCAGGGGCACCTCACAGTGACCGAAGGTCGCGGGTACCCACTAGTCATATATTAATTGCGTTGTTTGTTCGTCTATCTGTCTGTCGAGGTTTTGAAACCCAGATCCCGTTTGTCCGTCTGTTGAGGTCCTGAAATTCAGATCCCAACTACTTTCCATTTGTCAAGGTCTTGAAACCCAGATCCCAACTACTGTCTGTCTGTCGAGGTCTTGAAACCCAGATCCCAATTATTGTCCCTCTGTCGAGGTCCTAAAACCCAGATCCTGTCTATCCGTCTGTCGAGATCCTCTGCAACAAAAATTTGACAGGGCTTGGGAAGGGCTATATATTTGTAGGGGAGGGGGTCGGGTGTGGATCAAGCCGGGTATCAAGGTTGATATTCATGGTTATCAAAATAATCAAATACCTGGTTATCTCTGTGGTTCTCAAACGTGTTTTGAAAAAAACAAATATTCACCTCGAACTAACTGGAACCCGGTGGTTCTCTGAAGTTTTTTCACCCACCCAAACTGGGGGCTCTCTTTGATCCTCCTAATTTTCAAATACCTGGAATGATGGTTCTGAATCCGACGGGTATGTAATACCCCCCCCCCACCGCCCTTTTCCCCACATTGGTTAATACCAAGGTTTTTTTTATTTTTGGGGCAAATTTCTTGGCGAGGATCCCGAGCATTAATTAGCATTAAATGATGACAATCCTACTCAAGCTATAGCATATATATATATATATGGCGAATTTAGTAAAACAATGCAGGGGCGCCTCACAGTGACCAAAGGTTGCGGGTACCCACTAGTTGTAAGAATTAAATAAGAACTAAAACTAGACCCCTCCACAAACCCCTTCACCATTAGCACTTGGAACTTCATTCAAAGAAAAACGTGCATTATAAACTCCAAGTCAATTCACAACAACCATTCCTCCTCTTCTTTTTAGTTGTTTTTATTGTTCATTTGTGCTTGAATGTGTGCATACATTGGTAAAATTTGCACAAGGCAAGGATGTGTTTGTTTATGACTTTGTGAATGATTTTAAATTAACCCATCAAAAGTTGTTCAAATTTTATTACAATTCCTTTACTAAGTATGAAGATCCAACATTTGATGATTTCAATTTTCTTTTCACTATATCCAATGATACCTTTTCCCATGATACCTTTTCCCATGAGCTAGTTCTCTAACTCAATGGTGGTGAGGAAGAAGTGTATTTTGCATTCTTATTTGCTAGAAGCAAGTCACCAATCTATCAAACCAACAATGATAGTTTTGTTGGTCTTAAGCATGTCACCAAAGATGTTTTCAGCAAGCTTACTACCAAAATAAAAAATGAGTGTGAGGGGACAACTTGGCATTATGTTGTAAAGCTTGAACAACTCTTCCTAAAATATGAGGTTATGACCACCTTTGGTTTGGTCTACCCAGAATTATGGGCCATGAATCTGCATCATGCAAAGGATAATTTTCACATTCATTTAATTATTTTGAAAGCTACATTTCATACCTTTTGAAAGGTGGTGATAGTCACAAAGTTGCATTAACCTTATTCTTTACTCACAAGCTTGATTTGCAAATTTGTTTTTCCAAGATGATGATGGTTCATAAATTTGAAGCAATCTTGCACAAAGGGAATGAGTTGAACCCAATTACTAGGCTTTGGTGCAAGATTTCCACATTTGTCGTCTTCAACCATAAGCTCTTGGAATATTTTAATTGGTTGTAATTCCCATTGTCCAAGAGCTTGGGTATGTTGAAGGTGATCAAAATTTTAGCACCATCAACTTTATGAAGAAAAAAATTACAGAATCAATTGAACACTCACTTGGATCTTTGCACCAAGTTTTATAGTCAAAGTTTTTTATTTTACAAATTATTTTTTATTGCTAAACCATGGCCAAGTGGGAAGGCAAATTGCGATATTTTGCATATGCTTAGGGGACTCCAAGCTCTTGGAAGGTTACAATTTGCAAAGTGAAAGGTGGCAAATTAGACAAGGTATTAGGATTATACCATAGTTTTGATTGTAATATGTTTATTTTTCAAATTGAAATTGTTCCCAAGCTAATATAATCATCTATTTTTTACTTTTAGTTGATTAGATTATAAATTTGTAAGGTCATGGTAGAATTCTAGAATCATGATATATGTTTTGGAATTTGAATGTTTATTGTAGAAGAGAGTCAATACTTGCATTTTGTTTTTGGATGATGATTTTGCAATTGATGAAGAGGAGTAGAAATCTAATTGATGCAAAGAATAATAGTAATGACTCATCAAAATTTAAGAAGCCAAGCAAATAACATAAAATGAAAAATAGAGGTTCAATTTCTTGTTGACATTTATTTTTTATAAATGTGTTTTTTTTGCCCCACTTAGAGTCCAAATGTTTTTGAATCTATGTGTTTTTGTTTGATTTTGGAACTTGTGTGTTGATTGTGTTTGCAAAAATAATGGTGCAACCAAAGTAGGAAATAGAGTGGTTTTTTTTTACTCTTCTCTTTGAACATGGTAAAGGTTTTACTCAAACTAATTTTGAGGCACATGATCTTTGTTAGGGTCCAATTTTCAAAAAGGAAATAAAATAAAATTCTTTGATCTCTATTTTTAAGTTTTTGATTTATTTTAAATTGAATGGTATAAGCTTGTTTTCTGATTGGTTTTTGGTTGTAGGTAGGGCTTGAGTTACAATGGGCAACACTCATTTGGGGGTTGAAGTTCAAATCCCTTCGAGCAATTTAGGATTAAAAATTTCCTCATTCAATTAGAATTTTACTACTAAATAGATTAATTTTTCAATTGATTCTTTCCATCCATATGCATGTGTAAATTATTATTTTTGTTTTGGTAAACTTATAAGTTGTGACTTGTAACTTGTAAGTGTCACTAGTTGCGCTTACTAGAGTTTAGGGTTTTGGTCACCAGTCGAAACAACCAAAACAAGGGGTGTGTCACATTGTGGCATTGCCATTTACATTAACAAAGTATCTTAAGGGCAAAAGAAGAATTATGAAAGCTTAAATATTTCACTATGCAAAAATATACTCTTCAAAAAATTCCTCTAAAAGAAAAACCAAAATCCTTCAACATATTATTACAACTTTGTAACTAATCTCAAGTTTTAACACAAGCTAAAAATGTCATCTTTCAAAAAAAAACCTCTCATATAAAAATAGACCTATTATTATTATTATTATTACTATTACTATTACCGAGGGCCTATAAAAATCCCTTAAGCTACTATATACTCTATAATGAATCTAAACACAATATCCTTGCCTTCTTAGTAGGTAAGACTAACAAAAAGAAACAACCTTCCTCCATAGTACCTAGAGAGAGTATAAATATATAATGCTCAATGATTTTGCACACCATGAGGAGTGGGGTCATCAAGACTAAACATGGTGGTCTTTGGCACTACTTCCCAAATAACATGATGTTTGTTTGAAGGATGATGATCAACTAGCCAAAAAAAAAGTCCACCAAACCTCATCAATGATTAAAGGTTCACCAAATTGATTAAATCAACCCCCCAAGGGTTAATTAGCTCTTAAAAGTTAATTATTAGGGTTTGTTTCATTGATTAACCCCTAATTAGCTAACCTACAAAAATGGTTAATTAACCCTCTAGAGGTTAATTAACTTCCAAAGTTTGTAGCAACCAAAATTTGGCTAAATTGACCAGCCATTTTGGGCAACTACCGAAAACTTTTGTAGTTAGGGTTTTGTTTTTCCCCTACCTCCCATTAGGGGCCATGTGTTTCCTTAGGCATTTTCCTTCACTTGGTTTTTAGGGGAAATGGTCCAAATAATTTCAATCACTAAAAAAAACTGAAATCACTTTTACATTTGAGAAACCTCTTGGGAGCCCTCTATTGAGTTGGATGAATGTGATTTAGATTGGGTAGGACCCATATAAGAAATCATTTCATAAACCCAACTCAAGTTGATGAGATAAACCCAACTCAGGTTGATGAGAACTTGAGAGGGGGTTACTAAAGAAGAAAGGCTTATTGGGGCCCCACACAAGTTCCAAAGTCAATTTGTCCTCTTCTTTCTTTCTATCTTGCTTTTTCTTTTCTTACCTTTTTTTTTTGGTAAAGAAAAGCTTTGTCAACTTACCCAAACCAAGGAGGAAAAGAAATTTCTTTACAAAATAATGCACACACACACACACACACACACACACACACATTCACTACATACCCAATAATTTGAGCTGAATCTTCTTCCATAATTAGAAAAGTAGAATCTGCAATCTGGATCTAGAGATAATAGATCCAGATTCAACACAAATTCTTCAGAATCTGGAACTTATGTGGAGGATCCAGATTCCCAGGCCCTTCAAGAATCATTCAGAATCTGCACAGATTCAAACTCTAGTGAATCTTCTTCTTTTGTCTCTCTCTCTTTGACTCGGTGGGATGAGCTTGCCTAGCATTGCACACTTAGCTTATTATGCATCTTCCTGAGTGAGAGAAAGAGAGAGAGAGAGAGAGAGAGAGAGAGAGATTGAGTCAGCTCCTGAACCTCCTGCTCATAACGAGGGAGGACAGCTGCTGCATTAGTAGGCAAACTTAGAACTACTTCCTCGAGTTCCTAAGCAAAACTATAGAAACAGAAAATTATTGACACTTTTTGTGCTATCTTAAGCTTCACAATTTCAATCCTCAAATGGACATTTTGTGAATGCCATTGAATTTTAATAGCCCACCAACTTAAGACTCCAACTTTATATAGATAGATCGATAATCTGGGATCAGATTTAACCAAAGATTATATCATCAATGAACCCCAAATGCTAGCAGATCTAGAAGTTTAAGGTTTGGTGTTGTGTCAGATGTGTTTAAGTTTAGCTTAAGCTTAGCTGCTTAGTTAGATTTTAGTTAGTTAAGGATACATGGGATTAGTCAAGCTAATTAATTTAATTTCAAAACCAGTTCAAGTGTAAACAAGGGTTCCCAACATAGGAAGGAACACACAACACATGTGAATTTTGGTAACTAGAAATTAGGTTAAGTGATTTCATAAGTCATAAGTCATAACCAAAACTTGAGAAGCTATTTTTTTAAGTGAATTCTTTTGCCCTAATTCAAGACCCTTGCACATACTCATTTGAGTTGGGGGGTTACATAGTAGAATTAGCAAGTAAAAGTACCCCAAACTGGGGGTGACCTAGTGGACCCCAGTTTTGCCAAAACCAGGGTCCAAATTCAAGATGAAAAGAGTATTATTATTATTATTATACATGGGAAAATAGAAAAAGGGGGAGCAAACTGTTTTCCTCACACCTCAAAATTGGTCCTTGCGGCACTCCGAGGCACAAAATTCATGGCCCAGACAAGACAGAGAGCCCTTGCACAGGAGATTCACCCCCAGTTTGGACTTGTGTTTCCGGTGCCTTCATTGTTGTTGCCCCCATCTTCTTCATTAAAATCAAGTCTTGTCAAAATAAAAAAATCTGCAAATCTTGGTGAATTGATACCCAGTTTCATCAAAAGAATACCCAATTTGGCTCACTTTCTGGTTACACTCAACATGGAGTAAGGATAAAGTAAGGATTAGAGGGGTTGGAACTCCGGTCCAAAGACAGGGTGACTTTTCGGATAACTTTAATGTCTCATAAAATCAATGGTTGGACTTTTGAGACACAAAAAGCTTTTTAGGAAGACAGGATGTGATATCCAAGCCCAGTTTTTTTTTTCCCCGCCCAAAACAAGGCAACTAACAAAGTGAACTAGCAACCACCCGCACATCGTGCTGGATGGATGGGGTATGGACAGAAATAATTAATTAATTAATTAATTAAATTTTTTAAAAAAAAATCATTATAAAGTACAGTAGTAGCTTAAGTGATTTTGGCCTCTAGGTAATAAAATAAAAGGTCTATTTAATTTTTATATGAGGATTTTCGAAAGATGATATTTTGGGCTTGTGTTTTGAAACTTGAGATTGGTTATAATAGAGTTATAATAATATACCTTTGAAGGATTTTGGGTTTCTTTTTAGAGGATTGTTTGAGAACTATAATTTTTTGCATGGTGAAAATATTTGAGTTTCCTTAATTCTTTAATCTTTTGCCTTAAGATACGTTTTAATGTAAAAATCGCAAGGCCACAATATGACACACCCTCTTGTTAACTAATGTACTAAGTAGGAACAATCCACGTGTATCCAAGTATCTTAGTGGCAATCCAAGTGCCTTAGTACCTACTTACCTACTTACATACCTACCTACTTACCTATGATAGGTACCCAATTACAAACACCTCTAGTTATGAGTTACCTACCTCTTTTAGGGTTTACCGGATAGACTTAGTAAATATACTAAATCTATATTTGATAAATGAGTTAAGTCCTAAATGACTAGCATGGTGTTATTAGGGGACTCAAAAAAAACTTGAGTCCCTAACACCAAGTGTGAATGCACCTTAATTAGGACGTGTGTCACGGAGCAATGTCAACTTTGGTGAACAACCAAAGGTTTTGTAGTTGTTGTTGGGCGTGCAAAAACCATTGTAAAGGTGCATTCACACTTGGTGTGTTAGGGACTCTTAAGGTTGAGTCCCCTAACACCAAAGACTACCCATTTAGGGCTTAGACCTAGTTACCATGACAATTTTATGGTAAGCTAACATTCATTTAAACATTAAGCTATGGCCCATTTAACATTGGGTGTTGCCATCTATGATGCCACCTAGATTTTCATTTAACACTGACTTAACATCAAGTGTGAATGCACCATAAGTCAAATACACATACATATATGGTTAAAAGTTGAAACTATGACATGTTTTTTTGCTCAGCCAATTTGAATGTCATTTGCTTAAACCCTAAAACCATAAACTTGTTTGCCAAGTTCACTTTGCCGACGAGTTGAGGTCCACCTTGTCAAGTTGCAAGCTCTTATGTCGCCAAGGTCACGGTTGCCAACTAGTCAAGGCCCACCTTGCCAAGTTGTAAGCTCTTATGTCACCAAAAGGTCACATTGGCCAACTTGCCAATTTTTATGTGTCCAATTTTATGGACAATGTGTAGTTTTAGCCCATCAAATGAGATGAAAGTGCAAGGATGAATTATCATCCGAATGGATGATGGGTGAAATTGATTAACCAAGTGAAATGTTTTTTTTAGTGGATAAATATTAAAGTCAACCCAAGCAATCCATGTCCATGGATGAAATTAAACTTTACACATATTCCATGAATGGACATCCAAGAATATCATCCATGGATTCCAATGGATCAATGTATAAACATTCATTCATAGATTTTTTGTGGATGAATGGGACTTCATGGCATTCCATGAGGAAATCAAATTAATCCAAGAAACATAATTGGGAATGTAGTTTCATCCATCAAACATGGTCTATTCATATTTCATCTATATTCCATGAACATCCATGAAATATATCATTCATGGATTTTAAATGGATAGATGGATAAACATTTTGTAGATAACATGTTATGAAATTTCAAAATAAACTTCATCCATGAACTATTATCCAAAAATTTTAATTTTCATCCATGAAAAATTCACAATAGGGTCGTTTCCTATTCAAATGGTGATTGACTTACATAAGGGGTCAAACTTTGGGTGCCAATTAATCTAATTGAATGTGGACACTTCAACAACCAAATTATTTTGCAATCAAAATTCACTTGCTCACTATAATTTAGCATTTCGAGGATCAAATTAGATCATGTGATTGAATGTTTAATTGCCAATTAGAAGCAGGAGTAGCTAGCTTTGAAGACCTAAACTAGTTTCATCGAGTTGGTGCACCTAACAAGTAAATGTGGGAAAGTTAACTATGTTGCAAATCACACTTTAGGCTTTGGGTTGCTTCACTCTACTAAACCTTGTAATCGTGTTTTAGCAAAATTGCCCCCAAAAACAAGAGAAAATATTCATCTCAAAAAACAATTTCAACCAATACAACACCATTCAAACTCAAAGTCTGTAACCTCCATCACATCACATTTGAGCTCCTCAACTAACACATGCAATTCATTCCAATGCCTTCCCTTGTTGAAAGCCATGCCTGAATCTTCCTGCTAGATCATAGAGTCGCCTTCCTCTTCCATCAACTTTGGCCTTTGCTGCAGTGATATAGACTTGTAAGTTAGGGTCCAACAAAATAAGGATTGCAACGTTTCATGCCTCTTTTCAAGCTTGGTCTAGTATGGCATAGAGATGAACATTTCAACATACATGAAAAGTCTTGAAGTGATGATTACCATAGACCCATTTCCTCATTAGATGCAGTGTTGGAGTTCCAAGTAAAATAATAGAAAATTGTGTAAATTGCATTTGCAATAGGTGCAAATTGTGCATCCATTTCAGCCTTGCCATCTTCAGTTGCTAGACCCCTATAAATAATAAATAGCATGACAAATATGAAATCAATGCAAGCAGAAGAGAGGCATACAATTCTGCAGCTATGGAAGGATTGCAACTTAGAACAATTGACCTTTGTCTAATGCCAAGTCTACTAGGGAGAAGTCTAAAAGTCTCTCAATACCTCTCTAATCTCTCTTTACAGATTCACCAAATATATCACCTTACAGAGTTCCCAATGCCATGAACTTTACTTCTACACACTTATTCAAAATGGCTTATTGTCAAGAGACAAATAGTTGTAGCCAACAATATTAGGGAATACACAATCTCTCAAGAACATCCATGACACATGAGTTGGAAACCTAATTTCTAGTTCATGAATCAAAATTTCTCTAGCCCCTTGCCAAACCGCACACAAATCATGTTCTTGTTCTTACATGAACACACCAAAGAAACGAATCAAATGATTTGACATTTTTTGGAAATGAAAAATAAAATGCAAATTTTTTTTAGGGTGTTACCTTTGGACTCATTTTTAACTAATGATTCAACAACAACAATACATCTTTTATCACGTATGGTGGACAACTAATTTTCAAATCTTAATGCATTGCTTAGATATGTTAGTCATTTATTTCAAAAGCCAAATGTTGAAAGGAAAACACATCCTCAGGTGGTACCATTAGGAATTGGCACCTCACCAAAATTCATAGAAAGGTGGGCCCAATTTAATTTTGTTAAAGAAATATAATCTTTTTAAATTGTGATTTTTATTATTGACACACGGGCTTTGTGTTCTTTATGGCCCACCTATGTACACATTATGCAAAATTTGTAAACACTTACATAAACTACACAAGTAAAAGTTTTGTATTCCTAAAATGTTTTTGATATGTGTTCCTCAAATTCCTAACCCCTTATCATGAAATGTCAAGTTGCACCTTCAACATTGTAAAAACAAATTTGGTTTATTAACTATATTTGTTGAGGTATGGCTCAAATTGGTGATTGAAACAAAAAAATGATAAATACTACAAATTTATAAAGATGAATGTAATGGCCTTTCAAAACCTCTTGACCTTCAAAAATTGCTTAAAAGATTATGGTTGCCTCAATCTAGTGCCTATTAATCAAATAAAAAGAAGATTATTTGAAACCCTCCTAGAAATTAAAAACATTAAAAAAGTGAAAACATGTTCCTTTTGTGTTCCTAAATAAAATAACCTCAAATGTTACCTTTTTAAAACTTTTTCCTTGACCACTCATTTGGAATAAATAAATTCAATTTTTTGTAAATCTAATTGAAGTTTCAAATTTTAGATGATTTGGGTAATCTTTTGCTTTTGAAGGTGAAATGAATTTCTTTCCTTAAATGAGTCCTATGTTGTTCTGAACTTGGATGGATCTAAAAAAATTGGGGTGTGATGTTTCCAATAGTACCACCCAAGGATGAGTTTGTTTTGAATTCCAAAATTCAAGGCAAGTACCCACCACATTTGGATGTTTTCATGTTTCAACTCTAGCAATGATTTGAAGGCAAAAGTTGTTTATTGTGAAGCTAAAAGTCTAATCACAATACATTTGGTAGATGTCGCTTTGAATATTTAAATAATTGCCATCAGGTTACACACAAAAACATCTTTCATTTGTGCAAATTTAATGAAAAAATGCACAAATTCTAGTTGTTGCAAAATATAAGCAAGTCTAAACAAAATATGCATGTCGTACAAGTTTTCAATTCAATTTGACTTATTAGTTTGTAGGGTTGTCCAAGGCCATCTTGAGTATATAATTTTTATATGTTTCAACATCACCTTTTTTGTGGGGCTCAACATTGATATCCATCTTGTTTCCACTGTCCAGATTTTTTTGCATCCCCTTGTGCACATGAATTCCACAAGTTTTGTGAACTCCAAGTGATTTTTATGTGAGTAGGCAAAATAGGAATGTAATGCTTGTAACATATTTTCAAAACAACTCACCAAAGGCAATGCAACAAACCCATCCTTGTGTGGTACCATTAAGAATCACATCAAAGAATGATTAGGGAACTAAAGTTAACCAAATCAAAATTTTAAACCCATTTAAAAAAACATTTCTCAATTATCAATTTATTTTTCTTGTGTTTATCAATTGCATGCTCTATTATATGGTCTTAAATTTTATTGGAATTTTAAAAATGTAAATTGCTAGAAATTTGTATTTCTACTTGTCATGGCCCTTTCTTGAATCATACAGTTGAGCTTTGGAAATTCATAACTAATTTATAAATATTTAATTAATTACATAATAAAATAAATAAATTATAATATTTGCAAAAGTACATTACAATTATTTCACAAGAAAAATACCCAAACATGTTTCAAACATGTGTTCTTCACCAAAAGTTCAAGGAAAGGAGGCAACATTACATTCCCAAAACGTTTTTAAACTATAATTACTAGGAACATTAAAATAAAAACTATTATTGATATCATTAAAGTTTCAAATTTTGTACAACCTAACAAATGTACTTACAATTTTTTTATAAAGAAAATCCTTATTTAAATGTTTCTTATTTTTAACATATTGAATGGGTTTAATAAAATTAAAAGGTGAAATTTTTAATGGTACCATCCAAGGATGAGTTTGTCCAATCCCAACAAGGTTTGCTTTACCGATTAATTTGATGGGCCATATAATGGACCCCTATAGAACAAGGATCATAATTGTCACAAATTTGTTTTGTAACACCATTATTGTTGCCCAAAAATACATTAACATCATCTACCCCAAAAAAATATGAACTTTTTGGCAATTTGGTCTTTTTCCAAACCACCACCTATTATCAAAACTTGCATAAATTTCATTTCAATCAAATTATCATTCCTTAATCCTTCAACAAATTGGTACAAAGATATGATAATCAAAATCCTTACCCAATTTTACATTACATAACAATGACTTATCCACTATGAAAAGTTCATCACAACTAAAAACCACATAATGAACAACCCCCATTGTTGCATCGTTGCCTTCATAATGTCTTAATGCATGAGTTATGTCATTGTCCAACTAGAATTAACAATCTAATGCTTTTTGTTATTTTTTAGGACTACTTATAAGAACTCAAATAAAGGCTTCATTGATTCACATTCTAGCATGGGACATCCTTGTTGCAACAAATGCAATATTGTGGCAAATTGCACAACATTCCTTCTTTCCTATCTTGCCATCCCATTTTGCAACTTGGGCAACAACACTTTCATGATCGCAAAAAGCAAGCAATTTCTAATTCTTGGCATGTTTGCAAACTTTCAAGTAATACCAATCCCCTTTCTTCACATTAATTCCAATATTCTTATCAAATTTCTTGTAACCTACTTCCTTACAAAGAAAATCCCACTTAGGAAAAAGAAATTTATCTTTCCCTTCCACCTCATTACAAATTATACACTTTTTAATATGTAAGTTACCATTTAAGCATAAACACATTTTTGCCCATGGTCATTTTGCAACCTAAAAGTCTTTAAAAAATTTAGTGGCATCATAGTTTTGCTTCTTGATTTTCACATGGATGGGATAGTGGGGAGATTTACTTCAAGGCTAGGAGAAGGTTCATTCAAGGACATTACATGTTCATCATGCTTTGGATCTACATTTGAAACAACAAAATTGGAAGGAGAAAAAGGGGAGGGAATATGGAAAATACCATGAGCTTAAAAAGTTACATGATGATTTAGTATGACAAGAGGACTATCCATATCAAGGTTCCAATTCGAAAAACAAATTTGAAGTTGTAACTTTGGGGGAATTCTAGTGGCATTATGAAAGTTTTGACTTAACAACAAAATGTGAAATAACTTTGATTTTAGATGTAGACAAACTCACAACGATAAACATACAGATTCACAATGCGCATAAATTCAATTCACAGCACAAATTTGATTCATAATATAGATTGACAAACTTAGGTAGACTGGTTCAAACTGACATAAAGTCACAAATAGATTGACTTGATGCACACCATTTGACATATAATCATATATATATTTGATGCACACATTCGATGCACATAGATTCGATTCAACATTCCTAGTTGATTGTAAAAAGATTGATGTACATAGATTTAACATAAAGAAATCAATGCACATAGACTTAAGTTCAACATAAAAAGATTGACACACACAAATTTAAAAGCAACACAAAGATATCAACATAGTGCACACATAAATTCAATATCAAAGCGAAATAATTGATGCACACATATTTGACATTGACACACACAATCAATGCACAATGCACATGGGTGAAAACACGGTTAAAGGAGTCAAGGGCACTAAGGTAAAAATCCTTTTCCAAAGACTACATGTGACACATGACATTCCTACATTGGTCCATAGTCTTAATTTTTAAAAAATTCATAAACAATTTGCTACTATGTATTAGTTATAAATAGTTTTAAACTACAACTTGATCCTATATCATGCATATTATGCATTCATGTTCTTTATCACATAAAAATGTATAACTTTTTAAAAATCACATCTTCAAATTTTGTAATTTTTAGGGCCAAAAACACATTTGAACCAAATGTGTTCAAGTGAGTTGTAAAAATGAAGTTCACCAATTTCCTTTTGTTTTTTTAATCATCAAAAGTAAGATCCTTTTCAATTTTGAGTAGGAATCATGCACATTTAATAAGGAAAAAAGATGTTTCAATTTTTTTGTCCACTTTAGATATTTGAATGTTTTAGAAATGCGAATAGAATTTTGATTTGAATCAAATTTTGAGAATTACTATGTGATTTTTCAAAGTTAAATAAATATAGTTTTCAAGAGTGTTCACTCATTTGGGTGGCTTATTTGACTATGTTTTCACCCACATGAACCTTGGCAAATGTTGAATCCTAATGTAGTTGTTTAAACTCAATTGCTGACATATCAATGCACACATACTCAATGAAAAAATATCAACATTCCTAGTTGGTTGCAAACTTAAAGCGCAACCCTAACTTGGCCAAGTGTGGGGGTGAAGCCCAACACTTGGAAAAGTTGGGGATTTGGAGTCCTCCGAACTCCCGAATGTTCAGAGCTCGACAGCAAGGGGCAAAACACCTCGCATTGGGGTGTTCTTGGTGTCGTTGAAAAGGTCTTGAAACGTAGATATCGAAAATGCCCTCGCATTGGCAATTCGGACATCTGTAGCCCAAGTTATGGGCAAAAGAAGGGCCGGGAGTCAAACTGGCAGTTTGACTCCCGACCACTAAAAGTCGGGAATCGATGCCTTCCCGACATCCGAATCGGGAGTGCGATACGGCGTTGGAAAGATCTCGACGAGGGCTACAACTTCGGTTCAGACATCGTCGTGATCCAACTCTGCAGTCGGGAGTTATGGCGTTTCAAAGCTCCGGGAGTCCCGTCGGGACAAAATCGGGACTCCATTTCGGGAGTCCCGGGAATTTGTGCCATTTGGATGCCCCCTCCGTGGGGAGCTGCAGAGAATACTATAGGGAGTATGGTGGTGGCATACTCCCGAGCCAAGGATGTGGTGAGTCCAAATGAGTCCGGGTCCTCGTGGCTTGTCCCAACACCAAAAGAGTGCAAATGGATTCTAACCAACTCGTGTTGGTTTATGATGCAGGTTCGTGTGATCTAAAAGCTTGATCTCTTCCTACTCTAATCCCGGGGCTCCCAACTCGACCCTCAACCCCTTTCTAGAGTTGGAAGCCGGGAGTGTGCCCTCGGTCCCAACTTTCCGCAACTTGACATTTGGTGAACCCTCAAGTGGGTTCACCCCGAGACCAAGGAGCGCGTCAGTTTTCACCCACATGAACCTTGGCAAATGTTGAATCCTAATGTAGTTGTTTAAACTCAATTGCTGACATATCAATGCACACATACTCAATGAAAAAATATCAACATTCCTAGTTGGTTGCAAACTTAAAGCCTCATAGATGGCTCCCAACACTTTCTTCACAGCCCCCTACACCATTTTGTCTTTAAGACTCGCCATGGTTAAGGGCCGTTTTTTTTACTTTACCGGGTTTTGGTACTAGGATGCGTTTGGAAAGTTGAAATTCAAAAAACCTCCTTTAGCACGCCCATTTCATGTGGTTGGAACACAAATGAAGTGTTGAAGATCTGTTTTATCTACATAATCTCCACTAGTGTACCAGTAAAGCAAAGATATTTTTTGGAGTCGTATGGAATGCAAAGTGTGAGACATGATTCATAAGGATGAAAATCTCTTGAAACTGGAAAATAAATTTGACATTTATAAAGTTTAATAAAATTCTAGAGTAATGCACATTGCAAAGAGATAATGCATAATACACAATATGAAGAATTGTGAAAGAGTTCATTTATAAAATATAACCAAAAAAACAATAAGAAAATAATTATGGAAGGTTGTCAAATGCTAACCCTTCAAGGTTGCAATTCATAGATACCTCCTTCCCTTACAATTGTCAACTTGCAATCAATTAGATTGATTGAAGATCAAAAAAAAAAAAAAAATCTTACAAAAAAAGATGTATCACTCACCTAACATTCATGGAGAATTGATGTAAATTATAGTAAACAATGTTGTGGATGTCTTTGGAATTTTGTGAGAAGGCATTGCAACACACTACTAGTTAATGACTAGGTAGCAAAGTTATCATGCATTCAAAGCCTACAGTGGCTCATTATTAATGAAGAACAAAACCTTTCCACACAAAGCTTAAGCCTTACAACAACTTCTCCAAACTCTGCACATTGCAATGAATTGAAAAAAGGCCTTGAAGCGTGAATGCACATAACAAAAACAACAAACATAAAACAAACAAGTATTTCCCCTTGATGATGGGGGATGTTTGTTCAAGCTTGAACGTTGATTCTCTTGAACAAGAAAAATCTAATTGTGAAGCCCCTTGAATCTTGATTGATCATCACCTAAAGGCTCATATTGCAAAACACCAAATGCATAACTTAAAAAGTTGCATTGAAGACCAACTTTGACGAGTACAAACAAATCTCTACAATTGTGTGATGACATTTCATTGCAAGAGGAGGTTGATTGGTGAGGAGCACAAACAAGCAAGGGCTTCATAATGGTGACATCCTATGCATACTATGCAAAAATTGACAATGACAAGGTTTAGGGTTTTTTGCAAATGTGCCATTTTGATGGCCCATATGTGGCAATCTGACAACACCAACGACTCTCATATACAAAATTTGATGATGTTCATATAGTGTTTAGGGTTTAGACTATTGATTCTATGTTGTCATCCACGAGCATTTTGACCAATCATAGTCACTCTTGAATGCTTTCTGGTTAAAAGAAAGTCCCTGATTTTTTCCCCTTTGAACTAGTAGCTGGCCTTTTAAAAAATACTCTTGCAATAATTCACCAGAGGCAAAAAAAAAAAAAAAAACAAACAAACACTGAACCCTTGTCTGTATACAAACAGGGTTAAAAAGGAACTACAAGTGATGAAAGAAATATCTCAAATATTAATTCAAATGAAGAGGAAGTTGTCCTCCCTCCTTCCCTTCCGTCGCTCCCTCCACATGTCTGAGATTTTCCCCTAAGTTTCAACACTTTGCAAACTGGAGTGATCTCACAACTAAATTAAGTTGCAATCACAATACGGTCCCCAACTTGAGTGCACAAATTTTATAACTTAATAATCATGTTTATTACAGCAATTAAAATACGGTCATTAATTAGCCTAGTATTTGGTGACTGAAATCATGTAGTGAGCAAAATTTGTTTGGCATTTAATGTGACCATATTTGAGCATTATGCAACTAAACTTTGCAATTGGAATTCAGTCACCAATGAGTGTAATCAAGACTCCAAACTTGGGGATCGAAAGTAGCAACTACTGTAGAATATGTGTCATGATCAGCATTTAGTCACCGACTAGTGCAACCAAATGTTAGCATTACTTCACTGGACTTGACAACTAAATTCAGTCCCCAATTGTTACAATCAGATTTTCACACATTGTGATCAACAAGCTGATTCTGGTCACAACCTACTCTTATGACTAGTTTTGTCAGAAAGTACTAAAATTTGATCACAACCTGAATTGTCACCAAGTGCTAAAATTTCAGCCACACAAGTTCAAATTTGATTGCATTAATTGGCACCTAAAGCTCATACACTTTCAGAAGTTGAACACTGTTTTAATGGACTTCAAGTGGCATTGTAGTTTAATCGTGCCACAAAATTTGTGTGCAAGGAAAGCCCTGCCACTTACCCACATGTTCCCTTGTCATAAATTGTTCATTCAGCCCCCTCACCAACCTCCTTCCTCTTCCCCCAAACCTCCCAATGAGCATAAACAAACATTATGTTGACCTTCAACAAACATCATGGCTGGGCACATCGGCATTTAAAATCAACATGACTAGCATGAAGATGAGGGATGGGAGACTATCACAAACTTTCATGAATGAAATTTGGATGAACTTTTGCAGATAAAATACAAATTTGGACCATATTTCATGTATGAACTTTAATTCATTTTGAGATTTCATCCATGAAACTTTAGTCATTCTTCCATGAAACTCTATCCACAAAAGTTCATGAGTGGTCCACTCTTCCATTGAAATTCATGAACGATATTTAATGGATGTTCATCTACAATTTTTGGGATGCATGATATTTTTTGGATCCACTTTATTTCATTGTCAAATATCAATGAAATTTCTATTCATTGTACATCCATTCATCCACAAAATTTTATCCTCCAAAGTTTTTTTGGATGAAAGTTCATCCATTAGAATTCAAATGTACCTTAAATGAATTACTTCATGCACAATTTTTTTTGTGAATAGTACTCCATGAACAAAATTATTTTCATTTTGAAACATCATGAAGGTTCATCTAATGGATTCATTCTCCATTAGGAAAAAAATCCACCCAATTGGGTCATTTCACGTCCATCAGAATTCATGTCATTGCACTTGGACATAGTTTGTAATTGAAATTCATGTAATGAGGTTAAATTCATTCATCCATGGATTGCGTGGGGTCACATTTTATCCATCAGAAAACATTTCCCTTGGGTAGTCAGTTTCATCCATCATCGATTCAAATCACAATTCTTCCTTGCACTTTCATCTCATTTGGTGTGCTTAAATTTCACATGATCCATAACCAAGATTGAACAACAAAGAAAGCATAAAATTCAAGCTCAAGACCTTTACAAATTGTTCCCAAAAAGACTCTGGAGGCTAGCTTGAAAGGATTTCTGTCAAGGTCAAAAAAGCCATCCAATAGAAAAAGAAAGGAGAAGGTTGAGCCCTTCTTTAACTTAAGTTAGCCTCTGAAAAGGCTTGATTGTGGCAAGTTTTGAAAAAACAAAACAAAACAAAATAAAATAGGCAGAAATCTGGGCAGAGAAGGAATAAATTCCAGGCATTGGGCAACCCACAAATTGGCAGTTTGAGGGCATTTGGGCAGTTCACAGGATGAAGTGTAGCTTGGCAAGTCAGCAATGTGGTGGCAGTAAAATGGATGTGGACTTTGACCACTGGTGGTGACTACTGCACAGATGTCAAAGCATGCAGTTGTTAGTCTCAGAGAACAAGACTCAGTTGTCATTCGCATGTCAAGGACACAAACTATGTCAGTAATTTCTCCATTATCAGATCTTGTTTGGCTGCCGGTGTTGGGTGAGTCCACATACCTTGATAGCATCAGTTGAATCTTGGCTGTTTGTGTTTGGGCAAGTCCTCCTTGATGGCATCAGTTGAGTGGTGGCTGTTTATGTTGGGTGAGTCCCCTCCTGATAGCATCAGTTGTGTCATCATTCTCCCCATCAAGAGTGACACAGATCCACCACACTGTGTAGGACAGAACAAGTTAACAGGACATCTAATAGTTACTCATCTACACTTCGTTTCTCCCCATGGAACCATAAAAAAACTAGATCCAGCTACTGGCTGTACCAGTTTCTATCCTTTGCATCAGATTTTGCTAGCCTGTGTTGATTTTGACAAGTATATGTTGTGAAGCATCTGAAAAAGCCCCTTAATCAAAGAGGTAAGTAATCTACAGACAGATGGTGATCCTTAAAGACATTTTGGCAAATGGATGGTGAGGTTTTACAGATTACATTAGGTCATGGTGCACCATACAGCCAGGACCATCCGGCAGCCACAACTGCGTACATTTCCTCTGCTCTGAAGGTAATTGACCCTTCAATTTAATAAAAGAAAGATGTAGCTCATGCTCTGCTCCATAGCTGATTCCAATTGCCATCAGTGATATCAGTCTTAGCATTCTAAACTCATAGGGTCAGAAACTAAGCCTTACATGTGGTTCTTAAACAGTGTTAAATCACCTACAGATGAATAAATCATGAGCAGCATCTAGCACTGACTCAGTACCTAGGCTCCTAATCTTGAGTCACAGAATGCTGTACTACTGGTCCCTGAGCAAAACCAATTCCCTATATAAACCTATGAGTGAATCAGGATTCAGATTTGATCTGTGGGTAGGGAAGACAAACAGACAACATTTGATAAAGTCTCTTTTCGATACATTTCCAACTCCAGACAGTTGCATACTGAGAGATAACAGAACTTGAGAGGCACCAAAGGATTTCTCATCACTTTGTATGTGATGAAACTGTTGCCAAGGTCTGCAAAGTCACACACTTCAAAGTTTAAGACATTATGCCTTAGGGATCTACCTCAGATAGTTAACAAGCATGATACATCATTAAAAGTATGAATATGAAATTTGGAGAGGGCATCCTCCGATGCCCTGAAAGACTTCTAAATAGAGAAGAGCAATATAATTCCAGCCAAAACTGCTGCCCACTTTCTCTTGCCAGCTACCATAACATCCACACTCTTGTTGACAGTTCATGGCAGTGGGTGGACATCATTGTCATACAGTAACCAACATACTGAGTTTCTCTCACCAGATCAGCAGGGACCAGGAAGACTCAGCCATAAGGCTTGCTAGCTCAACAAAACCTAAAGAGAAGCAGATGACCAAGGAAACCAAGCAAGAGAAACAAAATGGAGAACTATAAGAGAATGATACCAACAGCAGAGGAATATATGTACAAAATCCTTCACCTGACCCATAGCTGTGTTCTAAATTAACACAAAATTGAGGGAACTGTGTTGGATGAATCTTGGAGCAGAATATGAAGAGTGCAACACCCCATGAATGTTCTGAAAAAACAACGGGAGATACAAGATGTCATCACTCCGTTTTGTCCTGCAAGATTGTAGGGGTAGTTCTTGTCAGATAGCAGTAGAATCAAACATAAGGGCATCAATTGGAATGGCATGCTAGGACCCATTCTGATGCTCAGCTAATGAAAACAACATGCTGTAATGAACTAAAAAATCAAATTGAATTGCACCAACCTGTTATCTATCAAGGCACACAAGCCCCAGCCTGTTTGTAGCAATTCTCTGACATGGCCTACTCTGAGTCTAAATCTTGAACATGAAATTGATGATAGTGTTGGTGAGGTGGGCTGTGAGGCCTTGCTGGGACAGAAGTGTCAAATGGACTTTGGCTGTGGCCGGACCCTTGTGAGTCAATAGGGTGTGCTTGTGCTGTCCCATTCCCAGTCATGCTGAATAGCACTGATGCTGCTAACCAACCATAAAGCAAGATGTTGGTTTACCATACAACATAATTGGTTGTTTCCTGAGATTGTTGCAACTTTGCACATTTGCAACTTGCATGGATGTCAATTCTAGACAATGTTCTCACACTTGCTACTAGGATACGCTTTCATACTAATAGGCTTTCATATCAATTGTAAACTCATAATTATGAAACCCAAGGGCACATCATACAGCTCCTTCACACAGCCATTTTTGAAATGTCCGTCATGTTCAGATCAACATCATCCCTTCTCAAAAACAACAGATGGACCCTAGAAGGGAAAAGTGAAAGACCTGTGCTGGAAATGGTATCAAGGCCAACTCTTGGTTTATGGGGTGAACCGTAAACCTGGCATGATGAAGAGCTCGGACTACTTGGAGGAAGAGCTGAATCCATTCCATTTCTTCCTCCTAGAGTAAGTGAGAACCATGTATTGTCCATCAATTTCTTTTCTGTCATCAAAGGCTCCTCAGAATTGGGTTGGACCTGTACAAACCACCAAGGCATCAATTCATTCCTATCCATTTGATGTACAAACATGGCACTTGTCTCACTCATAATCATAAAGTCAATTCAAGTTAGAACTCCATTGGCCTACAAAATAAAACTAAACTGCTGTCCTGCAATAAAAAGATACAAACAACATTGATAGACATGATAGAGAGAACATCACCATTCCAAATGACCTAGCTGTGGCTGCATATAACATGTAAGCAGACATAGCAACCAAATTTTATGGATAATGGATAACTACCGGGATATGGGCTGGTTGGGGAGGAAGAAACAGGTGCAGTCCAGATTCTGATGGTGAAACTGCCCTTCGGCTGTCTCTACTGCTGCCATTCTGCACTGCACTTCCATAAGAGAGTGAATGAGAGGGCTTACTGTACCTTACCCAGCTTGACCCCTTCATGGGATCCTCCTTGAGAGGAGGAGATGGTAGCACAAACCCCATGCCTTCTGCAACTTGGACTGGAGTAGGTTGGACAGGAAGTGGGTGTTTGCTGACACTGTGTGGGTCGGACCCACCATAATAGCCATGAGGACTACTTGGAATATTATGCAGTTGGGAGGCCCAGAAGTTGTTGCTTTCCAATTGCTGGCCCAGATCCTTCTGGTTGAGAAAACTGTCCATCCTTGTGCTGAGTAGGTGTTTGAAGTGCAGGGAGTCTGAGTTCAACCCCAACCCTGCTTCACTATCTGGAGCAAGGGCTAGACCTGGTAACTCTGTGTGCAAGTCATGCAAGTCCTCTGATACAATATTTGGCAAATGAGAATCACCATGACCATCAGATGCCATATATACTGATGCCCCTGAAGAACCAAAGACAGGCTCCTCACCAGCCTCATCATCAGTGTCACTCAGCACAATGACATCATCTCCATTAGCCACAACACCGTCACAAGTTTGAAACATCCCAGCCACGGAATTGACCATGTTCACTGGGGATGCCACTTCATCACCATCCTCTAAATACTGAGAACCATCGTCACTTGCCTCTTGGTTAACACTGTGGTCACCAACCTCTTGCTCTTGATTATCTTCAGTTGCACTGGGACTCCTAAAGGTAGTTGCGATCAGCTTTACATGCTTACTGGGACCTGCATCTGCCCAGCCATTAAGATGCGTGGAATGATTCACAGTCCAAACACCATTGTGCATACTTTTCATCCCAAGCTTTAGTGAGCCCTGTTCATGAGAAGACAAAACCTCTTCAACTTTGACAGGCATGCGAGGTGGTTGCAACGACACAAGCTTACAATGGTTACTTTCATTAGCAGCAAAGGTGCCCCGAGGTGTTCGCCATGGTTCCTGAAACCTGGCTTCTCCTTCCAGTTTTGGTCGCCAAAAGCCATTGTCCTTCATTTCGACTTCTATGACATCTTCTTCCATGTATTTCATCTGAATTGACACAATGAAGTCATAAGGCAACTCCACCACACAACTAAGCACACAAAAACCAAAAAACAAATCTATACACTATAAAAGTATGCAAATTGCAAAAATACAGTTTCTCACTTACAGATGAAGTGATGCAGTTGAACAAAGGATCAATAATAAGTGAATCAATTGAGTAATTTTTCAAGCAAATTGGGCATTGCCACTGCATGTCCAACAAAGACAACACACAAAGCATCTGATCAGTCTAGCCGCACCCATTAGATGACATGTGCATATCAAGACAAGACTAACAAAGCATTGAAGTGCATAGGATTCAAATACACAACCATGAACACCAAACCTTTACAGAAAAAAACAGATTATGGAGGTATCATTTGCATGTCACTGCAAAAACAAGGTTATACTTTTTTTTGGCATACAAACACTGCAAGATAACTTCATTCTTCATAAAACATTGATTGAACTAAACTACATGTTAATGAACAGATTCATGGATTTCATCACATTCATGAGATTCCAGAGAAAACTCCACAGCCACACTCTGAAGATACCTGTTGTGTCAGTTCCAGAAAATCAGCAATAACATGACAAGCATGAGTGTGCACATAACCTTATGATTGTCCATCACAAAGTATCAGACCATCACCTTCACCATGAGTAGCAGTAACTGGCTGCCAGACTCCCCACTGACTTCATCAAGGAGTTCATCACTTACCTTGCGAGCTCGTTGATTGAGTTCCACAAAAGAATTCAGATCGAAGCAGCCCATGTGAAGGCATGGCTTAAATCGGCCAGCAACCTTTATGCGTGATCCACTTATCTGTGACCTCAAGAACCAGTTGCAGTATCACACATGTTGAGATCATAAGTACATAGGATGGGGACAGAAGAGCCTTCAAACTTTGTGACCACCAAGGGTATGAACAAAGATAAAAACAATAAAACAAAGATTTTTTTCCATCCCTTCAACGAAGCTTGTATCAAGAGTGATGAAACCAATCTAGAGAGACTGAACCACAGACAACACTTCCCAGCAGGTAACATCATGCCCTTGCAACATGGGAGTCTTACAGGGCAACGTAAAGAGACAGAAATTGAGTCTGCAATAATTTCCAAGTCACTATCATTGTCATCATCATCAACCCCACTCCCTCCACCACCCCCACCATTGATGCACCGTCGCAACCTTAAAAGTGCATCCTCAAAATCCTCCCCTTTCGTCACTGCTGGGATCAAGTCCATCACCTTTTGTACAAACCAGCCAACAAGCCCCATGAAATGTCAAATTGACTATAAGTTTCAATATAATAAGTCTCTAATAGCTTAAGGTCCTGTCCTCCAGCAATGCAGAGTAGACACATTGATCTGAATAAACTTCACACAAACAACCACTAGCTGAACACCATTATGAGTAGAGAACATTGCCTCAAATTTCCTTCACACAAGAAAATAAACTCATCATAGGTGGCTGGGTTTGAAAAGAGTTGAAATAGCACCAACCTGCTTCACAGAGTTGCGGCGAAAAATGCGGACTCCAATACAGAAGTCATGGGCATCATATGCTGACAAAGATAACTGGTTTATGCCTTCCCGAATGTAAGCTGTAATCTGCAAGGTTAGCCAATTTGAAACCATCAGAAAACAGACATAGCCGAGATATGTCAGAGTGAGCAGTACAAAACACACTATTATTTGTTTGACCACATACTTTCTGCCTTCTATCTGCTACAAATATCTCCATACATGGTCTCTCCTAAGATTCATACAGATCAGTACTACCAGTACGATGACCCAGGAGAGGAATACAACATACCCTGGGTCCTTCATCACGACCATTGGCACCAAGCAGTTGTGTACCTGGTCGACTCGTTACTGGGACACTCACAGCTGTTCATGCACAAAACTGACACATAAACTCAACCTCACGAAAAGAGAAGACATCAGCTGAGAAAAGGGTTAAGATCTTGCTCCAAAATCACAAATTCCTAACAAACCAGATCAATGTCTGTGACATGACCCCAGGATTTTGATTGCAGCTCTCAAAACCTACTCACTTGTGTGCTACCAAGTGTTTCCCAAATATGTAAGAACAGGAGCATTAGAAGGATCCAAGCAAAACATTATCTACACAATGAAAAGGGAGGGCAGGAAGGGACTTACAATTGATGTGTAAACCACAACATGCAGGCCAGTGCATGCGAAAAGGAACCTTATCAGTGAGTAGCACACACCAAACCTGCAGACCATCTCAATGTCTATCAATACCAAATAAGGTATGTTTGCCCACCTCCTTTCTGCTATCATTATGCACAAATTTTCATATTCCTTGCCCTGCAAGTCTAAAGGCTAGGTGCAGTGAAGTCTAAACCAAAGGGAAGTTTCAGCCACTTCTGACTAGTATAACTAATTCACCCATGGAAGGAAAATACTAGTTCAGCACACTGAGGGAAGACCATGAGACACTATAGCTAGCCAAAAAGTCTCCAGGTACTGCTTTGACCTGTAGGTCATGATTTTGTTTGTGAAGCAAGTCCCAATCTGCACATGATAGTGTGAATGTCTTCTCCACAGTTTGCAATGGATTTGAGCTGCACTCAACAATAACCAGCCAGCTTCTGATCAGACATTGAAATGCACATACAAAAGATATAAGTGACCACAACATCACTCTTATGGGTTGCTAACCTACATGGGACAAGTAACTCCCACACATTTCAGATCTTCCACATTGAGCACCATACAGCCCGGAATAATCTGGATGGTGAGGTTTGAGTATCAAAGAGACACCTCAGTATCACTAACAATACATATTCAACAGCAACCTTGGCAATGACTCACTCTTTGATACATGCTTCTACAACCTTATCCTATGAGCTATGGAAGGGAATCCATGTGTGTAGGACTTCCACCTACTGCACAGACTAAATAGAGAAAGAAATCTACATACCTCTCCACCTTTGAAGAAGATACAATTGGCTTAGTTGGGAGAAGGGGATATGAGAGTGATACACAGAAGCTGTTGCAAAAACACAAGCGTAATAAGTTATTAAGACACTAACTCTATACTTCCTCTCCCCTGGACCTGTCTAATAGTATGTCACACTACTCCACAAATGTTTTCGTAGGGAACACACATGAGCACCAATGATGTGAAACATCAACCCAAAAAGAGTGCCATCCATAAACAGCAAGATATTACACCATGGCCACGACACCACCTGAGAACCATGTTGACTCCAATTTCAATCCACCTTATAACAGTGCAAGCAGAATTCAGTATAGGCTCCTACGGGTCACAGCGTGCAATGCGGCAAAGCTCGCAGTAGAAGGAGGGAGGGATTTCAGGTTCACATCCTTCAGAGCAGCCATCTGAAGGTAGAACACAGTTCAAATGTTGCCACACTCCACATTCGTCATCATCACACTGTTCAGGGTGTCATTGATAAAAGTTAGATCATGTTCAGGTAGTCCTGAATACTGCTGCAGGTCTCACAACCGGGGAGGCCAGTGGTTCTTCCCCATGTCACAAACTCTCAATAGTACTTCCACACACAGAAGCATATGTAGAAGCCATCACAGTTGAAACTAGGCTAAATTATCAAGTATCACCCTCCCATGGAAGCCCAGAACAAAACCAAGGACAATAGCAAGTGACCTGGATCATGGTTCCCATGTCAACAAATTTGCCACAAGGGCAGCGTGTATTGGCCTCATCCCAAACAAGGACCTCCTCTTGCTCATCTGACCGAACCATGATACTGGATCCACCTGCAATAACTCTGTTCCTTCCTGCTGATGCCAAATCTAGGGCACCCGTACTGTGTAGCTTCCTGCCATTATTCATTTCACGACCACAATACAGTTACCACCAAATGCCAGTAGCAAGTAATACCCATGCTGATATCAAGCCCTTCATTCAAGTGCATTCCCTGGCATTCCATGTGGTCATCATCCTTTACAGACAGCTCAGTATAACTTCATCCCATATCAGTGACACCTAATCTGAAAGCAATGTTTCAGTCACCAGCATTGGGCCCTGTGCTGGCTACATGCAGAATCCTAAAAAGAGAAGGAAGGAAATAAAAACCTGTATATGTCATCAATTACATTTGCAGCATTCTCCATGGAGACCATATTCTTTGGCATCTTTGAACCTGCTTATCACAAGGCATCACTAGTTAGTTGGTGCAACTGCCAGAGATCACCTGTTATTAACTCTTGAAATCATGTTGATCTGTCTAAGAAACGTTCCTTATGAACCATGATTAAATCGTTGTGAGCATGTTGTGACAATAGACTGGTCTCTCACAACTTACTCTTAGGAGCCATGACCTAGTATATATCATGCCTGCTGGGCCACATAGCAGAAAAGGAACATAGCAAGGCCACGACTGTCTCTCCAAACTAATGAATTGACCATTGTGGGAGGTGTAAACATCTTCCTTCATTCGAATCCCATTTCAAACTTTCACCTAAACCATGCCGTGGAACACACCTTTTATTTTAGATGGCAAAGTTTCTTCAGGCACCAATACTCCCATGATCTTGTCCATTAGTATCTGCTTGTACAGAACAGCACTCACAAGCATCAGAAGATCTGCACACAATACACTGCAAAACCATGCAAAAGGGAAAGAAGCATGCAGTATGTAGCTTCAGTCCATGCCTCATGATCCACCTTCAACTGCCTCAAGGTTGCACAGACTAAAGGACTTGCCATTGCAAAAGTGATAAGCCCAAAAGCAAGTGTACAGGCTTCTTCATTGCTGCTACTAATTTATGGACTGTCAAATTCTAATTGACAAATAAGGGACAGCAGCAAGGAAACTCATACCTAAGGAAGTTCTTGTGATGACCCTTATAACTGAAAGCTAAAGTTTCCTACCATGCAATCAATGGATTCAAGAGCTGCTGTTTCCACCTTGATGAACTTTCCCGAGAGTAAGCTGCTTCATGATAGTGACCCTACGGGTTCAGCATATGCAATCATAAGATGATATCTTCAAAAGTGCTGAGAACTTTCACCTCACTTATGATTTCAGTCAACTTTAATAGAATTGCTAGATGACCTGACAAAAGACAATCATAAGATGACCATCTACTCCCACCAGCAACCAAAATAGAAATGTTAAATGGCAAATGGCAAATGGTACAAAGATCTTCATAAATAATGAGGATTTCTCCTTACTTACAATTTAAGTGAACCTAAATGGAATTGAGAGGTGACCCCAAAATAATGTTGTCAGTTCTCAGGTCTAAAATAACCACAACTGATGAGCAAGCATGAAAAGGAGGAAAAACAACCCTTCACAGAAAAGAGAGCAAAACCAAAGCTATGGAGTGGTTTGGACAACAGCATCAGTCATACACATGTTCAGGGACCTCCAACAGCAACATGTGTTTGTATTGAACACCTACCATAACAACCCTACTGACTTCATCAGCTCCTGGCTGTGGATATCAATGTCAAAAACATAATATACTGAGTTTCAGTCACAATAACTGGGAGGGATGGAGCAACTCAGCCATGATGGTGGCTAGCCCAACAAAACCTCAATAAAAGAGAAGGAGAAGACCAAAAAATGCAAGAAGAAAGAGAGAAAGAAAAGGAAAAGGAAAAACTCATACAAGAAAAGAGAAGAAAAGAGAGAAAAATAAGACGGAGAACCGAGAGCAAGATAATTAAAGGATAAAGTGTGCTTTGAAAAACTACTCTAGTATTTAGAAGCCCTTGAAATAATCATTTTGAGGTTTCCAAAGGTGGAAACATGAAACAGAAATCTTTACTTTTAAGCAAACCTCTGGACTGATATTACAAGAAAATTTGAAGCATAAGCCATTACATGTCAGCAGATCAATCAAGCTCACCATTGAGCTAGAAAATGTCTTTGGAGCTGCAAATCCTTAATAACACAACTGCCAATTGACTGGCCCATATTTGGCAGGTCTGAAATATTGGAAGCCACAGTAGGCATACCAATCATGATATTATCTGCGTATTCTTGCTGTGAACTCATTTCAAAAAATATCATTGCTTATGTATTGGAATCTTGAGATATTTCTATATCCAAGAAATTGCAAGCACAGCCACTAGAGGTAAAAATAAGCTTCAGGGTATATGTCATCACCAACAAAGTGATTCTCTACATACACGGAAGATAGAGAAATCAGGGATATCAGAAACTAACATATCCTCCACAAACCTCCATACTAAGAGAACCAGGCAGGAACTAGACTTTATAGGACTATCCAAAACAATTCATAATAGAAGAGAGTAATTAGAGCAGATTAGAATGCACTATGATACCAATTGACTTGTCAAAAACTGACCGATCCAACATGAGGAACAAGTTATCTAACAGGACATCTAGCCAAGAAGATAAAACTGAAGCATTTGCTACCCTGAAGCCATGGAAACACTCCATAGACCTAACTTGTCCTTATTCTTTATCCACGGATGAATTTAGTGGCTGATCTTTGTGCCAGCAAACATCTGAAAGGATTTGGACCCACATAAACTTCATTTATAAAGCAGAGCAAGATGATAACAAATGCTTGCTTTGGCCAATTCACAAATGCACTGTCATGCTTTTCAGCACATAAAACGACAAGTATCCACTTCAAGCAATGAGAAATGCTTGTGACAGCAACTTGAATTTTGGCAAAATATAGGCAAAATTGGAACCTTGCATCAGTTAGCGAGATAGTGTGAAATGGGGATGGCGACAAACCTGTTTCCTGCCCTGCTTGGAGAGACCCAGGCAGCTGAGCACATCTTTGAGCTCTGCCATGTGGAAAGATGCCAGCTGATTCTGCAAATCCATCTCAATGACTGTAACTCCTGAGAGAAAGTGCTGTGTAGTATTGAACACAAGCTAGCCTGCTGAACAATCATTGAACTGGTTGATTGCAAATCACTATGCAACAAAGAGTTTGTGTAGTTTTTTTCCCCAAAATCCAAACGTTGATATTTTGCTACAGATGAGCAAGCAAAGGAGAATCCTCTCGTTCAGCCATGTTTCACCAATTGAAATAAAAGGGGCATTCATGGCATAGTAAAATTTGCAGGAGCCCAGGCATGCTTGGCAGAAATTTTACCTGACAACGGGTGACAAGCTCATCCATTGCAGAATATAGAACCTGCTTCAGTGCTCCCGATTTCGCCTCGAATTGACCTGCTCATTCAGCCTGACCCTAAACATCGATGTGTCCAGTTGTTCCTCCAATCTATAGTAGAATGATTTCTACTGAACGCTGAGCCGGTACACTTCTCCCTCAACCACCGAATCCTCGACGACGGGCGAGCTGAGTAGATGGAAAATGACAACATGACCGCAGCGCAAATTTTTCTTTCTTAGTCAAGGACGAGCATGGACATAGCTTCGCAATTTGCGACCACAAAGGCACCGAGACAAAAGGTGTGGGAGCTTCGCAACAGAAAAAGTCGTTCGCCCCAGCAGACCATACCACAACATCATCTCAAGTGAGGCCAAGAACACGAAAATTCGCAGCCGAATTCCAACAAAAATAGAAAACCGACGGCAGAAAGAATTCCCGAGAGAGAGAGAGAGAGAGAGAGAGAAGGCAAAGGGACAAAAACCTAAACGCACGACGGAGGGTTTGCCATCCCGTTCTCGTAGAAATCCAATCAGGTCCGCTGGAAAAGATAAAACCAGAAGCTACTGTAACAGGGCCTCTTCAGAACCACCCGGGAAAGCTGGCCGTGATCACAAGAACGCAGTAACAAACGTGACGAAGCAGCGGGATCAAACCCTAATGCAGCATCAGACTAAGCTCGGCATTGGAATTCTGAGTCGTTTTGTAAATTTGTTGCGTTTCCTCTTCGCAACGAAGCTCCGTGCATGCGCGGGTATGCGCTTCCAAAAGGGACCGACACTTCCAGTGACCGCATACGAGAGAGTCTACGAATTACCGGCCACCACCAGTCACCTCGACACAATCTGCTCGGAAAGAAAGAGGTATCACCGGCTAAATAAGTTCCTATTTTTAGTTCTTCAATTTCACATTTAGATAAATACAAACAAGTGGTACCTAATTCATCTGACAATGGTGCATTCACACTTGATGTTAAAAGTCAGTGTTAAATGAAAATCTAGGTGGCATCCTAGGTGGCACCCTATGTTAAAATGGGCAAACCTCAAAGGAATGTTAACTTAACATAAAATGTTTTGTGGTAAGTAGGTGTAAGTTAACATGTTGATTTTAATTTTTTAATTTTTTAAAAATATTTTTGATGATTTTAAAATGGAATATTTGATAGAATGTTTTTTTTTTGGGGGGGGGCAAAAATAACCCTTATTTGAACAATTTCTTTGATAACATTTTTTTTCCTTTACACCTATGAACAAGCATCATGATGTTATTACAACATTAAAGTGTTATTTTACTAAAATTAATTTCTCGAAATAGTTCAAACCTTCCATTTTAACAATCTCATTGGACCAACATTAAAAGCTCTTCAATATCAATTGTTTTAAATACAATATTTTTTTTATAAAATGTCAAAAGGAATGTCTTAAGAATTACAATTAACTTCAACTTTTATTTATAAGTCAAAAATGTTTATTTCTATGTTTAGCAATGTTCATTGGATACACTTTGATTAAATTATAGACCATGTGAAGATTTTTGAAAATCACAAAATTATTTTAATTTATGAGGACTTGGGGGGGGGGCATTTAGTTGATTATTTGTATTCATCGATCTTGGAATTTAGAGTCCTACGTGCAAGTCATATGTGCAAAAAATAATCATGCCAAAAAACATATCAAGTGGGTTTTTTTTAATTTATTTCAATCATTTTTGCATTTTTTTATTTTTAAAGAAAAAATGATGCACAAGAATGTAAGCATATGAAAAATCACCACAACCATGCAAATTATCCTAATTTGAATTGTTGGATTTTCTCCAATTAAATGTGTCCCATATAATTTTTTATTTTTCGTAGATAATGAAAAAAAATCAAATATCATTTGGTTCCTTCGAGATACCATTCCATTTCTTTGATTTTGTTATCTTATTTTTTGTTTTCAACTTTGTTTCTTGTGCATCATTTTATGGCAATGGTGAACGTTCAAGTTGATTTTCTAGATTTAATGAAAAAGATTGCGAGCATGGATTTTTGGGAAATTGAAAAATGGAAACTCATTGAATTCATTTGAAAAATGTGCAAGGTAAAAAACTTAATGACATTGAAAGACCTCATCGTAGAATTCAATATTGTTGTAAATGTTGAAGATTGTGATGAAATTCAATTTGAATGTAAGCAATGATGTTTGCAATCAATAAATTTTTATTTATCTCAAGTTCCTATAGTTATTATTGAGCTTATTCAAATTAAAATTCCTTTTAATATTATATTGTTGTGTTTACCACAATTGATTTTGTGGACATAATAATTTTTCTTTTTATTTGTATTAATTATGCATGAATAATGGATTTATTTTTTAACTACCCTTTTTGCCAAAATGTGAACAATTTTTGAAGCTTCCAAAGTTCACGTTTGTCCCTAGGTTCACAAAAAGTTTGCGATTTTCAAATTATTCACACTCATTGAAAAACAATTTTACCTACAATGTTGGGCTAAGAAACATTTAACAATTGACTAAGATCAAGGAAACTGTTAACAAGGAAACCGTTAAAAATATGTATGTTCGAAGTTAATCATAAAAATTAATGATTTGTTATTGACATTTTTTCTTTAGGTGCAACACCCTTGGACATGGAACTTTCCTTAGGTGAAACACTCGTGAGACTCTTGTGTGCCATTGGCCATGTAAATCATGGTAGATTAATATTTTAAAATGTAAAAATTGGATTATCATTGGAGGAGTTTTATGTTTTATATAAGACCATTGAAATTTTTTTAACATGTGTATCTTGCATCATTGATATCCAAATATTTGGAGCATCCCATGTAAAACAAAAAAGAAAAGTTATTATTCTCACCTTTACATAATATGATGTAATTCTAGCTTAATTATTTATGGTAATGCCAACTACATTTGGCTTCTTATGTGACACACAATTTATGTGTGTGTGTGGAACAAGAGATTTGTATAAGTTGTGTATGAAAAAAAATCAATTTTATAATTAGGTGCAAGCAACGTAAACTATGTACAAAAAGTAAACCTTTTTGTTTAAAATGGAAACAAATTTTAACAATCAAACTCAAAAACTAAATTGATAATTTCTTTAAGTTTTATTATGAAGAAAATATTTAAGTGTAATTAGTTTATAATAAATTGCGTACAAAGTTTGAAGAATTGTTATATAATAATCATAATAAATTCTTACATCCTACTTATTGGGTGAATGCATAATGGGTGGACTAATATTGGTGTCACATTACAATTTCCTACAAATTGGTTGGTGACAAGTAAAATGTACCAAAATCAACATTCTATCTAATGAACTTTGGTTTTAGCTTATCAATTTAAATACAAAAGCATAACTTAAGTTATGTGGGTGGACTTTTGAAACTGTAAAACATGGAGTGTTATTATAACCATGATTTTGTTTATACATGTATTTTTTTGTGTGGACATTGTTGTGAATTTTTTAAAAGGCGTTCAATATTATCCCTTGTAAAAAGTGACAAGGAAATTTTAAATGAAATTTTTTTTGAAAATTTTTAATTAAATATAATTAGTGATCAAAATTCATATGAACTTTTAAAAATTCCACACCATTTTTTTAAATTATTATTTTTTTATTTTTTTCATAAATGTACAAAATAATATTATCTAGTTTTGAACTTTCATAATTGAAAAAAAAAAAATTGTAATTAATGGATTATTATTATTTATTATTTAGTCATCCCAAGGATTAAACAAAAAGGAAATGGATTTATGAAGATGTTATTATGTGGCATTTTTGGATTGTGCATTCACCCTATACATGTTTCATATGTGTTTTAAACGCATGATATTTGCATTTAGACAATATAAACAAATGAAAAAAAAATCACACAAGTATTATTATCAAATCATGGCCCAAGAAGTTTGTGATGAAAATAACTATCATGTTAATCATTGAGTAAAATTTTAAAATTAATATCGAATTTCATTTTAATTTTTAAAGCAATTTTTCATTTATGTTGCAAATAAACTAAAAGCATCACTTGAGTTGTCTTCTTTACCTTGGTTGCAACTAGTGTTCATGTAATTAATTGAAAGGTTTTAAAAACATTGAAGTAGTGTAAAGTAAAGAATATAAGATTTTTAGTTTCATATTATATTCAAAATTTAATCTTCATTTTGAAACTTGTTATTCTTGTTTGACAAATGTTTGTTGAAAGAGGAAGGTCCCCATTTTTTATTGTTATCGACAATTGATGAACAATTACACAATTCAAGTGTGATAAATGTTTAATATTACAAAATGTCGTTACATGTAAATGCACTAGTTGAAGGTTGTGTAGAATTTGATTTATTTTTAAATGTTATTTTTACAACAGTATTATAAGCTTGAGTTAGTGTTAAAAGTATTGCCAAATGGTTAAATCAAATGGTTCAAGAAGTATTTAGTTGTGATGTTCATTGTTTCAACAAGAATGTTCAACACACATTGTAGATCTTGTTTTAAGGCCATGGGATTTATTAACCATTTTGCTCATGAAACATACATGTGATACAATATGGATGCTGAAGAAATTTAAATAAGAGCTTTCCAAAACATGTGAGTTTTGTAAAAGGTACTCCAAAGACACTTGTTGGTAGGTTGCATTGAAATTTTGATAGCATTGCTTTCGAAAGGAAATTTGAGTTTAATTTAACTATATGGTGACATCTAAATTTATGTTTACTATTGAATTTGTGCATTCATCTACAATAGTATGTTCTACACACTAGGTGTTCCTAGTACTCCTACATGAAATAAATGATTCCACATGTTCCATTAGAGCAATTATTTTCCATCCTTATCAAAATTTACAAGTGTCTTGGATTTTGTGAACTTTCAAAGTCTACCATTTGTTTGATTGCTACCAAAAAAATTACAACAAAAGATTGATATCATGTTTTGTAACAATGTTTTAAAAAATCAATAGATGCAATTGGTGAGCAAACAATGTATCATTGAAGAATTGTAAATGTAGGTGTATTACAAATACTCTTTGGATTCTAATGTGTATGCTTCCAAAACAAGACCATCATTTGCGAGTAGAAATTCATGCATCCACTTCTTTTAAAAGGCCATATTCTCTCATGATCATCACAATGATCTACAATGCAAGTTGATCCAATTTTATTGGGATCTTATTTTTTCATTAGGATTATAACAATATTGTCCCATGTTGGTATTTTCTGGAAAAAGTTGAACAAGTTAATCCCATGTTGTGGGACATTCTACATGGATGGTTACAAGGTATTATTGATTTAATCTTTGGTTGCAAGACATACTATAAGGATGTGTGTAACAAGGTTAATCATCACTAGGAGGACCAAACTAGCAATAACAACAACATCAATACCATTTCAAAAATAGACTTACCATTTGATTGTGAAATGTGAATTGAATGAATCATGGGTCAACTCATTAGGTGGTGCAAGACACTTACGGCCCACTAAGTTTCTTATGCCATTATAACCAAGTTTGTGGATAGATTTTCCATGATGTTTCATATGATCATGATTTTGGCTTTTGATCTTGTCCTTTGGAGAATAATTTAAATGAACAAATCCATAATTATTTGTGGCAATTATTTGCAGGAAGGGCATCTTGAGTGCAATGCAAGAGCCATCAATACATGAGGCACTACAAAAGGGAAATCTCACACACGAGGTAAGGTAAAAGAAGCTCATTTAATGTCCATGTTTTTGAAATCAACCTAAACACATTTTTAGGGTGTACTGACTACATGTGTTCCTAGTCTATTTTGTTCCGAGATTACACTTGTTACAAACACAAGGAAAAAACATTATAAGAATAAAAGACTTTAAAATAGCATCCAAGGATGATATAGTTGTTGTGCACACAATTGCATATGTGAAAGGTCTAGAAAAGGCCAATTTTTTCCCACAATGGTTATGTTTGCCTCTAATGAATATTACCATCACAATTTAATAACAATATTTCATCTCCTAATACGGGGCTTTAACTCAAGTCCTAAATCTTAAAACCCTCTTTATAACCATGTGCATGTGATGATTAGGGTTGAGGATGAAAACATCATCATATTCTTTTATGGAACAAGACCAATGTATGCTACACCAACCCTATGCCTTCAACCTGCACTTATGAAATTTGTTTCGTTATAGTTGTCTTTTTTATTGTATTTCTCATTAACAAGTTTGTAAATTGGTTCATGATATGCAAATATATCATGATTTGGTGTTGGTTGTAAATGCAAGTTTGGCACAAGTTGATTTTATGGTATTAAAATCCCATTTCTTCATCCATCTACATTGGCTTCAACAAGCATCAATGTTTTGAAAGTATAATTATCTTTGAGTTTGTGAATCATATTTTTTTGATGTGATGGAATAACTTAGTCCCTCGATTAATTAGGTGTAGGTGAAATATACCTTATGTTTGCACTTGAACAACATTCTACATATGTCCACAAAGATTTTAATTCAATGTTTCAACTTTTCTTTTCCATCTTCAAAGTGATTTGGAAAGTAGTTTGTATTCTTGAAAGACCCTAAACATACAAATTTCTTGTGTTGTTAGGTGGCAACGTCAAGAGAAACATAAAGTCCACTAGTTGGATTTGCCTTGGGCCCCATGTTATGTTTACATGACCCATGGGATTCTATGTTTTTGGTAATGTGGTAATGGTTGCTTGTTATACACAATGTGTCCACAAATTGTAGCATGTCTTGATCATTGACTATGATGTGCACCATGGCAATGGCATTCATGATGCTTTCTATAATAATTAATATTTTTTTCCTCTCCACACATCAAATATTATTACCATTATCCTTGTATTATTTGCTTCAATAGATTATTGTAAGTGTTTGTTTGTGTTTGTGTACAAGAATTTTCCATAAGTTTCAGGTGGTGAAATAACATTACCTAGGCAAATATTATAAAAGATGGAACCACATCAAATAGTATGTACAAAATCTATTTATGTGGCCTATATGGACTATGGGCCATGGATGCCCATTCTTGTGATGAGAATGTCATGGACTTTGTGAACGTTGTCCATTAGAGTGCCTTGCTGCCATCTAGATCAATAAGCTATCCTTCCAGTCATACATTGCAATTTTTTTATGTTTGACTATATGTTTGTGATGAGCTTGATTATGGGGTCACGATTGTTTATGGCTCATCCTTGATTTTAGCACTTACTCTCAATATCTCACTTAATTCTTTTATTGGCATACAATTTCAAGAAGAACATGTTCTTAAGAAATTGTTTGCATCCTCATCCTGGTTCTACACAGATGCCCTTCTCAAGTTTTGCTCATTAGTTTGATTATTATTCCTTTCCAAAGGCAAGGCATACTAGTAGCTTTATGAGTTTATGATGCAATTGATCCTCTCCTTGCAACAACTTTATAGTAAATGTCAAGATTTAGCTACCACTAACCATACATTATACATCTTTTTCTTCCCATTACTACATGAATGTCTATAATGACCAGGGTGATGTTTGTAGGTAAGTTTTGCTTCTGCCAAAGATAATTACAATATGTATAGCACATTAACTATTTGTTGAGATAACAACACAAAAATGCAAAGTTTAAGCTGCCATGGCAAAGGAGGTGATGTTAGTACTAACAAATGGCAATTTCACATGTCATGTGAAGGCATCACCAAAGCCATTAATAAAGGAGGAAGAAAATGACTTCAATCTTGTTCAGTTGTGGCTATGTAAACTATGTTAAGCTAGTGATTGAAACATATTTTCAAAAACACATTTCCACAACTTTTTCTTTCCACAATGTGTGTTTTTGTGTGTGAGATCTCATATGGTGTGAAACTTGTTCAAGGAACATATCTTAGTAGAGAAGTTGAACGATTGCTTATTTGCATGCCCATTTCCCATCCACATTAACATTAAAGAAACACATTTGTGTTATGATTCTTAAGTTGCATTCATGTTAAAAGAAGTTCCATCTAGAGATGGCTTCATGGTTAAACTTGCAAATCATAACATGGATTTTGGTAGGTAATTTATTAATTACTTCAACATATCTTACACTTTCCTTTTCAAGTTGTAGCAACAAGCATTTGGGTAATGATTGGGTAAAGGGCTAAGCACAATCCAACAATGTTAATATCAACATAAATATGTTGCTTGCACCATGCATATGCTTTCCATTTGACCAATTTCCAATCTAGAGATTTCACTTGCAATCCAAAATGGGCATTTGGATTACATTTGATATAATTACAATATTTCACAAGACCTATTGTCAAACTTTTGAGGTTATATATTGTTTGACAATAATATCCAATGTAGATAATGACACATATGAAATAATTTTTATCATAAAATTGGGTGAATACGTCGCAACCCTAAGTTTGAGAAAGTGTGAGGATGAAAATTCAAACTTTCAAATTGGGAATTTGGGAGTCCACTGGGACTCCCAAACCTTCAGATAATGAGTACAGGGGTCAAAACGCTTCGCATTGGGGAGTTTTTTATATCATTGGAAAACTATTGAAACTTAGATGTTTAAAATGGGCTTGCATGACCCATTTGGACATATGTAACACAAGTTATGACAAAAAAAAAAAAAGGTCAGAAGTCAAATTGGCAGTTTGACTCCCGATCACAAAAAGTTGGGAATTGATTCAACCCTGGTGCGTATAGGTGGAGTGCAACACACCGTTGGAAAGCTCTTGACGATAGCTATAATTTTGCTTCATATTTCATCCCAATCAGAGGTCTGAGCATGGAGTTATAGTCCCACAAAGTTACGAGAGTTTAAACCTTAGTAGTTTCGGGACTCTTTCTTGGGAGTCCCGGGACAAAAAGCCATTTGGATGTAGGTGCCGTGAAGAGGTGCAAAGAATACTATATGGGGGAAGGTGGTGGCTTCCCCTGAGTCCGGGGCATGGTGAGTCTTGTGAGTCTGAGGTCACCCGTGGCTTGTCCTAGCACCAAAGGTGCTCCAAAAATGTACTAACCAACTTGTTGATTGGTTTGATGGAGATTCGAGTGAGTAACAAGATTGCTTGTCACTCTTCCTAATCTCATCCCAAAGCTTCGGCACGCCCTTCTACCCCTTTAAAGTGCTAAGAGCCATGGAGCATGCCCCGAGCTCCTAACCTTTCCGTTGTTTACTACTTTAGCCTCATCTTGAGTCTATCAAGGAGCTTGGGAGTGCGTCAGAATATGGGCAATTTTTCACTTAAGTGTTTGGTGGATGGTGGTGTTCTAATCCAAATGCATGATGAGTAGCAATAGTGAAAGCAAAGGAACTAGGATTTTCCAAAGGTGACCCATAATTACAATTTGCACAATTGAAAGGAATGGTTAATGTCCTATCATTAGCACTAGCATGTGCAAACTTCTAAGTAAGCAAACATCTACTATTTGGCCTTAGCTATCAAATCATCCTTTACTTGCTAAACATGCTAAAAACAATTGTGGCCTACTTGGGAATATTGATCTAGAATTCCCAAATTGGTAAAAAAATTATAGGGTTGTTATATTACACTTTCATTTTAATTGATTCACACTAGTTCATGTAGTTCATTTCTCAACAAAAACCTTCCCAATAATGATTCTAGTTGTTACATGCGAGCATTAGTTTGGAGTAATGTGGTGATTTTCTCCTTGTGATTTGTGAGTAGGAAGGAATTACATCCAAGGCTATGTGGATTGACAAGCTTTTGATGGTGCAACATTGTGACATTGCTATGAAGCACCAACAACTATTTTGCAACATCAAATTGCATTTGCAATCTTATAAATAAAGCTTGTTTTTTAGCATATTGGGAGTGTAGCAAATTCATTTGTGTGCTAGAAAATAAAAAATACCATTTGAACATTTCATTGTATGAGGATATTATGTTTGTGTTACAACACATTTTGTTTGGGCCAAAATCAAACTATTTTGTTGTGAATTAATTTGAGATGTCATTAATAATAACATTCTTTAAAACATATGATCCAACAAGAAATCTATAGATCATCAAACCACTTTTAAATGTGTTAATTGGGGCTTAGTATGTGTTGTACTCCTAGCATTACAATTGATTTGCATTTTCTTATGCATGGTAGAGATTTCTCCACATTAAACTACACAACAAGAGCAATGCCATATCATGGTAAACTAAACCCCTATGATTTGTCTTTTGTTGTTTCAATGCATGGGACACGTGTAGTTTCATAATCACTACCACCAACACCCAAATTGTTTGGTGCACATGCTAGGTAACACTTTGAAAACTTACCAAATTCACCAAATTCTTCTACTCATGATGTTCAAAAGTGAACACCATGCTTTGTATGTCATCAACCCTCCAAAAAAAATCAACATGGCAAAGTTTTTTTTTATATGTTCTATTGTATTAGTGGATACAAAGAAAACAATAAATTGATCATAGGGCTAAAAGAAACAAAGAGCTCAAATTTCCAAGTGAATATGGGCTTCACATTGCCGATTTTTTTTATAATACAAATTATTGTTTTCATTTTCCACAAGATTTTGCAAGGTCACATGAATCACAAAACTAGTGTGTATTCTTTCCCCCAATTTTTATACCATACAAAATTTCGTACTTGATGTTGGATGCCATGATGCCCCTTTTTAAACCACAGGCAATGCGTTTTTTGTGTAATCATTGTTTCCTGAAAAATAATAAGATCACGCTTTCGGACTTCAATGGGAATGGAAGTGGCTTGTCTAACTTCCCATACATGGAAACCAATTCTTCAAACTTTGCTTGGTGAATGAAACAATTTTTCATTAATTGTTCAACCATCTTATCAACAAGAGTTCGATTTCAGCCCAAGTATTGTCAAAATACGACCAAAAGACAAAAATTTTACTTCCACTCAAAAACAAAAGCCTATAACTATAAATGTTTGAAGGAATAACCATGATGTAAAGGATTTGTAATAACAATGATTGCAAATGCAAGGTATTACATTACTTTGTCAAAATATTCATACATAAAATTAACTTGTTTAAAAAGAATTCAAAGGCACGAAACATTATCCATAACACATGCACTTCCTTGTTATGTTTGATATCAACTATATATATGGTCAAAAGGCAACAAAGTTGGAATTAAAAGTTTTTAGTTATATTTTCCCAAGAGTGACTCACCTCAAGTGCATGTTTATAGTAGTTATTAACAATTTTCAAGCCTCTGAATCCACTACCTACAATAAACACAAGGGCACATGTTGGACCTTCTATGAAATTATTAGTGAACAAAGAGGAAAGTCAATTGGAGATACATTGAAACAAAAAACTTATAACCCTCGTAATAGAAGCCTTGGACAATAGAGATTATGAAATCTAATGGAGTCATTTTTTACCTTGATACAATCATAGTCATACTAGCAATCAAATAAGCCATAAAGGTCACTTCGATTATAAAGCCTTACAAACACAAAATCATTGTGTAGCATTGTGAGTTAGATCCACAATGTTCGCCCGTATGGTGTTCATTGGCAAATGTGATATGAACAAGGCATGCATTTTCTCATATCAAAAATATCCACTATATCTTAGTGAAGAAAAATGTTTCATGTAATCCACACTTGCAAATTTCCATGCAATTTAAAAAACGAGTAATATAACAAGAAAACATTCAAGGTCCTTCCTTTTTTCTTTCTAATTGAATGTGTGAAACTCTCAACACATGTTGTGATAACATGTTTATATCATCCATTTGTATGAAACCACCACAAGACTAAAGGCTCATTGAGAAATGTGTATTTGGTGGGCACCATTCCAAAGCTCATTAGCTGCACGTGGAGCTAGCTGAATTATAATGTACTCCAACATTCATTATCAACTAGTCAATAAAATAAAAAAAAGGTTTGATTGATGTGTGACCCTAAAATGGAAATATGTACATATCCAAGAAAACAAATTGACTTATTATAAATCAAACACCATTTGCTTATCAAAAAACTTCATGGATGTTCTATGATGAAGCATTCCTAACAAATTAAAGCTCAAATTGAATGTGGTCATACCTAAATTGAATTACCCCTTTCTCTTCACCCATCCTTGGCACAATTATAATTTGAAAAAAACACCTTGTTATTAAATCAACATTTTACTACACTTCATGAACCTAGATTTGTAGCTTGAGGTCCTAAATTCCTTTGTTTAAAACTAGGCACTCAAAATAAATAGTCAAAATCTTAAAAACTTATAATTGAGGTTGGTAGATAGTTTCTTCATTGAGCATACATTGTTATTAAATGAAAGGATTTTGTAAAGAAAAAAATGTAAGGATTCATGGAAAGGGCTAAAGACTAATTGAATTTGCTTTAGGTCAGGGTAGTTTGTTGCCATGGTGGCCATGGATGTTTCATTGAAAGCTAGCTTATGCAATTTTTTGAATTTCTATTGGTTTTGGACCAAACTTAGGGTACTAGTGCCATGTTGTCTTGACTTTACGAAATCCCTACTGTAACCAATATTTTAAAGTAGTAAGAAAACTTATAAACATTACCTCAAAGTGTGATTTTTAGTTTTACATACATGACTACATTTATAGTTGTTTATATCATTTTGTGAATGCATATGATTACATGAGTGTGTAGTCCATAAAAAACACATTAGAATATTTGTCAAAAGTTACATTGGGTCCAAATTTTTTAAATAATACCAAGTAGGATGAAATAGAATCAGTCTTTGACCCAATCCTTAAATTTTCCTTATATATATTTTTTCCTATACACATTATTGAATAAAAAAATCTCATATTTTGAAGTATGATGTGTTAAACTAGTGACAAGTTTTTTGGTACACCTTAAAAAAAATTGGACATTATTGATGATCTTAGTTGTAATTATGATTAACAACTATAGACATATCCAAATGGTTAAGATTTAATTTTTAAAATATAAATTAATTTTTTTGATTTATTTTTGTAGCCACCTAAAATACACTCAAAAAATTTATTAACCACTTATGAAACTACCATGTGTTAGCTTCAAACCAAGAAATTACATATTTTGGCCCAATCAAATGATGCCACATGATAATTAAAGTTGAATAAAATAAGGTTAGATGAGCCTAGCCTAGATTGTTTAAACTAAAACATTTAAGGCTAAACTAACCACCTAAATAATATATAAGTTACAAGTGGGAAGATTCGAACTCATCACCTCCACTTTAGGAATTCAAATCTTAACCATTGCATTAAAAATTTAAAATAAAATTCCAATGAAAATGATTTCATCGAAATTGGTTTAGGTGGGATGGGCTATAATCATAGGTCATACAAAAAGACAATTCCAAGTTACAAATGTATTAGAAGTTGATTCCAAACCATAATTTTTTTAAATAAACATTTTACAGGTTGCAATGTTTCAAAATGTCTTTATGGATCCTCCTAAGATATCCCAAAAGAAACAAATCTCTTTATTTTTTTCAATGTCTTTTGGAATCTTTATGTCCTTTCAAAAAAATTGATTATTTGTGGGTGAAACACACTACATTGTCCATAAAATATTGTCACAAGGCATTTTTTTGCAAAATTTTGGGATTAGTAATTGGTCACGCGATTAAATATAATAAACTAAAATGAAAAAGGATTCAACATTGCAATATTATATATAATATAGTCATATTGTATGAATTTCATGGATAATTTTTGAATAATCATAACATAATTGACTTTTAAAGGAATACCCAAAAACTTGTAACAATCCGTAATTAATGAGTATGGGCTTCATGCACCTTCATATACATTTTTTTTTATGAGTAAAGGACTCAATGGTAATATGATGTAATACATTATACTAAAGAGGACTTTTTGGAAGGGTTTTGGTGACAATTTTTTTATATGTACCTTAAATTATGGTTTTTTTAATTTATTAAGTCCTTTATTGAACGAAAATAATAGTTTAGAAGTTCATCTTTCAAATTTAAGTTCTCCATAAGATAAACTAGGGTTGTAATTTTCTATATAATAAATTTCAAATGATAACTTGTAAAAATGACTTGTGTGATTAAAGGTATTTTACCTTCACACTACCTTTGCAATGTTAATTTATGCAATTATGGACTTCCATATATGCTTTAAAATGTTACACTGTAATGTGTTTTCACACTTGTGTTTTTCTAATTTCATACAAATGGAAATATGTGTTATTTCATTTGAATATATCGAGATTACTCCAAGAAATTAACATGTTTTTTTTTCCTTTGAAATTAAACTAGTTTCCAATAAAAAAAATTCCTTTAAATACCTAATTCAAGGATTTAATCCCCATTCGCTTAGCTGACTTAATGTTTATCTAGCTTAATTGCTTCCAAAATTTCAATGAATTAAAAATAGGGGTGGCTGATTAAATCTCCCCTTGGATGATAATTGGGCTATATTTTGAATCTTATATATATCTAACCCAATATATATCTGAAAATAACAAAAATTTCAAATGTAAATCCTTTTTTTTTTTTTTTTTTTTTTTGGGGTCATTTCATTGTTGTTGGGAGTGCATAGTAGTGCGGAGCCTGTATTATTTTGTATATATTTCCAATTTTTTTTGAAAAATCTGAAGCCCTATTATTGAAAATTCCAAAAAATTTATAGTGCAAAAATCTAGAATTGAACCTTGGCTTAGTACAAATAATAAGCACATTTGTTGTGAACACACTAACCACAAGGAAAATAAGAGAACTTTGAAGTTGAATTAGAATTTAATATCTAAATTCCTTATATGACAAAAAGCTCAAAATTAAAAACTCACATGGCAAATTTTTAATTTAAAAATAAATTCATTATGTGGCACTTGTGTGCCAAACTTGCCAAGGTATTACAATAGTGCTTTCCACAATGCATTTTTCATAGGCCAAAAAAAAAATTAAAAAAAAAAAAAAAAAAAAAATATATATATATATATATATATAAATTTTTTTAAATTTTTTTTATTTTTCCAAAAACAAGTGAATGGGGACTATTGAGGCTAAACCTACATGGCACCATTTTGGAGGCAAAATCAATTGGCTTGGAGTTTTTGGACCCCAAAAAAAGAGCTCAATGGAGAGAGCTCGTGATTTGGAGAACCAAGATGCAACCTTAAGGTTCAATCTAGGGTCGAACTGAAGGGTCCACAAAACACCACTTCAGAAGAGTAATTTAGTTTTGGGTGAATTTCTAAGTGCTTCATGATCTTCACTCTTCTGTCAGAGTGTGAATCAAGGCCATGAATGGCAGCTCATTGAAACAATCAAATGACTCGCTATGTATCTGCAAAAGATAAAAGAAAGGATGTTGATAGTGAAGAGGCATTTGTATTAGCATTATCTGCAAGTTCTATTGGATATGATGCTTGGCATCTAGATTCTGGTGCTTCAATGCACTCGGTCTTCTCTTAGGTAGCGCTTTACAGACTAGAGTGGGTTTTGAGAAAATCTCGCCTTTTAAGTAATATCTACATGGGTGACAACTCAAATTCAAGATGCAAGAGGAAAAGGAGACACAAATTCTCATGATACTGGGGAAGAATGTTCTTCCAAAAGTGTGCTTACTGATGCATTTCATTGCATGTGCCTGGAATTGCTAAGAACCTGTTCTCCATGAGTACAGCTACTTCACAAGGACATGCTTTCTAATTAAATAGAAGCATTGTATCAAATCAGAAATGTGTGCACAATGAAATAGTCAGACAAGGCATATAAGAAAACTGACTTTACAAGTTGCAGTGTAGCACTCAATTGGGTGCGGAGGAGTGCACTCAAGCTGTTGTCAGTTTTTGGAGAAAACAACAAGCTGCAATGCAACTTGTTGGGTGCAGAGGAGTCTGCTCCAATTGCACTCAATTCAAGGCTGCAGTTAAAACACATTGATATCTGATTTACAATCTGCATATAAGATATAATCTGTTATGTATTGATGCACCTGGCCTCTTCATGTGCTTGTAAGCTAGAAGATGCATCAAGAAGTTGTACAAGAGTGAAAATATCCAGAAGCATTCACTCGTGCAGGCATTCAACAAAAAAATTCCATACTCTTCCTCTATTGTGAAAGCCTTAACACACCTGCTGAGCCTTGAATTGAACAATAATAGGAAATCAGATAACAGTTGTACCTAGGGCTATTGCAGCAGCCAATCCTCTAATTTACCATTAAGCCAGGAATGCCTCCAGTGTCTCCTCACATGTGAGATCCAGAAACCCAACATTTAGTTTAGGAGAAGAATTCCAATCCAGCTGTTCAGCAGAAGTACTCTGCTCTGGATTCCCATCTGGGGATACCATATGCTGGTTAGTTTTTCCAAACTTTGAAAGGCTACAGACTGTAGAAGTATAATTGCTAAATTTTACTGGAGTCCTGTAAAGCTAGCAACATTCCTAAACTCTACCACAAATTCTGGTTGGCACTCATTTGATTCACAGTATACTTAGTGGACAAATCTATGATTGCAAAACTTACCTCCAAATGTTTGGGACTTCCTCTTAGCTTCTGGAACTGTAAGCTATGGAACAAAAACTATGCCACCTCTCCTGGCAAAGATATCTTTCATAAGAATAGAGAAATCTCCATTCTCACAATGAAGAAGAAACAGCAAGGTTAACACTTCCTCAGGAAGCCACAGAAAGAACCAAACTAGGGAGGACAGAAAAAAAGAAAAAAGTGAAAAACACACACCAGTATGAACAAAAGTGCCAGTAACCTGTTCAGGGACCATCGACAGTATGATAGTGACTTAACTATCACAACTTCCCCACTGACTTCATTAGCTCCCTGCAGTGGGTGAAGGCCGGTGACAAGCACCAACCTACAAACTGAGTTTCTGCTGCAATTCTGGAAGCAACCGGAAGACTCAGCCATACTACTGGCTAGCAACAGACCACAACAACAAAGACCAGACAAAGAAACAAAGAAAGACAGAAAGGGAAAAGAAAAACTAAAGGAAAGGACAAACAGGGAAAGACTAAGAATAAGTGGGCTTACAGGAAGCTCCCCACTTACAAGACCCGAAGCAAAATCATTCTGAAAATGCCAAAAGCAGAAATTCCAAACAGGAATTTTTCTTTAAGAAGCAACCCTCTAGTTCTCTTTAGAAGAATTTTTAAAGGGTCGCCTGTTGCCTTCAGAAAGACAATAAGACTGACCATCTGGAAGACAAAAAACTTCTTACAACCACAAAGTCTCAAGAATCTGTAAAATCGACTATTGATAACCCCCAGCTTTGCAGTCATTGAGATATTGGAATGAACATGAGGCATTCTAATCATTTCAATACCTGCATACTCTGGTTGAGAGTGTTTGTCAAAAATGTCACAGGATAAACCTTGAGGACTCTGTCTCAGTTAGATCCAAGAAATTACAAGAGAAGCCTTTAGACATACAATTCTCTCCTAGCAAAGAGTCAACAATGATGTGAGGAAATCATATCCCTATACTCAATTCAATCTGAATGAACATGGAAGTGAGACTTCATGTATGGGATATGATTCTTGAGAAAAGGTGGAAGAAAAGTTGGAAGGAAGACTTACAGCCTAGAAGAAGCTTATGAAGATCAGGATTGCTAAAAAAACAGTACTCGTTAGAGGTTTCAAGGGGTTTGCAAAGAGGACAATGGGTGACAGAATCGGAGCGAGAAATCTGTACCCAAAACGCAAGATTCTCTGACTCGAAAAGACCCCGCGAAGGGTTTATTGTTTAGGGTAGAGCAGGGAACTCCGGGCTCCCTCTTCCTTAAACCCTAAAACCCCAAACCCTAGAAACGCGCTCTCTCCTTCTCTCTCTCGCCGGCTTTTGACGTCGCCATTGTTGGCGTCGATGCCGCTTGCTAATGAGTCAAGGAGGCCGCAATCAGCTGTTCTTTTGTTGTCTGACAGTGTCAATAAGCATCTCACTTCTTCCTCTTCTTCTTCTTCTTCGTCCTCTGCTTCCTCTTCACCTTTGAGCTTTTGTCTGATGTTTTTGTGGGCGAGGAGTTGGAAGCTTCATATTTGTGGATTGAGTTTCTGCTTCTAGTTTTTTCTACGTGGTGCCCAAAGGTCGAGGAGCAGCAAGCCCGAATGGCGGCTGCAGGCTTAAAGGATCTGTTGACAGCTTTTCATCCCAACGGAGGATCGCTTGCAATCACTGGGGGAGATGGCAGAATCAAGGTATGTAGATTTTTCTCCTGGGTATCTTTCTGCTTGTACTTTTTTTTTTGGCAGCCACTGCTGAAGATAGGAGGGAATGAGGGAGGGAAAAATGCTAAATTCTGTGCATGGAAAGCAAGCTTGAGAAGCAAATGAATGAGAGCTTGAGAAGAAAATGAAGGGAGAGCTTTAGAAGTAAATGGGTGTTTCTGGAACTGTGCAGATATGGGGTGTACAGAATGGGGAGATGCAGTGTGAGTTGGTGGACACAGGAGCTACTTCCATCAGTGGGGCTGGTACAGACAGGGTAGGCAATGGTCATCTTTCTGCAGACTACGTATGCATGACCTGGGGTCCTCTCCTTTCTGTATCATCTGCAAAGAAGGTACTCTCACACTTTCTTCAGCAGGTTCAAATTCTCTGTGTTCAATTGATTGATCATTCCTCTGTGGATTTATGTGAGGGGAAAATGCACATGCTATAGAAGCTTTTGCTCAATGACAAAAAAGATCTGTGGGCCTTGACCTCAGAGTTGAAGAAGAGTGTGTTTTATGTTCTTGTTTGAGAGAAACTGCAGGCAAAGAAGAAAGGGAGCAGGGAGAAGACAGCTGCATTGCTGGTTGTGGGAACTGGATCTGGAGATGTGCTTGGTTGGGATACTACTCTCGGGGAATTGAAGTGGAGGAGCAACAACTGCCATGCAGGGTAAGCAAAAAAGATTGTCAAGATCATGTCCCTGATCAGCTGAATTTGGCAACTGCAAAGTCTGTATTCACTACATTGTGCTTTTGAGCAGTCTTGCATAAAATCAGTGTCCTGTCCACTGTCCTCATGAAGGCATCTATGGGGTGGAATGCATGCAGGGGTGTGAGGACAGTAGCTGTGAGCAGGGGTGGGCAAAGGGTATACAGCGGAGGCAGTGATGGTATGGTTTGTGAATTGGACTGTACCACTGGTCAGGTGCTCTCCAAGTTCCGGGCTGCAAAAACTGCTGTATCTTGTGTTGCTGTTTCCCCAGGTTAGTCATCTTCTTTGTCCAGAGTTTGTGAAGCTTAAGGCATTGTGCTGGGATTTTCTGTTCCTATGATGTCCTACTTCATGGTATCAGCTTTTGCTGCTGATAGTGGCCCTTGGCTTGCAATCCCTCACATGTTATTATCTTGAATCTCAAGAGGTTGTTGTAGGGTTCGCTGGTTCCAAGCCAGTGCCAAGGATTTTAACTGGAACTAGAAGGTGGTATTTGTTGAGTTGTGCAGATGGAGGTAGCTTGGTGGCTGGGAGTTCAGAGCTGAAGCTGTTTGACTTGTCAAGCCAGAAACGGATCCGCAAATACACCGGTCATCCTGTAAGGTTTTTCCCTGTTGCTAATATGTCATGCACTGGAAAAGATATGCATGCCAGATATAGAGGAGCCAACAACAATCATCACCAGCTTTGAAGACTTTCTTATAACAGTTTGTTTGTGTGTGCCAGGCTTCTGTGAAAGCCATGCTCTTCACTGAGGATGGGAGATATTTCCTCTCCTGTGCAGTGGGTGAGCGCCAGATTGCAGTGTGGCAATGTGAGGGAAGCAAAGCTGAGGCAGGCATTGTTTGTTCACTTTCAGTGGAGCAGCCAGCTGTGGCTCTTCACTGCTGCATGATTAGTGAGGGCGAGGAGTCAGTGAGAGTTGCGGCAGTGTCAGAATCAGGTGTTGCATATGTGTGGTCATCTGCATCCATAGCAGAGCTAGGCACAGTAAAGCCAACAAGAATCACTATTGGGAAAGGAAGCAAGGATAACAGGGCCTGCATTCTTGCAGTGAGACTGGTGGAGGGTGGGGAGGCTGTGCTAGTGGCACGGGGCACATCTGCCAAGCCTCAATTTGAGCAGGTTGCCTTACAGGGTCACGAAGGATCCACAGTTGACTTGGGGCCAAGTGAAAATGGTGCATTGCTCAAGGCTCCTGTTCCTGTAAGTAATGCAGCACAGGCCCAACAGGAGGTCACTGTTCTGGGTCCTGATAATGCAGCCGATGCTGTGATCCCACACTCCCAGGTGGAGATTGCTGTTTCAACCAAGAAAAGTAAGAAAAAGAGGCGTGCTGATGTAGAGGAGGATGTAGTCCAGCTTACTGGAAAAACTGAGGCAGAAGGTTTGACCACTCATGTAGATGGACCAGGTGAAGCCATGGTCATGGCTGATGATGAGCAGACAATGGAGGAAAGGCTTATTGCACTGGATTTGATTGCAAACACTCGTGATGATGAAATAGCTACTCTAGACAAAGTGGTAGTGCCTCCACGAGCTGATTCCATGCAGGTTCTACTATCACAAGCTTTGCAAGCTGAGGACAATGTACTGTTGGAGCAATGCCTTAGTGTAACTGATGATAAAATTATTTCCAACACTGTGCGTAGGCTGCAACCGTTAGAGGCCACAAAGTTTCTGACATTATCTGTATCAAAAATGGAAGCTAGGCCTCAGAGAGCACTGGGTTTAGTGCCATGGGTACGGGCTGTGTTGCTGCACCATGCAGCCTTCATAATGTCCAACCCTGGGATGAGGCCAGTACTTACTTCACTGTACCAGATCATTGATTCAAGGCTCTCCATGTTCAGACCTCTTCTATCACTCTCAGGACGCCTGGACCTCATTATGGCTAAAATCTCAGCAAATCAGCCGCAGGAGAAAGATGCAGAGGAGGCTGGTGCAGCAATTGTCTATGTGGAGGAGGATAGTGAGCCAGAGGCAGAGGATGCAATGGTAGATAATTACTCGGAATCTGATGACAGGGGTGATGACAGCATGGATGAGGATGAAGATGAGGACAAGGGTGAGGACGAGGATGGGGATGGTGATGAAGAAGAGGTATATGGAAATGGTACCGAGTGATAAATAAGGTACTCTCTGCATATGAACAGCTCACCATGTGGGCGGACCCCTCTCTTCAATCACAACCATTGTCTTCAATCACCACATGTTGCACTCTGTTGAATAATTCCAGAGTTCAACAGGAACCCAACCTTGATACAGTGGTGAACAGGAAATTCTTTGTCTGGGGCACCCATGAGACAGAAAACCCTCAGCAGTTTGCTTTGTGCAGAATGGGATGCAGATTGCAAATGTGTCAGTTTGTTCTGCAAGTTTCAAGCATGGATTGAGCTTCTGTGCAAGAGGCTTGGATCCATTTGTTGAAAGATATCTGGAGTTTGACAGGCCCATCAATGGTGCAGAAGTGTTTTAATATGAGGGCTGGCTTGAAGTTAAGATAGAGAAGAACGGATGGTCTTAAATTTTTGAAGATTTACAGCAACACACTTTTGACCGTTTGTGGCTCAAGATGTGTGGAGAGAGAGAGAGAAGTGTATTGAGAGCTACTTTTTCTGTATTTGAAGTTTGGAGCCACTTTCAATGGAGCAAAGTGCAACAGATGGCAGATGGAGTCTCTCTGTCACATATATTCTTATGTGAGTTGGTTCTGGCTGATGAAGTCTGTCTCTCCATGTTATAGTTTGTATGATGTGTTTTGATTATTTGATCATCTAGGAGCAATTCCACTGGTGCTTGGTTTGTGTTGGGTATCCACATTGAAATTCATACTCTTGTGTTCCTGTCTTAGCAGAGCTTTGCTTTATTGGCCACACAGCTAATCATCTCTTTGATTCATTTCTTGGGGACATGAGTAATAAACTCCCTCAGATGAACTTGTAGGCACATTTTGAAAACCAGACAACAGATCACATAGCCAAGAATCTGAGCCAGCACCACCAGGCATCCAATTCTGGTGGGTACAGGTAATGTTGAACTGCATGTGCAAGGTTTGTCTTGCAGGAAAACTCTCTGAGAGTTCATTTCACAATAGCCAACATTCAAGGAAACAAATCTTGTGACCCTTAGTTGACATTCACTTTGGTGATGCTGATCACCCGAAGAAACAAACAGATCACGCAATGTGCGACTGCCTGCTTCCATTTGCAGGAGCATTAGCTTGTCCAGAGTTTTTCATGCTCCTATTGTCGATCCTGACATAACCACTCCTGTGTATTCTCAGATCAGTGCAAATAGGAATACAATACTGTTTCATGCTGATCTAGATCAACATAAGGGCTCAGGCTACTAGTCTATAACCCTGAAGAAACCTTCTGCATAGTTCAAATTGTCTTCACATGCAAGCACCCAGTTATACTGGTAGTGATCTCTCCTGTAACAGATTCTAATGAGCACATCAGAGCAGTTCAGTAACAAATTCTGTCCATCCAAACATGCCTTTTGCATCCTTTGCATCTCTCTCAATAGAATCACTAGCACTAGCAGAAAGTTGCTCAATATCTCACAAAACCGTGTGCAACTTACTGCTAATTGTATCTTTCAAGAGAATAAATATCATTGCTTGCACACACTTGCAAAACGTCTATGTATAGTTGAGCAGATAACAGTAAGTAATTTGATAATTAACATTCCATCATTTCAGCAGTCAAGTTTGTATTTGAACGTAATAGCTTTATGATGACAATACACACCTAAAAAAGACTTTGTGCAAGTGCAGAACATGGGCAAACCTGCATTTCCTTGCTGCAGCTGTTCCCCAAGGTCCACATCTGCAGCATTTGAGTACCATCCAAACATACCTGTAGCAGACTTTCCACTCATAGCACTAAACAGCACTAAACAGCACGTACTATGGATCCAGAGAGGATCCAGAAAGAAACAGTTTGGCAAGCCTCACAATTATGTTGTTCATGTTAGGCCTTTTCAAATGTTGCATCAGTTTTCTATGAATGAGAAATGTTGCTTTGGAGCATCATCCCAAAGGAATTTTTTCAGCAGAAATAAAGCAGATGTAATGAAGGATGCCTCTCAAGACAATGAGAAGCAAGGACAATGCTTAAGGAGGGCAAGAAAATTGGTCTCTGCAGTCCAGAGAGATCAAGAAGAGGTCCTGCAGAGAAGTGCAGAATGATATCTCCAAAGCAAGGCAAAAGTTCCAAATGATATGAAGAATTTTGTCCACTCCAGAAATATCCCAACTTTGTACCCAAAGAATTCAGCTATGAAGAACATTTTCACAGCAAATATACCCAACAAGTTGAGCTGGGGAGAAGATGATGATCTCCGTGCTGAAATGCTTTGGCTCTCAAAGCCAAATTCAGCTGGGGGGGAGATGGTGACAATGGTGAAATGCTTTGGCTCTCAAGGGCCTTGAAACCCCAGTTTCAACTCCTAAGTATTCATAACCTAATTCACTTCTTCACAGAAAGCTGCTATCCTTAGCTCAATAGCACAATGCCTTACTTAGCTTGATAGCATAATGCCTGGAGCTGTGACCAGAATGAGAATATATCTGGGTGAATAGACCACATGATCTCAGGGATCAGAATCAAAAGCAACATTCGAAAACCCTTCCAGTCTCAGAGGTCAGAGTCAAAGCCAATGTTCCAAAACCCTTCAGGGGTTGCAGGAGGAGCAAACTTATAGCGATGCCTTGATGCATCATGATGCTTGCACCGGGACTCAACCACCCCATTGGCATCTTTGGCAAGAACAGCATCATAGAACTTCTTGCATTGACGACAATCTGTTGACTGAAGTGCTTCTCTTTCACTCTTCTTCCGAACAGGCTCTATGTATTTGTAACCACGGTCCTGCTGCAGATTGGTCCGCACAAGCTTAAGCCTCCCAGGTGTAACCACTGAGACATTACTTTTGTCAGATAGCACACCAGTTGCTGCTTGTTGCCTTGGATTGGATGTAGTAGATTGCTGGGGGAAATCCACTGGTTGGGCTGATGGAGGTCTGCTAGTGGCTGTCCAAGAGACCAGACAAGAATCAATAACAAACCTGGCATAAAGTAGCAGCTCACTTCAGTAGGGTTTAGGCTTGTACACTATCCAGGGGAGAAACGTTCATTGAATGCAAGAGTTCTCTTTCACACAGAATGGCACACAATTTGCAACAGAAATTACCCTGAAGAACATGAGTCCACTGTTCTCGTGAGAGAAGCATCCTCAAGCTTGTTGCAAACGGATTGAAACACAAATGGTTGTAGTGTGAGTTACCGGAGTTTTTATATCTCATAGAAACTTGCTCTGGTTTCTTCACCAGTTGTTCTTCTTCACATTCGCTTCTGCCGTTCTCCGTAGTTGTTGAACGGCAGTCAGGTCTGCCCTTACAGACCTCCGTGGAAATATGGACAATCTCTGGTTTCTCGCTCTTAGCAGCAATAGGTTGCAACAACTCCTTCGATGAGCTCCCGGATACCAGTCTGGCTGAAGAATCTGAGCCTACGGCAAGGGATGGTCTCTGCTTGGGAACTGTGGCTTCTACCTCTGGCAGAATGACGCCGCCTTGATCGCTAGCGTCATTCGCCGGAGGAATCCCGGACATGCGTTTACGCTTTGCTGCGTTTGCGCCGCACTCCTGTGCAACATCAAGTCCGTTTCTTTGAGGATCAGCAGCAAGAGTTTCTCTCATAGGTTTTCTGTTCGCATGAGAATTATCTACAGGGCCGCTGCTGTCTGCTGCGAACGTGAAAGGTGTTTTCCCAAAGAATCGCTGTTGAAGAGCGCAGTACTGGTTCCTCGAGCCTGTGTATTTCCTTCGCAGATTGACGAGCTGCTGCCGGAGACGATGGATCTGTTCACGTAAACGCCGGTTCTCAGGCTCGTCGGACTCTGGATAAAGGTTTTCCTTCCTCGGCACCACCGTCCGCATGCATCGCTCTTGCGAGGACACCACGACTTCGAACGCCGGCTTGGTACAAGTAACTTCGGAGACATGCGGCTCCGAGGTCTGGCGCTCTTCTTCTTCTTCTTCTTCTTCTACGGTTTCTTCAAGTGCATTGTGATCAGGAACAGGTGATCTCTCCGTCTCTTTCTCCACCAGTGCTTTCTGCAACCTGTTCTGCTCCTGTTGTTCTGCGTCGCCACTCAATCCCTTCACCTGTTGCACGACGGAGCCCCGTTGTGTCTCTCTCGACTGAGCACGCGCAAGATCAATTTCTTGCAAAAGAGATTTCCTCTCTTCGTCCCACGCATCCGTTGCTGCTTTGTGTTCATTCTGAAGCCTCGTCACAGCTCTTCTAGACTTTGCAAGCTCTCTACGGAAAGTCGGAAAGAGCTGATTGCAGAAGGCAATCTCCACTTGATCAATACGCTCTCTGGCTTCCACAATCGTCGTCTGAAAAGCGGAAAACAAGCTTCTAAAGAAATCCTCGTTTTCCAATCCACCTCCAACAATCTGAGCAGCGTATGCATCACATAGAATTTCACCCATACTCTCCTAAGATTTGCAATTCCAGCAAAACCGTCACAGGGACTCCAAATCGGAGCTCAGAAAACTCACGGATTCAAATCTCTCTATCTCCACCATGCTGCCGTATCCACCTCTCTGCCTCCGTTGTTTACCCTTCTCCTCCATACCTTGACTCCAATCTTCCCGCAACCGCCAATCTTCATGTGCACGCCACAAGAAGAAAGCACCGAGTCACTCAAAAAATTAAGATTACCATTTCAATTTCTTTCCACCAGAAATTTCTTTTTTAAAAAATCGTTACAAATTCCAACACTCCAGAGACAAAATGCGTCACTGCAACGAGCAGATCGCAATCGCACAGATAACCCAGAAATTTGCGACAATAGAATGAAAATGAAGACGCACAGAGGGAGAGAGGAGACGCGAAGCGCGGAGAGAATGGAGCTTGGGTTGGCGTGAGTTTGGCGTACGGTTGGCGTGAGGTTGGCGTGAAAGAGCGGGGAAGAAGCCAAAACAGGCGCGCGGGAAGCTTGTCGCAGCGATACGTACATGTACGTTAAATTTATACGTACGTATTTTATACGTATTAAGTGTATGTATATGTATCCATTACATCTCATAGGGAACATTGGGAACAAATTTAATAACAATAATAATTGAGGGTCATGGGATGGGCTTTTTTGGGTGGGAAGTTTGGCACCCTAATTATTTTTTTGGGTATTTTGTTATGAAATGAAATAACATAATATTCAAAAAATATTCTCTTAATAATTGAGAATAATTTTAACACATTCTAAATATATTTTCATAATCCAATTTTAAAACAACCTATTTTCATTTAAGTAAATCATAAATTTTACTCTTTTTTTCAATAAGTTGCACCCTTCTTTCTTCTTTTTTTGCATGTCATTGAGCAAAATGGAAGTAGTAACTCCCCTTAGGAAAATTAAATGTTCTTGACCTCCCAAACCCAACCAACTTGTAGTTGATTTTTTGATCGAATGAAAAGTGAATCCTATTAATTTTTTATTTTTGATATTTATTGATATGGTTTCATGAATTTCTTAGTGTAATCAATACACAAAATTTGTTTAATGTTTTCAATAGGTGAAGATTGAATTTCATGTTGTAAAAATAATGAAATGGAAATGATTTCATGGAAAAATATATATATGATCTTGGAATTTTATTTTGATTTAGTAGGATTCAAGGAACTAGGTGAAAATATATGAATATGTTGAATTTAAGTTGATTGATCATCACTAATGGGCAACATCTACTCTAACTACAATAACCCTAACATGATTTTAAAATTAACTACAATAAACCTAACTATGAGTTCTAGATGTCCAAGTGTTTGAAAAGGAGACTTATGTGGACTTAACTCCCTTATGTGGATTTAATAATTGATCCCCATAAACTTATGGTGTTGGCTATAAATGATGAGTTTTATTTTGGGGTAATACAAATCAAACCTTTAAGCGTGTGGGTTGTCCTAAACACATTATACATTTTTTGCTAAATGAAAAATCGCCTTTTCAAAAAGAAGGTTTTATATATATATTTAAATAAATTGTTCTAGCAAGGGCTTGAATGTCAAAATAATTTTGTTACAAAAATATTTTTTTGTTGATTAAAAAGTAATGGCAACCACTTTAATTGTGTCCTCAAAATCCATGGTTATTTAAAAAAAGTTTTTCATTGTTGCATGGCTATCCATTAGTGATAAATGGGTAAGTTTTGTGACAACAATGTAAAAGAAAATGTCAAGCAAGGAGGCAACAAACTATGGATTCAATTTTCAAATGCAATTCAAACATTAGGCCTTAATTTTCAAGGTTTTACATTATAAATTCTCTTACTTTAATCATTACAATCACTTCCAAAGGAATTGAACCCTAGCCCTTAATAGGCTTTCTCTATAAGAGAAGTGTCCTACATCAAAACCCAAGCATGCCCCTACACGTTGCCATACAAAAGCAAGCAAGTAACCAAAACAAGTCACAAGGACATACCCCTACCTTGCTATTGTGGCAATATTGAAATCCCTATAGCCTCCAAATTCCATCATCCTACACAATCCATGCAAAAAAATCAATCAACCCTAAAATTTGAATTTGTTCTTCACATACACAAATTGCAACAATTTTGAACACACACAATGCACTTGCAAAAGTTGAATTAAAACTTGAACTTTGAGGTTTGAACGCAATAATCTACTTCCAAAATTTAATAGCCATGTTAAACCTTAATAGTTTTCCACAATAGATTTGCATCTTGTAAGGAAACTTTTTCCAATGTATAATTTTTTTTGCAAAGATGCACACAATCAAGTCTAAGTGATTAGTAAATTTATTTTCCAACTTACTCTTCATGAAAACCAATGTTGAAAACAAACTTTTATTCCTATGAAACCTATCACCTAGGAAGTATCAACTTCCACAACCATGAAATACTCAAATATTTTTATGACCAAAACTTGAAAGGATGTGAGATTTTGCCAAATCTTAATGATATGATTCAAATCCACAAAAGGCTTCACGGCATATTTGATATTGTTTTTCATTGTCATTTTGAAATATGAAGCTTGCAAATGAAGATGATGAACATTCTAGAGCGGTGCAACTATTGTGCCATTGATGTTTTTCATGCTTCCATAAACCAATTTCAATATCTTAAAGTGCTTACTAGAGCTTATAACTTCAATATCCTCCTATAATCAATACTAGGGATAATTTTTAACTATTTGAATTGTTGTATAGGAGATCTTGATTTTAATTTTGCAACCAAAAGTAATGAGGCTTGATTGTGGTGCATTGTATGGCACACCACACCATGGTCCATCACAAATTATCATTTCGATGTTTATTTGGAAACAAATTAACATGTATTTACTTGAACAAAAACTTCATGGCCACATAATCCAAGTCTAAGTACAAAGGACCTACACTTAGACTTGCTGCAAATTGCAAGTAAATTATAGCAACTTACCATTGTTATTACACACCTATGCAAACTTAACATTTCACCAAAACATAATCATGAACTAAAGTAACATATAATATTTCATTTTTAACAACAATGAGTCCTTTACAAATGCCATATTCCAATGACCACACCATGACCAACATCTTTGCCTTTTGCTTACCTACATGCATGTTCAGATAAGGAGTCCATCTTTGGAATCATGATATTGTCCTTGTGTTCTATTCTTGTGTTCACTTTGCACCTCATTGCACAAATGAACCCATCTTTGCCCACAAAATTTTCAACCCAAGTGTATTTTGTAGCCCACATGTCTTGTAACTTGTATTGAACATCATATTCAAAAAATATTTCTTCTTGTTCTTTGTAGTAGCTACAATAATATGATCTTCATATAGGTTGTTGAAACACCAAATGGTGAAGGTGTTAAAATGCTAAAACCAACAATGCAACAATTTGTTTGTTGAATCACAAATTTGGCTTTTAAGGTAGAAGCCTATCATTGAAGAAACATTTATAACAAAGGTTGGTCAATTGTTTCAAAGGTCTCGTGACTTCATAAATGTAAGCAATTTGCAAACTTGCAAATGTTTCAAACATCAATGCCAATGTTTGCAACACATTGATCACCAAAAGCATGGATTCTTAAAGTGGCTTAAACACCATGAACACAAATTTTTTGAACCTTGCATGCGACACCTTAAAGATCGAACATGACAAACACTTTGAATTTGTAACAACTCACATGAATACCATGAATTAATGCTTGTTGCTTGCTTGTAAAACTTTGGACTCAAAACATTATGAACCAGTGAAAACCAACAACAATGAGTGAATTTTTGAATTTAGAAGACCACAAACAAATAAATACTTCTGACAATTTGAATTTCAAACTCAAAAGATCATGACCAAATGATTTGTTTTCACTTGAATCATTTGAAATAGGTTTTGCAAAATCTATGAATATTGATAATAATAGCTTGTTTTTTAAACAAGAAGAAAGGTTCAAACAACCTTGAGGTTTCGTTTTCCAACGGCCAAAACACTAAAACAACGTACTTTCACAAGGTTATGAAGTTTTAAAATAACCTTAAATCCTAAAAAAAACATGAATTACAAAGTTCAAATAGGTTGGGCATTTATAAATCTCAATCTTCCAAAACATTTACAAAATGCAATGTGCACACAATTTTCAAACCTAACAACTCCTTACTAAACAACCCCAAAAAACAAGATTGGGTTTTCAAATTCTAGAGTGACAATGACTAAAATTGAGTGGGTTTAAGTTTGGTCTCTCTAATCTATTCATGTTTAAAGGTGTCACTAAGAAAAAAACCAACACGACAAAGTCACAATTGTGAAAGCTCAAAACACATTCCATTTTCCAACTTCCAAGCTCAACTTGTGAAATTTGATTACAAATAAAAACCAAAATCAAGTTTCAACTATATGTATTGTGAGCTACGATGTGTTTGAAATTCATGAATCCTACCTATAAAGTCCATGGAGTCTAGATTTGAAATTTAAATAAAAAAATTGACAATTGGTTATTGGACTTGGCAAACATCATTGTAATTTGTGCAACAACTTGTTATTTATAGTTGATGGTAAGCCTTCATAAACAATTACCAAGTTCCAACACGCTTGAGGGTTGAACCTTTTCATAATAATTTTCATATCATCAATTGAAAAATATATCCATATGAAACATCTAAAGCAAGATTCAATTATCTTGAGACTTGATAGCTACAATAATCATTCCACAAAAGGTGGTGGTAACCACCTAAGAAAGGAGTCATTCCTTGGTGAAACCTTTTGGCCATCATAGCAAATATTAGCTAATAAATTGATAGGAAATTATGATTTTAACTATAATGCAATTTATAGCTTCGACAAATTGTTTACATGCAATTGATTTTGATTAATAATTTTGGGCTTTAGTGTAGGACATCAATGGGTATGATTTATGTAAAGTTAAGAGTTTTTACAACCCAAAGTTTATGTCCTAAACTTAAGTAAGGACATTCAATTCATATTCTTCAATCGCACAAAAGTAAAATTCACTAGAAAAATACATTATTCACACATGGAGGTTAACAAGGATGAATCTGAACATGTTTTGGGCACAAATGAGATAAAATGATCCAATGGCATTACTTTAGAAAAAGATTGCATGTCCTTTTGCCCAAAACTAACATTTTCATACAAATGAATTTTTGAACAATTGTTTTTGGAATTTTTTAATAATAAATGCATATGATTGTTTTAAGTATATGACATTTTTTAAAACATATTTTTGAATAAATCTGATATTTTGAAAAAATTCCAATTCCTTGTAAATTTAATGTTTCATCTTTAAAAATGATAACAATTTCAAATCATAACCAAAATTTGATTTTTTTTCCTTGTATGATAATTTATAAATTTTTCTTAACATGTACATTATACCCCATTTATATGTGGTAAAAGACTTATGTAGCTCCATTTTTTTTGGAGCTTTAAAGTTTTTTTATATCAAATTTGGAAAGTTCCTTGAATTTTTAAAATTATAGAATTTCACATATTTTAGGGTATGTGTTTTTTGAATGTAGCTAATAAGTTTTCATCTCCTTGATTTTTTTCCCATTAATTTTTTATTATTATATAAGTTTTTTTTTATAATCCTTTGCAAAATTGATTCCTTTTGATGTAGTAGGTGTTCGCTTTCAAAGGTCCTAAATTGAAAATTTTACTTAAAATTTTATCAAATATATTTTTTGTTTGAATTCTTGAATTTCATATAAATGAGAAAGAAACAACTTGCCACGATTGCCGTGGTTTTAAATGGTGAAACATAAATATTTTTCCAATCTTGATTATTTTTAGGGCCCATTTGATATCCTTATTGGCTTATTTTATAATGACTACACCCTTTTGCATTTATAATGTACTTTTTATAGTGAAAAAAAAAAACTTAGGATACTTGAAATGTTTCCAAATGTTATGATATATGTCATAATGAGGAGCATGAAATTTGATCAGAAAAATAGGATTGGTAATTAAAACAACAAAATTCAAACCTATATCCTACCTTTAAAAAAACATTTATGATAGCAAGGCAATTATTTTTAAATTTTTGTAAAGTACCATGGAGAATTATGTGATAATTTTTTTCCAATATGCAATAAGAAATATTTGATATTTTACACATAATCAACAATTTGGACATGGTATCATGCAACCAAAAAGTGAATGGATACAAGATTAATTATAAACCAAACAACTTCAATTTTATAACAAAATTTGTTTCATATATTATTTTAAATTGTAACTAAAAGGTGATATTGGTTATTGACTACAACATGGCTTTTGATAAGTTATCAAATTATTGATTGAAATAGCATATGAATTTCAAAAACTCAAAAAAAAGCCAATAAAAAAACCTTAGACAAAAGTTAGAATTATATGCAATATTTATGTGCCTAAGTACAATATGACCAATGTCATTATTTGTGGGCAAAATGTGTTTGCAAAACCTAAGGACAATAAAAGCTTTAAAATTTTGACACAACATAACCTTTAAAACATATCAAGGTGAACTGGTAAAATTACATGTATGTTTCATTATTGATTACAATATGGAAAAGGAAAATAAAACATCATAAAAAACAACTCCAAATTGGATGAATAACTTTGAATGTCACATACATAAAAATATATGAAAGATGTTTTGGTCTTTGTGAAAAATATGAACACTTTGGTACAATACTTTGTAATTTGTCCAATAGTATGGATTTTTGAATCTCAATAAAAATGTGTGCATTGACTGATGCAATTTTGAAACATATAAAAACATGTGTACCCAAAAAGGAATGATGTTGTTTTTGGATGGAATTTTACAAGTGGTTGTTATTCAATATTATGTAAGCACAATAAAGCTTGTGCAAATAAATGCGAGAATTGAAATAGTTGCTGAAAATTTACCCCAAAATGTGTAAATAACCAATTAGGAAAGTGAATTGATTATGTGTCAACCAAGGAATTTGTGTTTAATCATGCAATACATAATCAAATGTGTTTTGAGATAATTATTGTAAAATCCTTTCATGGCACAAACTTTTAGTGTGATGCCTCAATTTCAAATCTAATGCGAGTGGAAGTTCATGTTAAGGAATGGCAAACACATTTACAAATGTTACGATAGTATATAGCTTTGGAAGAATTCAAGCAAAGGACATTGAAGGCAAAATTGATGGATGGATATTGATTTGTTAATTGAAAATAAAAAATATGAAATTCATTTCAACACTTACAACAAAATGTGGAAAAGGATGTTGTTCAAATTGAATCAAACTTTGAAAACAAGGTGAGTAATATTATGTGAAAAAATATTATCCTCCTAAAATATAGTTGTGAATAAATTATGGGAAATGTGTTGAGTAAAAATGTTTTCATGAATGATACTTACAACAATCGATTATTTGATTTACTTGATATGTGATTTAAGGTTGTTCCTCATCCACCAAATGGATTGTTAGGAAGTCCATTGTTGCGTGCTTAGATTATTGTCAAAACTAAATAGTGACCACCATAAATGGCATGACAGTGTAAATCATATAATAAAGACCTTGTATTTATTATAGATATTAAATTTTGGATGTTATGTGAACTAAAAATGTATTTGCATATGGATTGGATTTTTTTACTAACCAATAATTTTAGAAAATGACCATTAAAAAGGATTGTAATACATTTTCAAAATGTAACACATCAACATTTAACAAAAGTAAGGATGACTTTGAGCAAACATTTCAATATAATATAATGTTTAGTCAATATATCAAAAACTTGCTAGATTAAAAAAATAAAGGAAAATTAAACCATAACATGATAATCATGTTGATGTTTTAACAAGTGTTTAGTGTTTGACTACTTGAATGTAAAAAGAAGCTTATGTTCCAATATTAAAGGCAAAGTTTTTTTTGGTGCAAAAATTTGTCAAATTATGAAAAATAAAAATAAAAAAGGAATTTTAAAAAAATAACATTATCTTTTTCTAAAATATCACCAAAATTTGAAAAAAAATAGGGTCATAATTGGACTTTGATTATGGAATGATAAACTTTTTAAAACTAATTTTATTATTATTTAGGGGTGGTTTACACTATAACCTTTGGGCCATGGCTTATAAAACCTCATGGTACCCTGCTTTTTGGATGAAATCATGGGAAAACTCATTGGCCATGGCTCAAGTGCATTTGTTCCTAGTGTGTGTGTAAACTCAACCAAAGAACAAACAAATGATATTCTTGTGGCCCATCTCTTCATCATCCTCACAATCTTTTGTATTTTGTTCCCAAAATTTGAATGTTGTGAGAACAAAATTGAGGGCTTGTTAACAAGAAGTTTTTCATTCTTATCATCACAAGGGATCTTCATATGTGAAGGTTGTGAGTTCTTTCCTATTGGTTGCAATATAATTGGACATTCTCAAAGAAGGCCCATGAATTTGAATTCCAACCATGGAAGGGGCGACCCACATTTATTGGGAATTTGATTCTATCCTTGTGAATGTGAATAATCTCCATCATGCAAATAACCTTTCATGGTTGAAAAAAAAAATTATGAAAAAAAATTAACAATAAATTGATCTATCAACAAACAACTCTAGTGTAAAAAAACTTCAAACACCTTGAATAACTTTTAAAAAGATTGGAGGAAAAAAAAAGATCATTCTTATTATTGTGCTTAAAGTTTAAGGGGTAGTAATTTTGGGGGGAGGGCCCACCAAAAATTGTTTCAAATTTTATTTTTCAAAAAAATATAAACATTAATAAATATTTTAAATGAATGGCTTTTTATTTTTTTGGGACCCATGAGTTGCCACTATTTTCATTGGGCCCACCTCAAAGGCATAAAACAATACCACAAAGGCCCAAACAACAATATCCATAGCAATGCATCTAGGGTTCCAACAAGTTTTTTCATCTCAAGCCATTTGCTTCAACCTAAGCTTCAAACTACCCTAGTGGAAACTCAAATTGACGACCTTTTTGTTTTGAACCACTAAGAGATTTAAAATTTTGTGGTCCCAAGTCCAAGTGGTATAATGTAAACCACCACTTAAACATCTTCTAAAAATCTATGATTGTTTAATTTTAAATTTCTCTTGGGATGCTAACTAATAATTCAACATCAAAAAATTGAAAAAAAAAAATCATTGATAGAAAGAATAGAAAATATCAAAACACAAAACCTTCATGTGTCTACTTAAAAATTGCTTAAATAGAAAATTATTCATATATAAACAAGAGAGGAGGCCACATTATTTATTTTCAAAATGCCCATTTGAATTATAAACTAAACTAAAATCATTGTTTGCAAGATATATATATATATATATATTTTATTATATAAAATCAATTCACAAACATCAATCAGTCGAATGTTTTTCTATCATATGCATATAGTGTTATGAACATGAACCATAGAAAATTTGATCGAATAACCAATCATGCAATTCCAATTTGTAAAATATGTTCATGAATTACACTTTGATCCAATGATCTTTCCCTTGTAAGATCATTTCCAAAGCTCATCATCCAATAAAACCTCCTTTGTCCAATACCAAATGATGAAACACTTAATACAGATATAAAACTCCAAGTCACTTGATTACTCCATCCAAGAAGGCAAGGAAATTGTTAGAGATAGATTTTAATATATATTTTTAAAAACATCGATTCAAAGAAAGCATCCCAACTTGCGTGGGTCTAACAAATGAACAATCATGAACATATATATCTCCTACTCTTTTGACAATGTAATCTCATTAACAAACTCTTGTTTGACTCAAGACTTAAAACTTGAAGGGTTTGTGTATAATGCATAGATGATGTGATCCTTTTGTCCTACTCACTATATCACCAACCACCACATGATTCAAATATCTCAAACTCGACTCTTGAAATAGGCATGGTGTGGGTGTTTATATGTATATTCAAGGAACCAATTGCAAGATCTTATATTAGTAGCAAACAATTTATCAATGACCTAGATAAAGCATAGAGTAGATCAGTTGGTGATCAAACATTTAAGTTCTCAAAGCAAGCTAGATCCAAGGGGAGAGTTTCGTTGTTTTTGGTGTCCAAACAAAACTTGAGCTCTTTTTCTTGACATCTCTAAGACATTAACAATTGTCAAAAATGGATTAGAAATGAGAAAGTTATGGCCCCTCAAGGTAAAGAGGATCAAGAACTCCCCAAAAAAAAGAAACAACAAACCACTAAACACTACAAAAATGGAACATGCAAAAAATTCATTGTTGTGTGTTACTCTAGTGCTATTAGAGTTCAAAGATGATTTGTAGAACTTCAGGTGGCACTCCTATAGCACTTTTAAATCGTTTCAAATGAATTAAAATGAATGAAGTTACGATTTCAAATACCAAAACATCCAAGGAAGCTTGTCGTAAGCATTATTAGGTTCCAACTTGGATGCAAAACAAGAACAACATTCACTTTTTTTTACTTCTTCATCCCTCTTTGCTCTTTGCCCAGTCAGCCAAGCAACAAGAGTACAAAAAACCTTTTTGGATGTGTTGATTTCACTTACCTCAGCAATTGTGTCTTGTTCGAAGGATACTTTTTCAAAGTCACTTCCATTTAGGGTTAGGAGAAGGAGAGTACACTTCCAAATTCTAAACCCTAATAGGGTTAACTTCTTGTCATGGTTTTGGAGCTATGAAACCCTAGTTCCACCTAACTTAAGTACCTTAAAAGTGTCATGAAGAGAAGAGACTTGGTACGCACAAAAAATATGGATATATAAAAAACTTGGGTTCAACTTGGAGGAGTGATAAGTTCAACGAATTCCTCGGTACAATTTTTTTAAAAATATGAATGTATAAAAACTTGGGTTCAACATGAAAGGAGTGTTAAGTTCAATGGATGCTTCCATATGGATGAAAAAATAATAAAAAATTGGGATCAACATGTAAGGAGTGTTGAGTTCCAATGGATGCCTCCATATGGATGAAAAGTTTATAAAATTTGGGATCAACATGTAAGGAGTGTTGAGTTCAACGGATGCCTCCATATGGATGAAAAGTTTATAAAATTTGGGATCAACATGTAAGGAGTGTTGAGTTCAACGGATGCCTTCATATGGATGAAAAAATAATAAAATTTGTGATCAACATTTAAGGAGTGTTGAGAGTTCAACGGATGCTTCCATATGGATGGAAAAATAATAAAAAATTTGGGATCAACATGTAAGGAGTGTTGAGTTCAACGGATGCCTCCATATGGATGAAAAAATTATAAAAATTTGGGATCAACATGTAAGGAGTGTTAAGTTCAATGGATGGCCTCGTATGAATTTTAAAAAATAATGGATCTAAAAAAAACTTGGGATCCAAGTAAAAAGATTTTAAGTTCAACCGACAACACCGTATGAATTAAAAGAGGTCGGTCTTACAAAATTTGGGTTCCACATAAGAACTTGGGTTAAGTTCAATGGACCCCAAATCCAGGGATCCTATTAGACCAGGCAAAATTTTATTTTAATTGAGATGCCGACAATATTAAACAAAACAAATAATATACGCATGCACACGGTTGAGATATCCAGTGAGATACATTCTTGTAACTTAGGTTTAGCCGAGTTTCGATTGTCGAACATGGGCTTAAACCCTTATAATTTATGCGAGATAAAAGCATATATTATGCAATGGAATAGGCCCACGTACGTGTTTGGGGGGGGGGGGGGGATTGGTGGTACATTTATGCGTAGTGTTCGATTGCATCTAATTTTGGGGGTAGGGACTCCAATTGGTTTATTTGTAAGGTGCTTCATCCTTTTTATATGTCCCGGAAAGCCCTCGTAAAGGGTATGGGTCCCAAAAGTTGAGGGCCCATGCACTTGGCTACCACTCATTTAGGGGCGGGGCCCCAAATCCAAAGGGCCCAACCCTTCAGTATATATCACCCGAGAAATTTAAATAATTAATAAAGAAAAAAAATACATTCTTAATATTTCTTATTAAATAAAATAAATATTTCTGATATTTCTAGACTTGTGGGGAGCATAACCCAGCGGATATTCTCAAAGTGAATTATTTTTATTTAAATTTTTTATTATAATTTATTTTTCCTTGCCACTACCATAAATAATAATACTCTTAGGCCCTCCCTATTAAACCTAAATAATAATATTAATTAATTAATTAATTAATTAATTATTATGGAATTTAATATTTCCCTGATCTGCGGATCCCCTGTCCAACCCCGACAGCAGCGAACCACGTACTATCCAACGGCCGAAAGCCCATCATGGTGGATCCAACGGCCCCATGTTACCCTACACTATTGCCCTATCGCGTACGACTCTGGAAGGGTCAGGATTTTGCCACGACTGGAGACGCTTGGATTCTCCAGCGGATCAAGGAAGAGAAACTGTCGGGTAAAGATAGTTTCCGACGGTCCTAGGTCGTGGGTGGTGGGTGGGAAGGAGCTGCCGCTGTTGTTGCTGCTGCTGCTGCTGATGCTCTTTGTAGCCGCTGGGTGCTTGTTCTCTTTCTCTTGTTCTGTTTCTTCGCGGCTCCGTCGCAGCTCGCGGATACTTAGTTGTGAGATCGGTTTGCGTTTGTAGTCGTGTGTGTTGAGTTTGGAGTTTGGAGTTTGGAGCAGAAGTTGGGTGGTTGTTTTTTCTTTTCTCTGAAAAAAATGGGAGAGTCTGAGTACAGGTGCTTCGTGGGTGGCCTTGCATGGGCTACTGATGACAGCCGACTGGAGAGTGCCTTCAGTTCCTTCGGCGAGGTGACACAAAGCAAGGTCATTTCGGACCGCGAAACAGGAAGGTCGAGGGGCTTCGGCTTCGTGACTTTCGCTGATGAGCAAGCCATGTTGAAAGCCATCGCTGAAATGAACGGCAAGGAGCTCGACGGCAGAAACATCACTGTGAATCAAGCTCAGTCCAGAAGCGGTGGCGGCGGCGGCGGAGGCGGTGGTGAGAGAGGCGGGGGTTACCGTTCTGGAGGCGGAGGCGGTGGCGGCGGCTATGGCGGTGGAGGTGGCGGAAGCCGTTATGGTGGCGGAGGAGGTTACGGCGACAATGAACGTGGCAGCAGCGGTGGTGGAGGTTACGGTGGTCGTGGAGGCGGCGGCTATGGTGGAGGAGGTGGTGGTTACGGAAACGGCGGCGGCGGCGGCGGCCGTGGTTCTGGCGGTGGAAACTGGAGAGACCGTAACGACTCTGTTTACTGAGTGTATACATGCTCAGGTGGTTAAAGCCTCTTGTTGCAGCAGGATGGGTATTGTTTACCAGCCATGTATGTCTCCCATGTCCACGAGAAGAGAAAGAGATGTGGGAAGAGATTTGCCTTGGCTGGGTCTGGAAAGATGCATACCGCTGAGCTGCTGCTGGCTTCGGGTCACTCACTGAAGGGGGATGTGATTTCGCGCGGGGTTTTTGGTATTGTGCAGAAAAAGCCACTTGACATTTGACCACCTTTCCAGAGCTGAAAAAAGGCCACCCCTCGTCTTGTCTTTCTTCTTCACCGACGGAGGAAGAAAAGGAGGAGGAGTTTAGGCCAGTCTTATTTCTTTTTGGGTTTATTGCCGGTTCTATGTTGTTGTTACTGTTTCTTGTTCTGTTTCGTGTTCAAATGTTCCTTTTGTGTGGCGTGCAGTGCCGTGTGTATGAGCAAAGGTTCACATCCTTCCTTCCTTCCTCGTGGGTCCTGAAGTAGGAGATAAGATATGCACCTGTGGTACTCTTTTTTTGTCTAAATACTTTCCCTTTTTTGATCACCCCCACAAAAAAAGCGAACAAAAAGTCTTTGGTGGATCAAACCTTTTCGTCACTCATCCCTCAAAATGTCTCTTGTATTATATTGATTATAGGGTGTGCTTGCTAGCACTCTCTATTGGTATTTTGATTGAAGCACTTGATTGAAGAATTTCTGCACTTGTTTTTTCTTGAAAGTCTTTTAGTGATTGAATGACTAGCTCTCGCTGCTGTTTTGTTTGAAACTTTTTCTTTTTTTTCTCGTTTTGTTTTTTGGTTCGTTACACTCTGTTGATATTTCATTTAAGCGTTTTATTTCTGTTCTTCACTTGGGTTTTCTTGAAATTATTGCTGGCTGATGGTATAGCTAGCTCCCTGTGTTTCGTGAAAACATTTGTGTATTGGGATTGCTCATTGGGTGCTTTTGTATAGGAATATCTCGCTTGGTTTGTTGACCCATTTGTGTATTTTAGTAGCTTGCTTGGTTCTTTTCCCTTATTGTTGTAACAGAATCATGTGTTAGAACTTTTTTGGTAAGTGTTTTTTGTGGTCTATTGCAAGGTGGTATTGTCTGCTGTGCAGATGTGGGTGGGTTAGTGGGAAAAGATTGGCTTTGGTTTGTGTTACCCATGATCTGTTTTTTCTTTGGCAACCTTTTGCAACTCCCCTGAGTGAAAAGAATGCTAACCCTGTGAGTTGGTTTAGTGCAGATGCATTTGGGCGTTTCCAGAAAACCTAGTGAAAGAGGAAAAAGGAGAGGAATGAAAAATACACTGCCAGAAACAATTTGGAGTTAAAAGGTTGAATATTGGAATGTTAATGTGAGATATGGGATGCAATGAAATTCAATTCCAATGTCAAAGGAAACCCCAAGAGAGACAGTTGTTGGTATTTCTCGGTAAACCTTTACTCTGTCCTGACTTTAAAAACCCATGAATAGCTCAGACCTCTTTATCAATGAATAAATGTGCTGTGCAAATCAATTCACACAGCCACAATTGAAGCCTCCAAATCCAGGGCCTGATGGCAGATATGGCTAAACCTCATTAATTACGAAAACGTACAGAAACGAGTTAAGCAGAGAAATTGCAAACCCAGTCCACGGAAACTCAATGGCATGTATGCAACTAAGAGAAGAATGGGAATATCCAGAAATTTGAAATCTTCATGAAACTCTACAATACTTATAGAAATGTCATGACTTGAGGAGAAATCCATAAAACTCTCACATCACTTTTGAAGGTAATTGCTTAAAGCTTCACTGGTATTGACACTGCGATTATTAAGATCATCTCTACGTCAGGGTGAGTGAAGATCTTTACTAAATCTGTACTTCACACTTTTGCTGGCACCAACCAGACCTACCGCTGCCACTAAAACCCCAAAATATCTACAATTACAACTTCAACCCGCTTGCAAACTAGCCATTGTGTGGAGTTAATGATGTCATCATCTCTCTTCATGGTACAGCTCAAGTATTTGTGTCAGAAAGGAAATGTTTTACACAGCCTCTCGAGATGTTGTTGTAACATTAGCATTTTATTATCAGCAGGGTTCTTGGGTGTATGCTGGGGACTTGAGAGGAAGCACAAACATATAATTTGTAGGATAAAGGAATGCCCGCTACCGATGGGTTGTGTACCCATTGTAAAGCACAAGGGCAATGTTATCATGAACTTAAACATATAAAGCATTTTTGAAAAAAAACCCTTTTGCATTCAGAGTGGCCTGAATCCCATGAATCTGCCCCGGTATGGTTCATACAATGTAACCCATTCTTCAAATCAGGCGGTGCGGTGATGTCATCTCTTTTCATAATGCTTTATCCAATGTAAGGGACCTCCTTTGATGCTTCAAAGTTCTCACCCTTTTCACTCAGGCTCCGCCCTCCTTCACATGGGCTCAAAACTATGAAGCCCCTTGGGGCGATGCCTTATGCCATACATCAATCAAGAGGCACAAGAGAGGAGGCAGGTTGACCATCGATGATTCACCACTCAAAATCTTTCGTTCCAGTGTTCATTGAAGTTATTATAATTAATCCACTTTAGATGAATGCCAATGGAATGATATTGGGTGACGTATTACCTCAGGTCATACCAGTTTGGGTGGTTCTTTTCATACCAGGACCAATGAAAAATGAGTGTTGTTTTTGCATTTCCAATTGTTGAATTCTCAATGAAAAACAGAAGGAGAAAAGAATTAGTCAGATTTCAAATTAGATTTCTGTAAGTAGCCAATGAGTTAGGACGATACTCACTTAATTTTTCATATTTTATTCATAGCCAAATTTGGCTAATCATCTGTTGGATGATGATTAAGCATGCAATGCAGTTCAACAAAAAACCAACATGCTTGATTTCAAATTTAGGGAGGCAGTATAGATTGAAAGGGTTTGACCAAGAATAACAAGTTTTAGGGTTTAGGGTTATTCCAAGCAAGCAAGGGAATCTAACATGATAGATTGAAGATCCAACAAAACATTATACAAAATGTGCAATCAATCAAATCACATAATGTTTAATTTGCAACCAAAGATCTTCCATGGGTTTGGATTTATAAATAAGGTTGAAGGATGAGAAAGACACACATGATAGGCAAGTTTGTTACCCAAAAAATCTTTACACACTGAAATGCCTTTGGAGTTGCCCACTCTAGCGTCAACCCAACACAAATAAAAAAGCAACACATACATAAAAATCCACATATCTCTCTTCCATGCTCTAGTTTATGGAGGTCAAAAGGAGGGTTTTCAAAGTCATTCATGGGTTAGTCTTTTAATGAAACATATAATTACTAGTAGGAACCAACCATGTATTTTTGGTGTGTATTACCATGTATTGAATGAACATCATGAACACCTAACTAATTTAATCTTCAAATCAATCACCTTTCAAATTATTGTTAAAGCTAGGTTTCAAAGGTTTTGGTAAAAATTGGTTACTCTATGAATTTTACACATAAAGAACTTTTGACAACAAGATTATTATTATTATCAAATTTGCAAGATATCACATGTAAAGAAAAGTAAAATCTATGGCAATCAAATGCAAAATGAAATATCAATGAGGACACCTCAAAGTTTGTTGAGTTAAACTAAAATCAATATAAGTAAAATCTTTTGGTTGATTTGAATCATTGTCCAAATGAACCTTGCCCATTGCAACAAAAGATGGATGCAAAAAAATGTAATAACTTACTATTATACAATTATCATGTCTACTACTCATGTGAGCCTTTGTTCTTTTATTGGTTCCACAATTGATAATTGTAGTAAATGGGAATGTCTTCAAAATGTAGAAGTGTTGTGCATACATCCGCACTACTAAATCCAAATGAATTAAATTTGTTTTACATGAATGAAAGTGTAAAAAAACATCTATCATCTCCCACACTTTCTAAAACCATTGCCATTGAAAGTTCTATCAACTTCAACCACTTTGATAATGTGTCAAATTATTTGATTAGTTGTTAGCAACATTCGCATCCTAGAACATGGATTACAATATGAAGGAGACTTCATTGTATCTACAAAGTTGACCATCATCATCTATGAAAAAAGAGGTTTGTAACATAAACTTCAACTAATCAAGCAAATGTGACATGTAGATTTGGTTGCCCCCAATATTCCTCCCATAACAATTATGGGTTTTCAAAACATTGAATTATGCCAAAAGTATGTGTTCAACCTTGTGGTTGAACACCCAAAACTAGGAATGAATGGTGCTAATAACACTCATGATTTCTTGTGAAGGAAACCTTTACTACAACTCTTTAATTAGGTGTTGGATAATAATTGTGCATTACTTTTTCACATCCTACAAGCCAATCAATCCAAAAAACCCAACTCAAAGCACATGTTATGTGAGATCTTTTGTATGACATATAGGTACATCCATAGAAGTGGAAAACTAGATGTTCAAGCCCAATTGTTGATTTAGTAAGCCAAATATGATGCAACGCATCATTGGAATACTTCATGGTGTTCAAAAAATTGCCCAAAATATTTTAGCCCATAGATGGACTATTCATCAAAATACATTTGATACAATTGGCCTTCACACTCCTTGATGGCAACAACAAAATCACATATGAAAGTTTCTCGATGTTGCTTGAACTTTTATACGCCTTGAATAATTTCCAACATAGGAATAATTTGAATTAAACCCAAGAAAACTTCAATGTCACACAATAATTCCAAATTTGTTTCAGCCTTTAGCTATGCCATGCGTTGCCTATTCATCAAACAACAAAATCAAAAAGTGGTTTATATTATATCAAAATCCATTTTGCAAGTGAGAGCATTGAGATCCAACACAGGAGTGTGAAGGCCAATGCTCTCTATTTCTGTGTCTCCTTCATCCCAGTGCTACACATCAAATATTTTGTTACATTGATATCCGGGTTTCATGATGTGCAAGAAAAGGTCATGTTCTGTTTAGGGAGGGTTTCAGGAGGAAAGATGTCCAAAACATGGGTTCTTTCAGAAGGTTTTATGTTCATTGAACTGTAATCTACGTCGAATTGCAATGAGCATCATCATCATCATCAAGGGACTGAACCAATTTGAGAAATGTCTTCTCAAGGGTGTGGGTTACAGTTTCTTTATAACAGAAATTAGCAGCTGAGATACATGCAAGTTTTGAGAGGCATAACATGCACAACCAGAACTGCATGAATCTGTTGTTTATTTTGCAGTGTCAATACTAGTTTTGTTGTTGGGTGTGGAATCAACTATGCAGAGCAGGTTTTTAGTTGGGAGGGGAGTGCTCTCCCATAGATATGAATCTTGAAACTCACAAGTATCAGTAGCAGATTGTGCCAGATGCTCAATACCTAATGTGTCTCTTAAGGTTTTCTATGACTTTGAAGACTTATGAAAGCATGATAGATCACACAGACTAACTACTCACATGAAAAGCTCCTGATTTTTGTTTCAGAAGAAAACCTTGCAATAATCATTTCAGAGATGCTAGGAAATGCAGAAGCAACAATCAGAATTCTTTGGCTTTTCTGAAGCAGACATCTGGTCTGATTTAACAGAAACTTTGGAGAGGTTTTGCATTTGTTTTCATTGGACAAATCAAAGCTCCCCATCTGAGCTACATAGATCTCTTTTTGGAAGTAACAAAACCCTTAAAAAAGGACGAAGAATTTGACCACAAATCCTTTGGCACAATCTGGAAATTCTTTACTTGCATATTCTTGCTTGTAAACTATATATGTGTCTTCTTCAAGCTCCAGAAGGCGGAAGAAGGGAAGAACAGCAAAAGAAAGCAAAAAACGAAGCTTGACAGCTGTGGGATTTGAACCCACGCCCTTTCGGACTGGAGCCTAAATCCAGCGCCTTAGACCACTCGGCCAAACTGTCCCATATTCAAACATCCATGTCAAATTTGATTTCTACATTCTTAGTCCGTTTGGAATTATTTCAGATACTTTCGGTTCCAATGGCACAAGGGAAGAAACTGTTTCTTTTTCATGTTTTGTAGGAAAGTCAGGATGTGCAATTTGGCTGCTGATCAGGTCATTTTATGAAAGAAAATGTGACAAAACCTTGTTAAGTGTGGGAATTGAAGGAAGTAGAGAGAGCAGCTAATTGACAAAGTGAAAGCTTGAATTTTGCACAAAATTTCAGGCAGTGACACTCTCCCCTTTCTGATCCAAATGAGATGACAAGCCTAGATTGCACAGAAAGAGTCTAACCCACTACATAACAAACCTCGGCGGAGGAGTGCAGTGCAATTTGAGGGTGCCTTACACAGCACAATTTCTTGCTCCAGCCTGGGATCAGGGTTATGTGTAAGCACCATACAAACTTGACAAGCCGTTGGCACCCCCAAGTCAAGCCTCATTGGCAGAGGGCTGGCAGGAGTTTCACCTGCACCACCAGTAGGTTTGAACCCAGGACCTTTTTTGGAAGTCTCAGAGTCCCATAATGGGCTTACCAGTGAGCCATCACCCCTGGGTTGGGTTGTCTATTGTGTGATTTGATGGAACAAACTTGTAGCAACAGCTTCTGTTGAACACAACAGGGCATCAAATGGATGCTGTTGCACTCATTTTTTCTGTTGCATTGTTTGCCAATGATGATGTTCAGTTCAGTTCAGTTCAGACTGATTAGTGGTGGGCCTCATTGTTGCAGCAATAACTAGACTTGATTCACTATCATCACTTCCATGCAGTGGACTCCAATAATCTGCCACCCCAGACCTTAATGTACGAGATGGTGTTTTTGTGTGCATGTTGTAACTCTATCATGAGCTCCAAAGGAGGGAAGGTTATCGTTGCATGTTGTAATGTAGCCATGTCTCTGTAGCTAAAGAGTGCAGGAAATAATTAACATTGTATGTTGGTTGCGGCAACCCACCAGTAGAAGCCCATCGGTGTGTGGGTGGAGATGCTCTTGTAAAATTGCATGACGTTGTTGCAGATGGGTCAACTATACATACATTATACATTTCGCAGTATGTCTTAATTTCTTGGCAATCAATCTGCTATAACTCTAGTTCTAGCTCTGCTTTTGTTATTTGTGAATTGGAACTTTGGATTCACCATAGGACCAGCATATAGAATGATGATGATGATGATGAATTATTGAAATTTGGACAAAGATTAAATGTGATTAAATCTTGATGTAACTCTGCAATTTGCAATATTTTGAGATGAATAAGACTGTAAGATTGAAGGTTAGAAACTTACTTTGCACAGGATCAAAGAAAACATGCTATGGATGTAACCTGAACCTCCAAACTGGAACAAGGAAATGTGCACAAAATGGTTAATGTTGCAGCTCGATGGTTTGTAGTTGAATTGTTGCGATAAGATCCATTTGGGAAGTAATCGGCATCAGACTAAATACACACAAATGTGAAGGTGCAAACAACTTCATATTTGCTGAGCATGGCCAACCATCCTCTTAAGGAAAGGAGCACTTGGAACCTTCTAATAGGTGGAAGGTAGTAGAATGTTGTACTAGGCAATAAGATCACACACAAGAATTAAAACAAAACCTGAAATTTGAGACTCAAATTTAGAATGTGTTAGCGACCAATGTATTGCCAGAATCTTAGTATTCACCAAAAAATGGTTCTAATTTATTCCATTTCCAAGAATCTCAAGAAGGATTTTTTTTGGCGTCGTCCTTGTATGTCTAAATCATTTGCCTTGATTGTGTTTCGGTTGATACCTCAAAATGTAGTTGGATACAACACGTACTTGCTCAATCAAGCAATAAGTGAGAAGACACCCAAACAACATAGAGATTTGAGTGATTTTCTTTTCACTCTACCTTTTGTCTTCCCTCAAACACAACAATGGCTTGTTACCTTTTTCTCTTTCCCTCTTTTTTTGAGGAAAGGGTTGATGCATAATTTGCCACAATAAGTACAATTTGATGTATCCAATTCAAACTCTTGATCTTTGTAATCATCAAATGAAAGTATAATATTGCTTTCCATATCATGAAGATGAAAGACTCCATGACAACTTAATACTCTCACATTACAAGTTTTGTTTTGTGTTAATGTCACAAGCTTGTCAACATGGGCCTTTGCAATCCATTTTCTTTTGGAAAATCAAAACCTTATGTTGAAGGTCTAGCACTTTAAACCACTCACAGTTCACAATGATTCAACCAACTATCCTTGTTTGTTGTAGTTATAAGATGGTGCCTAATTGCAAGGGAAAACAAAATAAACAAGGGGTGTGTCACATCGTGGCCTTGCCATTTACATTAAAAAGTATCATAATGCAAAAGAAGAATAATAGAAACTCAAATATCTCACCATGCAAAAAATATATATCTTCAAAAAATCCTCTAAAAGAAACCAAAATCCTTCAAGATATTATATTTCTATAACTAATCTCAAGTTTCAACACAAGCCAAAATATCATCTTTCAAAAACCCTCATATAAAAATTAGACCTATTATTACTTAGGGGCCAAAATACTTTAAGCTACTATACTCTATAACGAAACTAAAACACAATATCCTTGCCTTAGTAGGCAAGGCCAAAAAGGATGGAAGAAGACATGCATTGAAGTAGGCATAGGTATATAACTAGAAGCCTCTCTAAATCCTTGAATATTGCCTCTTCACAAAGGTTGGCCTTATGCAATTGTAGCACTTACTTGGGGTTCTATACCTTATTCACATATTTGTGATTATGTGAACCAATTTAATGGAGTAATTGTGATTTATATCTTATTCACATAATTATGATTATATCTTCTGAAATAATACCACCTTCCCCCAACCAATTTTCTACTTCTAACAATTTTATCATGAAACTTCAATGATTATAAAAATGAAGATGGTGGTTGGCTAGATCTCAAATTTTGTGACTTCATAACCTAGGTAACCAATGAACACCTTGCCACCCAATGTTTTTTTTGAAGTTTGAACGCACATTTGCTATTGTTTTCAGGTTCAAAATCTAGGTTCAAAACCTACATTTGCTTTCTAGGGCCTTGAAATATTTTGATTCCTTTGAACCTATATTTATAAATTGCTATAAAGTCTAAAGGTTTGTTGTTTCTTCTGACCTATGCTTGCTACAACATCACTGACTCAAGAGTTTGAGTTTGGTGTTTATGTTTATTATAGACTCCAAAGGTGACAGGTTTGGTGTTTTTGAACTAACTTATGCTTGCTGCAAAATCATTCCAAAGTCCAATGGTCTTAAGGTAAAGTTTGAGTTAGTGCCCAAGGTAGAGGATAGGTCTATTTTATGGAATTAAACATCAAGGCTTTGTGTTTGTTGCCATGGCACCCCCTTTAGTTGTCCCCAAAAACTTCAAACATAATTTTATTTTTCTTTGATCGAATCCCCATTGATCTTTCAAATGCTACAAGTTCTAGCCAAAAATTTGAACCTCTTGTTATGCTTGTTGATCCAACCCAAGTAGCTACAGACCTAGCCAATAGCAAGAAAAACAAAAAATTATGAATTAAAACATCGTTTCCAAGATTCATGGGTTGTTGAGTTGCCTTGGGCAGAATCTATTGTGGGTGCTAAGGGGAAAGCCACACAAGTCAAATGCAAGGTTTGTAATATCATTAATGGGAGAAATAGGCTTTTCGTAGCCAAATCAAATTCATTGTGGAAACCTTGCGGCCACAATTATGTCTACTAGTGTGGTAATTGGGGATATATATTTCTTGAAGACAAACCAACATTTGATCAATGAAAAGCTCTATGTGCAAAAAGGCAAAAATTATGTGTTGTGGCAAGTTGTTGAAGGGGTTATGGTGGAACAAAAAAAAAATTAATACAATTTGCATTCATTTTCCATTTACTTTCATAGGGCGGGCCTATGATTAAATACCAAAAAATGCGGTCTTTGTTTGCATTCCTCAAAGTGCCAAATTACCCATCCAAACACTAGAATGATTGTGTTAATGGGAGATTGCATAATCGTTACACAATATGATATTAAGTGCCATTAAAGAGGTTATCCTAGCCTCTAGTCTTTTGTCTATTTCTACATATGAAGTAACTACTGTGGATAATCAATCCTGGATTTTAATCTTGGATAATTTTGTGGTGGCAAAATGGAAAAGAAATCCAATTTTTCTCACACTTGAGTGACTTAAAGGTGGGATCGATTCTAATATCAAATATGTAATCATGGATGTTTTGATGACCTTTGGTGGTTTGATCAATGAATAGATTATTGAGAGCCTTGTGAGTTTAGGTGTTAGTGCGTCTCCACATTCCAAGGGGTTAGATATGGTTATTGATTTGTTAAAAACACATGCACCTTATCTCATTAGGATCCATTGTATTTTCCATGCCAATGGTTTCCAAATTGGAAGATCTACTCCAATCACTTTATGGGTATTTTTTAACTCTCCCAAACAACATTTTGAATTTTTAAAACTTGTTGAAATTGTGGAAATAAAAGGATTAAAAGTCTTTCAGAATGTGAAAACAAGGTGCACAAACATGTTAACACCTCTAAAGCGGGTTGGGAAATAATACAAAATTATAATTGTTAAGATGGTGGCTAATAGTGGTTCTATGGAGCCAACCAAGGCCCATTTGGTCAATCTGTGTGATATTGGAACAATATTGGGCTTGCCATGTGTATTGCTTATGTTGGAATCTATTAGTGTTTTGATGAAGTATGCATAAGCTATGAATGTTTTTGTTTGTGACTACATTACAACTGTTAAAATTTACCAAATTAATTTGTACAAGATGTCTAGTGATCCCACCATTTCATTTCAGCATGAAAATTTTCTTGAATTCACAAATGTTGTTGTAAACACATCTTGGAGAATTATGCATGATTGGGTGATTGATTTGAATGACAACAATGAACATCTAGATTTTTGCATTATTAGATAGTCACACATGGTGCATTTTGTTACTACTTTAATTACGAACATTCTCCAATTACTTGAGAACATTTTGATCAAGTTATTAAAGTTGTCAAAGTTCATTACATTGCTACATGTGTTTTGTTGGTCCTTGAGTTAAAGTGGAAGTTTCTAAACCATGAGCTAATGAATGTTCTTGGGATTATTTACCCACAATATTGGTTACAACTAGATTATGAGTCCACCTTTGTGGACCATTTCGCCTTGATCAAACATCATTATTGTATCGCCAAAAAAGTTGGCACTAATGGTAAGTGGGTTTCATAGCCACTTTCAAGGGATGTTTTGGATTTACATAGCTTTCTTTTCAAATTGACCATGAATAATCAAGCTACCAAGGCTATGATAGAACTTAGAGATGAGAATCCAATGACTAGATTGTGGCATTAACTTGCTACAAATAGTTTGCTAGTTGTTATTTTCTCTAAGTTCATGAACCTTATAGAGTTGGCCATTGTTCAAGCCATTAGTAGTGTGGAAAATGAAAAAACACTCTCCATTTTGTCTTTTATGAAATCCAAGTTGTAGAATCATTTGGCAAGGCATTTGAACATTGCCATATGCATGTTTACACATGATTTTTTCACCAAGGAAACTTTTCTTTTTCACCGTGCTATTACAAATTGGAATGATGGAAATAAAGTGAAGGTGGAATCAATGCATGATTAGTTGGCTTGGAGTTTGGAATTTGGACCTTGGAAGGTTGAAGGTGGTAATATTGATTGCATTTTCCATTGCATAATCATGTTTTGTTTTTGTTATAGTATGATATTAACATTGTTGGTTGCTACATGTACTTTGTGTTACAATGGGCAAGGTCCATATGACCAGGGTTCAAATCCCCTACATAGTGTTTAGAATTAGAATTTGTAAATTTTCAACCTACCTATAATTGACACATACATTCCCAAATTGCATAAGATAATTCTTTATTGGAAGCATATAAATTGATTTTTTAAACATGCCGAGAGCCTAGTAATCACACACACACGTCAAAGTAGGAGTCATCGAAAACCTTTGCAACTTCAAAACTCTATGCCCAATTTGCACTTCTACTAATGCAATATAGCCACTTGCATCACGTTATTTTTTCCCTTAAAATCCATAAAGGCTTTGCCTTCTCAAATACCTATGCCACTTGCATTACAAATTAAAAACATAAAAAGAAACACTAATCCATGTTGAAAGATTTGACTAAGTGTTTACATGACATAGTTACCAAATGGCATGTTTGTTGTGATTGTCTTTATTAGTATGTTTGTTGATATGGTTGTCAAATGGCATGTTTGTTTTGACTAATTTAACAAACATGGATGCCGATGTTTAGGTGTCACATGGTAATTTTTTTTTTCTTATTTGATTAATATGTGTGTCAATCAATCATTTTTTTACTAGCAAAATGTAGCCAAAAACCAAAAAAAAAAAAAACTATCCTTGCAAAATTGCCTTTTGAAAAATAAGGTGCAAAATGACAAATGTTGTCACATTGAATCCACCTATTGCACATTTATAGCCAATGAATAGACAAAACAATTGTTGTTTTACCCAATTTTTAACACTATTTGTCCATTCATTTGTCCATTTATTTTGTGTTTGTCATTAGGCTACGCACGTCTAGACCATTAAAGTGATGAGCTAACCCCAACTCTTAATGAAATCTATTTATTATTTGTAACCAAATCTCAACTTATTTAGCTTGTGCATAGTCAAAGTTGTTATGATTTTGGACTTGTAATGTCACAAAAAATGCAACAAAAATACCTTCATCAAAGCCACATGTTCAAAATTTTAAATTTCCTAAAAAATAGTTTAATGCCAATGCTTGGGTGCTACATGATAATTTATTTTGAGTAACGTGTTTGCCAATGTTTGGTTTGTTTTGAACAACTTGACCAATTTTGAGTACACATGGCATGCCAAATGTTTATTACTTAATTGTGTGTTTTTATTTTCTAATAAACTAGCAAGATTGACCTGGCCTACTATTTAAACCTTACATTAAATTTATTACATATGTACACCTATACTAACTATCTATTTTGAAACAACCAATCCACATCCACACACAATGCACTTATACATACACACACATTTTTGCAACCCAAAATATTAATATTTGCATGAAGTTTGAAAATTTACAAATAAGTACAATGTATCGTGATAGAATTTAAAGTTACATGTTACACTATATATGTTGCACATATCTTTACATGTATGAATTTGTTTGTTTTCAAGGCCACATCACAATGTGATTAATTGCATCTTCAACAATTTAAAATGGACAATCATGTTGGATATGACAACCAAACACCCTTTACTAAGCTTGATATAGTCCCAACATACACATGATATTTTTGGATGTGACAATGATGATGCATAGATGCCCCACCCCCAAACTTGACCTCGAAAAAAATGATTGCACAACCTTTTGCCTCCATTGGAACCCATTATATCATAAAAAACTAGTGTTTTAATCACAATGATTCATTTGTAAATGACTGAGTTTAACCATTTTAGTCATATAAGTCAAATTCAACAACTCTATGTAACCACTAAATTAACCATGTGTTTAGTTTGATGTCTGATTTGACTAAACAATTAATTTTACTTAGTTAAAATGGATATTTCTTTTTTGATGTTACTCAAATCAAACAAATTTAATTATAATAGACTACTGGCTTTGACTCTAGAATTATTTTAGTTGTGTTGCTACTAAAACAAAATCATATTTTTGTAATTGTGAGTAAGGTGAGTTAGGTGAATGATCGGTACCACCTTCAATGTACTTTGGGAAGGCATGTTCCACTTGATGATGAGATGAGTTTGGTAGGACAAATCATTGTTCATTAGTTGGTAAGGGGTTCTTCCAAGGCATATTTCAAATTGTAACCATTTTGTCATTATTGATCTACATTAAAACAAACATTAACAGCACAAAAAGTGGAGCCCATAAATGGTTGCTTGCCCAACAGAAAAAGGTTATAAATTTTGAAAGAACCCCAAAATCAATTATATGCCATGGAAATGTGCAAGGTAATGCCATTGTGCAAGCTAGTGATGAGTGGGTACCAGGATGGAACCCTAGTATATATATTTACACTAATCTTAGTGTCAAAAACCCACCAAATTGGTATGCATTGAAGCTTGCCATGTACCAACCTAAAAATTAGCATTGGCCCTAATAGTAGGATTAAACAATGCCCCACCTTAAGGAATGACTTGGGGATTCTATTGCAAATTGATTTCAAAAATTGAACACATAAAATGATCAATTTTCTTATGATTAAAATAATCTTGATGTTGGTATGATGCATTCACATTTGATGTTAAGTCATTGTTAAATGAAAATCTAGGTGGCACCCAATGTTAAGCGGGCAATATTTTAATGTTAAATGAATGTTAACTTAACATAAAATTTTCATGGTAACTAAGTTTAAGTCCTAAATGGCTAGCATGGTGTTAAAGGACTCAACCTTAGAGTCCCTAAGACCAAGTGTGAATGCATTTTAGGAACTATATAGGTCATAACATCATAACTTTAAAAAATTTCACTACTAGGATTTGTGAATAGATTTAGCTTTTGCAAGCATATTTCTTCATTGGAGTCATTTCTAAAAGGTGGTCACAACTACAACAACTATAGAACAAATAAGAATAATTTGGGCAATTTGTATTATTTATTATTTGCATTAAAATTTTCCATGGGCCATGATCTTGGATGACTCACATGGACATTAAAACATGTCCATTATAATTGGGGAATGATATTTACAATTGTTTAAACATTTTATACAAAAGCATGTGGATGAAAAATAAAAATTAAGAATCATACATGAAAAATAAATTTATCATGGGCACAACAAGCGTTTCTAAAATTTATGACGATAAGTTGATTTACCAAAATTGGTTTATGGCGCATGACTTTGGCAATCGAAATGAAAAGGTCCTAAAAACAACAATGCAATGTGATGAGAATTATGCACACATGCATTTGAAATTATCATGTTTCACATTTATACAATTTTAAATATTTCCTTAAGTTGTTTCCATCATTATTTTCCATATTCTAGGGCCCATCATTTAGGAACCTCCTTAATACTTTTCTAAAATATATCCATTATGGATAAAAGTGGATGATGATGGATGAAATTAATGTTGAATTTGAATGGATGAACTTTTTTTAGGAATGATGAACTAGGTGATGATGAAAATGAATCCCATATATTTGAATGAAAATGTATGTTGATGGATATGGTCATCCGTTTACATTGAAGAAAGTTGTATTAAACCTTATTATGACCATTGGGTGAACAAATTGAAATTTGATTATTGATGTGTGTTCCTTATTTGAGTTTCCAATGTGGCATTAATTTTTTTGAAAAATGTTAAGATGATAAATGACATTCAAAAACAAGGGTCAAAATGAAGCCAAAGCTTTACATACTAGAACATTGTTCATGAGTTCAACTTGGGCAAGGTCATTTCCATATTGTTGAAACTAGAGTTGAATGATCAAACATACTTATTCATGAAACAATAAAACGTGGAATGTGTTTCCTTGCAATTGTGTGCCTCGATCCATGGTTCCTTACTAAAAGGTTGTATGATGGTGAGAACTTCAACAATGGCAAAATTTGATTGTTAGTTTTCGTATATTTGTAGTGCCTTGACATTATTTCAGTGATAAGTTGTAAATGCGTTGTTCATTTCAAAGTGACCCAGTGTGGGTTTTGACATGTAGGTAACGCAAGCTTTCAAGCAAGTTGTCATTGAAACATGTCATGTTTCAAGGTCAACTTGATGAAATTTTTGTTAAGCCACCCCCAAAACATGACATGTTTCGATGGTGGTTTGCTTGGGGTTCATGCTGCTTGCACGTCAAAATACACATCAAACTATCTCAAAATGAGTGATGCATTTACGACTTGTTACTAAAATAACTTTATGTAGTGGTGTGGTATAGAGAAAGAGAAGTGATACATAAATTCATTTTCTTGTTGCATATGTGTGAGAATAATAAAACAATGTTTGTCACAAAAGCAACTTCATCCCTTGCAAGAAGCATATCTTAGGTTGGTTCCAATACACACACCCACACATAAGTATGTGGTGAAAAAACAAATGGGTTATATTCCCTTTCTTCCCTTGACTCCTCAAAAGGGCACTTCCTCCAAGTATACAAAAAGAAAAGGGCATGCAACTTACTTTCAGTTGACCTAAAAACCCAAAAGAAGACCCTCTCAAACTTTGCTTTGCTTTGCTTTCCTTTGCATTGTGTGGTCTGCTTTAGCATTGGGTCAACTTTTGCACATCTTGTACATAACATGGCTGTCATGCTTGCCATACAAAAGTGTTGAAAACTTGAAAAAAACCCATCATGACCAAGTTACTGTTTCCTTCAACATGAGTAAAATATACTAAAGAAGACTAAAGAGTAGAGTTTCCATGACTACAGACATCCAGATGGTGTCCCCTAAAGGTTTTTTTGCATGAAAATCCCAATCAAGTTGACAAACAATGGCAACAAACAAGTTACCTACATGGCCATAGGGAACAAGCACCCACCAGCGGGCATCCAGTGGATGGTGCGGGCATCCAGTGGACATGTATGATAACTAATGGTCCTCAACTGGGTTCATATTTGGTTTCACCTTGGTAACCAAGTTTGTAGGAAAATAGGTCTCATATACAAGTCAATAGGTGTAAAAAAAAAAGGTTATTACTAGATAAGTAGATGGTTTATACATAGGTAAAGGCTGATTTTACTACCTACCTGCTAACAACCTGTTTGGATTTTCCATGGAAAAAATGGCCAAAATTCGCCAGATTTCGGTAAATTAAAAAAAAAAAAGGTTTCCAAATTGCCAAATTTTTATGATAAGTTCCAGTAGGTAGCCAAGAATATAGAAGGATGCTGGTTTTATTTATTTATTTATTTATTAATAATTTTAATAATTTTAAACTTTCATATCTAGTCTGTAGCCAAATCTGGCTAAATCATCTTATGGATGATCACCACTTCAGCTACATGACAAAATTGGGGGAAAAAAAATCCTTGCCTTCAACTTAGCTCTGTCTGGCACAAAAGTGGCTGACAGTGCTCAGCCTTGTGTAGTAGAGCTACCTGGTATTGTCATGGGGTTTCACTTGTTATTTTAAAGTCAAAGTTGGTATGCTCACTCACTCACTCTTAAGTCATGTTGGGTTCAAAATTGGTGTGGCACAATAGAATTTTTATTTTTATTTTTATTTTGGCAAAACATGCAGCACAAGCAAAACTGCACAGCACAAGCTCTATGTAGAATCATGCAGAGGTAAAATAAATAAATACATAAATACATAAATAAATAAATAAAAGCCTAGTACCAAGGAAAAGAGTCCATTTGAATTGGATGCATGCATGTGTGTTTGGACCAACTTAGCTTTTCTTTTGAGGCATTTTTAGAAATCAAAAGCACACCATAACACTAGTGTAAAGCTTTACTTTGCTTTCCTCCCCCCCCCCCCCCCCCCCTTTGCCCCCCTAACCCAACTCTAGGTGCTCAGTTAGCCAAACCTCAGGCCAATGTGCCTATCCAACAATAGAACCTTATGCTACAAACCCCAAAAGATTTCTTGACCATGTTCTAGCTTTTTTGAAGATTCAAAAATCTGTTTTCCATGATCAACATTGACGGCCATTATTAAGAAAACACATTGGTTTTTCTATGAAAAGAATGGCTTGCCGTGTGCATGAGCTAACCGTTAAACAACACTAGATTTGCACTACATGGACTTCATAAAATCTAGATCTTTTGATCTTGGCCCCTAAACCTTAATTAAAACACCAAAACGAAATAAGGACTTTAGAACAAACTAGCTGCTATTCTACTACAGCAGCCAACTTTGTAAGAACAATGCATGTTGCAAGTTGCAACAATGCAACATGTTACAAATTGGCAACCAACACCCTTGCCATTCAAGCCTCAAGCCTCGTAAATCCCAATTGAATCCCAATTGCAAATGTTTTTTGTTACAACCACATTCAAGACCCAAGTAACACATGACCAATAGCGAATCATGACCGCCACATTACAAAGCAAAATGAAAGCTTCAATTTTGAACGGACTATGCCAACAACCATTGCAATTTGCAATCAACCAACAAGGGAAAATTTTGAAAGGATTTTAGAAATCTTATAGGGTTTAAATGAATCGTGAGGTGATTCAACTTCTACCATTGATGAATCTTTTGGTGATACATCGCATCAAAGAACAACTAGCAATAACATGTCCATGTGTGAAAGTAAACTTTGGTGAATGAATCATGATTTGTCATAGGAAATTGAATATTCCTTTATCTTGAACAAGGTCAAGGATGCAACAAAAAGGAGCAGTTGAGATTGTTAAAAGAGAAGGCACCTTCTTTCTGAGGAAGCTCAAAAAATGCAAACCCTAACCCTAAGGAGGAGCCATTTAGCCCATCCATATAAAACGTAGGTGCCACAAGATGGTGACATGGGTTCCATATCTAGGGCGTTCTAGTACGAAGCTACATTGACTAAAAGGCAGTATTTGGCAATATTTAAAAAAAAATTTGGCCCTATTTTATAAACCTAGGGGTTGCCAACCCTTTCCCAAGGTAGGGATTTGGACAAAATTCACCAAGTAAAAGAAACATTAACATGAACACCTACACATTGACAAACCCATTAATCAAAAGCATAGCTAATATACACTTGATAACAAATTTAATCAAATATATGTAAAAAATGATTGGTTTATTTGAACTAAATCTATTTTGTCCATTGTTTATTTTGACTAAAAACAATCATTCATCAAAACTAGCCCCGCCCAAAAAAAAAAAACATCCATATGTACTAATGAACTGAACTCACCACATTCCAAGGTGGAACAAGTATGTAGTAGGTAGGTGGTATCTATTATTCACCTTACTAGGCACATTCCTTTGTACATAGTAGGTACCTAACTAATAGTCTAGGAAATTAATTTTCAGTCCATAGGTGCATAACTAATAGTCTAGGAATGTAAATTTTGGTTCCATCAAAAAGGGCCAAAAGTGCATGTCTAAAGTACCCATGGGCTCAATCAAATGCCGTAGTGCAGAGTCCATATTTGCTGAGCTGGTCCAATCAGATTCCAATGTTCTTTCGACTTGGCCCCTTTTGGTGGGCCGCGGCCACTGTGAGAAACCGGACATTATCAACGCCGCGAAGCTGCGCGCCCGCCCGCCCGCGCGTGCGAGAGAGAGAGAGAGAGAGAGAGAGAGAGAGCGCGAGAGGGACGATGATGGCGACGACGATGGTGTTGTTGTGCGGCGATGTTTGCGTGACTCCCCGCAATTGCAGCAATAACACAAAAAGACAAAAAACAAATCAAATGGAAAAAAGAAAAGAAAAAGAAGGTTTGTTCGTCGCCATCGTCTCTTTTGTTGGACTTTATACGAGTACAGGTCCAACTGTAGTCCCCACGCGCATGGTCCATTTGTGCGAGGGCGACTTTGACTCGCCTCTCTCTCTTTCTCTCTCTCTCTATTCATGTCTTCCTCTTCACTCAGCGACGGATTCACTTCCCTTCTTTGGCGGTTCGTTCTTCTTCACGAGAAGAAGAAGTCTCACCAAAAGTAGGTACGTGCGTACGTGTGAGGAGGATTTGGGATTGATTGAAGCAAGCCGGGATTGGAAACCGGTAATTACGATTGGGGGATTGGAAGATCGGATTTCGTGGCGTATTTTTGTTTAGGATTTTAGGATCAGTTTTCTCTTTTGTGGAGTCTATTGTAAGGAGACTAGAGTGGAGTAATAAGTGCGTTGGACTTTCAATGTTTGAGGTTTTGTTTGTTTTTGTGTGTGCTAGAAGGTCTTAGAAGATGAAATGAAAACCGTTTTCAATTGATGTGTTTTTTTGTTTTTTTTGACTGTAGTGTTGAGATCGGCTTACGACTGTGCGGATTTCCTTTTGGATTGAGAGCGTTTATGTGACGGTTGTTCTTCTTTGCTTTTGAACAGGGTTGTGTTCTTGTTGCGACAGAAGCCAAATTCCGAAGGAAGAAGAAGATTTTTCCAGAGGGTAAAAAATGGCAAGCGTCGGAGGATTGTGCGAGCGGGATTTGTTGCCGCCGCAGAGTGAAGCTTCATCAGGACTAGAAATGTTTTGGACAAGGAGCACAGGATTGCGGGAAGCCAGCAGTCCGAGCTCCGTTCATGACAGGGATTCTCAAGGCTGTTCAAACCCTAGATTCAATGACAGGTTAGCCATCACACGGCCTTCTACAGTCCTACAAATGCGTTTTTGCTAGGTCTCTTTTGAAGAAGTGTCATGAATTCTGAAGATCTCCATGCATCCACTCCAGCGAAGAATTTGTCAATTTAGATGTCAGGAGTGTTGTAATTGACCTGATTGCTGCAAATGAATTTCAGCTCTTCTGTCAAATAGCAGTAATACTTACCCTTCTTTGACTCCTGATTGCAGTGAAGAGCGTGCTGCAAGATTGGCATTGCTTCGAAACCATGCAGAAATTGGACATTCCTCCTCCACAACTTCGAGGATCCCAACTCCAAGGAAAGGTGGCAAACGGCACCATCATTCAGCACATGGAGCAAATCAAGTCTTCTCTGCAGTTACACAAGAAAGCTTTGATGCAGAAAGTCCAGATGGTTTAAAGCGCTTCAAGCCGAAGGTGACAGACAGCCCTGAATACATACATAATTCACCATCCTTTGTTTCTTTTTCCACACAAGTTTGTCCCATCCTCCTGATCAATTTTATCTATTATTTGGAGCACTTCATACTTCTTTGTAATCATTCATCTTTTACAAATGTCTATTCCACTTCTCCATCACAGTGGTTACTTGTTAAGTGGTGCATGGTATCTCTCATTGCTCCTGCAGTCATTCATGGCTGCTGTATTGGTCCATGCAGCATATCAGAAATGTGCCACATGTGGTATTGTTCAATTTGTTACGGTAAGGCTGATGTACAGATGTGAAATGGACCATTTTTCTTGATTCAATGTTACAGTAGAATGGGAGTTTGTCCAACTGAGGCTCATTGAGGTTTCTGGCAAAAACAGATCTGTAGAGGTTTGCCATTTAAGCAGTTGTGAGTTCTGGATTATGATGATTTCTCTCAAGATCGATGTTGAATAGTTGCCTGGAAAGCTTAAGAGTTCTCAAGACCAATCCTGTTACTTTTCCCTTATTCTGTTTGATTAGTGATGACATGCATCAACTTGCAAGAAATTCTCTTAGCTTGAGGTCATATGGTGCATCTGTCTTGGTGGGCTGATGGATGAATCACAGCTACCCAATGGGATGCCCAGCTATGTGAAAATAGTGGAAGTTGGGGCCCGTGATGGTCTACAGAATGAGAAACCAATGGTTCCTACGGCCGTCAAAATTGAGCTTATTCACCGCCTTGCCCATTCAGGTTTACCTGTTGTGGAAGCCACTAGTTTTGTTTCACCAAAGTGGGTCCCTCAGGTGAGTAGCCTAAATCTCTAAAATATCCCTTATGACTTCTGGGAACATGTTTGATGTGGAACTTCTGTGATTCAGCATGAATGGAAGATTGCACAGCATGATAATCAATGACAATCAATTCTTTGTTTCTCAGCAATTGCATATGACCAAGCTGGATTGAGGCCCTGGGGACCTGGATCAAGGTTTAGAATTCTTAAGTAACCAATGGCTTTGCCTGGTTCACAGTGCATCTTAAATGTAAATCATCTTGTTCAGTCTGATAATCTTTGAAATCTGCTGTCTTGTTTACCTGTACATGTCAAGTCCAGATGATCTGAGTTCTGGCTGTTGATGGTTTTGAACTTACAACCTTTTGTTCAATATTTTTTGGATCAATGGAATACACTCTCCATTTACCACTGCACCCAGGACAGGGTTCTCACAAGTGTCTAGAAGTAGATGGAAATGGCCAAGGATGAATCTGCTTAATGATATCTGATTCACATCCAGCAATCTTAATCTTTTGCAGCTGGCAGATGCAAAAGATGTCATGGCTGGGTTAAGAGATCTCATGGCTGAAGCTAAAGATGTCAACAGTGAGCAGCATTTCCCTGTATTGACTCCAAATCTTAAGGTGAGGTTACTAGACCATTCTTTTGCAACGTATCTACAAAGATGGCCTATTTTTTGTGATAATTGGTGAGTGCTGTCACATGAGATCATCCAGTGCACCTATGCTGTTTATTGGAGCAAACATTTGGGGTCATGAAGACAATGTTGGTACCCATTGCTTTCTATATTACCATCTCCCAGGTCTCTCCATCCTAAGATGCAGTTACAATATGGTCAATAAACTATGTCAACTTGTATTTCACTCTTCTGTTCACCACATTCAGTAATTTTACAGAAGGAATGTTATCAATGGGGTGCATTGGGTACTTGTCAGCAACATCCTCAAATAAGGCAGGGCCTACAGTCAATCATTAAATATTGACCCTGAATGGACTGATTACCGGTGAGCTGCATGCACTGTAAGGATTCGAGCAACCTGTGGGTTTGATCTTTGGTTTTTGGCAGGGATTTGAGGCAGCAGTGGAAGCAGGTGCACAGGAAGTTGCATTTTTTACAGCTGCCTCAGAGTCCTTTGTGAAGGCAAACATAAATTGCACCATTGAGGAGAGCTTAACTCGTTACAGACAAATTTGCAAGGCAGCCAAGGCACGAAATATTCCAGTCCGAGGGTATACTACCAACTTGATATTTTCTCTTCATCAGGTCACTAGTCTCCAGGCAGAAAGCAGGGGTTTTCATCCTGCCTTTCCTAATGCAATTTTTTTTTTCTACACTCATCAAGGCTTTTTCCAGAATCATGAACTCGGGCTATATGTAACCACATCAATTGGCCTCACTCTACTACACCTTTTCTTGCAGTCTCAAATGATTTTGTCCTGCAAACCCCCTTTAATGTACCCTCAGAATAACTTTGAACCTTTGTTGCTTTTATTCTGTCCATCTTTTGTCTGTTGAAGTAACTAGAAGTGACACGGAAAACAACTTGACATGTGGTATATCGCATTGGTGTTGAGTCTTATTTAGGGTTCTTGGGTTGATTGACATCAGATGGACGGTAAATTTCTTGGAATGGAATGTGCAGTTATGTCTCTTGTGCAATAGCATGCCCCATTGAAGGACCCATGTCCCCGATGGAAGTGGCTCGTGTTGCCAAGGAGCTATTTGAAATGGGCTGCTATGAAATCTCACTTGGTGACACAATTGGCGTGGGCACTCCTGGTGATCTTCTCATCCTTATTACTAGTACTGTGCATCATTATGTTTGAGCTGCTAGAGATCAAAGCTTAGTGAACATGTGGTCCATGAATCTGGGCTTGAGATCAGTAGTACAGTCTTCAAGCTCCAGCCTCTTGGTCACATTATTGGTCACGAATGCAATTGTTTGGCGATTGCATAAATGACAGCAAACACAAACACATTAGGATCATGACTCCAATGACTTGAGAGGAAAGGAGGTTTCCCTGTGTTGGACATGATCACAAGGCCTAAAAAAATTGGCAACTTTTTGCCTTACTAAGGTCTGTCTGGGGTGAGTGACCTCCAACACTCAACAGAGATGATCTTAATATTAGAACAGAGGCTTTAAACCCTTGTGTGCTTTCAAAACTTGCCAGATGATTAGTTGTCCAAACAACTCCAATCACCTCATAAATGTTGAGTCTCAGGTGAAAATCTTGAAGTTGCTCAATGATAACATTGTTCAAATCTCTCTATCTGTTAGAGAATGCCTCAGCTGCATACTTTGCTGCACTTCCACTTAATGGGATGATAGACAACTCGATCTTGCCACGACCTTCCCAGACCCATTACTGAAAATTCAAGGGATTTTCCTGGTAGCAAAAAATCATTGAGAGGTTGCATTTTCCCCTCACATTGCAAATGTGACCTTAGTGAGGGGTCCTTTGTAGTCCTAAAGTGGGGGTAGTGGCTTATAGGTCCAGATTGTTGGTGCAGGTGTGCATCCCAGATATATTGTCTTTTTGCAGCCAAGTTAGTTGATTTTGGGTGAACAACTGAAAAACTGGTTTCTGTGTTTGGGTTTGACAGGCACAGTGTTACCGATGCTGGAAGCTGTATTGGAAGTAGTGCCAGTTGAGCATCTAGCTGTTCATTTCCATGATACTTATGGTCAGGCCTTGGTTAACATCCTTGTAGCACTTCAGGTAATGAGTCCTGTTGTGTTTGAAGGATCTAAAACGTTTCACAATTGTTCCAAAGTTTCACAATTGAATGGGAACAAAATGTCTAGCTTCTACATGGATTGCATGTTAGCCAAATTTTTTTGGGTAGATTATAACATACTCATCTACACACATCATCAGGAGCTGATGACGTCAGTGCGTAGTCATGGTGGCTTGTCACTGCTATTCATGATGAAGTTGATGGTCTGATACTTTGTGAAGACTCTCGCAAGGTTATCATTGTACATTGTTGTTCTACCTTCCGAATTGTTGTTGTGCAGTTTCATAGTGATATAGTCAGTTTCATTGAATTTCAAAACCTACTCCTGGACCATATTTATCCCAAGAAAACTCAAATAAGAATTTCTCATGTGGAACCTGGGTGGGTGCCAGATGGGTGTCAATGTTGTGGATTCTTCTGTGGCTGGTCTTGGAGGCTGCCCTTATGCTAAAGGTGCAACAGGAAATGTTGCTACAGAGGATGTTTTGTACCTGTTAAATGGTCTTGGGATCAAACACAACGTGGATTTGAAAAAGGTCATGGAAGCTGGTGACTTCATCTGCAATCATCTTGGAAAACCGTCAGGGTCTAAGACAGCTGTAGCCCTCAGTAAAATCACAGCAGCTCAGTCCAAGATTTGAGCACTGGAAATTCCAAGAGTACTGGTGCAAAATCATGGATAGAGGAGAGAGTAGGAGCTATAAAAGATGTTAGACAACAAAGGGTGCTTCCTCTAACCCAAAGAAATCACACATGGATATGAGAGAGAGAATTAGAAGACTTGATGATCTTTATACTTCTTTTGATTTTGTTGATTATCTTGGAAGACATTTGACCTCAATTTTGGTTGATTGACCCCAGCATTGGTAGTAGGTCTTCCAGGAGGTAACAAATAATTTGCCTTTGGTACAGATGACACTTGCCCAACATGATGGTCAGACATGTATTGGAACAACACTAATTCATTTACAAACTCGTTATGAATTGATATGCCTACATTCATGTTCTATGGAGTTTTCATTATGTCAATCTTCACAGGAGGGGACAACAGTTTAGTGATGTTTTGTTGTCTTAATAGTCCTGAAAGAGGAGCACAATTCATGCATGGTAGGACTCACCTCCATAGATAATATGCCAGTAAGCTTCTTGTGTAGAGTCTTCTATTCACTGCAGAGCCTGAATGAGGGAACAGATTGAGCCAGAAAATCTGCAAGCATTGCAGAGCCAGACGACTTGTGAGCACTACAGAGCTTCAACAAGGGAGCAGATTGAGCCAGAAAACCTGTGAGAATTGCAGTGTCTCATCATCTATGGAGCAGATTACCTGACTGTAGATGTGAACAATCCATCATGGTGATTACCTGCAGTCAGCAGCTTTCCTTATTCTCAACCGACACCAGATGAAAACAATCTTCATGGTCACCCTAATCAGCTGTGTCTCTCTGCATTCCACTAGCTCACACACTGCTCCAAGATTCTGCTCTCCAAACCCATCCCTTGCATCTCTTGTGCAACTGTACTCTTGTAGTTGCATAAATTGCAAAGAATGGAGTCAGTGCCTGCATTCAATGTCTTTGACATATGTATATGAAATTCCAAGAATGTAGTTGGTCGGTGCCTGCATCCAATGTCTTGGCATACACTACCAAATTTGCATCATGTCGAGAATCACCTTGGATTTTGTGCAACTTTGTGTGATGCTATGAGAACCAACGCTAAATGTCTGGAGCTCTAGAATCTGAGCTCAGAGAAATCCTCAAGAATTTTTCTTTTTCTTTGGAGCAGGAAAAAAGCTCATCTGTATTCAGGTCCTTAACAAAACAAAAAAGCAAGTAAACCTGAAACCAGAATTTCTCTCGCTGGTTTTTGCTATGTATCAAGAACAGAAAAAAGGAACAAAAAACCTTACCAGGACGTGTCCCACAGCACTTGCTCTCTACTTCCCGTTCTCGTTCACCTTCGTTCTCGTTCGTCGAGGAAGAAGAGTGCACCTTTTGCAGCAGATACAAGGCTTTTGCGCTTCTCGCACAGTGCACAAAATGCGCGGAGGTCATGGTTGCAGGAGCAGCAGCAATTAAAAAAAAACCTTCCGGGGATGTGAGAAGAAAAGAGGGAGACCAGGGGAGGGGAAATAACGTAGCGAACGCGGCAGTAGGGAGAAAGATAGGAGCAAGGAGAGTTAGGGTTTGAGGTTTAGGGGCCTGGAGGTGGAGAGAAGAGAGCTTCATCTTTCTTAATTCAAAGAAAGAAAGATGAAGCTGAAGCAGTTGGAGTCCTACTTGGGCGATGTCGTCCAGTTTGCAAATCCTAAGGTGACTTCTTCTTCTTCTTATTATGTGTCTCTCTGTTCTTCCTTTGGAGTTCTGTTGAGGTCTTGAATTGCTGACGAGATCGGCAGCAACCTGACAAGATGTGGAGCTCCTCCATGCTACTTACTTTCATTCCCACATGAGGATAGGTATATTTCTGCTAGGATTCTTGGTTGCAAACTCTTCAGAAGAAATAGGAGCGCGGATTTGGAAGATCTCTCCCATTGGAATTCTGTTCTGCTCTTTGGGTCGTTTTGTCTTCCTTTGCAATCACTTGAAGCTCATGGCTCTCTCAACTCATTCTATCACTGAATATTCACAAAAAGCATGTAAGACTGGAGTAATTGTTTCTTGGTGGCATGATTTGTGAGATCGCCCCCCCAACAAGCCATAAACCCTGATAACACTGTGAGCATTGCTTTTGTGCTTTGAGTCTGTGCAGGTAGAATTGGAGCAATATCCCACTGGACCCCACATTGCATCTCGAATGCTCTTCATGGTATTATTGTGACCTTTGTACTCAGATTCTTGTTGTAATGGTTGGGGCTGATTTCTTCATAAAACACAGATCTTAGATAATGGACAGATTGGTCTAGGTTGAGGATGTCATTTAGAATGTTGTCTCTAAAGGAGAATGAGCATGTTCCTGTGCCTAGTAGTATTTCTCTTTGATTTGCTATGGGTTAGATGTTCAAGAAGAAAGAGAGACTTGAGAAGCTGCTTCTGGTGTCTCAGTGCAGGCTATGAGTGTCTGTGCTTCGATTGAGGTGAATGACCCAATGCCTCTTGTCTCAACAGGCGGAGAGCAGCTATGGGGACATTGATGGCAAGGTGGTGGCTGACCTTGGCTGTGGTTGCGGTACGCTTGGTATTGCTGCTTTGTTACTAGATGCTGCGTAAGGCTGTCCATCTCTCTCTCCTCTGTTAACTTTCCTGCATTTTGAATGTCTCTCTGTGGCTTTCGTATACAGCATTTGGGATGGCAAAGCATGAGAGTCAGAACTGGGAATGCATCACCATTGCTCTTGGGCAAGTAGCAATGCATTCATTGTTGTACGGTTAGACAGTGTGCAAGGCATGAGGTTGGGATGCAGGCAGGTTGTTGGAGTGGATGTGGATGGAGATGCATTGCTACTTGCTCATGAGAACTGCAATGAGCTTGAGGTGCACCCATTTTTACTTCATAACCATAAGCCCCAAATCATTACATCTGTATTTGTGGATGACACACCAATTATTCTGCTATCTGCAGGGCTGAATGTGTGATTGCACAAATGGGGAGGTATGGGTGCAGGTAGAAATGGAGTTGATTCAGGCCAGCCTTACACATTTACCATGGAGAGGTGACCCTCTTGCTGTTAGAATTCAGCAATTCTTTTTCCTGATGGCAACTGAGTTTCATAGAGCACATTCCTTATCTTGTCTGAATGACTTGTTTGTTTTCTCATGTAGGGCCCATTGTGGACACGGTTGTTATGAACCCTCCTTTTGGAACCAGATGCAAAGGTGCTGATATGGAATTTCTAGCGGCAGCTCTGAAGGTGATATAGTTTTTAAAATTACTGTTATGTCCCTGCACTTCAATATGCATCTCATATTGTCCTTTGCCTCAAGCCTTCTGCAGAGGCCCCTAGCAATTGCACATTGCATCTATTTCAATGTCAGAAATAGGCTTCAGATAGATATGGTTTATGCTATATTGATTGCAAGGCTAATTCTTAGATGTTTTCTTTTGATGAACTCAATACTGTCAGCTTTGAGAACTTTGCAGTTCAAACAGGGAATCATGACCAAGAGTGACCAGAATCAATTCACCTTTCCTATCTCAGATGAAGCTGATGTCTTGTAATGCACACTGGAGGGTTGGTAAAGTTGCTAACTGTTGGGTATTGGGATCAATCAGGTTGCAGGAACAGCTGTCTACTCCTTGCACAAGACCTCCACAAGAGCGGTCTCTTTCTCTTGCAAATCTCAGAAGCAGCTGATGAACTGTCAGATCATATGTTGATGATGGTTAACCTCATGATATTATTTCCAAATGTTCGCCAATTTGGGCCTTTTAGGGTTCATCATAGATCGAAGAAACCTGCTTCTCAGAGAGCTATGTCAGGTCCTGTCAAGGTTTATTTTGTGAACTCTGAAGAGGTGCCAGCATTGAGTCTATGTTCCTAGGTGTCAAGGCACTTGGTAATTTTGCAATGCTCCTGAAGCAACCCTTCAAACCTTGCATGTGATTTTCCGGTTCCTTGAGAAGTGATATGACATTTGTTTGTCACAATGTGGTTGTGCACGACAGCATATAAAGCGGGTAGCTGTGCGGGACTTTGGAGCAACATCTGCTGAAGTCTTATGTGAGGTGTGTGTTAACATATTCATCTCTATGGTGAAGTCCAGTGGTTCATTGTGATATTCTGTTTTGTTGACCCTGTATCATGTAATATTGCAATCATTGTCTAGTTTCTGTATAGAAACCCTCTTTGTCCTATTGCAATCTCCTTCGGTTGTTGCTTAGTCAAATGCTGGTTCTGTGCAGTTGAGGTACAACCTCCCAGCCTCCTACAAATTCCACAAGCAGCGAGAGGTAGACATAGCTGTGGACCTGTGGCGCTTCACTACATCATAGCCCTGAAAGATACTGACATCAAAAACTGACAGGTAGGAAAGTGTCTGGTCTGAATTGGCAGTGAAACTTTCATTATTCAGTTACGGTATGCTCATTGGTGCTCAGGGCCAGAACGGTGTTTGTCATCTGTGCTGTCAACACTGGTCTAGTGACTTCCATGCTTTTATTCTCCATGGTTTTTAGTCACAGCCAATTTCTTACATACACATTTGATCCTGCTACATAGGCATACTTAAGCAATGCCCTTTGAAAGAGCTCCAGAGAAGTTCTTATTCTTTGTGTTGCTTTAAAGAACTGGCATGGTACCAAGATACCTTACATATACATATTAACTGACAATTGGCTCTGATGTCTGTGTTCTCAGTACTTATGAATGTCATCAGGCTCTGATTATATGGCAAAAATCTGGTCAAGAACTACAGCAACATATTCTAGGTCTTTTTACTGGGTCTGTTGACATATTACATCTCTCATGAGAATTGACACTGTTTTGCTAGGTTTAGAGATGGAATGGAAGACCTCCGTGGCCGAGAGACACCCAATGAGCTGTATTTGAGGCTATCAGACACAGATATAGCATGCTTGGCCAGTGGACTTTTCTTGAAAAGCCATGCTTGATGCCACCAAAAGTAAGGCTTTTTGAAGGTCTGGGTAAGTATTTTAGCGGCAAGATATTGATGTATGATGTCAATGCTTACCCAGATTCAACCCTCCAAATCTCTGTTGTGGAAATAATGAAGTATAGAACATACATGAGTGCACACAAGTTTTTGCCCCTAAAATGGTACCAAAGAGTTCTCAAAACATGATGCCCTAATTATGTGAATTGTTTCTCTCATTGGTGTATGCAAATAGGCTAAAATAACTCTGTTTACCATCCTAGGAACAAAGAGGTCATAAATGAGTTTTTCTTGAGATTTCTTGCATTCATAATTTTCTATTGATCTGATGCCTTGGGCAAGTATGCGATCATTGACAAGTGGGAGAGTACACGTGATATTATGTTCTTAGAGCAGATCTACTGCCCACACCCAGTACATGTGCCTCTACCATGTCTACAACATCCAAAATAGTGTGCAAGTTATTTCTGCATCCCCACCCATAAACATGAAATTCTGAACAATGCAGGGTTAGGAACGCTTAGATGTCACCACATGGGCTGACCATTGTGACCAGCTGATCAAATCAATTATATTTCTGTATTCACCCTATGTTTTGGAGAGCATATTATGTGCACATTTACAAGTCTATGTCGAGTTGCTCAGTTTCAGTTGTTTAAAGCTTTAATTTCATTATATTGTTGTCAGTGAACTTGTCCCTAGTGTTACTATGCGCCAAGAAAGAGGTATATAATTATCACATAATTGTTTTGATAATATACCTAATAGATCTATTTTGGAAGAATGTAGCTGAGAAACTGAGTAAGAAGGGATCTTTCAAAGCCAATAATGCAATTTATCAGGATTTGAGTAGTTGAATGTATAGTACATGCAACAATGGAGCTCCCTTAATATCTACAAGTAGGGGAGAGTAGGGAGGCAAATTTTGAACTTCATGAGAGTATACACATAAACTGAGGCTTGTCAAAAGGCTTTTATAATCAATCCAATTGAGAGGATGAATGATCCCATCTATCAATGTTGATGGTATGATTTCCTTCTGGATACAAAATGAAAATCTAGCATCTATGTAAGAGCCATTGCTTATGCATAAGAGAAAACCCCTGCAGTGGGGCATTACACCCACCCAGGGCAGAGCCTTGAGGTCCACAGGTGTAATGCCCTGCTACTGGGGCTTTCACCTAGATAAAAACTCATGAGATGGGCATACTACCAGGAAGGTCTGCTGTCATTTTAAAAATGTTTTCGAATGATCTTTTAGATCCTAGAACACAACATGATCAAGAAACTTAATTGCACCTTCACTAATTATTGATTTTCTACAAGAAAAAAATCATTTTTGTCAATCAGTACATCACCATCAAAATGGAATGAAATGAAACATAAAAGATAAGATATCAATTGTGAGTTGTAGGACAATTGAAGATGAGGTAATTGAAGAGTTAAAAAGTGGTTGGAGACACTTATGTGGGCAATTACAAAAATTTGCACAAATCATCCAACTAATGTACCCATCATGAAGCTTGTTTTCATGAACCTAAACATGCGTAAATCACAAGGCATAGGAGGGGGATGGTTCTTATGGCTACTCCTTAAGAGTGGGATTGTACACCCACTCTTAGCAGAGTTGCATAATATTCCTCCTCTCTTCCTTAATCATTCCCTTGAGCATACTGCACAATCTCAAATCAGTTAAGACAGTCAGAAGGAGACCATGTTATGAGAAAGATTCATTTTGGATTTAAGGATCCATCTCAAAACAGTTTTTCAACTCATGCTTTACTTACTAGTACAGTGGGAAGCCAATGCAGACAAATGGCAAGCCTGAAAAGAATGGTACCAAGACACAAGAAATGGTAACTAAAAGGATTAGTGCCTCCTTCCCCAGTGCATCTCACTGCCATGTTAAAGGCCATGAACATGGATTATAGCTAAATGCCTTTTTAGCACATGAAGCTACATCCTGATAGATGCCAAACATTGTGATTTAAACAAAAAGACTAAGAGGGTTCACAAACGTCTACTGGGCTCTCTGAAAAATGGGTGCTTCAGTGCTTCCTTTGCAGTCAACCGCTCTGATGCCTCAAATTTGAGCAACCCTTGCAACAAGTCAATCAGCAAGCCTCCAGAATGATCTACATGTTGCATTATCAAATTCTGCACAAAATCAGTTCCCACAATCGTTATCACAGTACACTGAAGAAATGGGGAAGGACTGGAACCTAACTTGGTGGTGTGGTGAGTCCACACATTTCAGTGACTATCAATTTCAGAGCATAAAGCAATTTGACTGGCATCAAGCACCCAAATGCCACAGAAAATCCCTTTATGTATATGCACCTTGGAGGAGATTCCCTTCCAGTATGGACCCATTTAACGCTGAGGTGAGGGGATGCATATGAAGCCTAATCTACACTTATGTCAACATTCTTGATTGGAAGTTTTCTCAGACAAATTGGGTGCTTTTATGCACATGCATCAAAATTCAAACATAACTTATAGTTAAAGAACCACATACCCGTAATCTAGGTAATCTGCGCACAGCTCGAATACTGTCTTTTGAGATTGCTCCCTCTGGCCAATTCAACTCACGTCCATATCGGACATACTTTTCAGAATGCCGGCTGCTATTCAGCACAAAAAGGATACATCAGACTTCCAAACACGGTAAGTACCCTGATATCAGTTACAAAAAATTCATGAACACCATACTGACAGGTACATACTCTGCCCTTTTGACCATGTGTTGAGGAATGGGCCCAAGCACTCGCTCCATCATCGCCAAATGCTCCAGGTTCTCATGTGTCTGAAACAAGGCATCTCCCTGCCAAATCAATGCCAAATGATCAGAAAAACCCTGAAATTTATGTGAAAAAAAGTACATGTAGTCTTTCAGTGTGACAGACAGTGAGCACTAGTGGGAAGCAGGCAGTGAAGCTTCAGCTTAGCACGTGCTACAATATGGCAGATATCACATACCGAACACAGTTCTACAAGAATACAACCCACGCTCCATAAATCGCAAGGGTAAGTCCACCCCAGACCTGGGACACAGCACTTATATATAATTATCCAACTCTCATTCATGTCCTTTTCTCGGTTTCTTTTCTCTTAACTTGGCATTCAAATGAAGAATGGGTCTAAGATCACATTCTTCAATTTTACATGCAGGAATCTCTGGAGAAGACCCTAAAATCCAACTTTCACCCCCTGAAGAGTGCAATTCATTCCAGAAGTACCATTGTGAACAAGGAATGAAGCCAGCAGGAAATAAATATCAAACTTTCTCTGTCCTAACATTAAGTGATCAATCATATAAATCATGGCTACTTCATGACATTTGTCTGTGGGCAATCAATCTAGCTGAGTGTAGAGACAAACAATAAAGAGAAAAACAAGAGTTGATCATTAGCATCTCAGAATCAACCATTAGAAGAGTCAGAGTGCACAGGATTGATATGAGTGTGAAGAATGTTTTACAGTTCAACGCAATTGGGCACTGAAAGGATCTATCTACAACAAAACCCTATGACTTATGAAGATAAACTGGGCCACACATTAAACCTATGCAGGGTTGACCTATCTTTCTAATGCATTTTCTGTGAGTTATTTCCAAGAACAATCCAACGCTACTCTGCAGAAAGACTACATTGTTTTCCTAATTGCAGGACATATATCCATGAGATTACACAAAAACCCTCACAGTAACACTGTGGAAGTAATTGTTATTCCAGTTCCACCAAATCGGGACAAACACAACAAGAACAAGTGTGGTCATAACCTGTGAGTGTCACTCACCGAGTATTATACCATCACCTTCGTCATGAATGGCAGTGACAGGTGCAATTATTCTACATTGATGCATGACATCAGTAGGATTATTCTCATAGTAATATGATCAAAATTTTGGGCAAACAATTATACAAAATCAATGTCCTGAGTTTTTGTCACACTTCTGGAAGCAACTGGAAGACTCTGTTGTGGTGTTGGCTACCACAAGAGACATAGCTTATTAAAAAACTGAATAGTATTGTCATTAGACCCGCAATAAGCTTGTTGCAGAAAGTTTCATTTATTTTAGCCTGCCCCTGTACAAGCAAGCATCTAACCCTAAGGGTACACTGTTATCCCAATGGTACAATACACTAAGCACAGTCTGAATTTTGCAATTCAAGACTGGATTGGATCTTATGATCTGGTGTTCAGAATACCAATATAGCCATATGTTAGTGACTGCTAAAAGTCAATGTACCAATGTGATTGCAGAGAGAAACTCCACAAAAGCTTCTAGGCAAAACAAAAAATTGTTCAGTTCCAGGCAAACTGACAAAATAAACACAACAGGAATGAGAGCAGTCAAAATGGTGTGAGTAAATACTAAGAGTAGATAGTAATCCTCAGTCGAACACTTAGTTGGTCAAGATGACAACCAGAGAGCAGATCCAAGCAAGAAGAATTTACCAAAAATGATCTCTGGAGCTCGGTAATGGCGAGTGGATACAACAGAGCAGTGGTAGTGGCTATCAAATGTTGCACTGCCAAAATCAATGAGCTTGATTTCACTTGATTTTGGCACTCGCTTGAAATGCTTTCCAGTTTGTGACTTCTGCCAATTGCCAACCTGCCAACAAACATGAAACTGTTGGTGGGACACCCAGAAAGAGGTCTAAAACCTGGTGGCCCATGAAATTACAACACAACAATTTTTGTTAATGTGTGCAGTGTGAATGACCAAACTGCTGGGTGGTTAAAAATTCTATGAGCTGTATCATAACCAACACAAAGTCGCCAAGTAGGTATATCTAGTGTCATCCTTACTAATGAGCAATCTCACCAATACACTAATACCAATCACCTCACCTCCATACTGAAGAACATCAACATCCTTAGATCTCCATGTGAAGCACTTCAAGCAACTTCCAGATGGATTATTATAGTAAGGTCCCCTTGGGATGACAGGCAGCAAGTGATAAAACCTAAAGCCTTGTATGACATTACCTTGTAATCTGGTACTTTGACATACTCAGAAGAAACCAGGAGTATATTTTCGGGTTTCAAGTCAGTGTGAATAAGTGTAAGTTCGTGCATGTCTGCCACCAAAACACCCCCCCACCCCCCAAATAGAACAAATTAGGAATTTGAGCCATCCATGCCAATAGTAAAAGGCACTAAGGACTTCACCAGGATTCAGAAAAACCTGAAGTATCAGGCCAAGCAAGAGTTATCTTCAACATACAAACAGACAGCTTGGCTAGGGTCAGAGAACTGCAGGCTACAAGAAGAAGACGGGCAATTCGTGTATATGTGACACCTACAGGCAACAGACTCCAGGAGTTGACGACCAAAGTCACGAACAAGGTCCACAGGAAATGGTCGGTAATTATTTTTCCGGAGAAAATCATATAAGCTTGGACCCAGTCGTTCACATACCTGTACCCACAATCCACACCATTCATATGATCTCTGCCATCACATATCTATAATTCAAGACAACTACTTCAATGAACCTAATGACAGAAACGCCTTCATATACAGGTGCTGGCCAAGGTCTTGAGTTGATGATGGGGAATGATAAATGGAGAGTCATTGATTAAATTGAACGCAACACTCTTTCAAGCTGTTATTGAAGGACATAACAACCTCCTTTTAGATAGGGAAGACTTGGAGCACACAAGAAAAGACAAAAAAAGAAAGTTCATGTTCCCAAAATCCTAGACATTCAAATCAACACCATGTGCTTTTCAGAAAGCACGATGGGATAGAAGCCATACAATGCAAACATGGTTGCGAAAGTCAAACCAATCCTTCAACATCAGACAATGCCTGCATCCCAACTCCATCCAATGTAACCAACTGGGTCATATGGTAATAAGAATGAGGACAAGATGGAGAAGAAATTTTTATTGCTGGGTCTAGAGCATAAAAGGGGAATCAAGGGTCTTCAAAAATCATCCAATGAAGGGAACTGTCAAGTTTTCTACAAATCTTAATAAACAACCTTAAGAAGAAATAAATATGCACCAACAGTGCTGGCCACTCTTTACAACAAAGTTCAATGAGATGACAATAATAACATCTTTCAAGGTAAAGGACTAACCATGAACCTGTCCTGTCATTTTTGGCAAGAGTGTGAAGGACATCAATTTCTATCATAGCTGCATCGCGGTACTTTTGAATGCTGCGAATAACCTTGATGGCCACATATTCCCGGGCATCCCTATCCCAGCACTCCAAAACTCGCCCAAAAGTGCCTGCAAATCAATGGCCTCCAGGTTCCAGCCAATCCCCATTAGAATGCCTCATATGAGGGGTGAACCCACATTACTATCCCCAAAAGCACGTTGACCAGAACACAATCCTAAACAGGTCAAAAAAAACCTTGTATCATCAACACTGAATTCCATTTCCCCAAGGGTCTCTGGAGGTCCAGGGTTCATTCATGTACTCTAAGTCAGTATCAAGGCTACCTTTGGTGCTCCTATCACACAAATAACAACTAAGAGCTCACACTAAAAATTCTCTACTTGAACATGATTCACAAAATTAGATATATCCACAGCATTCTACAAGGAAGGCAGATAATAGTGAGTGCTAATGTGCCCTGAGCCCATTGTGGACCAACAATTCAAGCATAAACCCTAAAACTAGATCCTGTCCATTCTTCCTGAACCAGTTTGTCTCCTCAAAGACAGTTTATGAGACTGAGACAACAAAGAACCTAACATGCATCAACAGTCAAAGAGGCACTTTGAGTAAGAAATGCGCACCTTCACCCATTTTACTGATGATCTTGTCTGCAGTTCACAACCCAACCAAAACAGGCACCACGACACAACATGATCAAAATATTGCGGCCACTTTCCGCAATGGAAAAAGAAGCACAAGCTCCTTTCTAAACCCATCTCAAGAATCTGCGCCTCCACCATAGACACATAAGGCAGCGAAGCGAGCAAACGGGAAGTTAGGGGGGGGGGGACACTAGGAGCAGGGTTAGCAGAGTAAAAGATTACAGCGAGAGGTTATATTCTCTCCCAGCTCAAACATGTAGTGCCCATCTTTATCATCATCATGCCATGGTGGTGAGGCAACCCTAGCATTGGCGCCTCCATTGGCATATCCAAAACCAGCCCCTTGTGGAACTTCTCTTGGCCCTCCCAGATGCTCGTAATGCTCGATGACAGTTGCCGCTGCCTGCTGCTACAAAACCAAAACCAAAGTCAAATTCTGGTTCGAACCCTAGCATCATCCAAAGCAAGCAGATTAAGGGAGATACTTCAGACCACAACATAGGAACATAGGAGCACATGCGTTCCAACATTCCCAGTCATCGACAGTAACATCACTTCTCTCTAAGGTCGTGGAAATCTGATATCATCCAGATGCACCGAGAAAGCAGAAAAAACATGAAGAAACGACAAAAAATTCCCTCCAACTGACCTCGTCAATTACATCACCGCGATCACCGTCCTCCAGCAATGTGAGGCGAGCACGCTTCACAGGCCGCATTCCGTATATCGTCCGCTCCATGGCCTGCTGCCCCTCCGACACTCTTTTGGCTTCTCTACTACAAAGTCCTTCAAGCGACAAACCCTAGCAAGGAAGCATGAGCGAGACGGCAGGCGAATCAAGTTGCACTACACAACCCATCTTTGGAACCCCTCTTCGCGGCGGTCTTCTACTTCTTCTTCCTCAACACAAAATCCTAATCATCCTCCAGAACCCGTCTACAAGAGAGACAGAGACAGAGAGAGATGACGACAACAACATAGAAAGACTTGGAGCTCACGGCCGGAAACCACTACGAAAAACTAGCAACCTGCATACCGATAGAATCCTTGTTTCCTGGCGAACACGAATGGACAGCACTGCGACGAAGATTCGACCTCTCTTCCCTGCAAAATCCCGAAATCGGTCGCGCGCATGAGGCAAGCGCCGGACACACAAAACGCAGCGTAGGAATGGCTGCGAGGAAAGCGCGAGCCAACTCCACCATTTCTCATCCATCCATTGCTCGGTCATATCATTCGTTTCCCCTCACACATTCATCCAATCCATCACTTCTTTTTTGCGGCATAGCATCGCAGCCAAATTGGCTCATCCATTCCTCCTCACACATTCATCCACGTCATCACTTTTCTTTTCATCGCATCCAAATTGGACACTATCATATGATAGCGGTATATTCGATTTTTTTCTGGACAGAAAAGTGAAATCCCACCATCCAAGAGCGTTCATGGAACAACTGTTTTCAACCCTGAAGGCTTTCGATGACTGCCATTCTCCTCATCCAATAAGACGATTTTTTTCTTCTCACAATTTGTCATTCATTTTGTGCCTGGGTTTTGTTGCGATTTTTCATATTTCGTAATTTTTAGTTTCTTTGGAAATGTTAGAAATTCCTAATTTTAGGAAATGTCCCCCCCCCCCAAAAAAAAACAAACACACATATAAAAAAAATAAAAATTAAATATATGAAGATTTCCAATTATGGACAATATGCTCCATACAAATTAATATAATAAATAAATAAACTAAGATAAGCTTAAATAGTTTGTTTTAATTATTTAAAATTTTAGTAATAAAATAATAATGATGATTTATTTTAATTATTTTAATCACTTACTATTTAGAATAAAACTTAAATACTTTTTTTTCCCACCCCCTACTTCCCTTCTTGTAATGCTTTTCTTGTATTAGAGTTTGTCAAGCATATAACTTGTTAGTATTTTATTAATATTCTATATGAATATCAAACTATAACACAGTGTTTAGGAACATAAGCTTTAAAGCAATGTTGAGTGTTATAGATGAAAAAAAAAGAAAGATGGTTGATTGGATGTTGCAATGAGAAAATCGGACATTATAATCTTTTTCATCCAACTGAAGATGAAACTTCCAAAATGAGTGTGCAAAAACATGAATAACATCTAACCCTTAAATTCCTTGTGAAAGGTTCATTATTAACAATCTAAAAAAAAACACATAGTTTTGAAATTCAATATTTTTTACAACATCTTTTGTTCATTATGGTGTGCTTTCACCCAATTCCTTGATCATATAGATTTTTCGTGAAATTATATCCATTTCAATAAATTTTCTAATATGAAATTCAATCTTTGCTTATTGGAAACTTTTTTTTAAAAAATTGTGTATCAATTACACCAAGAAATTCATAAAACCATAATAATATGAAATATAAATATCTAAATAAATTTACCATTTCATTCAAATATGTGTTGATGTCACTTGGGAGGACAAAAACATTCAACATCCACATATGAATATTGAAAGGTGATGATATGAAAAGACAAATATAAAATGGTTCCAACATGGAATTGTCAAATTGGAGACCAAATGATAAATTATGCAAACATTTGGTTACTATTTGAATGGCATTGGTTATTTAAAAGGTATAATATATCGGTAAAGGTTATCGATAAGGTGGTACAACCAATTAACACTTATAAAACATAAGAAAATTTATATTCATTTATTAACATTTATATCATAGCATAATTTGTATGATTGATATAACAAGTTAACATTTTTAAAAATATGATCGATACATGTATAACATGTCAAACTATGTTCCAATCAACATGGATGAAATCAAATGACAAAGAAATAAAGAATTCAAAGCAAAAGTAATTCCAAAACACTAAAACCTATTTTTGTAAACAAGGTTGATTTCTACATTAAAGGAACAACCTTGTAATTAAATGTTTGATGACATTTGCCTTGGTTGAGGCCATTTCATAGGTTCCCCAACCAATAGATGATAGTTAGATATGAGTTTTTTTAGGCTTGTGTAATTATTATCAAAGGTTAGTGAAAGGTTTTAGTATCATAACCCAATTGACAAAAATTGACTAGGAGTTCATTTGGGATGAGGCACAAGAACATGCCTTTTAGGAATTAAAAGTTATGTTTTCATCAATTCCCATTTTGAGGCAACCCATTCAAGGTTGATCATTCCAATTACACATTGATTAAAACATTATAAGGTGGGAGTTGTGTTTACCCAACTTGATGATGATGATTGAAAATTTGCGGTGGCATGTGCTAGTTGATCCAACAACAAAACAAAAGCTAAATATAGTTCATATGAAGGGGGAGTGCCTTGTGGTTGTTTGGGCTATTTCATCATTCCGATGTTATCTTTATGGTAGTTTATTAACTTTGATTACTAATCATTAGCCTGTGAATTTCCTTATGAAATTATAACGACTCATAGGAAAGTTGCTTAAATGGGCGCTTATCTTACAATAATATGACTTTGATATAATTCATAGGCTTGATAAGGTTAATCGAAATGCCAATGGGTTGAATTAAAACCAAATTATAATGAGGAAGATACCATTAGGGCTTGTTCGCATGGTGATGTGGATTTGGAGGTGGCACTAGGATGGTATGCCTTTGCATACTTTTGTACCTTATTGGGGTGTTTTGGAGATGTTCATTAACTAGTGTTGATGATGGGGATCCCCATGATGTGGACATGGAGTCTGAGGCCAATGGTGCCCTGGATATTTATGATCATGCACATGTCGTTGCATACTTGTTCCATTTGGATTAACACCCAAGGAATATGATCATGTTGTGCATAGGGCCAAGCAGTTCAAGTGGGAAGGTAATTCCTTCCTATGGATGTGGGCAAATGGACAAGTGAAGGTTGTGTTTCATCCATAACAATGTGAGAGCCTTGTGAGGCATGTTCATGAAGAATTGGGCCATTTTGGGGTTCGACGGGTCCATACAATTTATTCCGTACGCAATATTTGTGGTGAAGGATTTAATTGTGAGTTCAACAACTTGTTTATAGGTGTATGGTGTGTGACCAAGTTCAAACATCTTTCAATGCACCTACATTTCATCTATAACCTTTATCAATTATGGGGCTTGGGTATCAATGGAATTTGGATTTTGGTAGCCCATTGAGTTGGACATTTTGACATAAATGATATGTTTTAGTTATGATTAAGCATTTCCCCCAAGTGGTTGGATTTGGTTTTGTTGTCAAATTGTACTACTGAAAGGGCAACATATGCATTTTTGGATAGGGTATTTAATAGGTTTGGGGTTCAAGCCAAAATTTTCATTGACCAAGGTACAAAATTATATGGGGAATTCCAAGAGTTGTATGAGAAAACACTTGATCATCACATAACTTCACCAAACCATCCTAAGGCAAATGGTTTAGTTAAATGGATGGTGTAGATGGTGAAACCAAATTTGCAAAAGTATGGTTTCCATAAGGGCCATACTCGAGAATGAAACTTATATTACCATGGCTTCTATATCTACTACATCTATTACAACTATTATAACAAGTTTATCTTTCATATTTTTCACCATATTTCTTATTGTTTGGCCTTGAACCCAAATTACTAGCCTCAATCCAACAAGATGCAATGGTAGTAATCAACTTGGATGATCCTAATGTGTGGATTTAGGCATGTGAGTAACAAGCCATCTTGTTCCAATGTGTGATACCCATGGCTATGGAAAATTTGGCAATTGCCCAACATCGAAATACATTGTGTTATGCCATTATATGTGGACTTATTAGCTTCATGTTTGGAGATTTGAGCAAGGGGATTATGTTTAAATGCAACAAACAACACCAACTACTTCAGATGTTATTCTACACATGCAGAAGGTTTTACCTTTTGAAGTGTTATCGTTGGAGGGTTGAAATGGTTTGACATGGAAGGACCATGTGTGCAATTGTACACCATGTAATTTTCCAAATGTGAATGGCCAAATTAAGCCATCTTTAATTATGGTTTTTGCTAGCCTATGATGTATGTTGTGTGAGTGATCTTTCGAAGTCACCACTATGTTGATTTGTGATTAATGTTTTCAAGGTTGGCATATGGGATGTTTCATGCCACCAATGGAAGAAGTGCTAATTGGCAAATGGTTTTGCCTTCTATGCACCCAATAGACCTAGGTTCCTAAGGTCACATAATACACTTAATTTAAAATTTTATTCCATGGTAATTCACATTTTGTTGGGGATTTCAAGGATTACAACTAGGCGATTAACGATGGGGCTCACATTTGCACCCGACATGGTGGTCCTTTTGTTTTGGAACCAAAGTGTTCATACATGGTGGATTTCCAACAAGTAGTTTTGTATTGTTATCTAGTTTAGGAGGACCTCATCCCCATATGGGATGGGGGGGGGGGGGGGGGGGGGATTTAGATGTGGTGTACCATTCAAGGTAATTCTATGTTATATGTTGTGAGTGTGGGGATATTGATGGTTATAGGTGTCGACATAGGAGTGCACGATAGTTGTCAAATGTGTTAGTTTAGTTCTTTAATTAAATTTTAGTTAGTTAAAGATAAACCAGGTAGTTAAGCTAATTTGTTAATTTCAAACCAATTCAAGTGTGAACGAAGTTTTGGGATATTTGTTATGGGATAAAATCCCATCTTGTGTGATTTCAAATCATATTTGGTGATTTGAAAATCCAGAGCATAATTTTGATTTTGCAAGTTTTTTTTGTTATGCAAATGTTTTGATTTTCTATGTTTGGGCTTAAACTTTTACGTTGTTGCAAGTGAGTCATTTTTTGGATTGGATGTGGTGTACCATTAAGGGTATTTCTATGTTATGTGTTGTGAATGTGGTGATAATGATGGTTATAGGCATCGACATAGGAACACGTGACATAGTACCAAATTAGAATTTGTGATATTTGAAAATAAATGTTGTCATTATATATTTTCAATTAACACCATTTTCTTGTAAGAAGTATCTAAGGCCAAAAAACAGTTTCAAGTAAAATGTTGGATTAAAATGATTATATGTTGAACAAACATTCTTGAGGTTATTTACATGAGTAGGGTTCCATACCCTTTACAATTCCATATGATTCAAAGGTTTATTGTTGTGGGCATGACATGATGTTGTTAGTTGGTATCAAACAAGCACATCATTTTAAGGTGTTAGTTGGATAAGATTAAACAAAAAATTCAACAAAAAATTAGATAAAGGTATAAAGCTTCAAGGAACTTCCAAATCAGGTGAAAATAAGGGCATATAGGTTTTACCCAATTTAATAAAGTTAAAGGGAAATAACCAATTTCGACCTTTTTCATTATGCTAGGTGTTTACTACAAGACATTCATTTATGTGAAACTTATTTGTTGGAACCCAATCCAATGTGAACATGGTTTCAACTTTTTGATGTTTGGGGTTTATTTCAAGGTGTGCCTTTTGGAGTTTGTTTTTTCATGTTTTGAGATTTCAAATATTTATATATGTATGATTTTGTTATTTTTGATAATGATGTTGGGTGCTGATTTAATAATGCACAACATATAAGGGTTAGAAAAAATTAATTTTAATCTATTATAAATTTATCAATGAAATATAGCCAAATCAATATAGGATAATCATAGGTAATCAAAATTATGTACAATATGTGCAAAAATACAACACTACAACACCATGGCAAGTGAAGAAATAAAACTAATTTCACAATTAGTCAATATAAACATGATCAACATCAATGTTTATTTGGGGCAAATTTTTCCAATTTGGTGACAAAGAAAAGGGCTTGCAAATCCAACAAATGGATTTTTGGAAACTTTTAAAAAACATTTGCCATATCTTGAGGGGAAAAAAAAAGTTGCTAGATTTAGACAGTGTGTTCTTGTAGGTCACCAAAACTATGCAAGATTCCCCCAAAAAATTCTACTTGTCCACCAAAACAATTGCCATTTACTACTAATTAATGTTGAGGATCCTAGTTAATGCACCTACTTGAAAAATTTGAAAAAAAAACCTTGATCAACACATGACATTAAAATATTGTATGAATTTTTTTAATGACAAACTTTACACAATTTAAAGATGTTTCAAGGTATAAAAAGGTAATAAATTTGTAATACTCAAGATAATCATTACCAAAAACTTAAATATAATTTCCCAAAAAAAAAAAAACAACAACAAATCAATCGCAATAACTCAAACAAGTCCATCGCAATCACATGTGTCATAATGAACATGTTATTTACATTTAAGTATATTTGAATAGAAGACCCATATGTGCAACATTAGTGTCAACTCACCAATATTGAAAATGTTGTGAATGTGGACTTTAAAGTGTGCAAGAAGAATTGGGTTTAATTGTTTTGGTGAAATTTTTATTTGAAAACCACTACGATATACAAAATAGGGAAGAGGCTTGGCATAACCAATTTCACTAAGGCCTTTGAATTTGGCAATGCTTCCACCCTAGGGTAATTATCTTATCTATAAAATGCATGATATATTTTGTGAGTCTAGTTCACAAAAGCAAGAACCCTCAAAATACTAAAGGAAATTTTCATTGTTCTTTATGATTTGTACACACATCATATTGAATCATAGTTATTCACCCAAAAAATCTAAAGTTAGCATCAATGTTTGCGCCAACATCGGCATGAGATGTAAGCATGCACTTGGTATGGACAATGGTACCAATATTGGTAGCAAAGACCTTATGAATCTAATATGGTTTAGGTAATACCCATATCAAGTTGGTAAGGACTTGATGCAATACTAATCATGTACTAATTTAAATACCAATTTCCATATCATAGACAATATTATGGCTTGTGCTATTAGCCCAATGTTGTGTGAAAATCATTTTGAATCTTTAGTCAATTTAGAGTCAATTGTCCATATTATAATTTAAAATAAAAGAATGCAATTGATTTCAAAAAATTTAACAACAAAAAAACATGTTTCTTTTTATGCAAATACATGTTTGTTGGGTATAATCATATCAAAATTTCAAAAGTTTGAAATTCTAAACCTAAGGGATATAATGAATAGGTTTAAAAAAAAATGTTGATTATATTTATTAGGTTCATAATTTCTAGCTCTTGGCACATGTTACATGTGCAAGAAATAATCTATTAGTTGTCCATAAGAGTTTTATTAAAAAAACGTTCACATTTTTATTTTAAAAAAATATTGCACAATAATGCAAGCATGTGAAAAAATCATCACCACTACAAATTATTTTAACTTGGACTATTAGTTTTTTCATTTAAATTTATCATGTGTAAATATTATTTGTAAAAGCTAGTGGAAAAAAGGTTTGGAAATCCATTTTATAAAGGAAACCCCCAATTGTGAATGAGGACCCAATACAACATAATTTTGAGAAAATAACTAAAATAATTTATAGTGACAAAAATAACACAAAATTGATGGCTACAAGGGCCCCCCTCCCCCCCCTCAAATAGGTGTGCTTAACACCAAGTCCATTAGACCATGAGCTAAAAAAAACCAAGATTGTTCATATTTTGATGATTTCAAATTCAAAAAAATTTAATAACATTTTTTTAGAGGTGGGCCAGACATTTATTAGACCACGAGCCCAAAAAACCATGATTAGTTCAACAATTTTTGTCATATATGTTTTTCAAAAATTTAATAATGTTTTTTGGAAGGTGCAAAGTTCATTAGCCCACGGGCCAAAAGAACCTTGATTGGTTGGATGTTGGAAAATTTTAACATAAAATTTCTCAATTAAATTTTTTTTTTGGGAAGGTAGGTGCAAAGTTTGTTAGCACATAGTCCAAAAAAATTGTGAATTCTAGATTGTTTTTTACATAATGTTGTTTTGCTTTAAGAAAATAATTAAAGGTGAGCATAGTGAAGTTGGTTAACCCATTAGCCAAAAAAGTTGTGATTGGTTAGAGTTTTTTGACATATTGTTTTCTCTTCATGGTGATCCTTCTTGCAAAAATGAAAAATATGAAAAAATAAAAAATAAAAAATGGAGAAAGAAGAAATGGAAGGAAAGTGAAGAAAAACACGGAAAAAAACCCTAAAATCAAATTTAAAAAATCACCCTAAAAATTAAAAATTACATAAAATAATTAATTGCACTTACATTTGTAGGTTTAAATTATAAAAATCCAACATGTAAGGAATATATCTACTAAATGTACTACAATTATCGCAATTATTGTCTAAGCTTTTGAAAATTTTGACAAAAGGGCTAATGATTTTACAAAAAAATTGACTAAATAAAAAAATAATTTAATTTATGGCAAAGCTACTCATGTAGTATGATATTGAATGACATTCCATAAAACTTCTATTGAATTAAAATACATTGAACATAATTAAAATTCCATTGACTTCAAATTGAATTCATCCCATGTTTGTAAGGCATACAATGGCCTCCACCATTTCATAATGAGTTCTTTGTTTTGGTTTTACCCAAAACAATGTGTTTTTTTTTTTTTGCTTCAACATTCAATAAAAAAACCATTTTTCTTTTTCCAAATAAATAAATAAATAAATAAATAAATAATCACCTTTAAAAGGTGAAAAGCAAATCACCATACCAACAAGGTGATGTGTCACAATGTGGCCTTGCCATTTACATTTAAAAAAAAACATTCTTAAGGCAAAAGAAGAATTAAGGGAACTCAAATATTTCACCATGCAAAAATATATATAATCTTCAAAAAAATCCTCTAAAAGAAACCAAAATCCTTCAAAATATTATAATTCTATAATTAATCAATCTCAAAATTTCAATACAAGCCAAAATATCGTCTTTCAAAAATCCTCATATAACAAAAAATAGACCTATTACCTAGGGGCCTATAAAAATCCCTTAAGCTACTATATACTCTATAATGAATCTAAACACAATACCAAAACCTAGGGTTAAGGTTAGTTTCCACATTGACAAAAAATGAATAATTATTTTTTTTCAAAAAATTCAAAAAATGAATTTTTTAAATTTTTTTAAAATTATATATATTTTTCCATTACCTTCTATAATATTGTGATGTGAGTAGTGAAATTATTCAAAATGTAGCTTATGATAATTATGATGATTTTCAATATAAAGCATAAGGTAAAGCTCGAGGGGCGAGGGCATTATCGAAATGTAAAAGAAGAAGAAGAAGACAAAAGAACGAACAGAAAAGAAAAAGAAAAAGAAAAACACAAAGAACAGAACAGGAAAAAAAAGAAAGTCCCGCCACTCACTAAACCACCTGTGGTTAAATTCCAACGAATGAGATTGAATAGTTTTTTCCTGTAACTCGACTCTAACTACGGTTAAGTCTTATCCACAGATGAAGACTCTCCCTCATTGGTGCATGTCCCGATAGCACATAAGAGGTTATTATGTGTTCTTTTAGGCGCATCTTGCGCGTCCGATAGCTGCGAAATTGAGATCGTAGCCGTCCATGTGGAAACTGGGTGAGAGAGTATACGGCACCCGACCCGGTATTTCGAGGGGTGTCTTCTCTCTCCTTTCAATCTGCGCACTGGGAGTAGCCTAGCGTGTGTGTGTGTGTCCGCCGCTCTGTGGCGCGCGCACGGAGCGAGATCCTTACACACCAATCTCGCAAGATTAAGGAGCTTTCTCCGCTCAGGAAGATTTTTTGTGTGGAGATAGTGGAGGAAAAATGGCTTCTGTAGCTTGTAACTCTTCACTTTCCGTGGCCGCGGCAACAGTGCAGTGCGGTGCGGGGAAGAAGAGATCAAGCGGCGGACGGAAGGCTGTTGCATGTCCAGCTTTTGAAGGACTGTCCAGTCGCTCGCTTTCACTCAGAATCACCGAATCCGTCGACTTGAATTCCGAGCTCGAGAGCAAAAGGCCCGAGAGTCGGTCGGTGACCGTGTGCGGTCTCAAGGATCTCAGGGACCGCATCGCCACTGTGAAGAACACGCAGAAGATAACCGATGCCATGAAGCTCGTCGCTGCTGCTAAGGTGCGGAGAGCTCAGGAGGCGGTCGTGAATGGTCGTCCTTTCTCGGAGAATCTCGTGAAAGTGCTCTTCAATGTTAACTCCCAACTGCAGACTGAAGACATTGACATACCATTGACACAGGTCAGTAGACTAGAACTTCATTATCGGCAAGAAACGTAGAGGTTTGTTACATGAAAGTTTCATAAAGCTTTGCTTTCCTCATATGACGCGGTTCATAATGATCTTTTTGTTTTCTGCAGATAAGGACCGTCAAGAAGATTGCGCTGGTGGTCATCACAGGCGATCGTGGTCTGTGTGGAGGTTTCAACAACTATGTGCTGAAGAAGGCGGAGGAGAGGATGAGGCAGCTAAGGAAGATAGGGGTAGACTTCACTATTGTGAGCATCGGAAAGAAAGGAAACAGCTATTTCAAGAGAAGACCTCATATACCAGTGGACAGGTACGTCGACAGTGGAACTGCTCCAACAACCAAAGAAGCACAAGCCATAGCCGATGAGCTCTTCTCCCTGTTCGTTAGCGAGGATGTCGACAAGGTGGAGCTCTTGTACACTAGGTTCGTTTCTTTGATCAAGTCCGATCCTGTGATTCACACGCTGCTCCCTCTTTCTCCCCAGGGAGAGGTCTGCGACATCAATGGCAACTGCGTAGATGCTGCAGATGATGAGATGTTCCGACTGACGACCAAGGAGGGAAAATTCTCGGTCGAGAGAGAGATCGTACGCACGGAAACGCCGGAGTTCACTGGTGTACTTACCTTTGAACAGGAGCCTGTCCAAATCCTGGACGCCTTGCTACCTTTGTATCTGAACAGCCAGATACTAAGAGCTTTGCAGGAGTCCATAGCCAGTGAACTTGCCGCTCGAATGAATGCCATGAACAACGCCAGTGACAATGCCAGGGATTTGAACAAGAGCCTCTCTATCTCCTACAACAGGCAACGTCAAGCCAAAATTACTGGAGAGATTTTGGAAATCGTTGCAGGCTCCACTGTTACAATCTAAAAGAGGCAAGCAAGCTCATCAACCCTCTTCTTCTAGAAATACTAAGGTCCACAGCGGAATGAGGGAGTTGAGATTTATTTTGTAGAACTGAGTGAGTCACAGAGGCTCGTTGTAGTAAGCAAAACAACAGTTCTTTTGAGCATCTCCCTCCTCTGTCTCTCTCTATCTCTCCTTCTCTCTGCAAAATGTAATTTTAAATAATCTTCTCAGATTAGCAACCAGGTGAGAAATCCTGCAATTCTTATCCAAAATTCTTTTCATAAAATCTGGCTATTTTTTAAAGCACCATTTGGGTCAACTTGTCTTGTCTTCACTTTCTCTTAGTGCCAAGCTGGGTGCAACCTCAATCGTTCTTAACCATGTATGTGTCTGTGTGTGTGTGTCTCTCTCTCTTTCATGATTTTGTTTAAACCTACTAAAGGGTAGGATGTACTATGGACTGGTTGAGCCCTGCCTATTATGTGTAGGGTAATACCCTAGGGCCAGCCATTAGCCAGCATAAAGCTTGACTCACTTTTTACTTCTTAAAAAAATAATTCCATGATACCAGCTTGGTATCATGGTAAAGATATATATAAAGCAATGCGAGCATTTTGAAGAAAGTGAATCACTTGGCCTCTGCAGGCATTTCGCCCCATGTAGATGCCTGATTACACCATATAAGGTGCCCTCCATTTACACTGCTGCAAAGTGCACAGGGTTTTATGGACTAGGTCATTGGCATGAGTGTGCAGGTTTACTGGGATTAGTCTCAAGTCTTGATGCTCAGTGTGATCAAGCTTCTGTGTTGTAACTTGCAGCTTGATAGCCAATTTTAGAGTGTTGAGATTCTCAGGAGGGATGGTTATGTTGGGCTAGTGAGCCCATTAGGGCAAGCTAGGTGATACACTCAACATTATTGGCACAGGCAAGGCCATTCCATCAGGCTTTTGTATGGGGTGCCAGGTTCAATGATTTAGAACAAAATTTGTGTTCAAGAGACACATTTTGGTCACTTTTATTACACATATATGAAGAGTATGTTACGTAATGTGGCCAAGAAAATGACGTAATCTCCCACCCCAGACCTACATGTGTTCTCCAATATAAATTGAACTGTGGGTTTTGATAGTTTTCTCGAATTTGAATGTCTGAATTGCAAATTTGAAATAGAAGTTCTGGTTCTGCAGATTTTTCAAATTTATTTGAATTGTGGGTTCTGATTGTTATCTTGAAACTTAATGATTGAATCTCAGTTGAAATTATAAGTTCTTTGTCTTTCAAACAAATATCTGCACATTGTGAAGTTTGATGTTTTTTCAATTGGAAATTAGTTGGTGGGTTTCAATTGTCTGACTAAAGTTTTTATATTCAATTTCCAATTTGAATAAAATTTTGAGGCTGTGAATTGTGGTCATTAAATTGGATGTGCAAATTAAACTGCAAAGTAGGGTTTACAGTGAAGTGTAATTTTATGAAATGTATGAATCTGCAACATGTATCAACACACAGCATTATGAATAAATATGTGCCTATTCTTATCTTGTCATGGAAATTTTAAGGAGTCTAAGATTTATTGAAGGAGAAATTGAAAAAGAAGGAAAAAGATGTAAGAAGAAAGAAACAGAAAGGCCAAGGAGGCAAAAATCAAGTATTAATTAATGCAAATCCCAGAATCAACAAAAGAAAGTGAAGAGAGAAGAGAAGAAAAGAAGAGGGAAGAGAATTAAGGGAAGAAGGAAACTGTGAGCAATCATTTGCCTTGATTGATGTCAGGTAACTTTGCAGGTCTTGCATTTGTAGTGTTCTGTAACAATCTAAAACCAAAGAGGAAGAAGCCAATTGAAGTTTTTCTGCATTCCTATCCTTGTGCATCATGATTCTAAAACGTAGAACTGAAATTGTCTGCAAATGCAAGATTCTCACCAAAAAATTGGCAGGATTGCTACTTGATCTACACATCAAGAGACATTTAGTCTCCTCCTAACCATGTAACAGAACTTTGATGTTAGTCTTCTGATATTCACAAATACAAAGATCTAAGAAAGGATCACATATGTCTACAATAATAAATACAAAATTGGGTGCAGATTCCCTTTGTGGAATGCACAATTGTGTTGTTGCCCAGAGATTGTTTCAATCTATACAACAATATCTGGGTAACATAAAACCTTTGCTGAAAGTAAAGCTTGCTCTCCTTGATCTGGTCACAGAAACCACACCCAACAGCTTTACTACATCAACAGAAACAAAGACTGGATAGGCCACAAGAACATTGCCATACAATGAATTGGACAAGTGTGAAGCAAGGAGACAGACCAAAAAAGAGCGAGCAGTAAAAAAGAATGGCATATGCTTGTGCTTCAAATGCAGGTTTTTGAGAGCTCAAGACCCCATGAATTTTCTTGGAATTTTGAGCATTGCAATTGTGAGGTTTTTTCCTGACTATAACTCTCAAGTATTGCATAATGTTCCATGATGGTGGTTATCACAGCTGAGGGAATGTCAACAAAGAGAAAAACATTGAATGACCTGGAAGAAGATATGAGGACACTCCATGGAGTGAAATTCAAACCTTTAAGAGATGATGCAGGATGACACCAGCTATTTGCAGAAAAGATCCTCATAGCGAGCCATCGTCTTCTGCACCAACAACCAACCATTTACTTAAGGACTCTTGGGTGAATACTTCATAGCACCCCCTCCTGTTCAGACAACCATGTAAGTTCAAGGTCTTCCAGCAAAGGAACTACTTATGAGCAAAACAAAACTGTTTCTTTGATGATTCCTCACATGCTCACAGTTAATTGCTGAAGAATGATATAATACCCATGCTCCGAATTGTGGGTTCAGAAGTAAGTGAAAGAAATGTTTGTTCACTGTGTGTGGTTCAGTTACAGGTAAATTCAATGTCTTCCCCTTCTGTCATGATGCTTCATTCCTGAGGGCTGAACTCAAGGCTACAAATGTCTATGAAATCACAGAACAATCTCCACAAAAGTAATCTGAAGGTAACATGACAACAAGAGTTACTCACAATGTGACAGACCATCATCTTCATCATGAATAGCAGTGATGAGCTGCTGTGACTACCCACTGACTTCATCAGCTCCCAATGGTAGGTATAGGGAAGTATAAAATAGTTCACCCAAGATAGGAGCTAAATTCCAGTACCCACTGTAGTATATGAAGCCATGAGCATGACATTTGCATCCAAACAGATCACATTGAAAGAGTAAAACATTCAAATGTACAAAGATGCAGCATGGCATCAATCACAGTGCACCAGAAAGAGTAAAAATGTACCTCCTCCTTGTCAGCAAAGATGCGCTTGGGGATCAAATTTGTTGGCTCTGGATCAATGATCAACTCTATGGAAAATATTCCACCTTCAGTGTCCTTCAGCACTCCCTTCAAAATGCAATAACCAACAAAACCAAATCTTATTTCAGTTGTATGATCATTTCCATGCAATCCAGCAAAATCAGAAACCAAGCTGAAAAGCTGCAACCAACTTTCAGAGCACACCATGTCAGAAATCTATGACTTCAATGAAGCAAATCTCTGGAACTACCTGACAACCATGATTGGAAAGAGATTCAGATCCATCCTGAACCACACCCTGCTCATTCTCTGAGAGATCAGGGACTAAGGTATCTGAGCTGCTGATGGGCTCTTGACCACCATCCTGCATCCCACCATCCATGGCAGGCTTAGCCCATACTGATTTGCAGTCCTCTAAATGGTAACAAAAGCGCATGATTATCCAAAGACTTGAACTCATTCTCATATTGGTTCTGAACACATGCACTTATTGAACTTTAACACAGTTTCAGACTAGCTGTTTGAACACAACACATGACCTCAACTGCTGTGTAGGTCATATAATTGGAATCACAGCTGATAAAGCATTTGTCTTTCTGAGTGGTGGAGGCTGAAGTATGCAATCTCTTCAGCTGTTCGCACATGACACATGATATCAATTGTTTCTTGTAGGTCAAGTGATTGAAGTCACAGCTGATCAGCTATTTGTCTTTCTGATCTGCAAAGTCTGAGGTATGCAATCTCTTCAGCTGCTTGCACACAACACATGATATCAATTTGCTTGTAGGTCCATGTGATTGGAATAACAACTGATCAAACATTATGTTTCTGATCTGCAAAGGTTGAGTTATGCAATCTGCTGAAGAGATTGCATATGTGAGCAAGGAGATTGCATATCTCATGCTTTTGTGGACCAGAAAGACAAAATGCTTGACCTGATCAGCTACAATTCCAATTACCTCAGTCCTCACAGATCAGATAGACAATGCACCCCAATTAACTTGTCAAAGCATGCACAAGAAGGAAAACCAAAGCACAGATCCAGAGTTCTGGATCCTGGAGACCCTGTCTCAGGGAAAAGGGATCAGTCCTGTGGCATAGATCATCAGAGCTCTGACAGGTTTCCAAGGAATCAGAAAGTTTTATAGTTAGATCAGCATTGTTACAAATCTGCATACCTCCTCATCAGAAGATTGGAATTTGGGCTTATCAGAGAATTCATCATGATAGTCATCAGCAGGCATGAAGAATTGGGTAGCATGAAGGCTCATGTATGAAGCTGGCATGTGAATCACAGAGCCCTGCAAATGCAAATCACACAAAGAAACCATCCTCATGTACATGTGCTTTTGCAGAAGAACAAACAAATACACAGATGTCAGAAAACCCTAAAAACACTAGAAAATTATAGAAGTGCATGGCAACAGGAAGAAAACAATCTGGAGAGAAAGCACACATACCTCCAGCACTGTTTTCACTTGAAGTTTGTGATTCCTGAACTGCAAGCCACAGGGCACATACAATTCACTTGTTTCTGGCACCAAGCTCAGAACTTTGACTGCCCAAACCTTGTAAGGCTGTTCTCTCGCCACTTCAACAGGCAACCCATAGCCAAAAAGCTGCACATTCTTGTCACCCATGAAGAAGCTGCTGCTTTGTGTGTCCTCTGCCCCCAGCAGGCCATTCAACAGACTACAGCATCTATCTCTTGCAGCAAGCTCGGTGCCCAAGGTTGTTGTCTGCTTCTTCAATCCCCAAAGCTGGAGATTGAATTCCCCATTGCTGCAGAGGTCGAGAAGCTCTTCATCCTCCTCTGCCCTAAACCCTAAACCATCATGCTGCTTCTTGGGTTTCTTTTGCTTGGATGATGGAATTTCCCTCAAGGGTGCTCGCTTTCTTCTCCCCCCGTTTGTGCAGTGTTGCTTGCAGAACTCCAGAACCCAAGCGTAGATGTCGTCTTCTCTCCATCTCACGAGTACGACTTCCTCGCTGCTTCCTGGAACCGAGAACATGAGAGCTCCAAGCTGAGGTTGTCTCTTGTGAATGAAACTCCGCAGAGCTTCTTGCGCGCATCTGTCGTGTTTGAGATCGGCATCGAAGAAAGAGCTTACCACGGGATCTGACAAGTCCATGAACCATCCTCGGACCAAGCATTCGTTCTGTAGCAGCACACGGTAAGCTTCAGGATGGTACTTCCGAAGAAACCTCTTCCCACAGAGCAGCTGCTGCAGCAGCTCCTCATCCTCATCGCCTGGAGGAGGATTCTCCACCGCCTTCTTCTTCGTCTTCACCCGTCCTTTGAAGATCCTCTCATACGTGATGTCGTCAAACCAAGAATGAAGAGGAGGCTTGCGCTGTGCTGAAGCCACAGCAGCAGCAGCTTTGACATTGTGAGGAACAGGAGGGATCTGCTGCAACGACGCGACGATGATCGAGTCGTTCTCGTCGCTGCTGTCTTCGTCGTCGTCGTAACAATTGGCGATCCATCGCAACACGCTCTTCACATCCCGCAGCTTCACAATCCCAAGATGCATCAAATCCTCTCTATCGAGCTCCAAAAGAAGCTCACCGTCCACGAGATTCTCCCTGAAAATTCTCTCGTACTTCGGAGATTGCAGGAAAACTGCCATGTGCTCTGCCACCTGCGCCACAGACCATGTCTTCACTTCCCTCCTCGCCGGTTGCATCTCCATCTCTCGCTGCTGTTGTTCCGCGCCTCCCTCTTCTCTCCCACAATTCACTTAACCCTAAGAATTTTCTCCTCTCTCTTGTTTCCAAGATCAAAAACTAAGTCTCACAAACTCTGCAATGCCCATGAATTAACTGCAACAATAGTCCTGCTCACACGAAATCACGTGATCCGGATGACATCGCAGTACGCAATCGAAGAAGAAGATTCATCTTCATCTTCAACACTACACAATTGGCAACAACAACAGCAACACTGCGGCAGATGTTGTAGAACTGTAGCTTCACTGGATCTTCTGTAATAGCAAAGAAGTAGCTGGGGGGGAAGTTCTTCTCATCATCGGCAGCAGAGAAGAGACGAGAACAGATGGAGAAGGAGCGCGGGAGATTTTCGTATTTTGAATTGTGTTTCTTTTTGTACATTGCGCAGTCGTTGTGTACGTTTTCAGGTATCGGCCGCTGCTGTTATTTTCGGGAGCTGAGCTTTGACCAGCTCTTGCACCGGGTCTCTCTCTCTCTCTCTGTGTCTCTCTCGCAAAACACTGGAGCTCAGACACCCTGCGGAACCCAAATCTATGCAAATGTGGGATTTCTTCATCTCCTTTTGGAACAACAACTACCCATCTGGAAGAAGGTGCAGAATAACATGTTGCTGAGAACAACAAGAAGATCAGCTGAGAACAGTTAGTGCTAACTTCATTTTTTCTTTTGCTGGGTTGGGTCCGTCCCTGCTTTTCTATGTTGTGATATGACTACTTTGGAACTCCTCCATAACTCAGTTAAGCGTCTTGTGTAGGATATGCTCTTGCAGCATAATATCTTCACTGAGAAACAAGGACAAGCAGGAGATGTGAAAGGAAAAGTTTGTTGATTAGGTAACCATTGAATTTCTAGTTCTAAGAGAGGCTGCGAATTCTCAGAAGTATCAGTTGTAACAGAAATCTTCACAAACATGATACACTTGGTAATAGAGATTGTGGGTACTTACTTACATTGTGGCTTTATGGTCTAGGGTTTAGGCAAGCTGCTACAAGGTTCAAGCAAGCTGCTGCTACAATGGAGAGGAAGCAAATCAAGAAGGTCCCTTTGATTGAGAGACTTGGGATGAGAGACATGGCAGTGGGAGAATAAAGAAATGTGGCATCATTGTCAAGAGCATCATCATCAAGCTGCAAGGAACTACTTTGTGACAGACAGGCAGCATCCTTATGAACTGGTACTTGGTTATTCCTGAACATCAAACACCCGATTGTTTGTTTATAATTGGGTACTTCTTTATACCTGCCCTCCAAACATGCCAACCCTTTGTGTTTTAGCAAAAGGGAAGAGGAAGAATAATGAAAAGTCCATGGCTCAACACTGAAAATCATCAGAAGCTCAAAAGTACGCAGTACCCAAACCAAGGAGAATTGGCCTGCTGAACTTGTTGGGTGATGGTTTTGATGACAGATGCCAAGAATGCAAGAGGAGCAGCAGCTGAGAAATGAGAAAAGATATCACATGTTGAGAGCTCAATCACCATTTCATGATCACAACCACCTGGACGTGATGTGAAAAATATAAGAAGATTATTGAAGTTATAATGAGCACCACAAGTGCCAGTCACTATAAAAAACCTCTTGAACATGTCATAGCGTATGTGCTCTACGTGATGCAGGTGAACCTGCTACAGAAGCTGACAACAAGCAGGGAATACAGGTATGTGAACAAAGTTTTGTGAATCTTTTGCTCGTGGGAAGTGGGGGTGGTTTCCATTTTGAAGCTTGTGAAAATTCTTTGTCTAACAGTATTATTCAATGCTCACAGAGCCTGTGTTAAATGTGAAAATTAAAACCAAGAAATTGCAGCAGCCTATCTATGCTTTACTGAATATTCTTCATAAGTAGAATTGTAGAATCAAAATTTCTATCACAATGGGTGTCTCGTCTTTTGTGGGTTTTTTATATTAATTACTAATATTGTGTGTTTCCGCTTTCTTTGATGTGAGTTTTGAGTGTTTGCATTTCAAAGCAAAATATAGTTCGTTGTCTCTCTAGTGGATTTATTTGCACAACAACCAGTGTTTAAGCTTGATCATTGTGTACACATTCTTGCCTTCCAACACTCATCATCAGTTTCAAATTCCAAAGCCAAAATTTTTAAAAAGGTGCCTCCACAGAGGATCGAACTCTGGACCTTCAGTTTACAAGACTGACGCTCTACCACTGAGCTATAAAGGCAACACCATTTGCTTCAATTGTGTCCTTGTAAAGTATATAAACAGCTTTATCCATTGGAAGCATGTTAGAAAAGCAAAATCCAGAAAATAACAGTAATTTTCTAAGTACTGAATTTTTCACCTGAATGCAATCAGCCAACACCCAAGTACCCAAAGAGTCTGCATGAAAATTTGGCTTCTACCAGTTCCAGGAAAAGTAGACACAGACATGGGTTATAACTTATAACAAGCCTTTGTTGTGGAGATTGTTTTCTAATGCAATTTTTAGTAGAACAAGGGTGGGTTTTTTTAATTTCGGGGGCCAATAGTCTTCAAAAACCTCCCAACTTGATGGTGCAAAAAAGAAATCCTTTCTATGAGTTGCTTGCTGGCCAAAACAATTGTTGCCAAGTGGGAAAAAAAAGAGGGGTTCCTTGCCGCTAAAGAAAAACACTAATTCAATGTTGTAAAACTATAAATTCTAAGCTTGAAAACAACATTCAACTGCGACAGTATCATCTTAAATGTTTTAGGGTGAAAACGGTTTATTAAGCTTCATTCAAATGTCATATTCATCTAAGCACCGGTGGTCTAGTGGTAGAATAGTACCCTGCCACGGTACAGACCCGGGTTCGATTCCCGGTCGGTGCAATTGTATATCCAGGGACTTCCTTTTGTACAATCCGAAAATTTCCTCGGAATTTGGGTTGGCGAAAGTGATAAGGGGAGCACCGCGAGCGGATGGAATTTTAGTTTTTGCCGTAAGTCCGTTGGCGATGCTCACGCTTCGAATCTCCCGGAAGGGATGCTAAAAGGGAAAGAAAGCTGTCAACGAACGACTTGGATTTGGATTTTCCTTTCTTTGTCGTGTATAGGCTAAATGCTGAACCCAAAAAAACTAAAAGGGAAAAAAAAAGTGAGAGAGTAATGTGGAGAACAAGTCTTATGTTAGTAAATAGAGTTTTGCTGGCATTTGCTACATCACCCATTTTTCATTGTTTTTGTCAGTTTATTTCTTGGTGCATATGGCCGCCAGCAGAGTTTGCAGAATCAAAGTACCCAAAGTTTTATCAGTTTCGTCTAATATTAGGCAAAGGTTTTATTTATATAAGAAGAAGAAGCAGCCACATTGAGGGTTTTGTCAGTGTGTGAGTGAGGCGATTGATTGTGCTCAGAACAATCTCTGACGTCAGCAGAAGTTCGTCACCAACAACACCAAATCACACAATTGTTGTTGGAAGGCCTTTGTCGGAGGAAGAAGTTATCATCATATTATTTTCTGCTTAATCATCATCTCATGGAAGGAGATTGTCGAATTCTGAATGACTGGGAAAGCAAAATTCAGGACTAGGGTTTTAATCTCCTGTGTATGACTGGAAAGCTAATATCCATAGTGTTACTATGGATTGTTCATATTATTTGAAATCCATTGTAATGTCAACACAGTACTTCTGCACAATCCCCATCTACTGATGTCAAAACATCCAACAATCCATACAAACACACGAGATTCATGCATGAAGGTGAGGTCAGTCACAGCATATATAAGAAAGGCCCCTCAGGAAGATAAAAGTCATTGAACCAGCAATGCTTGTCCTGCTATTGAGGCTGCAGGAAGGGTTAGCCATTTCATTTGTTTCATTCTTGCCTCTGCCTTCATCCATCAGAGTGCCCCATCATTACTGGAACTGTCTTGTTAAGAAGAGCTCATAAATAATGTGGCCCAGCAATAGTTTACCACAACCTGCTGGCCTAGAGGTGAAGCTGCAATAAAGCAAAGCTAAACAGTAGTTGCCCACATTCTCCAGGGAGTTGCTAAAAGATGTAGTCTAATGGCTGCACTTCTTAGGCTTTCACCGGAGCACCATCCCAAGAAACTCTCAAACATTACCCAAACCTCTGGACACCACTGCACCCACCTATTGTACAGTTTCAAACAGATACTCCCCCTGAGGTTAGACTCAAATCTCTGCAACACTAATGTTCCCATTTGATGCAGACAACCCCCCATAGCATCATCATCATCATCTCAAGCACACTGCTTTTGTCTCAGATTCCAAAGCAATTCCTATCATGCAAAACTCACCCACAAATGAATCAGTTATTTGCAAAAACAACTTCAAATCATACAAAATGCACAAGACACCCGAAGACAATACACTGTATCCTGATATCTGCAAATATTCTTACACACAACATTAGTAGTTGTGAGACACACCAAACAGGGCATCCTTCAGAACCATGGATTTCAAGAGACAAAACCATCAAATCGTTAAAAAGAAAGACTTTACAATCAACCACAACCAGACCCAGGTCTAAACAGAATGAGACGATAGAAACATCAACACCCAAGAGTACACAGAATTAGAAAAGGCTAAAACAAACACACCCAAGTCCACATGGTATGAGAAAAGTTGGAAAGAAGCAGCAAATAGCACCCACTTCCACACAGCGGAGAGAGCAGAGATAAACATGGATTTGATCGCATAGGATCCTTGACTATTTTTGTACATGAATTGGCTCAAAGAAGAGAGAAATAGAGACTAGAAACTGAGATAATCTTCAACAATATTCTACTCCCCATCGATAGTCAAATGATCTTTGCTTTCGTGGGAGAGGAAAGAAATATCACATCGTCATGTCTTCTTCTGATGGGTCTTCGCATTTCCCAGCAGCATCGGGCGGGGGAAGGGGGTGGGGTGGACCATTCTCAAATTTTGACAATCTTTTCTGCTACCACCACTGGGTTGGCCTTGGCTATGGCCTCTTGGCCAGCAGCTTTGTAATCGTATGTGCAACTGTGCTTATCGGAATATCGATGCAGGGCACAAAAGGTGATGCCGCATCGGCATTTAAAACCAGTCAGTCCCACGCGCTTCCGGCATGAACCGCATCGATGAGGAGCTGGCTGTCGAGGTGGTGGCTCTTGTGTGGACAAAGAAGAAGATGCAGCAACAATTACTGCCACAGGTCCCGATTCTTCGCCCTGAACGCTGGCTGACTCCACAGTTACAGACAGACTCTTCTTCGGCAGTAGCATCTGTGCTCCATCTGCTTCAGCTATGCCATCGCTTGGCAGAGGTTGAGCTGAAACGGCAGCAGAAATGGCTGCAGAAGTCTCTGCTTGCTGCAGAACTGTTTCCTTGTAGCACTTGGAGCAGAGTCCCATGGTCGACGCACTTCCGAAGAATCCGCAGATGTTCTTGCACATCACTGGCGCTTCGGGGGGCTGGGAAGTTGTCTCCTGATCCGGCCGCTCCAGAGCCATTGGAGATGTACTCGGAAGCACTGCGAAACATCAAACAAAATCCATCAACGACAAAAAAATACGCAGAACGTCCACACATCGGAAGCAAAGCTCGGAGAACATTTCCAGAGTGAAATCGGAGAAATCCTCAGAAAACAACGGGAGAGATTGTGGCAAAATAGAGTTTCCAAAGGCAGTCCGGTATCGGATTCTTCGTACAGGAGCACAAAGACACAAAGACAAGCACTCAGAACGTTCATCCGAAGAAGACCTGGAAGGGATGAGACAAATAAACGCAGGGACTTAGCGATGCACCGGTTTTCCAACAACACAAGACGAACCTGGAAATGAAATCCTCGACCGGATCGTCAATATTTCAAACAGTCATCAGGCAGCCAAGAACACAAGCAGGGCAAACAACTCGCCTTTAACAGACTAGAGGAAACATGTAAGAACGCTAATACTGTTGTGCAACAAAAGCTTGCACGGAGAAAACAGATGGACACTGTTGCGTGTAGAAAGCCTTTGCAACGAGCGTCGCCTTCCTTTCAGACTATATATCCGGCATACAAGAATACAACAATAATAACTCGCAGTTTTCTCTCTAAAGCTTTCTGGCTCTGAAGTCCACTTAATATCGTAAGGAGCAAGAATGAAACAGATGCACGCTACCGAGAGAGACTACCAGAAACCGCACCTTTGACTCTTCTTTTCTGTCTTCTTCCTCCTCTTATTCTTCACGCAACAAAACACTTCCCCTTCCCTCGCTCTTTCTTTGCACAAGTTGTTGAAAGCTGCGATAAGAAAAACATCAACGATAACAACAACAAAGACTTGAAAACCTGCACAAAAACCAGCCGTAGACCAAATCTATGACCAAATCTATTGTGTGTTTTAAAGTATGACAAAAAACCAAAAACCAAAAACAAAAACACACTGCAGGAAGGAAGGAAGGCTCACAAGATCTGCTGCTGCCACCGAGCCTCCTCCTACCCTCCCGCACGACTTCCACAAGTCTGATAAGACAGCACCTGCGGTGCTTTTCTTTCAGCAGGAGGCGGCTCGGAAGAGCAGATCCACTTCAAAAACTTTCTCAAATGATGTGAGACAGTATAGCAAATGCGTGTTTTGTTCTGGAACCCAGGAAGGCAAACAAACGGTGGCAGCAACAGCGTCGTCGCCGTCGTCGTCCGCGCGCGGAGGTGTGCGGGCGGACGCAACAGTGGGAGTACCGCACCGCACCGCACAAACAGCGAAGAAAAAGACACGAACAAAAAAACACAGCCACCAACAAGACGACACATTCATGCGCCGGAATGGTCATCTGCCTGAGACTGACTTCCTGTCTCGTAGTACCTTGGTCCTTCTCCTCTGGACGTTCCGCGCCGCAATAGTCTCCTGGAATGTCCTGTTTCAACGGTCGACTAATCAACACTGTTTTTTATTAACCATGGGGGTAAAGTGAGTTACTTCTCCCCAGTTCAAACTCTAGTTACCATAGTACCGCCTTGGGTGAACCGCCCACCCACTCTCGTACCCGTGGGCACAAAACCAGTGCTGTGCGGTTATTTAATTTTACAAATAACCGGTGGATCCGGTTCTTAAAAATTTCCGTAAACCAAATACCCTGTGGTTCCAATTTTGTGTCAAAGAATCAGAGAACCACCGGTTCCAGTTATTTCACAAACATCCCAGAACCGGCAGTCTGATAAAGGCATTTTTTGCAACATTTCAAAATTTTGAGAACCGCTGCTATATATCAAAATTAATTTTTTGAGAATTTTCACCCTTACCATGTGAGTGGGGTATATATACTAGGATTGATAACCGGAAATCATCTCTAGAGAATTTTAATAATGGCACAACGATGGTAAAAGCCACAAATTTCATCTCAATTGCTTCTAAATATTATCTATATTGCAAGATTAGGATAAAATCTCCAAGTTCAAATCTAATATTTTTTGGGTTTATTTTTGGCTACAAAGGGGCCTCACTCAACAAGGTGAAGGTACCAATGTGGGTGCCGGTTCACCCAAGGCCACCATAATACCATGGCATCATCCTCCCACGCTAATTAATTATATTATTTCCAAAATGTTGAAAATTCCAATTTTATTTTCAAACAAATCATTTTTGAAGGAAATTATTGATTTATTTATTTATTTGAAATGGAAATTCCAATTTTTATTTGATTATTCGATAGACAATTTGTTGAAGTTTCCAAGGTATTATGGTATTTTCTTTTCAATTTGCAAGATTTGCAAAAATCAATCCAGTTGGGTTTCCAAGCTAAGTGGGTGAAAACATGAGAAACCCTAACTTTCTACCTTACCTAATACCATATATGGTATATGCAATTTTGATTGTACAATCGCTGTTTATTGGCTCTCCTTGTGAGAATATGGAATCGTGTATAAGGGAAGGCCAACTCCCCGTAGCGGCATAGCCTCCCCCCCCAATTTAAGGTTTGTCATAGTCTTGGTAGCCCAAGGTCGTAAGTTTTGGAAATTAGGTGAGACCCATGGGAGCAAGCTCCACCTTCCCCGGAGTAAAGAGTGAAAGGAATTCAAATGGGTGAAGGTTTGCATGTGATCAATGGAAGGGGTCCTTCAACAAACGAACGAAGAAAATCTTCGATGTCCGTGTGAGTTCAAATTCAAAGCAAAATATAAAACCATGGAGTGCTTTATGTATAGGGTAAGGAACAATTTGGATTGCTTTCCCCAACCACCGCACATGTGATTCACTCCTAGGTTTGAGGGCCGAGCCATAACAAGAAGAAGGTAGAGAGCAAAAATCCTATACGAAGATTTCATTTTGGTCCCACATCTCAAGGAAATGTCACCGGGTGTTGTTGGTATTGTGAACAATGAGTCCATTTTTTTGGGAATTTGATTGGAGCAAGTGTCAAAATACATTATTACACCCATGTAAAGAACAATTCTTATGGCACATTCACACTTGTTGTTAAATCAATGTTAAATGTAAATCTAGGTGGCATCTTAGGTGGCACCCAATGTTAAAATTAGCAAATAGCTTAATGTTAAGTGAATGATAGTTAACTAGTTAAGTGAATGAAATGTTTCACATAAAATCTTCATGATAAGTAAGTTTTAAGTCTTAAATGATTTGTATGATGATAATGCACTCAACACTAGAGTTCCTAACACCAAGTGTGAGCACACCTCAAAATCCATTAAGCAAGACTCATGTTGAAGTATCAAAAAACATAACTAGTTTACCACACATCATATATAGCCTAATTACATAGTAAACTTTAACCCAACTACCATACACACAAAGAATACTTGGTGAAAAATTACCCACAACTCCTCCACATAAGTAACCTAATTCCAAGGGTTAGTAGTTTGTAAGCATAAAGTGCAAACTACAATACACACAAACAACAATGGTGCGACAAACATGAGGTACATGAGTACAAGGTATATAGTAGCAACATAACTCACCAACAACAAATGATGAGTCTTTGTAGGATGCAATGTGTGTGTAATGACTCAAACTCAAGCCATACACTCTTAAGCAAATAATTGTCCTTTGTGGGATGCAAATGTGTGAAGTGAAGAAAACTCAAGTGAAGACTCTTCTAGAAGAGTCAAGAGACCCCCATACTATTATGGGTAGTTTGTGAGAAGCTTCAAGTTGTTTTTTCTTTATTGGCTATGCCCTTTCAAGATAGAGAGACACTGGGATGCACCGAGAACCGAGCCAAAGTTTGGTATCGTCTCGCCTTCTAGGGTAGTGTGGAGTTCACTATAAAAACATTTCCAAGGATAACCAAAGGATCCACTTGACCCACTTGAGTTTCACTATGCTACCCACCATGTGTTTCCATATGTTGAATATTTATCATCCTTTTGGATGTCATTTAGAGGGCGGAGACGTTATATAAAAATTTCCAGCATAATAACTGAAGGATGCACTTGAGCTTCACTATGCTACCCACCATGTGGTTTTGTATGTTGAATATTTATCATCCTTTTGGATGTCATTTAGAGGGCAAAACCATTATTTGACGAGCCAAGCCACCTTGGTTTATTTAGGTGGGTTTGGTCCAAGTGTGTGTAGCGTGTACATATTGTTCCCAAACAGTAATAAATTTTGTACTCCCAGAGTGCTGACTGCAACGTTTTCTGTGGTTGGCAGGATTTGAACAGAGCTTCCTTTTCTTGACAGCCATTAAAACTCTTCTGGTCTAGCCAGAGAGTGGGGGCGTCTGGACCAAAACCAATTGACTCAGTCCATTCTATATAACTTATAAGTTAGGTTGTATGTATGCAATAGATAATGCAACCCCTAACTAAGAGCAACACGTGTATTGCTCCAAACTTTTCCACTTGGTAGCTTCTCATTAGTTTGGTATCTTGGCATGCAAGCTTTTTTCCTTTTTTATTTTTCCTTCCTTGGCTCTTGACTTTTCAGACTATTTTTGCTTTTGTATTATTTCTGGGCTTTTTTTTCTATCTCTTTTAACTAATTGATTTTTGGATTATGCTACCAACCCACCCACACAACTTTGCATTGGGATGCACCTAATTTTTGAGGTGTGCTACTACCTATTGAACAAATCTATTGTAGTACTGTTGTGTGTGGCAACCTTTTTTCTTTCCTTTTTTTTGGGGGGGGGGGGGGCCTTCTATGCTTTTTCACATCAAGAGTTCTTGGGATCCTCAACTAGATGTGCACTTTGAAGATGCAACATGAAATGTACAAGATGATTGCGAGATCCAAGTTCAATACTAAGAGCATCTCCAGCGGTGCTCAGTATGTGACCCTGCGAGAATTCTGTTCTCTTTTGCAACCCCACCCATAAAACTGAAACTGGGACAGCAAATAGGTGGGGGACTACTAATTGCAAACCATCTGGACGAATCATTATGATGGGCCAATGAGGAACACTCAGCAGCAGTTAACTCTTAGATCATATTTATTACACTCTTTTCTGCACAGCGCTGATGTGCTTGGGCCTTTTACCAGCCACGGCAACAGTGCCTAGTTATGCGGAGCCAAAACCAATTTCCTGAGCCAAACCGGCATAAGTTGGATTTTCTTCATCCAGTTGCATTATTCATGATCACATACTGAGCACCGCTCTTACAACACATTTACCTATTGGCTTTACCTTAGTAGGCAAGGATATTGTGTTTAGATTCATTATAGAGTATATAGTAGCTTAGGGATTTTCCCCCCTAGGTAATAGGTCTATTTTCATATGAGGGTTTTTGAAATATGATGTTTTGGCTTGTGTTGAAACTTGAGATTAGTTACAGAGTTATAATATCTTTAGGGATTTTGGTTTCTTTTAGAGGATTTTTTGAAGATTATATTTTTGCATGGTGAAATATTTGAGTTTCCATAATTCTTCTTTTGTCTGAAGATACTTTTAATGTCAATGGCAAGGCCACAGTGTGACACACCCCTTGTTTAAATGAGTACAACGGCAAACCCCCCATAAACAATGTAGAAATCCCTTTCCTTTCTCTTGGCTTCCAACTATAACCAACCATTGGTAAATGAGAATGCCTATGCATATCCCATCTGATCCTACAGATGTTATCCACCATGATCATATATGATTTTGTTGGATACTTATTTGTTGCCATTGTTATAAGCACACACACATATATGTACGTATGTATGTATATAATATATATGAATGTAAGCTTCAACTTTCTTCAAAGTAAAAATTTCTATAATTTAGAGCTATTTACAGGCAATTAAAGGTTCACACACTTTACAAGAGTTTTGACTATAAATGCATCATTCATTCTATGGATGAGGACAAACTTTGATGTTGCAATCCCTTCAATTGCCAAAGCTTTTTTCTTTTTTTAGTCTTCAGTTTGAAGGGGAGGGGGGACGAAGGGACAACATGCCCTAAAGGAATAGGGAACAAAAACAACCAAGTTGCTTGTTCCATATGCAAATGACGACCCAAATCATGGCCAACTATGAAGAAGCAAATGACCTCGGTTCAAGGTACTACTATTCATACAAAGGGTGGGGCCTTGCACGGAATAAATACATACATATACATACACATGTGATGAGACAATTTGGCCCTCATCAAAAAAAAAATTAATGGTGAAGTTGAGCTTTAAAGGACACAACTGCACACCATTTTTTGCAGGTGGTCTGCAACTTTGAGCCGGCCATATCTTCCTCCACTTCGATCTCAACATTTGTGGCATCCGTGTCCCAACGAGTGCTGCTAGTTTTAAAAAGGAAGGAAAGAAAAAAGGAAAGAAAAGTTCTAGGGTTTGGAGTTCTCAATTGGGTGCACAACACTTATCTCATCTCAGAATCTAATTGTCAGATGAAAAAGTTATGATGTAAAAATGATTTTCCTTTTGGTTTCAGTGGATTGTTGTAAGGGAGAAGAAGCATAGGCACAAACTAGAACCCAATGGAAAAAGTGATTCCCCGTCCACTTATCATCCATCCCTCGTGGTGCACTAGTTGTGACATTTGGGTGTGTGTGTTGTATGTCAACCCAATGGGAAAAAGTGTTTCCTTGTCCCACTGGCCACCATCCACCCCTCATGGTGCATTTGTGGCTCTTGTGTTAGGTGTGGACCCAATGGAAAAGTGTTTCTGTCTACCGACCATCCATCTGACCATCCATCCAAACCATCCATTAGAGTTATAGTAAAGTCAGTCTGTCTTCGGGCCTGCTTTCACCCCCTACACCCTCCTCTTTGAGTGATATCTGCAAAAGTAAGCAAACTTTATTGAATCTCAGTACGAAATGCTGGAAACTCAGCATTTGATGCACAAGGTTCGAGAGTAATTGTAGTGGTTGTACAGATAGGAGCAGTGAAAATATATATGTAGCAGCAGTGAAGGCGCTCAGGAAAAAGGAAAGACAGGTTGAAATTCAGTTTACCACCATAATTGCTGGAGAAACTAGTCTGGGTTCCAGTTATTTCGTTTTTGCAAGATTTTCATTCCCCAGTTAGTTGTACACGTTTGATGCCCTATTACGCCAAAAATGACTGTTCTTGCCCCCCCCTAATCGTGGGGCTTTACTCATAATTCTATTAAGTTAGGTCTGATTGAAATAGGGTTGATTTCTACTACACTTAAAGAAGAGGGGAAAGTAAATCTTTCAAGCATGTGCCTTTGATTTTGTTTCAAAGGCCCATTTTTTAAAACCTTGGGATTTGATCTCTAGTGATGTTAGCCACTATTGAGCAAGTCTTGGAACTAGACCCTCACAAATAGAATCCAACTTTGGTTATCAAATCTAACCATAGCGTATTGGCTGTTGATTTTTATTTTATTTTTTATTTTTTTTTGAAAAGTGTACTTGCAAGTTGGCTTAAATGCAAGAAGGCAACTCCTGCAAAGTGGGCCTTGTGGGGGCGGCTCTGTACAAGGCCCACTTTGTGGGGTTTTGCAGGGTGAGAGGCCCCGACAGCAGGGCCTTTGCCATGTGAGAGATCACACCGCGAATCAAGATGATCTCATCAGGAACCAACGGTGATATTTACGACGGCAAAAGGCCCTTCCGTGAAGGCCTTTCCCCCATCCCAAAACCCACCATCTTGTAATTTTGTACAGGGGAAGTCCTCTTCCCGAGGTACTTGGTAGAGTGAGGTCCTACCCACAAGGGCATTAGCCCAAGAAGGGGGGGGGCTGTAATTTATGTTGAAATATGAACAAAAGTGTATGGGTTTAGGGCTAAAGGAAGCATCATATGTGACTTACATTTTCAAAAGTTCTACTTCATTTCTTGGTTGCAATGTTAAACCATTGAAACTCTTCAATAAGTCTTGTATTTTCTACTTACTTTCTTGCAAGCACTTTCAAAAATAATTGGATATTTTTTTTAATGTTCACACCTTATCAAAAATATTGATAAATGTTGGTCTAATTTTTTTAAATATTTTTCCTCCGAGAACCCCACAATAGATCTAATGTGTTTGACAAAAAAAAATCATGTGATGATGGTATCACTATCAAATAGAACAATTTTTACATCTTCATTTTTTTATTTTATGTCATTCCATTCACACTATTAGCACATTCAATCATTTTACCATTTTGAATCTTGTTTAATCCATAAATAGGTGCAATTTCATCTCTAATTGGTATTTGCATGGTCTTTAATAAATGTTTAATCCTAAGGTTGATGGATTTTAATTTGATTTTAAATGTTCATATCCAACAATCAAGATTTTGGGGTTTGAAGTGATGTCAATAAGGATATTTTATTTTTCATCGATAAAACATTTACGTATACATCACAAATTTAATGTGCAACCAATTAATAATGAAAATCATGTAAAGTTCATTCATTCATAAGTTTGTACATTTTACACACAAACATTGTGCATTGAAAACATGTTTCACACATGGATAAATGCGATGACGAATGAAATACAAACATATCAATGAATGAATGTCACACAAATTTCGCATCTTTTAATACATTTGTGTGTCAAATATGTTTTCAATGCACAATATATGTGTGTGACACATACAAATTATGAATAAATGAATTCCACACAATTTTCATTATTAAATTGTGAGGTGTTAATTTTTTGATGGAATGTCAATTAAAAAACAATTTAAAACAATCTATGAACTCATCTTATTTATTTTCTCATATAATAAAGTAGATTCAATATGCCATAATTTTTACTGGTAACTTTCAAATAAAAACTAGGGTTATCAAGTCATAAGTAGGCCAACCAAATCCACCTTATAAGTGACGTGACATTGTTTCAACCGCTTCCAATCTCATTTAGAAAACCTTGTAGGTATTAATTGGGTTGTGATGGGTTTAATTTTTTTCTTTTCACAATAGGGGAATTAGTGTGTCATTTAAACTAGTGGTTTATTTCTTTCATGTCTATGGAAACTAATATGAGGTTTTTTGAACTTTTTAATTTTTTTCTCAATGAATTTGGGTGCATTGGCAATAGGTACCAATTACTTGATCATTGAATTGGTAAATAGGGTGTTAGGAACAAGGCATGTGCATGCATCATGGCACAATTATAACTTTTGATCTTTGTAAATTGAATCACAAAAATCAAAGTTTTTTCTTTTCTTTTCGAACATTCCACTTTTGCTTTTGATGGACTTAAATATCATTAGGTTTTGTGCTTCTTATTATTAGAATATGAACAAGAATTCATTTGAATTTTACTTCTATATGTTTTTTTCCTTCATAACACACACACAAGGCAATTTATTTTTTATTCTATAAACATTTGATTGATTTGTGCACTAAATCCACTAAAAATGTGCATTTTATTGGCTATTTGTGGAGCTTTGTAGTTTGTGGTTTTTTGTTATTGGCCTAGATTCTTGTTATTGAATCCATGCCACTAATGATTATCATAGAAAACTATTCATGTTAATAGAAAATTATGTAGGAATCCATGCTAGTAAAGATTTTCAAAACTAGCATGGATTTTAATTCATCAAAAAAAATTGTTTCAAAGGTTATTCGAAAAGTTATGGAAGGAGACACCCAATGTTTTTATCATCCTCTTTGAACATGATATGAAAATCAAAAGCTACAAAATTTTAATTTTCATGGTGTCATCTTATTCAAAATCGATATTAATCAAATTATTTTTCTAAATATTTTTTGATATAATAAATCCATCAACTTTTTCAAAGCTTGTGATTTGGTGATATAATTTTATTTGTTTGGGTGGTTGCAAGTTAGGGTGGCTCATTTTCAACCAATACACCACTCCTAAAATATCCATACAATAATATTAAAATTATAGGTTATTATGATAACAATGGTTAAAATGGGAAATTATATGGTGGTTAATGAACTTTGAAAATCCATATTTATGAAAAGAAGTCATTTTAAACAATTTTTAGAATACATGTTAAAAGATTTTTTTTTGAAATCCATCACAAAATGATTATGATATGTAGGCAAAATAAAACTTGACAAATAAATAATAACATTAAACATGCAAGTAATTGGACAACTAATTCATATTTGGACATAAGGTAAATTCTTTTGAATTGTTGTTGGTTTTCTTTTCAAATGGGGTTTTGGAAAGAAATGGGGCACCATTCCTTTTCTTCCTTGTTTTTTGTGTGTATTAATTTTTTATTTGCAAGTTTGTGTGTTTACAAAGAACATTAATTTTGTGACAAAACAAATAGAGGTTATGTATTGAAAACTAATAGGAATTAAATATTTGCATAACAAAAGTTAGTCAATACCTATTGGTAAAGAATTTGCCACACCTGTTAGCAATGGAATTATTAATAGATTTGAAAACCAATAGTTATAATCTTATTTTGATGCACGTTTTGAGGTTGTTTTAAACAGAATTAAAGTTAATATTGATCAAGGATTTAGCTTAAGGAAGCTTCCATGGAAGTTTCCATGTGCACACCAATTAGGGAAACTTCTTAAAAGGTTTCCTAACTATAAATGAATTACAAGTTAACTAAAAGTGAATTAAAAGTTAATTAAAAATCAATTAAAAAACTAAAAAAAGAACTAAGAGTTAACTAAAAGTGAATTGAAAATTAGTTAATAGTGAATTATGAGTGGATTATGAAATCATGAATGGAAATCCATGTGAATGAATTCCATTCATCATGTGATCATGTTTGATGTTGGCATTTGTGACATTAGCATGATTACATCCACATATGTAAATAGCCCTTCATAAATATTACCAGTTCAATTGTTCAATTCATTAACCTTGTCAAAAAACATTTGTGCATACCTTTGTGAATGTTAAATTGCATTGTCCAAGTGGATTTTGTTGTTGACATCATTAAAATTTACAAACATGTTTTTAAAAAATAAAACAACAAAAGTTATTGGAGTTGGTAATGGCACTATTAAGAAAACCAATGGATCTACAACAAACAATACTTATCAAAAAGTTCATATAGCACCTATGCTTGAAACAAATGTTTAGTGCCTACTTAAGGCATTGTAATTAGGTACTTGAAAAATGATGTCTATATTTGGTATTCATTTATAATGATAATTAGATATAGAATAAAAAAGAAGGTTATAGGGTACATTCACAAATATAAGAACATTAGGAATTGTAATAAATGTTTTATTTTTCATGTTATTGGGTAAAAAAATAGGGGATTTTAAAATTCACACCTTTTTTGGTTAAATTCACACCCTTTCTTCGTGCGTTCGATTATATGCAGATTAAATTTGAGTGTGTCTGCCCCACCCCCCTTAAATAATACGTGCAACACAATCAGGACACAATTCGAAAACTTGCCTGCATAAGTAATTGAACTGATAAAGGAACATACTCTTAAAGTTTAATCTGCATAAAATCGAACACATGAAAGGTGTGAATTTAACCAAAAAAGGTGTGAATTAAAAAAATTCCAAAAAATATTAATGTTACATATTTCTTTTATACGTTTTAATGATAATGTTATCAATATATTGTGGAAACATGTGTAATAATTTGAAATGAATCTAATGAAATTTGAATTTTCAAAATCATTGATTAATCACCATAACCAATGTTTTATAATGCTTTTACTCCTTGAAAAATTTCATAAATGATTATTAAAGGACTTGAAAATGACATAATTTTGGAGAAGCTTTTAAAACACATATTCACATAAGAGTAAAATGTAACATATTTTTGAATCAAAAGGACTTTCTTATGACTTTTTGCAACTTACAAATGGAATATATACTTAAAATCTTTCAAAATAAGCAATCACTAATTTTTAAGGGATTAATTGTTATTGGATAATCTCTATAAGTAAATCCACCAAGGGGGGATAATATTGAATCGTAAGTATTAGTAGTAATAGTTTTTTTTTTTTTTTACTAACTATATATGATCTCATTGCTTAAAGAAAAAAATAGAACTAAAAACATTATTAAAAAAATGTTTGAAAAAAAAGTATATCACCCATTTCATTTTTAATGGGCACAACCATTATGCAACACAAATAATGATGTTTGTTGCCACTAATTATCATAACACTTATGGTGATATGAGTACATTGGAAGCACACATTATAAACCTTATAGCCATCAAGTTCTATCTTCACCTTCCTTTGTTGTCAAAATGAGTATAGAGTTGCACACTTTCATGACCAAACTTTTAAATGCCATCATCAAACTCTAATTCATGATACATGCTCATGCGATTCTAATTTCTTATTATACATCCAAATGACTCCTGAAATCTCTCAATTATTGTGTGGGAACTTGCTACTTGTTAACTATATATTTTAGGGCATTTGTTTTTGTTTTTTCTAAGTCACATGTTTAGTGCTTATAATATATTATTTTATTTTATTTTATGGTTTGAATTTTTTTTTTAAAATGAAAAAACTAATTTAGCAAGGTTGAGTCTAAAAGAGTATATGTCCTATGACTACTCCAATAGTTATATGTCAAAAAACTACTTGAAATAGTTATTTCATATCCAACTTTGTGATGAACATCAAAATTAGAAGCAAATTTTACTTGAAAACTATTTGAGGTTTATAAAAAATTATGAGTAATGGATTTTGGAGCATGTGTAGCAAATCAAAGGTATTGTAAAATGTATTTTCTAGCTAGAAATACTCCTCCTTTTCCAAAAAAGAAGAAGAGAAAAACAAATTTAAAAAATCCTCACAAAAAAAGAAAATACAAAAAAAAGAAAAAGCCTGGTAAGTAAGCTTTTTGAGGATGTGTTTGAGAACTGAGAATCTTTAAACGAACGTTCGATATCGTCGTTAGGGTTTCGTCCAGTTTTTGCGCTCGAGTACAGACGGGAATTCTAGCGCGGAGAGAGAGAGAGAGAGAGAGAGAGAGAGAGAGCGTTCGACGTGGGGGATGAATTGCGCAAGGATTTTTGGATCTCAATCCCTACGTACGTCGCTTGGAGCTCCCCGAGTAGGTTTTTTTGGTCAGTTCTTTTTGTATTTGTGGCGCAGGAAGCTTGCATATTTGGGGAACTTTTGTAGAAAGTTCTTGAAGGTTCTGACTTGTAAATGTCGAGGTGAAAATTTCGTCATCTGTTGTTGGGTGAGCTTTGTTGCTGCTTTCCCCTCTTTTTCTTTTCGCTCGGTGAGAAAGAGAATTTCACATATGTATCTCTTGTCTGTAGGAGTTCTGTTTTGTTTTTTTTTGGTCTCTCGTCTCAATATAGGCTTTGGAGGAAAAATTGGCTAGGGTTCTGAGCTGTTGGTGGTGTGGCATCCTGAAAAGGAAGAAGTCCTCAGATTCATTCGCCTGAACATATTTTTATCCTTTTCTTAATTATCCTCTCTGTGTAGAGATGATCTGTTGGTTGCTTGATGTCTGGAATTTCTCTGCACTTTTATTGAGTGTTTCTTCATTTCTCTCTCATTGCAGGTATGCTAGAGTGCATGTGTCAGTCATAAATCGAGCCACATTTAGTGTCAATGGAACACTCCTGCAGTTACTGGCATGCGATTTGATTTATTTTTTCTGCAAGTATGTTTCCATTGCCCCCACAACTTTGTTTTTGAAGCAAATTTCCTCTCAACTGATCCATTCAGCACTTGTAGCAGACATTTGCATGACCATACTTTCACTGTCATCTCCTAATACTTCATACTTTCACATCTATTTTCAAAATTCTCTGCATTTTCATCCTTTCTAGTTTCTTCTGCCACTGTATCAGGATTCTGATCCTTGTGGCATCTTCCAAAATAAAGCATGGCATTACCTGGATACCATTCAGATGGTGCAGGAAGAGTTCCAACAATATTGCAATCATGAAATTACAGCAAAGTAGGAGCTTGCTTTCTCTGGGTTCTTTAAGGTACTTCTCTTACGAAATTTCATGAGGTTTCATAATGCAGCGCAATCTCTCAGCTGCTCGCTGACATTATGATTCAGTCTTCCCATCGATTCCAGAAATGTAACTGAAACTCAGGATGCAGACTTTGTAGAATGGTTTGCCCATATTTGGGTGGAATAATATGAATTTATCTACAGCCACCATTAGGAACTGGTGAAGCCAGTGGATGGTAATCTCAGATCATCACTATCTGTGGATCTATATTGGAACACATTGAAACGAATCAATCAAACAGACTGGAATTGTGACAGTCTGCATACTACTCTTCTGCAGCAGCAGCAGCAGAAGCAGAAGCAATAATGAATTGGGCTTTGGGTTGTTCAACATTTTGAAGGTGTGTCAATGCTCCTTAAACCGACTCACATCAAGTCTATCATCACATGATTTGCAAGTTCAGAATCAATCTTTGTTTGATTTCTAATTTCTCAAACAATCTCAGCTGAGTAGACTTGTCCAGAGAAAACCCTTTGAGATTCCTTTGCAGGTTTTTAGTACCCAAGTTATCCACTACTAAGAATCTTGATGACAATTCAAGGACTTGAGCAAAAAAAACAGGTGGATTGACAAAATTGAAAAATTAGTAAGTTTTAGGAGATGATGTTCCTGGAGGAGGTACATGTTTTGAGCTCTGGATACAATTGTTGCATCTCAGATTCATTTGCAATCAGATCTCCTCACGGCTCAACTTTCCATTTAGCTGTAACAACTTGTCTGATTGCAATATAACCAAAAATTGTGACATTGCAGCTGGATAAGCCTCCCCAAGCTGCCTAGTTAGATTTAATGCAATTGCCTTGACTTATGCAGGTGCCTGAAAGTTTTCTAAGCTGACCACTTGGGGCAAATATGTTTTCCAGCAACCTGTATGTTCTTTAGGGGTTAGTATCAGTTGTGCCTATCATGCTTTCATTTCATCCAGAGTCATCCTGTCCTCTCTGTAAATGTTCTCCATTTTGACTTTGATAGTTGATCTATGACTTCTATTATCTACCTTTGTCAGCTGATTTCAAACATCATACAAAGGCCTGACCTAAATTCTCCTTTGTATTTGCAGGTGCCTTTACAAAATTTGATATTTGTTTTAGCATCTAACATCTGAATCTCTATGGTGCCTCCAGACTGATTGATTCAAATTATGTCAGTATTGTCTATTGAGGAAGGGCCAGTGACATAAGGGTTGGACTATTGTAGGGTAATGCTGAGGTGCGGGGTGTTACTGAACTAAGCACCCGCCCAAGGCAGAGCAAAGGGGCACTTATTTCGGGAATGGCCTGCTCCAAGGGCATTACCTGATGTATAGCACTGGCAGAAAGTTTTTTTTGGTGTGATACCTGGTGGATATCTGCTGGTTATCATGGGAAAAAATGAGAAGCAAAATGCCAACCTAGTGGGCATTTCACTTTTCAAAACCACCATAATGCTGGATAAGGTGCCCTCCAGATATACTACAAATTTTCTACTGGTGCTTTATGATTCAAGAGAGCTTTGAAGTGAGCAAGGTACAAACTTGTTTCCTCTCTGTTGACACAATTCAATCTAGTTGAAAACTAATGTAATAGAGAGGAAGCAAGATTGTAACACCTACTACTACCCAAAGAACAATCTCCATGTGCATTTCTTACCTAATGGAAGTAAATTAACTATCAGGAAATTTCATACTGCAATTGGTCATGTGCTTTCCTGGAAAAATTAACTTAAATAATTTGATTGAGAAAAAGTAAAATTTAAAACATCAGAGTGCCAAAAGGAAAGAAAAATAGCTAGATAGCTGGTAAATAGATATATGGTTCAATAGGCCTTTTTTTTCCTTCAATGTTTACATCAAGAGTGCATCATAAGTAGGGTGGGTACTAGAAATTGGACTGAACCCATGCTGGTTATCAAGGCAGTTCTTAAGGTTCATATTTGCAGATCTCCAAAAAATCAAAGAATTGACTCTGATATATAAGCATAGTTCAATTGGTTCTTTGCAAAAAGATATCTCTTCCATAATATTTGTTTCATCAATGAATATCATAAACAAATGATGCAATGACTTGGTCCAATAATTTAAATATAATCTGTAAAAATTCATCGCCATTTTGGGTGTGACTCAACTTGTTTGGTTCTTTTATGAAAACTTGCTTGTTCTTTGAGCTTCTACAATTGCAACCCATGTTGTGAACTCTTCTACTCTAGCCCCAATGTCCAACCCTTCAAATCTACACATGTTATTCTTCCTTTTAGAGAAGTTCTCGACATTGGGACAAAACTTAATAGTCCACTAACAAAAGCTGGTGAGTATTTTGAGTTCATCTCTTTCACTTTGACAAATGCCCTAGTAGCAACCCTTGCCAACTTCATCACTCATTTATATTATTTATTGAAAATTATGTTGAGAATTTCCCCATCCAAATTTAAATTCTAATGAACAAAGTTTGGTGAAGGAAATTAGGGAGTCTTTTGGAACTGTAATGAGAATATTTCATTGCTGATGTGAAATTCTCCACAATGAGTTAATTCTTGACCAAGATGTGTTGAAGATGCCCCGGTGTATTACTAGGTACTTACTACACACAGAGTGTATTATGACCTGTGAGTGCGCTCTTTGGAATTTTGATGACATTCTGTGACAAATAAGGGATTGTGGGAATCCTCTTTGAACTTTGAGCACGGAATTCCTGGTGGGTGGTGGCATGATGATTGTGTAATACTCCATTATGGAGTAACACAAATTGTTGGCAAAGCAACAACTTCCACAAAACAAAAATGCATGTGCAAAATGGGTGGCATGATGATTGTGTAATACTCCATTATGGTGTAACACAAATTGTTGGCAAAGCAACAACTTCCACAAAACAAAAACGCATGTGCAAATGGGTGGCATGATGATTGTGTAATACTCCATTATGGTGTAACACAAATTGTTGGCAAAGCAACAACCTTCACAAAACAAAAAATGCATGTGCAAATGGGCGAATACAGCATTCGCGAGTGTGTTGCTTCAAATCCAACCTCCAAATAAGATCAACACAAAATCAGAGCCCCAAGTGACTAGCTCATCCCACATACATACATACATATGGAAGATATTAACCCCAACCTGATTACCTTACCCTAGGGTCAATTTTGTCACTAAAAAACGCGTTAAGTTTTGAAATGAATCTTTTGTGAAAATATGAAGTTGAGATGTGAAATACCTTCATAATTATTGTAGGCTATAATTTGAATAATTTCAATGGTACTCATATGACAATATCATAGTAGAGTATTGTAAATCATGAAATATTAATAATTCAAAAATACAAAAAAATAAAATTGAACTGATTTTTTTATTTAAAAAAAAATCATTTTATCAATGTGGAAAGCTGACTGTAGGCTATGGGATGTAGTACTGGAGGATGGGCCAAGTACGATCAGGTCTACCAGGAAAGCTTGCCAAGGCAAGTGCATAACCTTCAACCTTCATCTCATGGGCCACCTAATAGTTAGCACAAGGTACCACCCTAGGCTCTCATTGGCGCAATGATTTTTCATTGCTTTGAATGAAAAATTACATAACAACTCTTTGTGTGGATGAAAAGAAGGCATCTCTATTCTCACAAGGGATGGTTATGTGTGGTTATGTTGAGTGGTTCTTTTGAAATGGCACCAATAAATCGATGGGTTTTGGGCAATTGTTTAGATACATAACAATGTTGATCAATTATTGAGAAAATGATCAATTATTGACAAGGGTTCAATGGTAGGTTTGTTTTTGTGACTAACTTGTAAAATCTGACATTGGTTAAGAAACTAACATACACCTTACATGTTAGGTTTACATTCTATAGAGATGTGGTGAATGAACCCTTATGAGCCAAGTATTGCTTTGATGAAATAATTTGTACCTTTCTATGTTCACTCCAAACATGTTCTTGAATCCATAAATATTAGAACTTTTGAGTTTTCATTTGATTGCCTTTCTCCAATTTTTGCTCCATGTCCCAACACATTCTGAAATTCTTAAACAATTTATCATTTATTATGAAAAAAAGAAGATAAAGCTAGCCAACACTAGTATGTATAATGTTGGTTCTCAAAAAATCTAAGTACCAAATTTGATATATCACCACAATTTTCCAAAATTCTAAGAACTAATCAAATGAGTTTTTTAATATGATTTTTGGATATTTTCCCAAAATTTTAGCAAAATTATTCGAATTTAAATTGAAAAAACATCACAGATTTTCCCCAAAATTTTGTCCAATAAAACAAACCATTGGTTTGTATGCCAACTTTTTCTTGAAATCCACTATTATCTTTACGGTTTTTTGGGGAAAAAAACCAAAATTAGAAGCTCTTAAGTAAAAAATATTAATTCTAAAAATAATTTTCTTCTCTCATTCCTCTTTGTTGATGAATGTTCTTATGCACAAGATGGATTTGATGGATTTGAGGAAGAGATTTAAGTCAAATATTTTGTTGGCTATTGTCATCAATTACATTATCTTAAAGGGAGAATGGAGACAATTTTTTTTCATTTAACAAATCTCAATCTACTTCAAGGTGTAAAACATGTTTCATGAATGTACATGATGCAATTTTCCTTTTGTATTACACACTTTCATCACAATTAATTTCCCTTTCCTTTTGAAAAGTAAATAGTAACATGAATTTCCATCTCAAAAGAAAAATTGGTGATCAACAACAACAAGTTGACAATATTGGTGTGATGTTTCAATCCAATGTGGAGTCAAAAAAAACTAATCATAAAAATTTACTAGAAGTTTTCAAGTGTATTTGAACAATAAGTTATAATTTTTTCCCATAAGTTGTAAAATGAGTTTTATGATTTCAAAGTAGGGTTTTTTTAATGATTTTGATGTTGTGCATTGTAAAATATGCATTGCACTACAAGATCTATGCCCAACATTATCAAAATTAACAAAGTCATACACATGGAAACGTTAACACAAATAAATAAAACTTAGTGACAAACTCCCAAGAATTCAACTTCAAAAACACACAAAACATTCACTTTTTTTTTTTCCTATGTGCTTTAAAATCTCAAACAGAAAAGATGAAAGTTGGGGGCCACCACAACATGGGGATAAAAACCCCCAAATACACACACCAAAAAACAAAACTAGAACCCTATTCACATTGAAGCAAAATCCACCCTGGGGGGCCCTCTCTCTTGTACGTAACGGGTTGTGCTGTCCTATTCCAGCCCTCTTTTCAGCTGTTTCCTGGGTGGAAAAGGCGGCCACTTTGAGCATCAATGGTGGAAAATGCACGTGCATTATACATGGGCGACGGTGGGAACAACACGGTTACGTGTTGGAACGGGCTCTGGTCGTATCTGTTACCGCGTGATGGAATGATGAGTCACCCTATTGGACTCAAGACATTCCTAGGTGGAACGGGCTGTACTCGCCTCATTCTCAAAGTGGAAAATGACCATGACCTACCTAAGTGGGTTTTAATTTAGTGTAAATCAATTCTTTGGTCACCATCTCTCATTGGGTTGAGTTTGTGTCTTAGTCTCTTGTACAAGCCTCTCTCTATATTGGAGTTCCTTCTCATGCAGCTTTCCAAACTTCCAAGCTCAAAACAAGCACCATATCACAACTTACAATTACAAATTTCCTAAAGATTTATGAGAATATAGTAACTTTTTGGAAATGTGTTTTAAAAGAAATCTCTCTTAATTTGTGAAAATGAACAAACTTATATTCGCAAAGGTGATTGAATTTTTTTCCTATTAGTCTAAAATTATTAAAATTTTCAAGTTAAAATTAGCGATATCGGGGCTTACTTCTATTAACAATTGAATATTTTGGCAATAATTGGTGAACATGGTATGATACATATTGGGGGAAGTTATGGTGCTTTCAAAATTCAAATCATTTACAACTATAATGAATAAAAGGTAATTAAAAAGATTCCAAGACCAATTCCAACTTCCAATACCTATGAAAACTTCGGTATAAATTGTATTATTTTTAGAAATGCTGAAATTTATTTAATTTATTTTCTCAAAAAATTTGTGGATTTTAATTTGAAAAATTGTGGGAAAATTCTATTTTCGAAATGGAATCTTCAAAATTAATTAATTATTCAATGGACATCTGCACTAAAGTTTCCCCATTTTACCAATCCTACCCAAAGCATCACTTAGGGTTTAAATTTTGAAGTTGGCATTTTGGATTACTTTAAAAAACATCCATTTCATACGTACTTACTTTTTCAAGGTGAAATGCATTGCAACGACCAAAATGAATTAGCACCTATGAACACACTAATTTGGATGGATGGTGATTTAATTGGTATATTTTTTTCATTGAGTTTGTTGTCACTAGCCAACCACCCATGTTTAGCACAATTAGTATATTTAATGATTTTTTAATGTACTTAGTTTTTATAAAAATAATTCCTATTGTTTCCGCACTCCTTCCTACGAATTCCTTGGTCCTTTTGACCTATCAACCTAAAATGTCAATTGGCTTACCTTATATAGTGACATGCTTATTGTCCTCAATTTAACCTAAATCTTTGTCATTTTTTAATATTTTTTTGCAAATTATAATTTAACATGTATGGGTGTAAGCAATAACCTCATCTAATATACTAATTTCTTGCTTTTTTTCTTTTGTGAAGTTGTGATTGTTTGTGGATGAATTTATGAAAAAGTTTGAGTAATAATATTTGTTATAAATCATAATAAGAAACATGTATCAAACTTATGTGCATGGGTGCATTTATTTTATTGTTGTATCACATGAACAATTTCCGCATAAATTTAAAAAAAAATTTGTTTTGTTAAAATTTTGAAAAAATATTTATTACTTGTGTCAAAAATATATATAATTATTATAAAATAAAAAATTTGCAAGGTTTCGACTAAACTTAAGATTGAAATACTCTAGACACATTGGATTGTCTCGTAAACATAAACACAATGTGTTTATAAATTTTTATGATCATTATTTGCTGAAATTTTTAAAATAAAAAAACCCAAGTGTCTCAAAGTTAAGATTTAAAATTTAATTAATTATTCAACAATTTGTTGCTAAATCTGATAAGGAGTATGATATTAACCAAAAGTGCCCACATGGGGTGAACATGTAATAAATAATGGATTAGATAGTCAAGTTGATGTGCTAAAACAAGATAGGTCGTTTAACATCCTTCAAGAAGCGTTTGCTTTTTGGTGGTTGTTCTTGGTGTGAGGGTGAATTGTTTAGTTGTGGATTTGATGTTGGTAACATTCATCCAAGATCACGTGTCTTCTTGACCTTTGTTTGTGGTGATAGCAATAAAATAAAATAAAACATCATTGTTGTGCATTGAAAGTTCAGCTCCTTAGAGTTCAAGAGCATTAACCAAACAATAACAAGAATGCAATGCTCATGTGAGCATTGTGAGTAGCTGAACTTTCTAATCTAAATGCATGAGAGTCATTAAAAAATGTAGCATTGATATGTGTTAACTATTTATTTTTCCAAGTGATTTCCTTTTTTTTTTGGAATTAGTTGTTGGGTTCTTATTAGGACCTACTTAGTGTCTCTCATCCCCATGGATCTTTTAGCTGGAAATTTTGATTAATTAATAATATATAGCCTACCCTAATCAACCAAACCATGAAACCCATATGGCTGGAACCCCACTCCTAGTAGACTTTGAGAAGGGAAACCAAGGCCATTCACAAAACTTCTGGAGTCTAGACAAAGTAACACACTAACTTATTGTCATTTATGTATGTGAGCTCCAGAGTGAGCCAACAAGGGCTTTGGCCTTTTGGATATCCAGAAAGTTTGGTATTGATCACTCATTCAAAACCCAAATCATTTATGATGTGTTCTATAATAATGTCTAGACTACCACCTTGATTTCTTGGCCAAAGTGAACCAACACCCATGGGCCCACCAACAGACATTGAGGATGGATGATGGAGGCATAGGAATTTTCTTTTTCTTTTTTCTAATGGGCTAGAAGAGCTTTATGACCCCACTAGCATTTCTATGTGTTTACTATATAGCGTCTACATGCATCTACTTAGAGCAACTCCACAAGTACAATAATGTACAACAAATTTTGGATGAAGGAAAAGTCAAAACATGTCAGTTTGGCTCAACAAAATGGTTTTGGGCCCAGCAACAAGTTTGCATAGGATTCTGGGCTGCCACAAGACACAGCAAAGCCTAACACTTGCTGTTTGACTGGCTAGATGGTTTCATTGGTCTAGATGAGTTGCAATTAGTAGTCTCCCACCTTTTGGAATCCCAGTTTCAGTTTTATGGGTGAAGTTGGGAAAAAGTAAATAGGTAACTATCTAATCTTTGGTCTAGATGAGTTGCAATTAGTAGTCTCCCACCTTTTGGAATCCCAGTTTCAGTTTTATGGGTGAAGTTGGGAAAAAGTAAATAGGTAACTATCTAATCTTGGATGTGAGAAATAGGGTTGCATGGCCACATACTGAGCCTGGGTGGAGCTGTTCTTTGAAATCATGTAATTTCCTACCCACCTATCAATGGGACCTTTCCTTTATAAGATAGGTTACAAAGGTGAAATTCATTATCAAATTTTAAAATTTTACAATAGGGTCGTCAACTTAGTAGTTACCTATTGTCCTACTCATATAATGTGCTGAGGACTGGCAATGGGCAATTTTTTCTGAAATATTTATTTATTTACGAATGAAAGTTTGATAGGTCCAATTCCAATTTCTCAAAATTTTGACAATCCAAGAATAAATACACAAAGTATGCCTTAAGTTTTGTATTTGTAATAGTAACCAAATGGTTGGGATTGTTGACAACTCCCCTTACAAGTTGGGTATTCAATTTTCAAAGATTTTGGCATTTTTCAACTAGATCCTTCACAAAAATTAGTTTGTGCCAAACATCCATGCAAGGTATCGTACATATAGTACCTTGTGTTGCAGAAGGTTACAAACAAAAGTGAAATTTGTTGCAAACTCAGCTAAGTTTCATGTGCAACTGAATGATTTTTAAAAAGCATGATGCCCTACAAAGGCAAAACCTATCATGGTCCCATTTTACACTATGGTGAGGGACCATGATGATGGAGGCGCTCAAAAAACATCCAAAGGTGATCCCATGAAAATTTAGGAATCATTTATTTGTGGGTCCGGGTTCTCGAGTGTAAGTGAAAAATACACTTTATTGAGGTACCAACATATTATAAAAGAGACCAAAAAAAAAGGTAACTAAGTATTTTATGTAAAATTTGATTTTTAACTTGATATGTATTTACTATTGGTTTAAGGTTTCTCTTTTATATATTTTTTATCACTTTATTTTCCATTTTTTCCTATCTCAATTTTCTTCATTTTTTCCTTTTCAGTAAGTAGGATCACCATGGATCATAGAAGAAAATATATATATATGGAAAAAAATAAATTCAACCAATCATGGGTTTTTTTTGGCCCATGTGCTAGTGAACTTTATGCCCACCTTTTCTTAATTGTTAAAAAAATTGAAAAAAATATGTGACGAAATTCAACCAATAATCATGCCTCTTTTGAAGCATGGGCTAACAAACTTTATGCTCACCTTCAAAAAAATGTATTAAATTTCTTTTAATGTGAGACCATCCAACTAATCATGGTTTTTTTTGGCCCACGATCTAACAAACTGCATGCCCACCTTCAAAAAAATGTTAAAATTTCAAAAAAATAATGATTTTTTAAAAGACCAATCATGATTTTTTGGGCTACAGGTTTAATAGAATGTTCCACCCACCTCTAAAAAAGATTATTAAAATAAATTGAGTTTAGATCATCAATATATAACCTATCAATGGTTTTTTGAGATCATGATTTAATGGACTTAATGTCAAACCCAGCTCAAATAGCTTTAATGTTGATTTTTCATCCATTTTTCATTTTCCTAATGCCTTGATCCTTCAACTTTTATGTAAAGTGACTTTGAACCTTTGAATGACTTTTCCTTTAATCATAGATTTTTTAATTTTGATAATCATTGACTTTCAAGCTCTAGTGTAAAAGGATTACTTAGTCCCAATATACCACCCACATACACTAAAATGTTATCACTAATTGTATTATTCTTATAGACATGTTGAAAATTTCAAAGGCCACTTTTACCAAAGAAAAAAAAATGGTGCAAAAGAAAATAGAGAATATGCTTAAAAATTTCAGAAATATTTTTTTCTTAACATGAAATTCTTCACCTTCAATTAATTATTTGACAAACATGTGTTGGAAGCTACCCTCGAATTGCACACTACCTATAGGACCTTTTTGAAAGGATGGGGTTGAAAAGGTGAAAGGCATTATTGACTCAGCTGAGGCATCCACAGCCGAGTCATAACACATATCATAATAGATCGAGTCACTCCCAATAATATGTGGGAGTTAACAATTAGACCATAACGTCCAAAATACTCCTATAAGTTATTTCCTTAGCACCACCCATAGACACTGAACCTAGGATATTGTAAATTGACACCAATCCCTCCCCCCCCCCCCCCCCCCAAACAAGTTAAAGTTTGTTTGACGAAGTGTTTAATGATAGAGTTCTATGTAAAGTCACCCAGTCATCACCCTGTCTTTGGGCCTCCTTCACCCCCTATCCCCTCTTTCAATGATATCCGCAAAGTAAAGAAATTTGATTAAATCTCCCTATGAAATGCTGAAGCAGAGAAGGTGCTCAAGAAAAAGGAAACACAGTTTTTTTCCCACCAAATTTGAAGGTTTTCTGAGGTTTTTTACTTAATTTTGAAATCTTAATTTTGGCACCGAGTTTTTTTAATTTCTGAAAATTTTGAGATGTAATGATTATAAATAATAATAAACAAGACTTTTGTCAATATTATGGAGCAGTCTTGTGTGTTTATATTGCTTCAGTTTTAAGTTCTTTAGTTTTAAAGACATTATCATGGAAAGTTTGTGGTTCAAATCCTAACAATTTAACTTTTTTAATTCATTAAATTTTTTGCACAAATAATGATTTTTTTTTTTTTTCAAAAGCTCGACAAAATGAAAAATAATTTAATTTATGCTGAAATGGTAAAAGTACTACGATGATCCTACTTCCTTGGAGTGGTGGGCTCAAATCCCTTGTCAAACTTGAAGAACATGTCAAACTTTTTGTTGTATCTAAAACATTAGAACATGAACGGCATGATTCAAAACATGAAGCATGCAAGGCACAAAACTTCCTTTTGTTTTGCGTAAAACATTAAAGCATGAACCACATGATTCAAAATATGAACCATGCAAGGCACAAAAACAACGTTTTGTTTTGCATGGAACAATGGAACATGAACCATGCAAAGCCCAAAACAATGGGTATATCACATTGTGACCTTGCCCATTTACATTTAAAGGTCTCTTAAGGCAAAAGAAGAATTATGAAAACTCGAATATTTCACCATAAAAAAATATAATCTTGAAAAAATCCCCTTAAAAAAACCAAAGTCCTTCAAGGTATTATAACTCTATATAACTAATCTCAAGTTTCAACATGGGCCAAAATATCATCTTTCAAAAAATCCTCATATAAAAATAGACCTATTATTATTACTACCTAGGGGCCAAAATCCTTTAACTAGCTACTATATACTCTATAATGAATCTAAACACAATGTTGTTGCCTTGGTAGGCAAGGCCAACAAACCCACAAAGTTCAAAGAGGGGCAGCCAAGTATGGCCAATGTTTCCAAAGAAAACGAAACATTGTGAGGTATCTGGATTGGTGAACATAGACAAGAGGGTTTAGCCAAATTTGGCTATAGGTCAAAGAGGAAAGTAGAAAAATTTCGGATTCATCTTATATATATATATATATTGGCGACATTTTGAAACCTATTCTTGTCTAAACGGCGACTTGAGGGAAGCAGTTGATGCTTGCTTTGAGAGAGCGCATCGGAAAATTCTGTTTTTGAGAGGTGGACGATGACGACGACGACAACTTTGCGGCTGCCGCTTTTGCTTTTGTGAAAGAAAGGACACGAGGGAACTGTGAAAAGTGTGATTAGAATTGAATGCATTTCATTCCTAAGCTCCTATCAAGCGCAGACACACCGATCAGTCTACAAAACGTAAACTCACGCGAGTCTAGTCGTTGCTAAACTCATGGGAGAGACTGTTACGGATTTGTAGAGCTTGTTTCATGCAGACCATAAATGACATTATGATGTCAGAAGCCAAAAGAAAAAGCTTTTCTCCATGACCACTTAGTCTAGAACATTTTTTATTTTTTATTTTTTTGGGAAAGATTTGCTTTCGTATTTAGCTTGTATTTGGCTTAATCTTCTTCTTCTGGATCATAATAGCCACTTTGGCTATATCACAAAATTGGCAAAAGTAGAAAAAAACACTGCAATGTTTTTTTTGTTACACTCTTCAGCCATGTAGCCATAGAAATATGGCGATTTTAAGACTTTTTTTTGTGTTAATTATGGCTATTGAAAATCTGAAGTAGCTCTTGAGTTTTAGCTCTTTATATTTTTTCTGTAGCTTTTTGGCTATTATATACGTAGCCAGCCCAAACAAAGAATTGCTGACCAGTTGGGGGGGGTGATGTCCGTGGACGACGGATGCAGTCATGGACGGCTCGGCAGTCGTGTGTGTGTGTTTCCTGGACGCTCTAAACGGTCCAATCCATTCACCGCCGTTCCAAAACCTTTGCGTTCCAACTACAAAAAATCCTTCCTACTCTTCAGCGCCCAAAATTGGCAAACGCAACAACTACTCTTCAGCCCAAAGTTCGGCCCAAGTTGGCACGTTCGCCGCCACATCTCTCTCTCTTTCTCCAGTGCCGTCGCAGACGTCATCAGCCTCTTAACACTTTCGCGTAATTGTGTTTGTCAGTTCTTTTCTATTTTGTGCTCTTGAGTCCTGCTCGTTTCCAAGCAAGCAAGCAAGATAGGTTTTGTGACAAGCCGCCGACCTTCCTTCGCCTATGGAGCAGAGTAGGTAGACCACCGGCTCAAGTGAAACTGCACTGAAAATGGTTGTTCTTTGGTTCTGAAATTTTTAAAGAACCGGAATTGTTGGTTATTTCAATAATCAAATAACTGAACAACCCTAAACTTTCAATCAAACACCCCTTCAAGGGAGCTCACTTTGCTAGTGAAATGGAGGTTGAATGTTATGGGTTGTAACTTGCAATCCAATCATAGCATCGAGTTGTAACTTGCAATGCAATCGTAGGAGCATCCAGATTCTCATGGGGGATAATTATGGTTGCTGGAAACGGATCCATTAACGTGTGAGGTGGCAGATAACATTATATGAAATAATTTTCCACAAGTGTTGATCATATGTTCATAACAGTGAGCAATGGAATAATTCACGATTTATGAACCAATGTTAACTATTGAGATACACTAATTGACCATTGTTAATGAGAATTGAAGCTCTTCAATACTATCACAAATTCTAATTTGTTTGATGAGACATAGAGGAGACCATTGTAAGCTCCCTACAGTTGGGAGATAGTTGTTAATAGCCTCTGAAGGAGATGCTATTAAGAAACAATTAACTAATTTAGATCTGTAACTTATTATGAATTCGAGTTATCGGTAAAGTCACGCGATTAGGGGGCAAGTATGGTCTCTGTGACACATTACCCAGCAGTGCACCATCCAAAAAATCCAGCTTTGGAATTTTTTGGATGGGATGAAACCCAACCCCGGGGACTGTCCTCTGGGGTGGGTTTCTGTTTTTTTCCCACACCCCTGACCTGCCACAGTTAGTTCTAAGAATAACCCCAGCTATCCCTTCCCAGCTACCTATCCACCCCCAGCTACATGCCGCCTACCAGCTACCTACCCAAACTCTAAACCCAAACCCCCTCCCTGGTTTCAAAGCTTCGCTGTTAGTGTAGAAGCTTCATCACCTTCTTCAAAGCCCTACCACACTCCAAAAGTTTTGTCACGCTCCAAAACCTCCACCGCATTCCACCAAAGTTTTGTTATTGCCATTGCCATCACCATAGGAGGGAAAGTGAAAAACAAATAACCGGAGGACGCAGTTAGGAACCATACATGCCCCCCAAGCTCACCATCACGTGTTTAGGTAAGTTGTGCCTAGCTCCTGGTCAATCATGTAGTCAATCATCTTGTTTATATGCTCCTCTTTCCTTGGCTTGCTCCTCTTCCTAGTCATTTCTTTTTAATCCTTGTGTTCTTGGTGTTTGCTCTTGGTCACTCCTCTTCCTTGTTCATTCATGGTGTTTCTTCTTGGTCATTCTTCTTTTTTTCTTGTTCTAGGTCACTCCTCTTCCTTGTTTGTTTTAAGTCGCTCCTCTTCTTTGTTCACCCTTGGTGTTTCTTGTCATGGATGCCAATGTCGTGGAATTCATTCATTCGAATGTTCATTCATGACTTGTAATGAACTTGTATTTCATTTTTTGTTTAGTTTCAATTTACTTTCAGTTAACTTCCAATTAAATTTTAGTTCATTTTTAATCACTTTGTGAATCTATTGTTCATTTGTAAACCAATCAAGTTTCAATCTTTTGGGGAAATGTTTATGCAACACATCAACAATCAAAGGAGCCACGGATCAACCTACTTAACAAGTTTGATGAATCATGTTCAAAGTTTCGAAGTTTTGTTAACCAAATGCTTTTGGTCATCTGATTTTATCTTCATTTGTATCTAACTAGCCCAACCCAAGTTGGACTCATTGGCACTTTGTTGTTAAGCATGGCCCTTGTTTGGTTCACACTTTTATTAGCACATTTCACCCTTATTCAATGACTTTGAAACATTTCTTGAAAAATTTAATGTCGCCTTTAGAAATTTGGACAAAGAACGCACGTATAATATCAAGATGTGTTTTCTTTGTCAAGATCATATGCAATTGCAATATATGCATTAGAGTTTATACAATTGGCTTACAATATTTCATGGGATGAAATAACATTCATAAATCAACTCCAATTTGGGTCAGGAAATGATGCGAAGGACTTGTTATTCACCTTGCTAAACCCTTCAACATTAAGTTAGGTCATTGCACAAGTTGTTTGGTGTGACAATAAACTTTTTGAACATTAACAAGGGAAGCATCATGAATTAACATTAACAACACAAATAAGTTTTACACCACATGCAACACAAAGGTATTTTCCACCTACAATGTTAGTCTAGCCTTCAACAACTTTGCCAAAGGACAACCCCATGCAAATTGATAAGATAAGATTGAAGCCCCTCACAAAACAAAAGAAGGAACGTTGACATATAAATAACCTTTGTTTATATTGTGGAAAATTGGATCATGTTACTCACGAATGTCTAAAGAAACATCGTCCACATGCGACACATGCCATTTCTTTTACCAACCCACAACTAGAGGAATCGAGAAATGAACATGTCAAATTTTAATAAAGATTGCGAAGTTGGACCTTGATGCATCATGTAATGAGAATGGTCACAACCTATCTTTAGACCCAACACCATGTTTCTTCGTACCAATCATTGTCAAATATAGTAAGCTTGTGATGATGTAGGTCGAAACACTTTTTGATTCTAATGCATCAACACGTGTAATGGAAAAAACTAACTTTATTGGAAAATAACACACTAGTGCATGTTGAGGTCATTAATGGTCAAGGCCTTTCATCAAGACCAGACACACATGAAACCAAGCCAATAGATGTTACCATTGGTTCCCACACTAACAAGGTTGTCTTTAATGTCATTCCATTTTTAGAAATTTTATCATCATTAAATTGTCTTGGTTTGTTTTACATAATTCACGATTGGATTAACATACTTTGAAACACCATAACACAAGGCCCTGGGATGTGAAAACCTTGTTATAAGCATGCAAAATTTGAAACATGGAAAAAAAAAACCTTGGTGGTATAAAAAGGTCTAAATGCTTCAAGCCTTTTTTTGTTGGAGCAAAAACCTTCATGAATGTTGCCAAGAGAGGAGATGCATTCTTGATTTATGATCTCCCCTCACCAGATGTTGAATCACATCCACATTAACCATATAATTGTTTAATTGATCTTGAGGAAGGAGTTCAACCTCCATTCATACACATTTACAACTTGCAACTATTTGTGAATACACCAACAAAAATCTTGAAAATGGGTTTATTTGACATTCCAAATCTTTAGACGATGCCCCTTTCATTTTTGTCAAAAAGAAATATGGTTTTTTACAAATGTGAGTCAATTATCGTGGATTGAATCAACTCACCATTATGAATCAATACTCTTTGCCTTGGATCTAAAGGTTATTGGACCAACTAAATCATGCCAAGGTGTATACCAAAATTGATCTATGTGGATCATACAACTTGGTGTGCATTCAAAAAGGCGATGAATGGAAAATGATGATCAAAACACAATATGACGATTTTGAATATGTTGTGATGCCATTTGGCCTTATCAACATACTTGTTATTTTTCAACATCTAATGAACAATGTCTTTTGTGAATATTTGAATAATTTTATGGTTTGTTACATCAATGACATCCTCATTTTTTCAAAGAACACGGAGGATTACAAGTATCATGTACATCTACTTTTGGAAAAGCTTTATGATGTTGAACTTTATGTCAAATTGAAAAAATATGATTTCCATCCATTTGAAATGGAATTTTTAGGTTACGTCATCTTTGGAGATGGCATCCACATGGATCTGCATAAAGTTTAGACCATTATGACTAGGTTACTCCAATTTCTATTCGAGATGTCCAATGTTTTTTTGGATTTGCTAACTTTTATTAATGTTTCATTGCCCACTATTTTTGAATAGTGGCCCTTCTTATTCAATTGACTAGGAAAGATCAACCTTTTTCTTGAAGAGTTGAAGTTGATAATGCCTTTCAATCTTTGAAGGCTTCTTTCACGACCACCCCACTCTTGATTCATGTAGACCTTTCCAAACCTCTTGTTTTGGAAATAGACATTTTCGATTTTGCTCTCACAACTTAAAGAATACAATTTTTTTCATCATGTCGATTTCCATTCTCATAAGTTTTTTCTTACACAAATTAATTATAAGATTCATGATTTTAAAAAAAATTAGCCATCATGAATGCCTTTGAAGAGGCATCATTTATTGGAAAAAGTTCAAAATGAAATCATTATGAATTCAAACTATAAGAATTTACAGTATTTTATGACAACTTGTGTTTTGAATCAACGCCAAGCTTAGTGGGCATTATCCTTGTCTTGATTCCGATTTGTCATCATATAACGTTTTGGGCACTAACAAAGGAAACTTGATGTGTTGTCCTGTCATTCATACCTTGCACATAAGGAAGGAGATGCAGCCTACAAGCAACAATGTGATGTCATTCTCAAGCCTAACCATTTTTTATTTTAAGCATTATTAATAACTATTGATGACATAACCCTTCTTTGTCAAAATTGTGAAGATTTGAAAGAACTTTTTATTATTGGCATCCAAGGCCAATTAAGGAATCATCATGAAGTCTAAGATTTTTCCAATGATCATGCCAAGTTTAAGTTTCAAGATAGTCTACTTTATTGTGATGGTCTTTTGTATGTTCCTAATGGTGATGTGTGGTTTCAAATTACCCAAGTCAACCATGATGCTTTAGTTGTAGGCCATTTTGGATTCAACAAGATCATGGAATTAATGTCTCAAGATTATTGGTGGCCATAGCTTTGGAAGTATGTGAAAGAGGTTCTCAGATCTTGCAATGTTTGTGCTCAAACAAATAATCCTCCTCATCACCTTCATGGTCTCCTTCAACCATTATCAATCCTTGCATCCCTATGGTCTTCAATTTCCAAGGACTTCATCACAAACCTTTCAGCTTTTAGTTCTTATGACTCCATCTTGGTGTTGGTGGACCGTTTGACAAAGATGGCTCAGTTTATTTTATGTACCAAAAACAAATATAGCAAAATAACAATTAAGTTATTCCTTTATCATGTTTTTTGGTATCATGGTCTTCTTGAATATATCATTTCTAATCATGGGCTTCAATTCTCTTCCAAGTTTTGGAATCAACTTTTTGAGCTTTTACATGTGAAAATGAAGTTGTCATTAACTTTCCACCCCTAAACGAATGGGTAAATAGAACGGGTTTTGGAGCAATATTTACAATGCACAACCAATCATCATCAAAATAATTGGTCAAAATTTTTAGCCATGGCAAAGTTTGCCTACAATAACATAGTGCATTCATCAACCCAACAAAAATCTTTCTTTGCAAATCATGGTTTACACCCAAGGTTGTCCTTCAAGGTGTGCACAATGTTGTGAATCCAAAAGTTGGGGATCGAGCTTTGTGGATAATGGATGTTCAAGCTCAACTTGTATTTAATTTTAAAGAAACATTAAAACGTTACAAGGAGAATGTTAATGAACATTGGAAGTAGCAACCCAATTTCAAGAACTAGGTTTGGCTTTGACAACAACATATCAAAACAAAAAGGCCATTAGAAACGTTAGATCATCAAAAGTTGGGTCCATTCCTCATTGTGAAACAAATCAATGTCGTGACTTTCTAACTCAAGTTTTATGAGAATCCATCCTATGTTTCATGTTTCCTTGTTGGAGGCTTACCACATGTTTACCATTCTTAAATGAATTTATGATCCCCCTCCATTTATTGATGTCGATAATGAACAAGAACATGAAATGGAAGACATTTTGGATTCAAGGATTTTTAATCATCAATTCCAATATTTTTGTCATTGGCATGGGTATGACATGAGCAAACACACTTGGGAACTAATAAAAAACCTATCCAACACCATGGAGAAAGTTCATGAGGTTCACGAACAATATCCAAACAACCCCAAATTTGTTCCTCATGGAACATATCATTACAAGGGGAGGTGATGTCACGGATGTCAATGCCATGGAATTCATTCATTTGAATGTTCATCCATGACTTGTAATGAACTTATACCTAACTTTTTAGTTAGTTTCCAATGAAATTTTAATTCACTTTTAATTCATTTCTAGTTAACTTTTAATTAATTTTTAGTTAAATTCTAATTCACTTGTATTTCATTTCTAATTAACTTTTAGCTCACTTTTAGTAATTTCTTAGTTCATTTTTAATTAACTTTTAGCTCACTTTTAATAATTTCTTAGTTCATTTTTAATTAACTTTTAGCTCACTATTAGTTATTTTTTAGTTCATTTTTAGTTCACTTCTAATTAATTTGTAGTTCATTTGTAGTTCATTTTTAATTAATTATCAATTCGCTCTTAGTTGAATCTTAGTTCATTTCTAATTAACTCATAGTTCACACATAGGTACACATGGGCCATGTGTAGGTTAGAAGTTTCTTAACAAATTTCTTTGAATTAGGTGCCCAATAAGTATAAATAAAGGTATAATTCCCCATTACCTATAGTTTGTTCAACATTAATTTTTGGTATGTTTTCTTGCCATAACCTTGTTTTGTTTCCTTTTTGCAATAAAATCTTGTTGGATTCTTATTCGCACGTGTTGTGTTCTTATTCTTGTTTTTCTTGTTTCATGATATGGATTTGGAACTAAAGTTGCCCTTGTTTTCGTTTTGGTTAGAAAATCATGAGTCTTCATTGTTTTCATCCCCATGACACTCCTGATGTTCAATCTTGGTCATTCCTTTTCCTTCTTCATTCCTGGTTGCTCTTCTTCCCTACTTGTTCTTGGTGTTCCTCTTATATGTTCACTTTTAATGTTTCTCTTCCCTATTGGCTCCTAGTGTTCTTGTTGCTCGCTCTTGATGTTCTTTTTCCTTATTCGTTCATGGTGTTTGTGGTGTTCACTTTTGGTTGTTTCTCTCCCCTATTTGCTTTTGGTGCTCATAATGTTCATTCCTAATGTTCATTTTCCTTATTTACTCCTAGTGTTCTTAGTGTTTGTTCTTGGTGCTCTTTATCATTGTTCACTCGTACTGCTCCTGGTGTTCTTAGTGTTTGTTTATAATCGCTTTTGGTGTTTGTTCTTGGTTATTATTCTTTCTTGCTCGCTTGTAGTGCCTTTGGTGTTCCTGTTCTATTTTCACCTTTAATGTTCATAATTCTCTTAGTGTTTGCTCCTTGTACTCTTCTTCCATGTTCATTCTTTATGCTCCTTTTCCCTCCTAGTTCCTAGTGTTATTGGTGTTCCTCTTCTATGTTCATTCCTAGTGTTATTAATGTTCGATCTTGGTTGTTTTTTTTTTAATGTTTGCTCCTAATGTTCTTAGTGTTCATTCTTGGTTGCTTCTGTTCTTCATGCTTACTCATGGTGCTTTTCTTCCATGTTCGTTCCTAGTGCTCCTTTTCCTTGCTCACTTCTTGTGCTTTTAGTGTTCCTTGTGTTGTTTTTCCCTATTCACTCATGGTGTTCTTCATCCCTACTCACTCCTACTGCCTCATGGTGTTTGCTTTTCGTGTCTCTTCTTCCCTACTTGCTATTGGTGTTCCTATTGTTCGTTCCTAGTGCTCCAATTCCTTATTCACTTTTGGTTGCTTTTCTTCCATGCTTGTTTTTGGTGTTAATGTTTGTTCATGATGTTTTTTTTCCTTGTTCACTTTTGGTGTTCATTCATGATCGCTCTTTTTCCCTACTTTTTATTGGTGTTTTTTTTTCATGATTGCTCCTTGGTGTTCATATGTTTGGATCACTCTTGAACATTAAACCCCTTATTCCTTGGTGCTTTTGAAACTCATCCTAAATGTTCCTATTTTAAAAATTGTCTTTTAATTGTCATTGGTTGTTTCATCTTGATTGTTTTGTTTTGGTTTTTGTTATAGGATGATAATTCAAAATAAGTTGAAGTGAATTTGAAATGGTGCGGGCATTGATGTACTAAACGCACCCACACTTGTAGAAATGGAAATAAAAACTTAGCCTATAGGTGGAAGTGAAGAGGTTTAGCCAATTAGTGTACTGTTGGGGTAAAGGTTCAACTAATTATTGAAGTTGAAGAGGTTTAGCTTATTGGCAAAAATGAAGAATTTCCACCATTGTAATCAGATTTTGGATCAATAGAAAAAACATCATCAAAGACTCATGGTCTATGTGCCTCCTATAGGTGTTAAATTTTTGTATACTTACAAGAATAAACCCCATTCATCTTTCACATTGAAGTTTTTTTTGTTAAATCTTTTATTACGATACCCCAATTGTGAAAAACCTATGTCTAATCAATGAATTCATAATTTGGAATACTTGTAATACTTGCATTTTCTATCTAAAACTAGCACCACTAGTTGCAATACCTACATTATATATCTCTTTTATCCGAATTTTATTTTTTTTATATGTTGATTTAGAAACAAATGGGCCATCAAGGGTAGCCAAGGAAGGGGTTGAATGGGCCAAGGTTGGGAAAAGATTCACATGCAAGGTGGGTGCATGTGATGTCTCTTACATGGAAAAATGGTTGCTTTGGAAGCATTTCGTTGGAACTCATCATCTTGCCATGGAACAAGGTAAGTCTTTTTGTCCATCTATTTGGCATGAGGGGCCAAGGTGCCAAGACCCATGCATCCATGAATGCAAAGGTCTTGGCTAACCCCTTGGCTTAACTACGATGAAATGATCAAAAGGCCAATGCCCATGTCAAAAGCAAAACAATTGAAGAGTGGGATCAACTTCAACTTGATGCACAATGCACCCCGTCAGTTTCCAAAACTGGTGTCGGCTAAATTAACATCTTCACACTGGACCAATATCCTTGGCATTCTTAGGTGGGGTGTAGGGTCCATCCCCCCTCATGTTTTGGCCAAAGTTGAGGAGAAAGAAGACCTTGCATCGTTGATTTGTGGGAGCAAGGTAGCATGGCCAGTAAGTTTATTTGCATTTCATGATCTTCATGCAAATCACATCATAATCTTTGTAATAGATGCTTTTAAGTCCTAATTATTTTTATCTTTGACTTCCAAGATCTGTGACATAATTATGGAGGAGTTTGTGGGTGATGCAATCAGAATTGCAATGGCCAACCGCTAACTTTCACTTGACACCATGTGCAAAATGCACATGACGTAGTAGCTAATTATCAAAAGGCTAAAAGCATTTCCTCCACCTCATTAAATGATAGCTCATAAATTGAGCTTGAAACTAATTAAAGATCTATTGATAATGATTAAATGACCTCACTTTTTATACATACACACTTAGTACTTTTTTTTCCTCATTTTGAAGTCCATTTGTATTTCCAAATGATTACCGACATTCATATATTTTGATTCACATCACTTTTCATTTCATTTCAAATCCAACAAAGTGAAAATATTATGGAATATCAACAAACTTTGTGTTCAAATTAATGGGAAAATTTTGAATAGTCAAAACCATAAAACCTACTTAAAAAATAAACATAATTCCCTCAATTAACATCATAGAATCTGCATTATTATCTAGAGCCACAACACAATACCTTCATCAATGTATTAAAAAAATCCTAGTTAATCTTTTGGTTTTATAATACCTTCATCATGGTACTACAAACTCATTGGTCTATTTTTTGCTTATGGAATACCCTCATTCTATTAATGCACACCCACTATTCATTTATTTTGGTTATGCAATACCCTCATTTGGGTAATGCAAACCCACTGGTTATTTTTGGGGTATTATAATGTCCTCATATTATCGTTATTTGTTGGGTCATATAGGCCACATGTTCAGTACCCTCATAGGGGAACACTTAGGAGCTTCATCTTTCATTATTAGATGCAGGTATTACAAAACAAGTGATCGATGTTGTTCAAGGTATAAATAGAGCTAGGTATGCCTACCATTTTACATTACTTGCACCAAAAGCTATAATCATCTCCCCTAATGATATTTGAGACTAAATGTAGGTATTGCTAAATTCTTTTGTTTTTATGTTCAAGGGAGCCCAATTTGGATATGATTATGGTTTTGCAATACCCACATCGCATGGACCATGTACCATGTAATGCAATACCCTAATGATTCCCAAATAATATTATAATATTTTGTTGCCTTGCAATACCCACACAACAAAATATGTACACAAGAACTAACATAATGCAGAAGTGCAATACCTTCATTGTAGTTTAAGGTTCAAGATTCAAGATTGTAATCTTTTGTTGCCTTGCAATACCCGCCCAATAAAATAAGTACATTAGAATTGACATCAAGCAAAAATCCAATACTTCCATTGGGGTTTAGGGTTTAGGAATGTAATTTTCTGTTGCCTCACAATAGTCGCATAATAAAATACATACACTAGAATTAACATTAGACAGAAAATGCATTGCCCTCTTTAGGGTTTGATATTCAAGATTGTAATCTTTTGCTATTTCACAATATTCACACAACAAAGTATGTACATTAGAACTAACATCATATAAAAAAATAATATCTACGCAATTAACATCATGCAAAAATGCAAAATCTTCATAAGGGTTTAGGATTGGAATCTTCTATTGTTTTGGAATCCTTGCATGACAAAATACGTACATTAAAATTAACATAATGTAAAAATGCAATACTTTCATTGAGGTTTAGGGTTCAGGAATGTAATCTTTGATTACCTCGCAATACCCACACAATAGATTATGTACACTAAAACTAACATCATGCGAAAATGCAATACCTTCATTGAGGTTTAGGGTTCAAGAATGTAATTTTCTATTGCCTCATAAAACTTGCACAACAAAGTACGTACACTAGAACTAACATCATGCAAAAATGCAATACCTTCATTTGGTTTAGGGTTCAAGAATGTAATATTTTGTTGCCTCACAATACTCGCACAATAGAATGCATACATTGGAATTAACATCATGCAAAAATGTAGTACCCTCATTACGGTTTGACATTCAAGATTGTAATCTTTTATTGTCTCACAATACCTACACAACATAATACCTACAATAACTAACATCATAAAGAAATGCATTACCCTCATATGGGTGGGTGCAAATATTTTACTTATGAACTTTCATGCAAGCTAAAATACATATAATTAGTTAATTTGCAATACCTTCATATGGGTGTGTCCAAATATTGTACTTATGACCTTCCATCGAGCTAAAGTACATATAATCAATTTAATTTGTAATACCCTAATTTGGTTATAAAAGAATCTATCTCTGAACTTTTGTATTGAATGTGAGCTTTTGTAAGGAATCCCAAACCCGAATTCTAGCGCAAGTGCTAATTTTTTTGCAATAACCTCATGTTGTCCATTCTATGCAAAGTTGCGATGATTGATGAAGAGATAGATGGGTTGGTAACTTGGTATGTTGGACCTGGTAGGTACCTACCTTGTTGTTGGCAAGTAGGGAGGATGGGGGTGGGTAGGTAGCTGGATGGGTGGGCAGGTAGCTAGCTAGTAAGTAGGTGGGAGCAACTAGAGTTAGCAGGCAGTTTAAAAGTAGGTAGGTCGGTGTGTGGGGGCGGCCGGGGGCGGGGGGGGAGAAAAAATAAGTTCCCCGAAAGCAAACTCTATCGAAAGGGCTGAGGAAAAAAAAAAATCAACATGTGAAAAAAATCAACATGTGCTAGCCAAGTTTTTCCAGAGCGCGTCCAGCGCTGCCTACATATATTTTCACCGCTCCTATTTGTACATGTACTATAATTACTATCGAACATTATGCAGTGAATGCTGGATTTTATCGTTTCTTACTGAGATCTAATAAAATTTCCTTATTTGGCGGATACCACTGAAAGAGGGGATAGGGTACTGGGTGAAAGCAGGCGCAAAGAGAGGGTGAATACATGGTAACTTTACAGATAAGTCTATTGGATAAGTCTATTGTCACAAAAAATAAATAAAATAAAAATAAAATTAGCTGCTTTGCGCCTTTGTGTGTGTCTCTCTTGGTTTAAAGAAACCGGGGGACTTCACAGTGTCCGAAGGTCACGGGTACCCACTAGTGTATTATAATATATGAAAGATGGATCAAATTGGTAGAGCAAGAATCTGTGAGAAATTACTGGGAAGTTTAAGAAAATTTAATTCAAACTGCCCCTTAGGTGTAGGGACCTTACAACTATAAACCATGAATGGGAACCAATGTATAGGATGCCCTAGGACAAGGGGATTGGTAGAATTAGGGGGTGTCTCCTACTTTTGGTAATGCTCTTGTCTGAGGGCCTTACCAAAGGGTAAATACTAAAAAAAATTAAGGCAGACCAGATTATCTATCTACACAAAATGGAAGGTGTCTCAAAAATAAAAGAGCTTTCCAAATAAATAAGAAGCCTTTGATGAGATTTTTTTTTTTTTTTTGGTGAGGTAAAATTCTATTATAAACCTGCCCTCCCCCAAACATTAGAATTCTTTTTTTGGTCAAGTCTTTATGTGTAGAGTGAAGCCCCAAAGTGTGGGCATTCCCAAACTAAAGGTGCCTAGAACAAGGTGATGCCTAGCAAAGTTTGGCACTGCATTGTGAGCTTGTTTCTCACCCATGGACTTTACCCCTTGTAAACCATGAGGTGCCCTCTATCATAAGCTTAAGCAGACATAATAACCTAGTAGAATTTTTATGGCCCCAAGCTAATGACCACGCATTTGTAAATTTTGGGTGCACCCATCCAATTGATGGGTTGTTTTGAAATCTATCCATCTACTTGTTGGGTAGCTGATTTAATCATGTCTCTATATCATTTTATTTTTTTGGGTTGCCACTTGCGTTTTTGTATCACAAGGTTTCATGTCACTTTGAAATGTAATTTTTTTTGATATGACTAATTTTTAAAATGAAATTTGTTTGATAAACATACAAATGATTAGCTTCAATTCCATTAAATCTTATTAAAATGAGACTATTAAAAGATTGATTTGAAAGATTATGCAAGAATTGATTAAAATAAAACAAGCCAACTTTAATATAAAATTATTTTGTGAGATATATATGTTTTTAATTAATTTGATGTTATTTCAAAAACTTTAATAAAGACTTTGATGAAGATTTAATAACAAAATTCATGATGAAATTAATTTTTAATTGATTAATTTGTTTGTATTGTTGTTGTTTTTGATGTTATAAAAATTTATTATTGCCCTAAGGTAGTAGACATGCATGTATGATTTTGGCTTTTACCAAGCATGTAAGGGGCAAACACAACTAGTTTAAATGTAAAGGGTGGGCACATTATTCACAATAATGTTGTTTCCTAGAAATGCAAGGCATTTCAAAAAACAAAACGCTTCATTTATATGAGTGTATTGTTTGTTTTGTTTTTTTGAAAACATCTTGTGAATGAAAGCATAGTTAGGAATTATTTGGACTATCATAATTATATTTTTAAAAAATTACATGAATTTAAAAAGTAGAATTATATTTAACATTAACATCATCAAATTTTTAATTATCCATGTTATAATAAACATTAATGATAATTATATTTTAAAAATGAGTGAAATTTAAAAACTAGTGGACACATAATGAAATTGTGTTTGTCACATGCATATAAAATTTAAAAACCAACTCCAAAAAAATGGCATAATAATATTTAAATTTCATTAAAAAAAAGCTGTCAAATGAGGAATTAAAAAAAGATATATTGAAACTTTCCCAAAACATTTTATTTTAATTTTCTAATGTTATGCTTTTTTCATTTGATAATGAAAAAAAATCAAGTTTTCACATGTATTTTTTTGATCAATCACATATCTAATAATATCTATAAGGTGGCCTATCAATATTTGTGACTAAAAACATAAAAAAAAAATTATGAAATTCATTAATTTAATCATTATCAAAATTATTAATTTAAAAAACTAATCTAAGATTTGCACTTTCCAAAATGTTAAAAGTGCGTCACCAAACCATGAGTTTACACTTACAATGTTTTCCTTTTCTTAGGAAAAGAAATAAAACACAATTTTCACCATGTTAGTATGTACATGGGATAATGCCCTCAAACATCAGCCCCTCAAGGGGTCTTTAGTCTTTATTTTGAAGACATAGATCATGAAGCATAGGAAAGGGAAAGTTTTTACACCTACTCCTTAAGAGAGGGGAAGGATCCTAGAGCTACAAAATTGAAATTCACATTGAGATGATAAAATGATTAAACTAAGAGAATAAATTTGATTTCATACACAACCCAAATAAAAAAATAAAAATAAAAATTGAGTTGATAAATGATGTTTCATTAGGATTAATTAGGGGTAAATAATTTAAAAAAAATCATATCCCTAAGAATAAATATCATGAAATATCAAAATATTTGGCATCAATTTATGATGGAATTTAAGTATGTTAACTCAAACATTGTTAACTCAAATTGTGGAAGATGTTGAGTTTTCATTATTTAAAAAATTGAAAACTGAATATGAAGTTTAGACTTAGTTTGAAAGCAATATATTTTTGGTGGTGGATTTTCACCATTTTGTGAAAAAAATTGGGGGTTTAGGTAATAATTCTATCGAATCTTTTTTTTAAATCCAAAAATTTTCACAAATTAGTTGTCTGCAACATGAAAAGGTACTTAAGGTTTTTTTTACTTTCATTATTTTGAATATCACCAAATTTGGCTAAATATTCTTATGGACGAAAACAAAGAATCCTTTTTTTTTGTAACAAAATTATTTCATTTGTTTTTTTGTTTTTGTTTTTTTTTGAGGGCCCCGAAAGGGTCCCCCCTCCCCCTCGCTGAGGGCGTGTGTTTCTGTCGTGTTCATCGACCGCCTTCTGCTTCTTCGTCTCCTTCTGGCTCTTCACTTTCTGACACGGCTGCGATCGCGGTGAGAAGCGAAGGGAAGACCACCATTGCTTCAAAATGAAAAGCAACACCACCACCACCACTACCACCACCTCCTCCTTCATATAAAGATGAGAATCATATGAAGTTGAGAATCGCTTGTTGCTTTTGATATCTGATTTGGAGTAGTAAATTTATACATTCTCAGTGAAGTTCCAATCTGTCGTTGTTTCTGTTGCTGTTTTTTCTTGGAGGAGTTTTGAGTAGCATTTTGTGTGTTATCTGAAGCTGCGTGAACTGAAAACTTTCTTAGTTTTTTTTTTTTTTTGGTTTTGGTTTTGGTTTTGTGAGTTTTCGTGTCAGGAAATAGGAAGTCGTTTCGTGTTGTTACGGTTGTTTTTCCGATATCTTCTCGAAGCTCTGGTATCTCTTTGTTGTTTGAGCGGGTTTTGAGGTCGGTGCGAAGTCCTTGTGGAGGCAGGCGTTCTATACCTGTTTGTAGCGTATTGATCATCTGTTTGTTTCTTTTATCTTTTTCTGTGATTTTGCAACCTCGTTTGAAGCTCTATAACGAATCGGTTTGCTCATACTTTCTCTCATTCAAGCTTGTTGAAGATGCAATCGGTTTGTGATTACGCAGAGTTTTGAGGTCGGTGTAGTTTGTTGTTGTTGTTGTGATTGCGTTTGCTTTGTTTTTTTAAAAACCAGTTTCTGCTTCTTTGAAAAACGGAGCTCGGTACTTCTTTGGTTGGAGAAGAAGAAAACTGTAGTTTTTCCCTGGTGGACGCTTCCGGTACGGATAGTCTGCACTATAGTCAAGTAGAACGCGCCGCCGTACACACCTATCGTTTTGGACGTCTTTTTCTTGCTTCTGTGCACTCAGGGGGGAAAGACACTGAGCCTTTGGCGGAAGTTGTACTCCACGCAACGATCCGGCCTGCAACTGGGACAGACAAACACACAGTGAAGTGTGCTTCAGAATGGGAAACGTTGCGCTTTGTGGCGCTAAGGAGGATGGAGAGTTTGTGACAGTCCTGCGAGGGAATGGTTCAGCGCTTACATTCTACAATCCCATGCTCGTCGCCGATTTGCTTCATGAATATCCCGGCCACTTTATTTGCCACTCCAGTTCTCTCTTGCTCTCGCACGAGGGCAAGATTTTACCCCCTCAAACGATACTCACGCCCGGGGAAACGTACTTTCTTCTTCCCTTTCCGAGAAAGGAGTTCAACAGTAGTGAAGATCCGCACGCTCCTTGTCGGGGTCAAGCTGACTCTCTGCAGCAGCAGGAGCAGCAGCAATGGAGTGGAACTATGAGGTTCACCATATCCAACGAATTGTTCGCCAAGATTCTGTCAGGTTCCATGCGGGAGGAAAACTTATCGAAGTCTAGGCGGAGGAGCAACGAGAGTACTCCGTTGATTGAGAGGTTGAAATCTCTGCACAGCAATGCCGCAGTGACAGCCAAGTGATCTGTTGGTAAGTCTGTCTCCCCCGCCATGGCTGTGGTTCTTCTTCCTGCACCGAAGAATCATCAATCTTTCCTTCCTGCTTTTGAATATTGCACCAACGCTTTGTTCTTCTCAGACACCATCGGAAACCTGAGTTTGGTTTCTGCTATGCGTGATGCAGGAGTATGCTAGGAGGAATCAACAACAAGCTGCAAATTGTAGGGTTTAGCAAATGGAGATTTGAAGAAGCTTTACGATGAAATTGTTCGAGAATGTCGTGAGAACTGAGCGAGGAGGAATCCACGAAGGTTCTACGGAGAGGATCCTCAGGAGCTTCTTGTACCAATTTATGTACTATAGTTATAATGGGATGCACGGATTCTGGCTCAGAAAAGCTCTGGAGCTCGCTCCAAAGTATTCTGCACCAATTTTCTTTTTTTTACTTCCCCCCTATTGCAAGGCAACAACAGAAGATTTTGCTTCCAGGGCTTGCCTATGTTTGTGTACTGTATTATTATATGACTTGTAGATTCTATGATTTGATCTACATTGCGGCAGACAGAGACAATGGGAAGAATGAGAAGCGGAGAAGTGAGTTTGCACACATGCTTGTACATCTTCATTTGCTGCTGACAATCAGGCCATTGAAGAATGAGAAGAGGGTTTGTACACATGCTTTGTGCATCTTCATTCGCTGCAGACAATGGGGCTATTGCAGAAGAAGAGGGTTTTGCACATATGCTTGTGCATCTTACTTTGATGAAGGCAGTACATATTTCTTCATGAAAACAAATCATTCGCTGTTGCAGTTTTGAATCTGATAATGTTTTGGGTCGTAGGCTTGAACACCTCAAACTTCATGAACTGTGGTTGCTTGTAGAGCTTGTGTTTGGCATGATGCTTCAATGGTTTTGCTCAGAGAGTTTGTGTTTGGCATGATTCTTCAATGGTTTTGCTTGGAGAGTTTGTGTTTGGCATGATGCTTCAATGGTTTTGCTCGGAGAATTTATGTTTGGCGTGATGCTTCAATGGTTGCTTGGAGAGTTTTTGTTTGGCATGATGCTTCAATTGTTGGTTGTAGAGTTTGTGTTTGGCATGATGCTTTGATGGTTGCTTTTAGAGTTTGTGTTGGCTTGATGCTTCAATGGTTGCTTGTTTATTGTCGGCAGCAAAGAAATACCCTGTTGGTCAATAGTATAGAAATTGACATCAAGTTAAGGTTCACATGTAAGCCCCCTATGGCAAATAGGTCTGGTGTCGTAACACTATGGAAACTAACAAAGTGACACACAGACACATGCACCCAAATTGTCAAATGAACTCAAGTATGGTAATCCACCAAGCTGAAAGCACAGACAGAATAAAAAAACACCAACTTTGTAATCAATCCACAACTCTTGTGTTTTTGGAATCTAAAAGCAAAAACATAATAGTAAATAATAATAAATACAAACTGTGGCATCAATCCAGAGCTCTTGTGTTTTTCGAATCTTAAACACAAAACAGAAAAAAAATTTACAAACCTTGGCATCAATCCAGAGCTCTTATCTTTTTTGAATCTTAAGCACAAGCAAGGAAAAATATATACAAACCATGGCATCAATCCAGAGCTCTTGTAGTTTTCGAGTCTTGAAGCACAAAAATAAATAAGAATAAAAGCTCTGGCATCAATCCACAAATCCTGTGTTTTTGGAATCTAGTAGCAACAAATAGAAGATGCTCCTCAAAATATATAACCCGCCCCCAATCACTTACAAGCTACAATATTATTCACGTTGAATGAAGTTTTGACAACAAATAACAACTACACAAAATGAATGTTCTTGCACAAATCCATGACTCTCCAAACCTATTTTCAAGCTTTCCACTAACTGAATGAGATGTAACAATAGGTGGTGAACTTGTGACTCTTTTGAATGCTACTGGTTTGAGCGAAGACCATTCACAACAATTGTATACAATGAGATTTTTTTTGGTCTTTGTACTTCAGCCACTCTTTCTGCAAAACCTGAATTTGGTTCCTAGCAATCAATATAGGGCCGACCCATGACCAAAATGCCAGTATAGATCACAGATAGACTGGTGAGCAAAGCACCTTCAACAATTCAAAGCACATCTTATGGCCAAATGCATAGTTATAGAAACTCTTGTTTGGCTTTGTTTCAGCTTCCAATCAGTGATAGTTATGGGTGGGGTGTATATAACAAAAAGAAATGTACCCTTATCTTTAAAAAATGCTTGGTGATGGGGGTTTAGAGTTATCACATTCCAATGCACACGAATGAACTCAAATCTAGAAAAATCCCACTAGGCTTTAAGTGTTTGTTGAAGGTGTGATTTAGGATAGATCCATAGAGTTTGTAAGTTATTGTATGATGGCAGAGTTTGGTGATGTGTTTAGAGTTGTCACATTCATTCCTATGCACACATATCAGCACAAATCTACAAAAATCCCAATGCATGGAGCTATAATTGTTTGGTTGAGGGTATGATTTAGGGCAGATTCACAAATTTTCCAATTTATTATGTAAGGGCAATGTTTAGTGATGGGAGGAAATACATTGAAAGTGATACAACAACACCATAAATGGGCTTAAACCCTAAGTTACAATGCACATTCAAATGTAAAACATTGAAATGCGTTTGCTAGCAATCCAACCTAAGAATCAAAGGACATATTGTTTGCTTTGGATACAACTGAAAATTTGTGAGCAACCTAAGGATTACCAAAGAGATCCCTACAAAACATGTTGCATCACAATTTCAATTCTAGTATGTGAAACTCGATCCAATTGTTTAACAAGTCATTCACTCCTCTCATCTATTCAAAACATGTTCAGCCTATGAACAAGTGTGTTATATGAACACCCATTTGATTTGGGTTTGGTTGGTTGGTTAGTTCTAAATGCAACATTGTTAAGACCTAAAGTAAAAGAGGATAGATAAATGTGAAAGTAAAAAACTAATCCAATTAGTGTAAAATTTTGCGCAAAGACAAAACTTACAAAGAAAAGTTCAATAAATTATTATACTATTGCTAAATATAAAAATTTGTAGTCTCACAAGTAAGAAAAAATGCAAAAAATTGAGCGTATTATAGATTTGAGTGAAAGCACACTACAATGATCCTCGTTTGAGCCTTTTTGGATTTAGTATTAAAATATAATATACCTCCCAAATTATGCTGCATTTAATTTGGAGTTAAATTTAACTGTTTGGTCTTTAATATTATATTTTCACAAACCTAGTGTTATTAAACATTGATATTAAATATTTCATCATTTAAATTCAACGAACCATGGACATATTTATGATACACATAATATAATAAAGTTCATTTCAAATTGCACTAGGTATTTGGTTTCATTTCATAAAAGCTTGATATTCACAAAATTAGCATGCACAACATTAACAATTTAGAGTGAAAAGATTTTGTAGATTTCTTTGAATTTGTTAATTCCATTAAAGTTTTAAAAATATATGCAATGAATTCATTTCCTAACCTAATTCACTTCTTGTTTTCTCATTTTGATTATACGAAAGACAAAGGCATTCCTCTTGTGGGGTTTAAATACACACCCCCCACTTGTTGAATGTTAGGGCTAGGAGGACCAACAAAAATGTCTTGCTTCAACTTGCATTGCATATAAAACATAAATCAACAAGGGTGAATAGGGCTCCTAACTACAAATGCAAGAAGAAAATGGACAAATAAGCCATTAAAAAAATCCATGGATCTAGTGTAAAGAAAGGTAACTTTGTTTATGAAAGCCACTAGGTTATGGAACATAGCCTTAACTTCCATTGTTGACCATCTAAATGACAAGATTGAATCTAAGTAAGTTAACCAACCAGATGTGATAACAAAAGAAGAGGGCATGGATATTGTTGCTTACATTTTAAGCATGCAAAATGTGGCCTATTTATAAGATTGCAATAATTCAAGATCAAGGTGGCAAAACTTATACAAAACCAACTTACACCATTTGAAAAAGAAGTATTGAAAAACTTTTAATTTGGTAATGGTTTAAAGATACATCTAAAATTGACTATTTGTTTTGTAAAAGCACTTGAGGTTTGCAAAACACAAGGTGTGATTAGCTAATCCTATAACTCATTCTACATGAATAACTTAATTACATTGAAAAAATGCTTATCCCCAAAAAACTTTAACAATTCCTTGAAACATTGTTAGTGTTAAATTGTTTACATTGGAAAAAGAGAATTGAACTTCAAAATTATGTACATTGAATAATACCTTTTGCACATGGAATAACTTTCCATTGGAAAATTGCATTACATATAAAACTACCATAGATACAATGGAAGTTGGCATGTAAGGTCTTTTCCTTTACTCTAAAAAGGAAAATGGAATAAAGGTCTTATACAAGATCGGCTATTTGAATTAAAATTGTGAGATAAAAAGTTTTCAAACATATACACATTATTTGATTTTAAAAAAAAATATCAACACCACCATCAAGCACTCAAGTGGTTTTCTAATTTGAAATTGATTTTAACTTATCAAAATAAGCTTGAATTTCACACTATGGTGCGCATCATCGTTAATAAGAATTACCAAAAGATACACAACCAAATCCTAGTTTTTTTTAGGTTGAACTATCAGATATTTTTTTAAAAACCCAATAAGGGCATATTTGGATGACAATTGGAATTATCATAATTGCATATTGAAATCAAAAGTTGTGCCTATTTTGGATGAGTCAAATCAAGGAATGTAGATTTTGGCATTTGCACAATTGTTTCCAACCATTTGCTTTCAATAGGTCAATAACACATGTTCATCATTTATTGTAATAAAAGCATGAAGAAAATTTGATTTCTAAACCTTTGATTTTAAATGACAAACATTTCAATGAACATCACTAGTTAGAAACATCATGTTATTTGTTCCATAAATTTTTTTTGTTACTTCTCAAAATGGAGGCAAAATAGGGTTTGATATGGACGACATTCCAACTACATAAAGAAAACAAGAATTGCGTGTTGTTAAACAAATAAGACATGAACTTTAAAAATGAATAAAAAAATTCCCCTAATGACCATCAGGTGCAAGATTGAAACCACATGGTGGCCACCATGCAATTTTGCTTGTGAAAAAAAAAAAACCATTTGGTGGCCACTATGGTTTTGCTCGTGAAGGAGGCAAAACCACATTGTGGTAACTAGATAGTTTTGGTTGCAAAGAAAAAAAAAAACCACTTTGTTTTTGTTTTTCAATTTTTGAACTAGTTTTGATTGCAAAAAATACATGGTGGTTTCAAATTTGGTTTTGGTCATAAAAAAAGAAAATCACATAATGACCACTCTCATTATTTTCCTTTCACAATTGAAACCACCTTTTGGCCACCAAGTTGAATTTGAATTAATGGTCATGAAGTTATTTTCACTTAATAGTTGGTTTGTTAAAAAAAAAAGAAAAAAATGAAAAAAAATCTTTTAAATGTAAAATGTGACAATAACAAGCAAAAATCACATAAAGAAATGTTGCAAAATCTAGTAAGGTGAGAGAATGTCACACTTGGAAAAGTATATATATTTTTAATGAGACTAAAAGTGAAGGCTTCACAATAAGCATTATAATGTAAAAATGAAATGGAGTAAAAAACATTATTCATGACCTGACAACTAATTAATGACACGGGGTTTAACAATGGAACTTGCAATTCACAACAAAGTGTTAAACCTTAAGCCCCCAAGAGATCAAAGTCTTTTTCTATTGTGGTAAAAGCAAAAGGGATTTCAATATTTTCTACACTTAATATTCTAAATGGGTATTTCAAATTAAAACCGCTTGGTGGCCTCTTTGTAGCTTCAATTTTGAAAAATAAAAACTTTTCACCTCAAAAAAAGAAGGAAAAAAGACCACTTGGCGACCATGTGCCCCGTATTTTTGGGCAAATGATATGGGATAAAATAAATTGCTACTAATAACACTCCTTATTACACTTCTTAAAATGATATGTAAGGTATTTTCATGTCATCAAACATTTAACATATTCTCATTTTTGTCCATTTCAAGAAATTTTCATGACCATGGGTGCATCAAGTGAAGATTTGCAAAACATTTTTGAACTCTAGAAACAAAGGAGCAATAAAAATGAAGGAAGAAGAAGAAAACAAACTTGTTCAAACATATTTAAAAAAAAGAAAATAAAAATCATTAAACCCCCAGTATTTGCAAACTTTATATCTTTTTCTAGTAGAATTTTAGGTCACACCAAGAACTTTGAACTCTATCCATAATAAAACAATGTCCAAAAATCTTAAGTTTCCACACATAAATGGTTTTAACTATTACTATCGAATATATAACTTTTTAATTTATAAAGGGCATATCTTGATCATTTCTTGATGGATTTGAGTGATTTTTGTGACATTAGATGCACTAAATGAAAGGTTACAACTAATGTTATGTGGTTAGAGAACCTTTGGATCTAGTTTTGACATTAAAAATTTTATGTGAAAGTCTTTTGGGTAGGAGTTTGAGCTACGTTCTTCCTAAATTTGGACCCTTCAGTTCCAATTCTATCATATGTTTTCAAATTCAAGAACCTTTGAACCTGATTTTGCAACTAGGTTCGATTCCATGTACATATATTGCACATTCTTGTATGCTAATTATTATGTGAGTACAAAGTTTTAGAACAAATTAAAACAAGGGTCTATGTAAGTATATAATCGAACAACTAATTAAAATTAATATTTAATTATAAAATTCAATCTACTTATTAACTTTGTTTAAAAATTAACTTTTTTACATACATATACTGACCCTTGGCTCCAAACCTAGCAAAACCTTTTTTTCATGGTCTAATCTTTTTGCCAATTCCAATAATTGCGAGTCTTTTAAGGGCATATTAGATCACCTCATTGGTTGAACACAATATTATTTTTACCATACACACTCAAACCACCATAGCTAAGTACAACCCCAACCCCCTTTGGAGGCGAATAAATTATATACCCAACCCTCCCTTTCTTTTTCCTTAAATTTCGATCTAATAACTTTATCCCACCCCATTTCACCCGACCTTGCCCAACTTTTAAAATGAAAAAACCTGCACTTAGACTTGCAACCTTATCTAACCCCAATTTTGATTGTTCATCCCCTATACCCATTCAAAAGGAGTTTCCACAATGTTTTTTTTTTTTTTTTTGCAAAATATATTTAAAAAAATAATTTACATATTTTATTTTAGTTTCAAAAAATAATTATAACCCAAAACAACATTACATTACTAAAGTCATCCATCCAATTTGATCGAACGGGACTTACCTTGAGAAATTGGCTACTTTCATATCTAGTATGTAACCTAATTTGGCTATATTATTTTCTGGATAATTGCCATTTTGGCTACATCACAAAATCCTAAAAAAGAAGCCCCACCTCCACATACTTAAAAAAAAGTAGCTTAAGGGATCCCCCTCCCCCCCCCCCCCCTCTAAGTTTTGGCTTGTGTTGAAAACTTGAGATTAGCTATAGAGTTATGATATCTTGGAGGATTTTGGTTTCTTTTAGAGGATTTTTTTTTTTTGAAGATTATATTTTTGCGTGGTGAAATTATTTAGTTTCCATAATTCTTCTTTTGCCTTCAGAAATAATTTTTAATATAAAAATAAATGGCAAGGCCACGGTGTGATACACCCCTTGTTATTGTACAAGTAAGTGTGTAATTGAGAAAAGCCCTTGTTGTGATGGGCTGATTGGAGAAACTTCTTGTTGGGAAATTGGTTCAATTCATGACCGATTTGCCCCCCGGCAACTTCAGCTTTCTCTTCTTCAAATTTCGGCTGAAGATACTTCACAAACACTCTCAAGATAAAATGTTTACGTCACTACTCGATTTCACCCCAATTATGTAAAGCTTAAAGAATAAGACTCCGAGCAAGGAATAGCGGATAAAGGCCGGGTTATTGAGAATTACATGGGAGACACATGGGGACAATGAGAACAATGTACGAAAACATTTTGATGAAGCCAAGCATATCGCATCACATAAAAGAATACAATTGACAATCTTATTTACAAACAAAATTGGGAACCAACCCTTGGAGATACCCAAAAACAAAAAAACCCTTAACAAAAAAAAACCCTAAATTTTAACAAAATTAGATCTTTACAAAATATATAAACAACAACAAACAAGGCTCTTTTGAAAGGCATTATGTTATTATTATTATTATTTTTAAAATTAAATTGTTGAAAGCATTTTTCATTCATAACAAAATGTGAGGGATGTGAACAACAATACAATTACATGATTGTAAAGGAAGGCATTAAATTCTCAATGATAATGAGCAAGTGTAGGATCCAAGGGGCTTGGGATTCCTTGGTAATCTTGCAAGAGAAGTAAGAATTATGCATGTGGTTCTTAGTGTCATGCAAGTGTAGTGTGATTCTTTTTTGGGTGTATGAAAAGCACTTAGTATCAGTGTAGAAAACATAAAACAAGGAGTGTGTCACACCATGGCCTTGCCATTTACATTTTAAAGTATCTTAACTTGGCAAAAGAAGAATTATGGGAACTCAAATATTTCACCATGCAAAAATATCATCTTCCCAAAATCCTCTAAAAGAAACCAAAATCCTTCATGGTATTATAACTCTATAATTAATCTCAAGTTTCAACACAAGCCAAAATATCATCTTTCAAAGAATCCTCATATAAAAATAGACCTATTGTTATTACCTAGGGGCCAAAATCCATTAAGCTACTATACTCTATAATCAATCTAAACACAATATCCTTGCCTTGGTACACACACAAGGCCAACAAACACACAAGGTCTATGGAATATGCTTGTGCAGAGAAGTGGAAAAGAAAAATATATAAACCAGAATGTTAGAATGGGAGCCTCGAATAATTTTGAGTTCTCTTGCACTTGTCTCATCAAACTTTGAAGCCTCCTCATTGAAGCCTTCTTGTCTAATTGTTCTAACTCATGGCCAAAAAATGAAGCTTTTCCTTCAAACCCAAATGATGATAACCCAATGAATCCTTCAATTGAAATGGCATATGGAAAAAGGAAAAAAAGCTCTCACCCTAAAAATGAAATTTGAAATTATATGTCTAGCTATGAATGGTGTGTGATGCATTATCAATTCCAACTCTTGAAAATTTGTGGATGAAATACTTTTGTGGAATTTTAGCAAAGGGCAAGTAGTCTCTATTGAGTCCTTGACTTTGAAGGGTTATTCACACTAGCCTTTCTTTCACTATGAAAGGCAATCCTTGCTCTTGTAATGTAAGAGGCCTGGATAAAAAGGCAAATGCACTTGTCTCATCAAGTTGTGATTTGAAACTTCCAAATATAATAGAGTTATTTGTAAAGTAAGACAAACACAGCACCATAACCCTGAGTTTGGTCATACACAGGGTGAGATTCAAAAATAACCTGCAGCAAAAAAGAACATTAGCATTCAACAGGGGGTGAAACTTAGAAAACCATCAATTTTGGTGATAAAATGAGTTTCATCCTGTCTTTCCACTGCTGCTACATATATTTTCACTACTCCTACCTCTACAACTATAATAACTCTCCGAACCTTGTGCATTAAATGTTGAGTTTCAGCATTTCATAGTGAGTTGCAGCATTTCATCGTGTGATTTAATAAAATGTCTTTTACTTTGGAGATACCACTGAAAAGAGGGGATAGGGGGTGAAAGGAGGTCTGAAGACAGGGTGAAGACAGGGTTACTTTACGGATAACTCTAATAAATGCAAAGTTGTCAATTAGAGTTGTGTTTTTTTAAGAAGAATTTCACAACACACACAAAAAAAAAGAAAAAAAAGAAGCATTTTTGTCTCATCATCATCAGTTGTGCTTTGAAGCTTCCAGAATAAATGCAGATATATCCATATTCATAGGCTAGGTAATAGGACACATACCTACTTGTTATCTTGAAAAATGTCAGATGTGAAATCATCAAAAGAAAACAAGGGGCTTAAAATCCAGTGATATATATATATAGTTTTTATTTTTTTAAATTTTTGTTAAAATTTTTTTTTTCCCCAAATTTCTAGACCTTTTATTTTCCAGAAAAAGCGAATATTTTGGACCAAAAAAAGTTCCCTTTTAACTTTTATTTTTCGCATTTTGGTAAACAAGTATTTGAACCCAGGTTAATTGGAATAGGAGGGTTCTTTTAAAAGAGTAAACCCTAAACTGTAAACCCTAAACCTAATGAACACTCCTCAAAATACTAATAAGAACATTTCTCAAAACACCACAAGTACACTTGATCAAATGAAAACTATGTTAATATTTTTAAATATATATATATATATATATATATATATATAAATAAAAAAAATATAAAGGCAAGAAGGCAATAATTGGGAACTTGAAAGTGTAAGTGGGAGCAACAATGGCACCCACTTCACCCAACAACAACAAAAAGAAACTCAATTGTAGCTTTCATTATGAGAGTTCTGTGGAACTGGATGATAGAAACATGGCCTTCCTTTTTGCCAACCGATGTAGCTGGTCAAATGTGACCGGCTCCAGACGGTGAATTGCCAATTTTATAACTTCAAAAAATTGGCGAATTTATATAGAAATTTGCAAAAATTATTTGTATTTACACGAGAAGAACATATATTCCAAATTTGTTTTGTTGCTCAACGTGATGATTGTTCATAAATGTATTTAGCCAAATTTGGCGAGATTCAAAAATATGGGAGTAGAAAAATCTTAAAAACCCTTTCATGTTGCAGGGGCAGTGTTTTTGTTTTTGTTTTGTTTTTTCTTTTTCCTGGAGAAATTTCGCCATTTTTCGACAAAGAAATTGAGAAAGTTTTGGAAATTTTTTTTTTTTGTAACTTAAACTCCACTAATATTTTCCAAGAAAAAATTTCTTAATTTCGTCAAAATTTCGAAAAAAATATGAAAAGAAAAAACACTGGAACTTGAAGGCAGTTATGGCGATTTTTGGGCTAATTTTTCGAATTTCTTTCAATCTTTTGACAATTATCTTTTAAAAACAGGTAACTTACGACAAAATAATAATTTTTTAAAACTATTTTTTAGCATTATGGCGAATATTCGCCACAAAAATGAATCGCTTCTTCTGCTGCCTCTCGGTGCCAACCGATGCAGCCGGTCAACGATGACCGGTTGCAGACGGTGAAGCGCGTCCCTTGGACCGGCCGCGGCAACCCCATCTCTTGTTTTTCTTCGCGCTTTGTCGTTGCGTCGCTTCGTCCCCCTCTTCTTCGCCTTCGCTCGCTCGCTCGCTCGCGTCCCTCTCCTCTCTCTACTACCATTTTTTGCAAACCCCCGATTTTCTGCGCGCGATTTGATGCTCGCCACTTAATTTTTGACGACGAATTTTGTACCCTCGGTTACGTGAGTTGTGGTGGTCAATGAAGGGAGAAAAGAGCGGAAGATTGGGGAGTTTTTGTATACTATGTACTCTGACAACGATGACGACGACGACGGTGGATTCAAGGATGGTGGCTTCTTCTTCTTCTTCTTCTTAGCTCCGGCTGCTGCGTCTGCTGCAGCAACTAGTGCGCTGACGGCGGCGGTTTGTGGCAAGAGCGGACGTGGAGAGGAAGTGGTGGCGGAAGGGGAGAGGAGGACGAAGAGGATCAAGGGAGTAGGATGTGAAAGAAACTGGGTGGGGAATGGGTTGAGGAGAGTGTATGTCATGTCTTTGTATTTATGGTTAGCTCTGGAGTGCGTTTTGTTGGGGACAGCTGCGGGTTATAGACCGCTCAAAGATGGCGCCCTTGCGTTCGATAATTCCTTATGGCTCAACGAGGTATGGATGATGCCTCTGTACTTTGTCTGGACATGTAGGTGAAGAACGTTCTCTCTGTGTCTGTGTCGGTCTCCTGCCTGTTTACTTTTGAAGAGATTTTTTGTCTGCTTACATAGTTGTGTTCATGCAATGGTTTCCTGCATACGGTGGGTGAGCTATGGTGAGAACGGAGTAGACAGTGAGTACATGTATGGGTAGGGGAGGAGGCTTAAGGAGGGGTTTGAATGGCTGTTGTACATGTGTGAGGGGTTTGTGGTTTTGGTTTTGGTACAGGGGCTGTTCACAGAGGGAGGTGGAGGGGCAGTGGGGCCTTACAGCATGTTAAATATCACGGGCACATACAAGGGTGAGCTGTGCTCTCTCTCCCCTTTGCCATTTGGTGGCAGCTCTCTCCCTCCTTCAGAGCCTATCTGTTTACCAAAACTCCAATGCTCCAACTCCTTGTGCATTACATTTTGTGAAAGAAACTACAAACTACATGTATTGATAGAAAACAATGTGAACCTGAGGGCGTTTATTCCATGAATCTTCCATCATTGTTTATGTGTCTCAACTGTGATATATCCATTCAGAATACATCACTTCCGTGTCTCAAAAACCTTAGAAGCAAACCTCAAAGTTGATCCAACCGTGTTGTAGGATTGTTCTAGCATTATTAGGGTTTCAAGTTGAGAACTGTAAGCTGTCCTTCATTGAAGCAGCACCCTCTTGCTTATTCTCACCCATATTTTTTCTGGTTTTCTGTGTTTTTCTTGCAGGAACTTGGGGACTGCGCAATGGCAATCTCTCTGGCAAATTTCCTGCTTTCAAGAAGACAGCCGGAAATATTATATTTGAGCTCATCAGCTCAGCAACTGATTTACATGGGATACACTATGTTCAGGTACCTTGCTTGTAGAGCAATTTCCATAATTTCATTTCGGGAGCATAACTTTCACTGAAGAAGGCTGAGGTGCTTGGGTCATTGATGGTAGTTCTTGGAATTAATGGATGCCCAGTGTCTGGGGTGGGGGTCAGAACAGGGCGAGGTTGTGCTCCGGGATGGAGTGTACATAAGTGATGGAGATGTGCAGATGAAAATGGAAGGTGTATACATCTGGCCCTTTCGTCAACTCCGCATGGTCTTGACCAGGTCTGTTTCTCTTCATACTAGGCGATTCTTCTGTTTCTAGGGTTATGTATTTTTTAGGGTACCTTGGAAGGATAAAAGAAAATTCAAATCTATCCATGAAATGACTTCATTTCTTGGTATGCAGTTCTATGGACAGTGACATGAACAGGGAGGAGGACTTTGTACAGTCGAGTCCCTACCATTTGGTAAGAAATACACTTGTTTGGATTCTGCAGGTTTCGAGAGTTGAGACTTGCTGCTTGGAAAACTTTTTATTGTGGTGCAAACCGGTAAAGGAATTGTATTTATTATAATTGATGCTATGGCTGTTGCAGCAATTGGGAAACAATAAGTAGGTGGGGTATGGAGAAAGGGTTGAAGACTAAGCCCTGATAGTGTTAGGTATCTGTTTGTTTTTTGGTTATAATGCAGCTAGGCGTGTTTTCATCACAAGTGTTGAAAGATTCCCCCCGGGATTATTCTCCACACTTGAAGAAATCATGTCTGTCCGTTTTCCTCCCCCTTCTCTTCTCATATCTGAATTGCAAAATGATCACAAGATTGTTGTAAAATTCTGATCACAAATTGGTCCCTGGATTTGTATTTGGTTACTTGCACTACTGACTCATATTTACAAATGTGGGGGGTGGATGGCTTGTTGGTGTTTGTCAAATGCTCAGCAAGCATAGCCGAAATGGGGAAAACTTGCAGTATTCAATTGGTGACTAAAGTCTCCACTGTGTCGTCAGAAAACAAGCGTGAGCACTTTCCTGCTATCCAATCTTTCATTGCCCACACAGTCCATCTAATGAGATTCCTGAGTCCCTACCAACTTTTTTGACTTTTATCATGAAAGACAATATGTGCAACTACTAATAAGGCCTGTCATATTTCTCTACTGTTGGTTTTTGTCAGTAGCATGGCATTTATCTTGGTCATGACTTTGAGAAAGGAATTATCTTTGTCAAAGGGACTTTCTGACAGCTGGTTGGAATCATTGTAGAGGATTGTAACACAACAATAGGGGCTGTAAAAGGTGGGTGGAAAAGAACACACAAATCAAGCAAGCTACACCTAAACCTAATTCTAAGCGGGGGTGTGAGGGCAGCAGCGGAGCATGAACAGCAGGTCTGTGAGATCCAGGGGCTTGTGGAAGCTCCAATGATGGACAATGAGCAAGGCGAGTGCTTCTCGCCACTTGTCGTGAATGCCACATCTGTTAATGTCAGTGTGTACTATAACAAGGCCGTCAATTACACATTGATGGTTACCTTTGTATCCACCTTCCACTCATTACCCCCCCCCCCCCCTCTTACTTTATGGCAAGGTACTTCCAACTGAATCTCAGTAGCTAATTTGAGTCAAGCACTCTGGATTTGGGAAGAGCATGCCCATGCTTGATGCTTGGAAGTAGACATGACAGAGCCCACAGGGGGAGGGTTTGTCTCTGGGCATCATCTAGTCTCTTTGACAGAAGAAGTCCATATCTGCTGAAATGGCAGTGTGGTATGGTAAGCACAGTACCTTGTCCTTGACAGAGATCTCTCAGATTTCATTTCTGCAGGTTCTCTTCTTGATACGACAGATGGAGCACAGCAATACACAATCGGTAAACCTAAAGCCTTTTGCAAACCTATAGAGTGCTTTATCAGTTTTGTATCTTTTCTCATCCTGTGCACATCTTTATTTCTCCTCAGCCTCCTTTGACAAAGTTTGGTTGTATTCTGGAAATGCAGGTATCTGCACCTCTGAATGTCTAGAAGGCATAGTGCTGTTGATCTTTCTTTGAATATTCTGACCTTTTGATGTTGCTAATACTTCTCTTTGGGAGGTTCAGGGAGCAGCCAAAGTGTCATTGTTAATGGTAGGGCAGCAAGCAATAATGGATGCATATTTGTGTCTTCTGCATCTCACTGCAGGCATCCTTGTTGGTATGCTCTTGATAAATCTGCCACCCTGTGCTTGATTAAACATTTAGTTTCAAGATGGGCTTTTTGTTGGTAGCTTATGTTGGGCACTGATATCTGTTCACAACATGAGTTCTTGCTTTGGTAGGCGGTGATTGGGACTTAGAGTGAGGAAGGCTTAGAAGCCCAGCTACAGGGTAGGGTCCTGGTAGCCATGACCATAGAAGAGGTGGCTTAAACAAGAACAGCTGGCTGTAGGTCAGGGCCGAGTCTCTATAGCAGCGGGAGAGGGCAGGCAAGCTACCCTTCAAGAAGGTGACGAGTGGCACATTTAATTGGTCTTTTTCTTCTTTTTGCACTATCTGATGCCTACTGGTTACAGAACCATCTGTTGGTCTTAAATTCTGTTTTCATTGCAGATACAGCAATGGTGTGGTGTGGTATAGGAGTGGTAAGGAGTGTGATTAAGGCTTGACACAAGTAGAGTTCCATGTGTGGGTTGGATAACTGCAGAATCGCTGTTCAATGCTTTTGCCACAGCAGCATTTTTCAAGTTTGTCATATTTGCCATTTTTGAGATGAGATACTTGCTTGCCATATGGAAAGCTCGAAGGCCTGTGGCTTCTGGGGAGGGCTGGGATACCATGCGCCGTGAATTGTCTGTCCTCTACTCCCGTTTCTGTAAGTTTTGTGCTCTCCATTTCATGGTAGGAGCTTATCTTACGGTAAAACTTTCAGTATCCATGTTCTGAGAACTGAACCATTTTCTGTCCAGCAACATAATCTTTAGATTTTTGCAAGTGTATACAATTAGAACTCCACAGTGAAGGATTGGCATTTGTCTTCGTCGTCACAAATTATGATAACTGGACCAAAGTCTGAAATGAATGCATGTTGATTGTCATCAAGAGGCAATAGCCAATGTAAAAATGGTGGGATGCAGATGGGTTCCTCCTGGGGGGCATATTGATCATGTATGAGCTACACAACCTGTTGCGCTACATATTGCTATTTTTTTACTCATTTTGGATACCACAAATTGTGGCAAATGTGGTGCGGGATGCACGCAAGCCGCTGCACCCACACTATATTGTGGGCATCACAGTGACACGCCTTGCCATACCCCTCTATGCATTTGGTTGTCCTAGCAACTTTATGGGTGTGGAGACCAACATTAGATGGTGCATTGGCCTCACCACCTTCTTAGGACTACAGTCTGCCATCCTACTTCTCCAGCATTATTTTGGTCCCCGTTGTTTCATTCCTCACCAGGTAAAGCACCTGCATTCTTCTCCTATCTTGTGCAAGGGATTATGTGAAGTCTCAGCATAAAAACAGCACACAGACCCTTCAACAGAAGTTAATGCTGGTTTTGAAGGAAAACATGCTTTTCTATGTTCTATCTTGGAGATTGTTTAGGAAGCTTTTTTAACTTGATTAAATGGAGAAGGTAGTGATGAGCTGGTGGGAACTGCGGGTAACAGATGCTTCCAGAGAAGTACAGTTACTTCAGGAGGGTAGAGAGGTCAAATACACGAGTTGCAGGAGCTGATGAGACTGCTGTGGTAGATTGTGTGATTTGCATGGCATCAGTGGATGTGGCACAACGGTCAACTGAGTGCATGGTATGGACCATCTCTTTTACCATTTTGTCAATGTGACATTTTTTCTCATCGGGTTGATCATCTCTCACCAACCCATTGAGTGTGATTTATGCTTCCAAAAACAGAGATGGGCTATGCTCATCATCCTTAGAACTTGGAGTTGAAGGGTATGACTGCTTTGAAGCTCTCTGGAAGGTGATACTGAAATAGGTGTGGGGGATGATGATGTGGTGATGATGCAGGTAACGCCATGTGACCATTTTTTTCATACAGGATGTCTACAAAGATGGATGGACATCAAAATGGAATGTCCAACCTGCCGTCGCCCACTGCCTCCTATGTAGGAGGTGCATGTAGACAACTTGTAATTTTAGCTTAAGCTTTTATAAGCAAATTAGCCAAGGTTTAGCAGATGGCAGTTAAGAGGTGTGTGGTCGGGTTCTGACTCCATTGGTGCAATTGGCTTGGTTCCTGTAAAAAAAAGCTCTTGTTGGTTTGCTCTCCTCTTTGTCAACAACCACTGCTTTACTTACCTTTCTGGTTTACATTTCTTGTATTTGGTTCTTAGTCTGGGGAGAAAAGCATTTGATAGTGTTCGGTGATCTATTACCATGTTCATTTTCCAGCCCTCTTCTCTGCACTTGCTGGAAATATGTAGGCTAACAAAAATGGAAGTGTAGTGCAGTGCCATTCAAAAGCAGCAGAGAGATTTCAGTCTCTGGAGTGTCTCACGGGAGAGTCATATGAGTATCATTGGCAAATTGCTTATGTAGAGCCGTGCAGTTTATGGGGTGTTTCACAAGAGTGCTATGTGAGCTCCATTTGCAAATTCCTTATGCAGCAGGCCATGGCATAAAACATTTCCAGCAAATCTGGGATGACTTCTCACTCATCTAGAAGCAAAAAACCCATTGTGAGCAGTTCAATCAATTCAAAGCTCAGCCTTGAAAATTCAGTACAAGATTTTGAAAACAGAGAAGGAAGCATAGTTGTTGATTTGCAACTTTGCAAAGGATGTTCAAGCTGAGTTTTCAATAAGCCGCTCCTCCATGAAGCAGGAGTTTTTCCAAGTAATGTCATGTCCATTTCCTCTAGGTTTCAAAGACAAGCATTTTTCTCTCTTCAATAGGCAGCAGTGATGAGCGTTTCTATTTGGTTTCAAGGACACATATATCTGTCCAAGAAGCAGCATTGATACCTATTTTCGCAATGAGTTTGTGTGCATTTCTCTTTGGGTTTCAAGGACAGATGTATTTCTCTCCAAGAAGCAGCAATGATACCTGTTCTTGCAATGAGTTTGTGTGCATTTCTCTTTGGTTTCAAGGACATGCATTTCTCTCCAAGAAGCAGCAGTGATGCATGTTTTTGCAATGGATTTATGTTGAGCATTTCTATTTGGTTTCAAAGACATGCATTTTTCTCCTGCTACTGCATTTGTCTTTCCGTCGCCAACAAGAAGTTCTCGAATCATCGCAGTTGCTATGTTTGCTTTGCTGCAGAAGCAAGGTTGTGGTTGCAGCTCCGTCCCGGCAGCAGCGAAAAATATTCCTCCCACTACACCCGGACGGATGTGGCGGGGACGAAGAGACAAGAAACAAAAGAGATCAGGAATGCACTCTTTTTAGCATTCTTTCTTCGCTGAGTCGGCATCGCGCTTGTTCTGTTTGCTGTGCGCACGCGGAGAAGAAAATTGCAATCCATCCCGCGACTCCCGACGATTCTTTCTTCCGCGAGACCCGGGATAACTTTACAACGAGTGAACAGTGTTTTCCGTTTGTGTGCACGCGCTCGCTCTCTCGCTCGCTCGCGTCGTCGTTCTTTTTCGCAATTCCATCTCCTTGCATCCATTCATCCACGTGCCGCCGCCTCTCGCGCGCTTGCTCTCTCTCTCTGTCTCTCTCTGTCTCTCTCCGTTGTCTAGGTCTGGCTGCAAACCTAGGGAGTCTTCCGTTGTTGGTGCATTGTCGAGGTTCGTCGGAGCGTCGGGTTCTCTCGTTGCGGAGGAAGGATCCCGTCTGCACGGGAGAAAACAAAACCGGTACGATGTGGCGAGGGACGGCGGCGGCAAGGCTTCTGCTACGTGCCTGTGCATCATCGCCTGTTTTGCAACAGCACACACAACAACTACTACCTCCTCTCCAGTCTGCTTCTCGGCCTGCCATTCTTCTTCCCGTGACGCGATGGATCCAAACCAAGGCAGCTTTGAGGAGTCACGGTGGTGGCGGCGGCGGAGGTGGTAAGCTCGCTGTCTACGTTTGTTTCTCTCCGTTTTCTTTCTCCCCTTCTTCTTCGACTGCCATCACTTCCAAACCATTGATGATGTTCGTTACCGTTTCTCCCCCCTCTCCCTAGTGCCTCACATGCCGTCTCTATTCTGTGGAAAGCTTTTGGACGATCCGTCGGTTGCGCCGTTGTTTTCATCTTTCTCTTTGCGATCTTGTCCCATAGTAGGTTATATTTGCTGCTTGCTTGCACTAGCATCCTGGCGGGAATGCAATACGCAGTTTTGATTCTCTCGGATCTGTCTTGGTCACAAACCGTGCAAGAGCTAAGGTCCTGTTTAAACAAGGCTGCTACTTCGACCTTGTGAGAAGGATCTTTTTCCGAACTAAGCAAGGCAGGATCACATAGGTACAGACTCTTGTAGTAATGGAGACATTTGAAGGGAAGGACTCACGAGAGCACTAGATCTCAGCCAATGTGGATCTGAACAAATCTTAGGGCCGCTTCATGTGTTTGTCGTCTAGAGTGCTTGCATTCTGCAATAATAATATTAGTGCAGAATTTGTAACATTCATGACAAGAATGAGTGTGTTAATAACTTTATGAGCAAGTGGGCAACACTCACTCACAAAAAAGTGTCAAACCCATTACCACCTTCATTGTGATTAGCAATGAAGGAAGAGCTGTCATGACTTCATCAGCTCCTGATTGTGGGTGTGCTTAGAGTGTGTAATGTAAATCTGCCCAAGTTTTCAGGCAAATCAGTATACAACAGTTGCAGTATTGGATTCAAGACAAGGTGTTATAATGCAGACACAGTGAAAGCAAGAGAATTTAGGGTATATTAGGAAGGTGGTGTTCATCATTCTTCCCTATTCTGTTGCTCATTTGATTGTGCAACTGTACAAACCCACTGTCCCTGATTAACAAGCTTTCTAGAGTGGGAAGGAATTGTCCATTCTGTAATGCAGTGGTTTAGCCCTGCCATATTCTTGTTGTAACTTTTTAAGGCCTAGTCTAGAAACAGGTTGCACTGCTTGCTTTTCACTGACCCTTGTTACCTTCACAAAGAGTTGGAGAAAAGTTCCTTATAGCTTTCCAGCAATGTGCACATTTCTCCTGGGCAAGTAATCTGGACAAATGTGACTCATGGTAGATGAAGATTTCTGGAATGATCTGTGATACCTTCTCATTCTGCAGTCTAGCAATGCTTTCTATTGGAAATGGATGGAGGCTCTTTAAAGGTTTGAGATCTCTGGTGTAGGTCTGAAGGATTTTGTTCCATCAGTTTAGGCAACAAGAATGAGGCTTGAAGGAAGTGTAATTTCACCTGATGTCGTCCTGCCTTGATTGCTTAGGTCAATTGGATGAATTTGGAATTGCAACGGGAGCTGAGCGGGAGGAGTTGGAAGCAAAGCGTGAGGTGAAGGATCTTTTGGTTTTAGTTGCTGGCACATTTTGCTATCACTTACACAGGCCTTGCTTTTTTGGTTTATTTTGGAGGCCTTGCTGACATTTTGCATATGAATTGCAGGGCAAAAAGCGATTTGATCTGGATCCTCCTCGTGGACCCTTTGGAACCCATGTAAGGTGTTGGAATTTATGGCTCTGGGGGTGGTCTGTCAAGCTCTTGAGTTGCAAAGCTAGGCCAACAATTTTCTACAGTGTCTGTGATCTCTATTGTAGATTTCTCTTTTCAACATTGCCAAGAATTATAATCCTAACTGCACGTCACTTACTGTGCCTGAAATCTCTTTGTTTTTGTAGCGTTTTTCATTGCTCATTCATTGTACAGGATGCACCTGCAATTGTGGAGTCACACTATGATGTACGGATAGTTGGGTGTTCAGGAGGTGTTGGTGGTAAGCATCTTGGTCTTATATTACATGCCAAGTTTGAGCTACAGTGGGATAATCTGGTGGGAATATTTTATGAACATGATGTCCATACAAGAGAATTCCTAGAGATTTGACATAGAGACAGCCTACTGACAGAAACAACTGATGCTTTAGACTGGAGATGACATTGTTCCACTCTGAAGGATTATTGCTTAAGGAAAATGACCTGAAACTGATCTGGATGGTATGCAGAGGATGAGCATGATGTGACATGGTTCCATCTGGAGAAGGGCAAACCATACGAGTGCCCAGTCTGCTCACAAGTCTTTCAGGTGACAACAGAATTTTACATATGTGCAAGGGTGTTTTTGGAATTAGCATGGATGTTTCCTTATGTGGTCAGCTGGCATCTGGTCAAATTAGTTAAAAGGAGTACACAATTCTAGAAGGTGTTGTTTGTTTGGGCTATGTTGCTATGAAGATACCACCTCTGGCAATGGTTTGCTTTCTATTGGTTGGCGTACTCACTTGAGAAGAGTGGATGCTGAATTCATTGCCATTGTTAGATCTTAGTTATTATGCATGCATGTTCAAATTCTCAAATGAAGATGGTTACTGGATGGAGAGCATTTTGGGGTCTGAAGGGAGGACAGCCAGTTTAGTTATTTATCGTTGAGAACACCAAGTATGTGGGTAATAACAGTGGAGGCATGATTGGTGTTGCAGTTGAAGGTTACTGGGGTGGGTGGACAACCTGGCCATGATGAGCATCATTGATGGACTGCTGGCATACTACAAGAAGAAAATGTGTGTAGCGGCTTTACAAAAGAGGAAATGTGTGCACTCTCAGCTCAGGCTGAAGTGTGCACTCTAGTTAAGCTTCAGCATTTCTTGTGCTTGTGACCCTCTCATCTGGGTGCACGTGAGAGGTTATTTTTAAATTGTCATAACCTATGCTAGGTTGTCAAATTGCACCTCAGTGATTTGAGAATGAAATCTGTATGCTAGTCACAGTGCTCTTTGTTTCAGTGAGAAGGGTATTCATTTTCCATGTGCCGCTGGATCACAACCAGGCTGGTCCAGTTAATAATTCAGGGCAGCTGAATGAATGCCTGGTCTTTTGAGGTACTTGCCTTCTCACTTCTCTTTTTCCCCACAGATGGAGCTCGTGACTCACACATTAGACAGCTTTGTTCATATATTTGACCTTCAGTTTTGTGTCTGTGTGGTGTGTCCAAGTGTCATGGAGAACATCATGAAGAAACAAAATACGAGTCAGTTCCATTGATCTTTGCTGGTGTGTTGGCTGGCATTCCCGCAACTAACTTCCTGAGCTCAACCTCCTCCTACATGACCCACTCTGTATTGAGTTCAGCTTCAAACTGGACACTTGTGAGGGTCACAGTACCTTTCAGACATTGCAGTGGGGCCATTTTTGAGGTAATTTTTGTGATCACCTCAAATAGCATTTTGTGGGAATGCACGAATGAGAATTCTCTTGTGGGTTTAGGACAGAGAGTTCATGCCAAATGCACTTAAGGTTTCACCTGAAGAAGAAATTAGTCTATTGCTGTTGGGAAAACCGTATTATATTGTAGTCAGCTAGTTTTCTAAAGAGTTTTGAAATTTTAAATCACAATTTGAAAGGCAAATTTGGCGTTTTGTATTGCAAAGTAATGTCTCTTTGAAGTTTTAAGGACATTAGATGTTTTCATTTGGAGAGTTGATGCACCAACTTGGAGAAGAGTTTAAAAGAGTTTAACATTGGGATATCCTCATGGAAAACTACAACATTGTATATAAAAAAATAATACTTACATGGGTATAATCCATGCTGAATCTCAATCACCTACAAATTGGTTTAACACAAGGTTATTTTCTTGTTCACTTTTGAATATGGTGAGTTTGTGTGTTTGTTGGTATTAAATAATTGTATGATTAATGCATCTGAAAGCTTTGACAACATGAATCTAGACATGAAAAGCATGGGAAAACACACTTACATTTGAAACTATCAAATATTTTAAAATATCATTACATGCGGTAGTTTTTGCATGGGATGATGACCTTGATATTGTGAATGATTGGCACTTCAACAATCAGAATTAAAATCATATGACACTCACTCACTAGTGCATCATCCTCTCTGGTGTCAATTTCCAAAGGAAGAGTCTTTCCTTCCTTTCCTTTCCTCCTCTCTTCAGCCAACCCAAAAGTGTGATTTCTTACCAAAAGTAAAGAAAATACGACTAAAATTTCCCATGTAGTTAAGCCACATGGAAAGTCATCTTTCTTCACACAAAACATGGCTAGTAAGAAAACCCGGATTATGTGACCCAGCTCTCTTGTAAACCCTTTTACTTCCACCTCACAATAGCTAGGTTATTTAGCTCTATACGTGAGTAAAAAGCATACATAAGGTAATATAAGTGGCTACTACGTATGTAAGTAAATAGGTTAGTAGAGATACATGTGGATGGTTAGAAGTTTAGTACATGGTTAACTAACCTTCATAGTTAGCAAATGGGACAATAACATGACCCAATTTGGGAGGGTTAAGGTGTGTGATCACAAAAACACAACAAAACAAAACACCCATCTTATTAATCAATGATATATTAAGGTCTCGTACCTATCTTGTAGGTATATGTATAGGTCTTATACCTGTCTTATAGGTCTACATATAGGTCTTAACACCCATCTTATAGGTTCACGTAATCAAGGATATATTAAGGTCCAATAAGTACCCAACGAGAAGAATTGATATCCGGAATAATATACCCGGAATTGCCACGCGGCACTCCATCACTGGTTGTGTGACATGGAGACTTCCAATGAGAACGAAGAAGCGTCCAGAGATACAAACCGTCGCACACTTCCCGAGACCAAACTGCGATTCTCCTCCGACTCCTCGCGAAGATCTTTTGTGTGTGTGTGTGTGTTTTTTCCCCTTCAAAATCTCTCCGCATCAATTCTATTTGAGCAGCACCACCACCATCACCATCAAGAGCAACAAAAAATTTGTGTCGCTTGTGATTTTTATTGAGAGCAATTTGGTGGGTTTGATAGAGAGCATATGATGATGATGATGATGATGCCAGCCGTGCCAAGCTTTGATCGCGAAAGATGAGCATCTCGTAAGTCCCTGGTGTGGATTGTATGGAAAAAGAAATGAAATTGACTGCTGGGTGTATCTATTGGCAGTAGTAGCAGCAGCAGCAGTAGCTAGTGAAAGGAAATCTGAGTAGGAAGAAGGGAGATCGCGAAGAATGATCGCTCCATTTGTGAAGAAGAAGCAGATGAATTTTTGAGGGATACGTACATGTGGAGCGACGACTTTGTGTTTTTTCTCTTGTTGCGGAACTAGGTATTCTCTGACGACAGTGCTGGAAGAATGGGAAACTCCATCCAGTAGCTGCTGCTGTTGCCGCTGCTGCTACTACTGCTCCGCTGCTATTTGGAATTCTATGTGTTTCTTGTGTGTTTTTGAGTGTGTTAGGGTTTGGGGATTTGTAGGATTCCAGGACGCGGAGGCTAGGGAATAGGGAAGTGTAACTGTAGGTGGTGCTGGCAGTGTGTGAGGGAGGAGACAAGAAGCATGAAGTGGATGCGCAGACTGAAGAGCTCTTATGGCGCACCTTTCCTCCTTCTGGTTTGTTCAGTGTATTGGACTCAGGTACCGTCTTGTCTTTGACTACATAGCTCTGGCTTTTTTTTTCTTCTTCTTTTCCACTAACCCTAACTTGTGTCTTTATCTGCATACAGCGGCAAAGGAAAGAGCTCTGCAGACATTTTTCTTGTAGCTTGCAGCTCAATGTGCATTGAGGAGCTTAGGGGATGTCATATCATGTTAGATTGATCATTCAGTCAGTTTGCAGCAGAGATTCCAGATGGTTTGATTTGCAATATTTGGTTTGTTTCAGGGTTTTCGCTCATTTGCATGGACTGGAATATCATATCAGATGAAAGATGAGCTCCGGCTCAGCCCTTCCCTATCACAATTCGTAATTTCTGTGGTGTTTATTCCATGGAGCATAAAGCCGATCTATGGGTATGTGATTTGATCTATTTAGAACTGAGGACTCTGATCAGAGAGTCCTCTCATTCCTGTTGCATTTCTACAGAGTTTTGCAAGGCTTGTGGACAGACAAGAAGAGGGATGAAGAAGACCTAACCTCTGTGCGCCCAACATGTTTTGTGCAGTATACTGTCAGATTGTGTACCAATAGGAGGGAGGCGACGAGTCCCGTATTTAATCATAGCCAGCATTTTATCTTTTGTTCCATGGTTTTTACTTGGGTACTTTGAGGCTCTGAGAGCTTCATACATTTACTTGATGGTGCTCATCACTTCCCAGAATTTTGGTGCTGCTATGGCTGATGTGGTTGTGGATGCAATGGTGGCAGAAAAGGCTCGTGAAGAAAGGTATTTTGCAGCATTTTGCAGTAGATCATCTTCATGTTTCTTCTGCAAGAATGTTGCTAAGTTAGATTGAATGACTTGATTGAGGGTTTCCTCATTTGCCTTGAAAAGAAAGAACTCTGTTTCACTACTCTAGTTTCACTTTGGTGTTGGCACACTTCTTGCTGCAAGATCGTGATCTTTCAATGAACAAAGATTTCATGAAAGTTCTTATGAACAGGTCTACAATGGGTCTTTCAGTTTGAGGCAACATTGTGGTTGGATATTTGACATATGGCTTTGATTGTGGTTTTAATAGTGCAGAGTATTCAGGAGATTTGCAGTCACTCTCATGGCTGGCTATGGCATTTGGTGGTATTTTGGGCAGTGTAAGTGGTGGATTGTGTCTCGCAGTCCTGAAGGTGAAGGGCATATTCCTTCTTTTTTCCATTTTCCCCTTGTTACAGCTTGTGAGTTGCATCTTCATCCATGAAAAGTCAGCAAGTCAGATGGCTATTGCGAACAATGAAGTTTTGGAAGGAGCACAACATATCACCAGGGACTCTTCCACAGCAGACAAACAGTATGACAACAGTTCTCATGGTGTCTCCACAAATGTGACAACGACTGTCAGGGATGGTGTTGGTACGGACCCCTGTATCTATTGTAGTCACTAGAGCAAATGATTGCTCATTGCTCTAGTATTGACACTGTCTTTTTTGCTGGATGGGAGGAACACTAAGAAAATGTCATGACGACAGTTCTGTGGATCACCAGTCTGTAGACAACCTGCCCTATTGGGGACTTTCAACACCTGTCATGGCATGCATAGTAAAGGCATTTGCATTAACTATTGCTACCAAATTGAATGTTATTTTGTGATGCCAAAGTTCAAGCACTACAATCTCTTTGCTGTGTTCTGACATGATTGTACTCTCTATGGTTAAAACTAGTCTACCAACTTTTTGAGAGTTCCCACCCTTAGGAAGGTTACTGTTGCTGCAGAAGATGAGGACCAAGAGAAAGAGTTGGAGGGCAAAAGGAAGGTGGGAGATGATGATGATGATGATGATGATGACAGAGAAGAAGATTGGATCCAGATAAGAAAAAATGACCTGGAGAAGGAGACAACAGTTGCTAAAGCTTCCAGTCGAAGTGAGAAAAGTACCATACAAGAGGTTGTCACTCTGGATCCTGCAGAGAGATCTCTATACATACATTAAGTATCTGAGGTTCTTTTGCTAACTATTCTCAGGGTTTTCCAAGGTTTAGGTCATGTATAATAAATGTCTTTCAGGAAATTTCCTCATAAGCTTGCAAGTCATTGTGTTTTGCTCATTGTTAGCATTGCTCATTAGGAGCTCTGTTATGTTGAGAAGTGTATCAATGCTGAATGTTAATATCTGCTTGAAATGGATGGAGATGACAAATTCATTGTTTGCAGATGAAACTAGAGAGTATTGAGTATGCTAGACTATCACTGATGTCTGCAAGGCCATCTTGGTATTCATAGATCTGGCCAGACTCACATCGATGTGGAAGGTGTTTCCACCTATGTTAGCTGATTTGGAATAGATTGTTGCAATGTCAGGTGGAAGGCTTGCGAAAGCGTAAGGCTGCATCACCACAGGAAGTCATTTCCAGATTGCCTAAAAGCTTGGATGGTATTGAGGCCCCTTTGCAGTCACAAAGAGGGTTATTCCATGACCTTCAAACCACACTTCAAGCACTGTGGAGAGCAGTGAAACAGCCAGATATCATACAGTATGTCACTCTCTCTGACACTTCTGCTTATCCTCCTTAGAAATCATACCTTCCAGTCACCTGTGATAGCTACTTGGTTGTGAGCAAAGTACTAATAGTGTACGATTGGTTGGACTTTGTGGGATGGCGCAGACCAATGCTGTGGTTCCTGATATCACAAAGTGTGGTCCCAAACTTGTCAACCGTTATGTTCTATTATCAAACAAATCACTTGCACATGAACTCTTCATTCCTGGGAACTTCACGAGTTGTTGGTTGGGGAGGACTTATGTGTGGCACTTTCTTCTACAACCGTTACTTGAAACATGTGCCATTGCGAAAAACTTTTTGGTGGGCCCCTCATTGACTCTGGTCTTTTCTGTATCCTGATATCTTCAGGTAGTTCTATGTGCCCAGTAAAGTGGGTTGTTGAGACCATTCAGTCCACTCCAAGACATTGCATCCTCTTCTCTTCCATACCTGCACACATGCAGTAAGAGTGCAGGGATGTTCACAGAATTTACAGGCTTTCTAAACACATGAGTGAATTCATGCATATGAATTTCTGTTCGCTGATTATGAAATTACGCTTTCTAATCTAAGAGGCCAGATGAGAAAAGCCTCAGGATTTGATTTAGGAATAACAGCCAAGGAATGTCCCAGAATACCTGACTGGCAGATCATGATTGTACTAACAGAGCGTCCATTGGTGATCACAGGTGGGTGCATGTGGGTTTAACAGTGCTCACCCTCATTGACATTATTCTGGTATTGGAGTTCAACTCTTATTTAGGCATACCCAACAAAGCATTTGTGCTTGGTTTATCAGCATTGGGGGATGCTGTGAGCCAGTTCAAGTATGTTCCTTCCCCCTTTCCTTCCTCTGGTATTTAGCTGTTCATGAAGTATATTACCTTGGAAACTTTGTTGATGACTGCACATTGTGATCCTTTATATGCTCTAGTCTTGTGGCTCTCTTTTCTAATCCAATACGCCATCTTGCATTTTTGCAGGTTTATGCCCTTCTTGGTGCTATCAGGCCAGCTATGTCCTCCAGGAATTGAAGGAACACTTTTTGCTCTCTTCATGTCTGTAAATAATTTTGGGTCTACTCTGAGCTCCTTTGCTGGTGGTTCACTTGCATCTGTCCTGCACATCTCTTCTGAAAATTTTGACAATCTGGCTCTGGGCATTTTCCTCCAGGCTGCATGCACCCTTGTTCCTATCTTCTTTCTTTTCTTGATACCACCTACAGCAACAGGGGCTGCTCGTGACGAGCATCAAGCATAAGCCCACCATTGTTCACTTTGACACTTCTTGAGCCAGATCCATCATGAACTGCTCTTGGTTCATTTTGCTATTGTTCTGAATGTCACTCATCACAGAATGTTGCAGAAGTTTGGAACCTTAACTTCCTCAAGGATGTCTTGGGATTGGATATTGTTAGCTTGGGTCCAAAACTTCCCAACCAAGAACATCAGTCTGGCTGGGTGGCAAGGATTGGAGTTCTAGAAATCCATAATTTTGACTTTGTAATCAGTAAGGACTGAAGACACATTATGTTTGGCATATGTAGTTTAGCCCCAAAAATTCATGCCTTTTGTGTACCCAGAGCACTTCTTCCATACCACTGCAACCACTTCAATGGGTTGTGCAGAGGCATTTACGATATGCTTAATATTCAAATGGATGCTGATATACCGGTATCATGTGATGTGTTGTTGATTCTTTCACTTATGTGAAACTGCCATTTGCAATTCATAATGTGATGGTGGTTTGATATGGATGGCTGTGGAAGGAGATCAAAGCTTCCAGAATGGGCTTGTCTATAGGACTTTTTCACATTGAGATGGTCTTCTATACAAAGCATCTATTATGAAGCGGTTAAGGTGCCTGTGAAGAATTTGGGCAAGTCTGGTAGGCAAGCCCAAATTTCTGAACGAGAAGTGGAACAGACACCATGGCCTGTACCCTGCATGCTCCATAAGGTAAAGATTTTCACGTGGGTTTGCTTAAACATTCATGTGGATTTTGTCAAATGGTCTTTGTGGATACTAGGTCTTGGCTCTTGACCAAGTTAGGTCTGGTAGACCCCACAGAACTCTCCATTCTGCCTGGTAAGGGGACTTGAAGGAGACAGAAACTGCAACATGAAAACCATTATGCATAACATACAAAGCATTATCAATATAATCACTGTATAGAATTACAATGTACGAAACTCAAAATGGATCCTGGCTTGCAGCATAGTTAGTTAGTTTGATTCTATTTTTTCTTGTTCTTGCCTGTCTTGGTCCTCTACACAAGCTTAAATATAACCCAAGTAATCCGAGTTTCCATTTTCTTTCAAAAAATTGGACATCACCCAAAGTGTTTGAACAAGAGATTAATGCCTAAGGGAGAAGGTGATTGGGAACCATGAATGATCTTCATCTTATTGAACTCCCAATTAAATCAAGGATGAGGATGAGACTCAATATGGTTTCTCCTATGATGGTAGTTTGCAAGGACTTTTGCCACACATGCTATGCTTTTGCATTTGGAAGATATAACAGGAAGTCAAGGAGGCTACGCACAAGACAAAAAAGCAAGCCAAAAGGAGGCCTTAACTAACTCTTCACCAACATGTGGACACCTTTGTCTAGACCTAAAAGTTTTTCTTAGATTGATAACACTCCTTGACATACTTTGGGAGTGTGTTTTGACATTTTACTTTCATACATGTTGTTGACATAATGTAACTTTATATCTTTGACCATTTCACCTTTTGTAAATAATATTGTATGTGCTTATAAAAATGTTTTTTAAATCATGGTTTTCTTGCATGTTATCTAATTCTTTCTTTTCCTAGCTTCTCCTAGAAATTACAAATGTCATTTCTCTCATGAAATGTCTTGTTAAATAGCTCCTTGCATGCTTGAACTCCTCTTTTTCATTTTTTGGAGAATTTGAAAGGACATGGAATTTTAATGAACTCATTACCACCCTTGCATGCTCTATGAGTGACAATGGGGGATTGAGGGGCGCATGAAAAGGAAGAGTGGTTAACCCACTTGGTAACCATGGTCACGGTTCCCTCTTACTTTTCCCCTTCATCCCTCTCTCATTTTCTCAAAGAAACATAAACAATTTCACAAATAATATCAACAAAAATGATTTACATTTTCCTTAATTGTAGCATATGCCCACAATTTACAAACCTTCAGTTCCTTCTTATAACTTGAACTCCATGTTGCTTAACACCACTTGGTGACAATCATTTATTTTCAATTCATAGTTATCTATAATATGTGTACATAATAAAATTGGACATAGCTTTGAATAGATACATTATAATTGTTGTTGGCACACGTTTCAAGTCTCAACATTTTATATCATTATGAGAAGTGAACCTTTGTGTCATTGGTCTAAGTGGGATTATCTTAAGCCTCTAAGGCATATTGTGTTCAAGAAAATTTCTACAAGGCCTCAAAGGTGTTGAGTTTTTTTTTTTAAATTGTTGATTCAAGTGTGAATTCAAATGTCATTGGCCCAAATGAGGGGTGTGAAGGTTTGAGATATGAAAGGGTGAACAACCCCTATGGGTAATGGTCTACCAATATACCCCACTTTAGACCTTAGAACCTCAAAAGGGTGGTGGGTTCAAAGCCAGTGGGGTGCAAGTGAAACTCCTATCAACCTTCTTAATGCCCAACCTGATTAATCGTGTTTAATTGATGTTATGATCTTTCAATATAATGTAAGGTTCATAGGAAGAATGGCGGGTTGTTTTGGTGAGAATTTTGGGAATCAAAATATTCATTTATTGTTTATGTTGTTTCACAAATGTAATCAGATTTGTGATAAAAACACATTGAAATTGCTCCAATTTAATTCCAAATGTTATGTGAATTGCATGTGTTATTTATGAAAATTCCACAAGATGAGCCATTTGTTTGTTGCATGAAATTTACATATGTGTACTCTAAGTTTTTGACATTTATTAAATTAGTCAATAATAGTATGGTGTCCCTTGGTAGTTTTGTTTTACTTTGTGTATTTGAAATCATATATTGTGTAACGTAAACCCATAGTGGAACATGTATATTTATTAAGATTCAATGATTGTTGTTTTTGAAAAATCTGTTGAAGGCAAACTATGTATATGTATATATTTATTGTTTGAATGATTTCACATGTTTATTGTTGGTATCCCAATAATTATAGTTTTGCAACATATATCATTGACATTTGTGAATGAACATGTTAAGATACACCCAATCACCAATATCATTTTGAAATGGTGCCCATGTATCATAAGAATGTTTTCTCCTTGACCATGGAATTTTGATTCTCCATGGATTCATCCAGAGCTCACGAAGACAAATATTAAAATGCAAGATAATATAGATAGAATATTCAAATATAGACTCCTTACATCATGAAAATTAGGTGCATTACATGAAAATGTGGACATCAAAGCATCGCCAAATTGTTTTTTCACACATAGGCTTGAACTTAGAATTTACAATATTTACTTTTATTCCAATGACATATATCCATCTTTGAAAAAAAAGTTCAAGGAAATGATACACATAATGCCCTACCATTCAAACTACATGATGGACAAGTTACATGATCTTGGTAAAATTTTAATATCCATGTTAAAATTCCTCATATTCTCAATATGTGTGTGTGTGTGTATTTGAACAAATCCAATACCCAAAGATAACTAGATGAACCAAAACCAATGTTCAAATTTACCGAATTGGGTGCTCATTCAACATTAGATTAAACTTATATGTGGCAAGAATCTACAAAGTTATAATAGGTCAACTAACAATCATGTACCTTCATTTAATTTATTTTCATCCTAAATGCATGAACAATTATATTTAATGCATAGAAAGGCTTACATGCTTTCAATGCTTTGTTAGCAATGTTGCAATAAGCTTAGGTTTGCAAGTATGCCACCTCACAGTTAAGGTTATACTCTTTGAAGGCCCTATGGTTTGTTGTCTTTATTTATCTCCCGTGTTTGTTTCTATATTATGAAAAAATTAAGGTAAAAACCTAAAGTGGGGGCATTACCAAATGAAAGGCCTAGGACAAGGCTATAGTTGAATTTGGCCCTAAATTTTGATCATATCCCTCGTCTTCAAGGTTCACCCATCATAAAACATGAAACGAATTTTATAAGATGTAAATCAAAACATGGGTACAATGGTTTATACTCTCTTCAAGAATGGGAAAAATTTTATGAAATGTTTTATGCATATTATTATGCATGTACAATAACTTGTAAAACCTTTCATAATATCTCTAAGATAACATGCATAAAATTCCTTTAAAGAAATATCCTTTTAAACTATGAATTTCATCAAATTATTTTTAGGTCATTGATATTTGTGCTTCATGCATTCAATTTTTTTATATTGAATGTAAATAAAATATTTGATTGCATATGAGGTTCACCCAACAATTGTGAAGGTAATATCTTCATAAAATGATAACATCATGCATGTGATATGAAGAAAAGTAAGATTTGTTAGGATGTCCATGTCTTATTTAGAAGTAGACTAGAACTTGGGGGCGAATCACAAGTTTTTTAACTTTGTGTGATCCTAGGGTTGGGTGGAGAACTCATAAGAAACATGTGATTTTTCTTATCCCTATTCTTTTAATGTTCCACTATTAATCTTTTGTAAAGAAAGGTAAATTGTAATAAGAACATCCATAATAATCCACTTTATTGTGAACAAAAGCCAATTTTATGAAGTGAATAAAGCAAATGCAAGAAAATTATATTGGATGAATTGAATATATCAACAATGGACCTTCATTTTCATTAGAGGATTTAGACATTCTTCCACCCACAGAAATGTCAAACATTAACATTGTTCATTTGGCAAGTCATCATTTTTTGGGGGGCATCAAAATTACAATTAAAAAATTAAAATGAAGTGATATTCACGGTTTTTTTTTATCACCATATATTGCCAAAAAAATATTGAATCACCAAATTTTAATATTTGGTTCACACTTGTAATCAAAATTATAAAAGGATACTCGAAATTTTCTTATTTGCACATCTCATTTATAGCCAAATTATTTGATTACATCCTCCTATGGAATGGTCACCATGTTGGGTTAATGCGTCACAAGATTGAAACCAAAAAATTAAGTTCATTGTTTGGGTTATGTGAAATGAAGATGGTTTGTTATATTCAATGATTTCCACGAATAAATGATGGACAATAAATGACTTCATTTTAACTTATGAAATTATTAATAATCAATTAATCTCATAATAAGTTCACAATGGTTTGGATGTTGAACAAACATGCTTACAAGGTGACCATGAATAATGAATACCATGATACCTGAACAACTTTGACATTAATCAAATTATTTTTAGAATTATTGAAAGTTTCAAAAAAAGTATTGTGGAAGAAAATAGAATTCATTTTTGGAATTTTTTTTTTGACATGGAATCTTTAAATTTAATTAATTATTCAGCGCACATGTGTTGAAAATGCCCTTACATTGTGATATGTATTGTGCACTATTAATTTATCGATTACACAAACTTATCTTGATGCATAACCTTCGCATAAACTCCACCATAGTTTCTATTAATTAAATAGATCTTCATCTTTCAATCCTATAATGATGATTTTTTTTATGCAATTAGTTCATCATTGTTCAACATTTGCATCTCAAATTTTGCCCATCATTGAAAGTTATGATATTTGTTGGTTCTTCACAAAGGGAAAACACATTGCATTAGTTAAAGATTTGAAATACAAATTTTAGCTCAAATTGGGAACCAATTTTGCAAAAGTGCAAGTTGGAAACCTAACTATAATCTTGCATTTGTAATCATGATTATTGTTTGAAGAGACAACAAGCTTTTGAATCTTGCAAACAAATGACCAAAAAAACCATAACACATGCTAGCCCAAAATCATTCAAGGATAAAAACAAAACACAAAACAATCATTTGCATTCATGTTCAAGAAGCATTAATTTCCTTGCAAAAAGAAAGCATACAAAGACAAAAATAATAATTTCAAAGTTTCTAAAGAATCAAAAGGTGCAAAAATCCACCTCCTACACAAACCATTTAGCCATAGATGTCACGAACTTCCATGATTTTGATGATTGAAGCAGCTCCAATGCGATGGAGTGCCACTACTGCATCACCTGGTCGACATAAGTTTCGACTCACTGCATATTCAAGAGCTGCAGCAAGAGTCTCATCGGTTGTGTCTGAATCCGTGGCTTTCACTGAACCTTCAGCTAGCAAAGGTATGACACCCCTAGAAAAAAAACACATAATGCACATTCACATGCACATGATTGTGTTTTATATTCTCCTAAAAAGCTTTTGAGTCTTCTCCTTTTTAGCATTTCAACATGTGTTAAACATTTCTTAAAACCTTAATGTAATCCTTGATATGCACACTAGCAATGAATTCTAACAATTTTTTTTTTTGATGATTGGATGTTCATTTTCCATTCAAACCATCTTTTTATTTTGGATTTTGTGTAAATGTGTAATGAGAATTAGTACCTGCAAATGAGACTATGACGAGCAGGAGATTCCTCGCTGCATTGCCAAGTAAGGTTGTCTGTGGTCATGACAGGAACAGCAACTGAAAGAATAGGAACTGAAGGACGATATTTACACACTAATTTAGCAGTGCTTCCGCCTCGAGTAAGCACGACAATTAAAGTTGCTCGTACTTTGTTAGCTGTTCGGACAGCTGAAGACGCCAAACTCTCTAATGGACTCATGGGCAAAGTCACATTTTTCATTCTCTCTTTAAATATGGATCCATAGTCAAGAGATGCTTCAGCTTCTTGACATATCCGTGACATGACCTTAACTGCAATTTCAGGATATAAGCCATTGGCTGTTTCCCCACTAAGCATGACACAATCAGTCCCATCAAGGACTGCATTTGCGACATCGGTGGCTTCAGCACGTGTTGGGCGAGGTGATTTGATCATTGATTCAAGCATTTGTGTTGCTGTTACCACTGGTTTCCCAACTACATTGCACTTGTAGATCATCATTTTTTGAGCAAGAAATATTTTTTCAGTGGGTATCTCCATGCCTAAATCTCCCCTTGCTACCATGATAGCATCTGTTTCTCGTAAAATGTCATCAAAATTTTGCAAGCCTTCCTGATTTTCCACCTAAAAAATATGTAAAACAAGAACAAAAGAATAATTATCATAAGGTTCTCTCGTAGCAGCCTAATCACTTATCAATGCACATCCTCGTCTTATGTTATAATATATTATCACGTGATACTACCACATTTAGCCTTTGGATTGTTGAAAAATTTTCAATGCTTACATTATAATGGAGATCTAAAACTTTTCCAATACATTATGGTTCATGCAATTGTGGAAGCATTCTTTAACAAATGTCATGATATTTTACCAAAAAAATCAAAAGATGTTGCAAGATCAAGTTCCTTTAACAACAATTACTTGCAACATGCAAAACAACATTGATTACAAACTATTTAAAAATTATACCTTGGAGATAATTTGGATGGATTTGGACGCAGTACCAAGCAACTCCTTGATGGCAACCACATCTGAACCTTTGCGTACAAAGGAAGCGGCAATAAAATCAATCCGATTTGGGACACCCCAAATGAGAATATCATCAATGTCTTGTGGTGTGAAGGTGGGCAAATCAACAATGATACCTGGCAAGTTCACATTCTTTCTTTCTCCCAAACTTGCAGAATTTTCACATCGACATTTCACAGTACCAGCAGTAATGTCGCATTCCAACACCGTTAGACAAATGGTGCCATCGGAACATAGAATCATGTTTCCAGGCTTTAGATCTTGTGCAAGTTTTTGGTAGCTCATTGCAATCATGGTGGAATCACCTTCATATTCGTAATTTGTTGTTATTGTGAGTTCTTGATTGCGTGTTAATTTGATTCCTTGCCCACCTTTTAGTGTTCCTGTTCGAATCTCAGGACCCTACAAAAACATGATCACACAAGTTCAATATTTGAATAAACACCTCAATTGAATTTTAATGTTCAAAACATACAAAATCATTACATGATGTGAAGAAATTGATGAAATCATGTGTTGAAGATGAATGTTTTGGGACACATAATATATTCATATCCAAAAATGAGAATGACAAACCTTTTATTTTACTTGAACTCTAGTCTGAATAATCATGTCTTGTACATGATAGAAACATAGATGCAAAATGTGACGTCACATTCAAAAGACAAAACCATAATTATTTCCAATAACATAGATGGACCTCAAACATGCTTGAAGAAATGCAAGAAATTCGAATGTTAAATCAAATAAGATGGATATATATCACAAAAAAAATCATGTATCAAATGGAAAACAAAAATTACAAACAAGAAGGAATTTAACACCTTAGTGTCCAAAAGGATGCCACACATTATCTGAGTGTTGTACATGGCTACTTTGAGATTCTCAAGGGTCCCTTGATGATATTCATATGTTCCATGCGAAAAATTGAAACGTGCCACATTCATTCCTGCTCTAAGCAACTTCTCTAGCATTGGAATATCCCTTGACTTTGGTCCTAAAGTGCATATGATCTTTGTTTTCGAGATACGTAACCGAGATTCATCGTTCCCTCTTCCAAGTATACCTTGAATGTCAAGGTTTGCCATGATATTTTGTGCAAATTTGTGGTTGGCTTTAAATCTCACAACAAGTTGAACATCACTCCTTTTCAACTTTCTTTAATGTATTTGGTGATGAACTCCATTTGCTTGTACAAGATGGGAGGGATGTTGTATGAATGAAAAATCATCCTTCATTTTGCATAGTTGGCTTCATAACTTGTAGATTTTTTCTCATTCTCCCATGTTAATTGCTACAAAAATAAACCAAAAAAATATCATGGCCTCCTCCCTTTTGAGCCATACCATGATTGCAAAAGAAGAATGCACACCATACATTGAATTAAAAATGTCAATACCAATATTTATTCTTTTTCCACTATGAACGATGCCATGATTCCAAACCAAGAAAATAGATTATGTATGATCATAAATCTTTGTATTGATCTATCCTTTTATCTTTTTTCCCTTAAACAGTGTGTCATTTAGTTTGTTTCATTAGACAATGTGTAAGCTTCAGCATTCCTTAGATTTATTCTTCTTGCAATTTTTGAAACAATAATTTATATAACACTACTTTTCCTTACAAAATTTCAGCAAATGATAGAGGAAATTATATAGAAGTGTACTTCTTTAATTTTTCTTGAATTCTATAGCCAATTGTTGAATGAATAAATGTTAGGTTTATGGCTCCTCCCTTGATGGTGAATATAATTTAGATTGCGTTCCTTACATACCACTTATTTGCACAAATAGGTTGGCATTTTCTTCTTCTTCATTTTCGCATCTTTTCTTGCCCTGTCATGTGAGACATAATGTAGAGCTAATATAAACCCTAAATCACAATGCAAAATCTTAAAAACCACATGAATATGATCCATAGGGGAAGGAAGGAACAAAATTTATTCCCTCCTTGTGTATAAGTAATTTCTTTCAAATGGATCAACATCTAGCAACTTCTTAAAATACTACACCTTACAAGAAATATGGAGAGCAAGAAATTATGCTACAAAATGGTTCACAATCCACTTCCTTTCTTTGTTTTAAGAACACATTTATTTATCAAGTCACTTCATTGCTTCCTCAACACAAATGTGCCTATAGAAGATAACAACACAATATGTACTTTCATATCTCATTCAATTCTTGATGTTTATTATTTATTGCATCAAGTTCATTTCTTCACAAGTTGCTTGTGATCAAGAGAATGAGGTGCATAGTACATGAAATATGTAACATGATGGTCACAATGGTGATGTTTGAAGGCAATTACAACTCACATATTTGTTGATTGATGGTGTCTCTTTTTGCATTTTCAACAAATAGGAAAAAAAGCTCAAATGACTCTTCGTCCTCCCCCTTCATGCCATTTTTTTGGTGTGGTAATCATAAAGGGAAACCAGCAAACCCCATTAATTGGACATTTATGACTACATTGTGGATGGAATACAATGAGTTTTTTTCAACTAAGTTAAGTAACTTAAGGTGATTAATTTGTCTATGTTTTTTTCATAAAGATTTTATATGCAGTATTACCATGGCAAATTCAACATTGCAATTTCAAATATTTAATTTCTTTTTAAATGTTTCATATATAAATATTTTAAATCTTTATTTTCCTTCCCAATATTTTTTATTGATTTCTTGAAATTTTCAACATTTTTTGAAATAACATAATTTGTGTTGAAGTTGCTAAGGTACTTTGGTAATAAAAACATGTTATCATTAACTATTTTGTTTTTACATCATGAAATTTTATTTTATTTTTCATATAACATTTTTTTTTTTAAATTTGTGATGTAGCCAAATTGGCGATCATCACTAAGAAATTTTAGCCAAATATGGCTATAGACCAATTATGAAGGTGAAATGTTTTAAGAATCCTATTATATGTTGTTTACTTGTTATAACCTTTTGTAGTAATATGGCAAATTTCTAGTAATGTTTTTGAAATATGAAAACTTAAGGCCATTTCTTTCACAAAAATCCTTTGCATGTGTGGCAATCATAAGTAAAAAAAAGCAAAATTTTCCCAAAAACACCTTTAAAGGCTCACAACATGTGTAAAATAAACTATGTGATTCCATCTAATTCAATGTAAAATATATGTGGTATGTTGTATGTGATATATATATAGCCATTATAAGACAAGATTTTGTTTTCTTTTGCTCTTCATCAAGTTATATTTTATATTCTTTCTAAAAGTTTATCAATTTTATGCAAGCTATGAAAGGATATCAAAGACACAAAATTATTCTTTAAAAATGATAAATAATTTCATAAAAAAAATCCAAAATAATTTAATTCAACTATTGTTCTTGCCCTTTGAACATTCAAGCCCCATCAAACTTCTTGGGTTCTAACTAATGTTGAGTAGTTCTTACATTTTGAACATAACTAATTCAATTTCAAGTTGACAACTTAACATAACGAAGGTGCATTAGATGCAATCGCCTTTCGTCCTTGTTTGTTATGTCATAATATGATTTTCTTTAATGGGTTTCATTGTCAAGATCATTGCTTAGGGAAAAAAAAATTATGTTTTAATTCTATGATGTAACTGATGTGATGATTGTCAACAATCCACTTTAGCGAACTTTGTCTCTTAACAAAATATGAAAGGAAAAAACAAACATCCCTAAGTATTTGTAGGTGCCTACTTTTTAACCATGAATAAAAATTTGGAGGTTTTTAGGGGGGGTTTTACAAATCAAACTTTGACAAATTTTTCCAATAAATATTGAATTTTCAACCAAAAAATTCTAAACTTTTGCAATGGTACAAATTTCACACAAAAAAGATTATTAGAATATATGGCACTTCTTAAACAACTCCAAATTGGAAAAATAGATTTTTATTTAAAATCATTAGCATAATTTTTTTGGGAGCATAAAATAAAACTTCCATAAAAAAAGAAAAAAATATTTATGAACCTATATATTAAAGAACAAGCACTTATAATGTCATTCCCCTTCATCATTCATCCACTTCAAAAAAATTAGCTAGTTGCCCCATTTTAAGATTTATGTAACTTTAGGGTTTTACAACTAGAAGTTGTGCAAACTTGTGTTGCTTTTATGAAATATGTGTGATGAAAACCACATGACACATAATTAATGGCATCCTTGGGTATTACCTCATTAGAAACAACATATTTTGGGTGAATTACCTTGTTCCAATTTGTTGGGTTGGAACCACCAATGTTAGTTTTGGTTAATAAAATCCAAACTAGAACCATTGGAACCATTTTTTAAAAAACATTAATTATTTCTTATACCAATCCACATATCTTGTCATTGATATTAAACTTTCCAACTAACTTCTTAATCAAATGTATTTTCATAATCAACCTAATCTTTACAAAAAAAAGGTAGCATGTTTTGTTTATTAAACATTTGTGCAAGTGAATCTTTCATTGGATGATGTGGTGTAAATAAGTCCTTACATTTCAATTGTGTTGTATAAATTTATGGGTTGAATATAAGGTTTAGTAAAATTGAATTCCCATTACGTAACACATACCCATGATGCATTGCAAATGTGGCCAAAAGCTATGTTTTGGATGCGGTTTTCAATAAATCATAGAAAGTGAACAAAATCATTACATCATGGTGTCTTATATGTAGCCATGCACTATAAGTTTCTAGATTGGAATTATCCTTATTGACATGTATATTGTAAAATATATTACAATTTTCTTTGATCTTAAAAAGTTTAAAAGAGTTGAAGTTTCAACACATGTGATATCAAAATTCTTATGAAATATGTTTGGCACATATCATGTGATGTACTTGTGATGGTAACAAAGGTGAGTTAAGTCATGTAGTAGGGGGAAAGCACACTACATGGTACATTTCAGGCAAGAAAATGTTTTTTTTTTTTTTTTGGTGTACATTTTGTATTATTTTGGGTGTAGATTTTTTTTCATTTCATATAGGTTTTGATAAAGACATGAAATGGATTTTTGACACAAAGTCTCCAATACAATTCTTGTTACCTTTCAAATGATAGTGTTTTTTCAATAAACTTTTATGTATTCACACATTTATGTTTGTTTGAATGAAAACCCTCGTCCAAATGTTTTTCATGAAATCACATGAATGGAATTTTCCATATAGAATTAAAATGGGACAATGAACCCATATGTAATATATATGATTGAGAATTTCATTAAGTTTGGTAATTGTTTGATTGGTTTTAAAGTATATTTGCACTTTGCAATATATCATGACGATTACAATTTTCTTACTAATATATTTTTCAATCATTTAATATCAATTTCAAAGTGAGATTTTAAAAAAAACCTTATTTAGTGGGTTTTGAACTACCTTATTCCAAGTACCATTTGCAAAACACCCTTTTAATATTAGTTTGGTAGAAGTTCAAAAGCACATAGTTTCAAAAAGTAGTATTTGTGACAACAATCTTTGACCACTGTAATGTGTTTTCACCTAGTAAAACAATATTTTTGCTTTTATGTGGTATTTGTCAATAGTTCTTGCATTGTCATTCTCCATTACAAGGTAAATTCTCTTTGATGTCATTTCATGTTCGGATACCAATGTCTCACATTTATTATAAAAATATTTGGTTTGGGTTTCAATTTGGTCTTGTGGGTTATGTTTCAAATTTAGGTTTTTTTGGTGTAATTTGACACAATTGCCAAGGTTTATGATGGACAATGGCAAATTAATTTTTTTTTTACAAAATATGGAAATGCATTCATCTATTTGTGGATAAATCTTTTTACATGGATTACTCTCTAACTTTGGAGTTTATTGGAGTTGTTATATTGGTTTTTTCAAAAAAATGATCATTTAACCAAAAGTTAAATGGGACTATCCTTTTGGCTCTTGTTGGATGGGAATTATTATGTCTAGTTGTTTTTCAACCTAACATTCTAAACACCTTCCAACATACCCAATCTTGATGTCAAATTCAACAAATAATAATTGAAATTTTATGTGTTGAATGTTTTTGGAAGTTTCTCTTGATATGTTTAAAATTTGAAAATAATCATGCATTGACATTGCCTAAAAAGGAAAAAATATATTCTACATTCTTTGTTCATTCTTGACCTCAAACCCTAGTGATTTTTCCCCTTCTTTTTGGATATTGCCAAAAAAAGTTACATTGCTTGTACTAAAAACTTGGAAGACAAAAATTGAAGTGTCAAAACACCTTAACACCCCAAAAATAATTGTTTCAACATAATTGGGTATTGAGACTAACAACATATGATAGTATGATTTGTGCAAGGAAACTTGAAGTTACATATGTTCATGGTATGCTAATTTTTTATTTTGATATTACTGAAGGTCATGTTAAGTTCCAACATATATTGCATATCAAGAAGACAAGGTCGTTGCAACTACCATTGAATTCATTTTGTATATAATATTTTTCAATGTAAAATTCATTCTCTCTAGCTTGGTATATATGGGAGGCATTGGCAAGCTTTATATTCCCAAAATGCCATGTGTGTTCTACTCCTTAACGATGGATACTGGTTGGGGCATGCAACATGCAACGAACTTGTAGCATTTTTTGGTGGATTATTTTAAAGGCCTTGCTTGTGCTTGTTTCAACTTTGCCATTGCTTTGCACAACATTTATTGACATCTAATCTATATTGTATTGGTTTCAATAGCCCTTAAAACTTAAACATTGGAAAAAATTCCTTCCACCATTTGTTGGGTTTTCATCATTTTTTTATGAAAACAAATTACTTAACGTAGATGAATTTTCATTGTATAGTTAGTTGAAATCATCAACCAAAGAGCAAAGATGTCATATTTGTTTCCACCACACCCATATGGTAGCCATCCACCTTACTAAGCAAAAAAAAAAAGGTTTTTATCACGTATAATTAATGGTAAAGGAAATTTATGGACAATATAATATATAATAAACAAATGGTTAAGAATTAATACTTAATTCATTGGGTCATTTCAAAATGATCAAAATGTATTTGATGATCTTTAGATTTATCCAAGGTTTATGGTTTTGAATAGTCCATATATATTTATGTATCTATAAAATTATTGTTCAAAATAATTATTATTTCAATGTTTTTTCCAAAAAACACATTTTGGGTGAAAGTATCCTTGGGTGGTACCATTAGGCACCACATTGAGTAATGAAAAAGGAACCAAAAACAACTAAATAAATTTGTTAAGACCTTTACTTTAAATGTTTTCACAACTATAAAATTATTATTTTTTCATGATTATCAATTGCATGCACTAATATATGGCTTGAAGTTTATCTTGGAAATATTATTCTTAATTAAAATGGCCCTTCATAAATTGATAACATTAGCTTCGGAAATTCATAACTAAATTATATTTATTCAACTAATTTCCTAATAAAAAACTAAAAGTAAAAATATTTCCAAATCACCTTAGGAAAAAGTCCCAAGAAAATTCTCAAATTATGTTTCAAATTTGTGTCCTTAACCAAAAAGTTTAAGGAAAGGATCTAGCGTTACATCCCTAAAACATTTTCTAAATGCATTGACTAGAAACATCAAAATACACAATATTTTTAATATGATTGAAATTTCAAAATCTAGGGAACCTAATAAATGTACTCAGTAAAAAAATGAAAATATTTATTTAAGTGTTTCCTATGATTTTTTAAAATTCGACGGGTCCAAGAAAATCAAGGTTTGATGGTTCCTAGTGATATTATCCAAGGAAACTCTCACATTTTTTTTGTCATGTACATGTAGATGGCTAGGGGAAAAAATGTGGTATTTTTTTTAAGGAAAGACATTCAATGCCTATTTTATGTTAGTTTTCACAATGTAAAAAAATTTAAACAAATTTTTAATTGTTTCATTTAGTCTCATGAAATTGTTGAGATAATTTCAATTATCAAAGCTTTGGGAAATTCCACAACAATATAATAATTTGATGCATCATTGTCAATGAAATTTGGAGACTAACATCAATCCCTTACAAGTTCATCTTTGACCTTGTAGTAGAATTGAAATATATAAGATGTATGAATTTAATTGTTCACATAAGTCTTTCATTTCTTGATTGTAAAAATGAAACAAGGCAATTTGTTGAGACATTTGAAAATGAACATTAAGGAATGAACATTAAATTAAAGTGAAAGAGACAAATGTGATTATAAAAATACATATTAAAATCATCTTCAACAAGGTAAATTTAAAATATATTGTAAATGATCATATGTTTGGATGTACTAATTGCTCATGCACAAGTCTTCCAACATGATTTTTAATTAAAATTTCACACAATATTGGGGTTAAATTGACATGGAATTTTTCCTTTCAAACTCTTCATCAACAACATTTGGATATGCTATAAAAAGACCAAATGCTTAAAAATGTTTGTTCAATTTGTTTAAATGTACGAACATTTAAACAAGTTGTAAATGTTTCAGTTAATTCTCTACAATTATTGTGGCAATTTTAAATATAAAAGCTTGGGTTTTAAAATTGATGTCATCTTCACCAATGGTCACTTAATACTTGCAATTCATTTGCATTACTACTATTTTGCTTTTCTATTGAAGCCACATTTTATCTTTATCTTTATCATAAATGAATTGAAGTTGCTTCTTTTGACAAAAACCCATACGTAGAACAAAATACACATACGTGCACAAAGACACTAACAAATATTGTTCATTAACATAGGTTTCTAAATTTTCCTCAAGGAAAATGATAAGATCAATTGATGAATACCTTGGGAAAATGGCATTTTGTTGAAGTGCAATCATGGAAATTGTCTTTCCATCACTAGGGTTTGCATGGAAGGCCTTTTTTTTCTTCATGATTATTGACATTTATTTATTTTATTTATTCCCAATGTTCCATGTTTCTTTCACCCAATTCCATTTCTTTATTCTCCTTATGGCCAATTTGTTTTTCTTGGTTATATATACCCAAAAGAGATAATAAAAGTGTAAAATGTTATAATCAATTATATATATATATATATATATATATATATATATATATATATATATATATATATATATATTTGGTTACATCACAAATTGACCAATTTATTTTATCCCAACCCCTTTATTTTTAAACCTACTTATATTTAGATAAAGGTTACAATATTAATGTACAAAATGTGTTAAACATACCAGAACACGTGAGGGAAACAAAAAGGACGATAGGAGTGTGTCTGTGTGGGGGGGCGGGGGGGGGGGGGGTTTGCATTAGTTTGGAACTTTAAAAGATTTCATTCATGATCATAAAAATAAAATATCTTTATTCCTTTAATTGTTTACAATGTATAAATCATATATATAAATAATGAAGGTAGGACCTAATGTAAATGCCATGATAATATTTGCAGGTTTTAAAGAAAGTATGAGTTATATTTAATTGTAAAACATTTGAATCTACCCTACATAACATTGGATTAATCCCTTTTTTTTTTTGGACCACATGTTCAAATTAGTTTTTTTGGAAAGAATATATCTTATTTGAATTAAGAATTTTTTATTACATGGATAAATACACAATGAAACATATATTATAAAGTTAATGGTGTCTTTGAGTTCTAAAAATGGGATGTTATTTAAGTAGATTTCTCTATATGTTTTTAGTTGAAATTGTTGTATCATAATTTCCAAGTATGGCTTGATCAAATTATAATTTTTAGGAATTTTTTTATTCCATTTGAATTGGAAACAAAATAAGATAATTATTTAATAGTTATATTATGTTTTAAATGACATTCAATTTTTAAATATTTACCATTACATGAAGTATGTGAAATTAATAAAATTTTCATTTGAATTAGACTGTGAAATAGATTATGATTTTTTAGGCATTAAAGTAAAGGCCCCTGTAGTTGTTAGAATAAATAATCTAAGTAAAGCATATTTCAATTTATTTTGTACATGTTTTTCCTTAAAGAAAATAAATTTTAAAACCCCACCCAAGTTGAAGTTAAGTTTTTGGATTTAGTTTCAATTAATTATGAATTATTTAATTAAATAAATTAAAATCTTAAGGTATTCATAAATAGTGAATATACTCCCTTTTGAATGTTGAACATGTAATACCCCAAAATCTTCAAATGAAGGATTAATTGTGATCCAACAGAGATTTTAATATTCTCAAAAGAAAAATCTTAATTAATATGGTCAAATAAGGATCCTAAAATTGAAGCCACATGTGCTCAAATTGAGATTTAAATTGTGTTGGATTTGAAAAGCATTTTGGGAAGAGGAAAAATAACCTTTATGAATTCAATTACATATCTTTAAACCACATACTAAGGCACCTTAAATAGATAGTTTATCATTTAAAAATTACAATTTAAGTCATCATAAACAAGGTGATTTTATTTTTTAATCATAACCTTAGTCATATTGTGACTTTTACAACATTTTAAAACCTCTCATTATATAGTCTCACATTCCCAAAAAGGGAGCAATTTAAGGTGCATTAACATTATTAAATCCATGTACCTTACAACACCCTGTTAAAAATCTACCAAAACATTTCATTTTTCTGCATAAAAATTCTTACCATATTATCATTTATCTTCCCATTTAAATTGAAATTATTTGAAACACAGTTTAACTTGTGAGTTACATTTAGAATCAAATATTAATGTTTACAAAGAACATTAATGAAAAAAAATTTAACGATTTTTTAATGATTATTGATGATATTTCTAACAAAAAAATATCTAATTAAAAAAATACTTAACATCTTTTTCATTTACTACACAAAATATTTTTTCCTCATTGCTAAGTTCTTTAAATTCTATCAATGTAATGTTGTTGTGATTATCATATTGAATAATGTCTCATGAATTTGAAATATAATTATGTCAACATGTTCAAAATTATTATCACCATACATTAATAAGTTCAAAATTCAAATGTTTCACAATCTAATGAGATTTAAATAACCTTCCAAATGCAACACGACGTCATAGAATGTTAATGAAGTTTTTGAAAATTAAAGTAAATATGGTATTACATCAAATAAATAATCATGACTTATAGAAAATTGAAGGACCTTTTTTTTTTGCAAGCCAACTTTCAATGATTTAGAATTTGGAATCATGTAGTTAACTATATAATTTAGATTGTATCACATAATATCATGGACTATGTTGAATATAATATAATTATATCTGTATATATTAAAAAACCCAAATGCTTATATCCAATATAATTGTAAACTTCTGGTGAAAAACTTCAAAATTGAACAACAAAAACTCTTAAAAAAATAAAATTGAAAGTCTAATTAATAGTCTAATTGAAATTAAAATTGAAACTTAAACCTTCAATTGGATTCTTAAACCTGATTATTAAACATTTAAAGTTTACATGAAATCCTAATTTGAAACATAAAAAATTAGAATTGAGATTGAAACTTAAATTGTGAATTGAAATTGAAATTAAAAATACAAACCTTTAATTAAAACTATTAACTATGAATTAAAACCCAAAAATCCATACCAACAATTATCTTTTCAACACTATGAAATTCAAACCCAAATTTGAAAATTAAAAAAAAAAATCAGCTAAATGAAATGAAATTCAAAACCAAACCATGTACACAAAATTAACATTGGAATAAAAAGCCTAAAGCAAAACCTAAAACTTTGACTAAAACCCTATATTTTTATATTTTAAAATTAAATTGAAATTAAAGCCTTAAACTAAAATTTTAACTTTAACTCTAAACTCAAGTAAAACCCTAAACCTCAAATTGGACCCTTAATTGAAAGCATAAAGTTTAAATGAAAAATAAAAATTTAAACAATTGAATAAATTTGCAACAATATGAAAATTTTAGTTGTGTATAACTACATAGACAAGAATCATAATCCTAAACACAAGATCATAAGTTGAAATGTTTGAAAAATTCAAATATGTTATGAAAACTTTAAGTTCGACTACTATTGGAACATCACAAATTAAAAGATGATCCCAAGGGTGAATAATTTTACAAACCTAAACATTACAAGTTCTTGAATAATATGATAAATTAATATACATTATCAAATTACTAATGGAATGTCACAAACTAAATCACTATAATTACTCTTTTAAGATGTTGAAAAAATATTGCAATTACAATTATACCTATTAAACACTTAAACTCATTATGTAAAACTAACAAAAACATGATGTAAGATTGTGAACTTGTATGCAATAATTATGAACCCACAAAATTATGAACCTGGTTATAACTTGGAAAATTTGGGAATTTTTTATACCCCCATTTTGGAATCTTGGGAATTTTTGCCATTTTGATGTAATTACCATCATGAATCAATCACACACACACACACACACACACACACATATATATATAGTATTTGGAAAGAGTGGTGAACTCCTCCCAAGTTTGGGTTGTGTTGTGTCATGTGAATGAGTTGTTTGTGGTTTGTTTGTCCACCATTTTGGTTCCAATTTGTACTACCCACCTTTTTTTTTATTAATACATATTCATTTTACCATGAGTTCAAGTTGTTTGCTAGTTTGACATCTTGAAACTCTCACACCTTCTTTCTTTATGGGAGTTAAATAATGCACCCTAACTACATTTCATTACAAGACTGAGAATTGACATGTTTTAAAAAACTGATGCCATTTGATAAACCTAGGAGGCCAATGTCATGCACATAAACCCAAACACATGTTCACTATTTTGAATTTTTTTCAATCATTGTTCTACTAAATTTAGTCCTACTTATGGCTACACTATAAATACGAAAATTTTAGTAACAATATTTCATCATGGTTAGTTTAGGTAGGACGACTATAGGGTCACATAATGTTTAATCTTACCAGTAATTCCAGTAATGTTCAACTTGTTCCCAAATAAAAGGCATGAAAAGGAGTCTTTTTTATTCTTTTTTTTTAAAGAAAATTTAATTTTTTTCCAATGTGCCATATTCACAAGCAAATTCAATACCTCCTCCACCAATTCACATCCCATTTCTTTTCAGATGAATTTGGAATCGATTCAATTAGATCTTAATTTGACTTGACTTGACTTGAATTGAATCTTAATTTGTATTCAATTGAATTAAATTTAAATTTGAATTTGAATTGAATTGAATTGAATTGGATACTTATTTTAATTCATTTCAATTAAATCTAAATCCAATTATTCAATTAAATTCAATATGCATGCAACGTCATTCAATATTTTCATTTAAATGGAATTTAGTTTACACAAAAATAAATTCATTTTTTCCATCAATTTCTCAATTGATTGTCAATTATAGTGTGCAGTGGTGTGGAACCCAAGTGTGTTGCTTAAGGGGTCCTGATAAAATTTTCAAACAAACATCTTTGGTAAAACATGGTTGTGGGTTCATTTTTATTAAAATCAAAAGTGTCGTGTTTTCTATAAATACTCAAGAATCAATCCATTGATGGTTGATTTTCCTTGCAAAGTTTGATGTGTGTTGATTGTGAAAACTTCATATTCATTTGTTTGAATGAATCATTAAGACAACATTTTTCATTGTTCATTTATACATTAAGTAAGTATAAGATTTGAATTATTACAAAATTATAATAAGAATTAAGATGAAATTCTAACTATCAAATTGATCTAGAATTTTATAATACGTGGAACAACACACATGTTGGTGTTAAGGATGATTGAAACAAATGCAATAACTTAAGCTAGTCATGGCATTTCCAGGTTATGTTAGTTAGGTAACAACTACATGCAAAATCATTAAATTGACATGTTGCATATATGTTTTAGATTTGAGTATAGGATTCCATCATATGTACATGAATAATTACATCAATGCCCATTTATCGAGCTAGGCTCTAAGTTGCTCAAGCAGTTAGATGGCTCTTGTTCAACTTGTGGTGATTACTTCAAATACATAAGCAATGCTTAATTCAATTCATGATGAGAAAACACCCCATGCTTGTTGGTTTGCATGTTATATGTTTGGCTCTCAAGTCTAAAACTTGATGTAATTTAATCAAGGCATAAAGTTGAACCTATGCTACAAAGTTTGGGATTGTTAATATGCATCTTACACATTTGGCAATATGGTGATGATGTTATTTGCATGGATCAACAAGAAAATAATTCAGTTCATTATTCAAATTGGGAATTGTTATATAGTTTAGGGGTGCAAATTCTTTAAGGTGTACAAAAATCTTGTCACAACATCACATTTTTTTGTTTTTTTGACCTAATCTTTTATCACCATGTAAAGACAAATTTATGGATGATTATGATGGAATCTAGAATTGTAATAGTCTAAAATATAGTCCTTTTAAAAAATTTGAAAAAATTTGATTCATTATTTTTTATGGGTATCAAAATATAGGGTAAAAAAAAACCGCAGTAAGGATTAAGCCCTTTTCATAACGTGTGGTACACTTTAACGGATTTTCACCTTTAGTTATAATAGAAATCTCGACCATGTTTAACATTACAAACTATTAATGGTTAGGACACCACAACAATTTTAAATATCTTTAATGTGTTAGGTTAATAAACAATTTCCATTTTTATAGTGTATTATATTTAACAATCCAAGCTAAAACATGAGGGGGTGGTTGAGACATGGCAACTCACACATAAATGTAAGAAAACTTAAATAACTAGTTTAATGCATTTTACACACATATTTGAGTGGGCGTTGCCAATTGGTGAAGAATGCCATTAATAATAGAGGCAACCCCATTTACAAATGAAATAATTTTGATTTTTTATTCAAATGTTTTTGACACATGTTGCAAGAATTTGATGAATGGGTCTATTCACAATTGGGGTTCAAAGAAAGAGAAAAAGAAATTGTGATTTTTTTAGGGCTACCTTTTACATGTAACATTCACATGTTGGAACAAATTTAAGTGAGATAAATTGAATAGTCCAAGGTAAGATAATTCATGCAATGGTGGTGATTTTTCACATGTATACATGATTGTGCATCAATATTTTGGTTTACAAGCAAAAATGTAAAAAATGCCAAAATGAACTTCTTTGGACAACTAAACATGTTTTTTGACATAATTATTTCCTAAACATGCAAATAGTATTGAAAGCTAAAACTTTAAAGGCTAGTGAATATAAACAACTAGCCAAATGGTTTTAAAGAAAATCCTTTCACTTGTAACCATTTCCATCTAAACTTCAAAACTTTGAAATTTTCATATATTATTTAGTTTTCATCAAGTTTACCCAACAAACACATATTTGCATAGAAGGAAACATGCTTTTGTTGGATAAAAGGTTCCAAACCAATTACATGATTTTATGCATTTCCTTTAAATTGCTTTTTAAAAAGTGTAATTGAATGGACCTAAACCTTTTATTTTGCCATCACAAGCCTAGTAGGTGTTTTTTTTGGAGGGAGCCCAAAACACCTTGGTGGATGGTTGTTTTTCATAAAAAACCTAAAAGTTGATGAGTTGTGGCGAACACATATGATGATTGCATAGGCACACAAGGCGTTGTATTTAAGCTTGAAACTTTGTTGAATTTTTCACATTTTTAATAACAACAAAACATTGGTAGGTGTGAAAAGATACTCATAGTTATTAAAATTTTGTGTGGCAATGTGAGAATGATGATGGAGATGTTGGTTGCAACTTGTCAAACAATGTCATTTGTTAAATTCCTTTTTCATTTCATGACATTGAAGTTTGATCATTTCATCAACACTACTTGGAATTCATTAATAGTTATAATGAAATGTTTGATTTGCAAACTTTAAATTTTGTACATTGTCATTTAGTTCATTTGACTTCTTTGTGAAAGTTTTTTGTTTCATATATGATATGTCACATCAAATGTAGATATTGGGAAAACATGATTTTAACTCCCATGGATGTTAATGCATTTAATAGTTGGTTTCAATGTGAAAAGATGTGTGCATGCCATGTTTGGATGGTCATCTTTGTACAATTGCTAAAATATATTATTATAATTGGAAAAACCACTAAGTTGTTATTTATCAATGGATGCCATCAATAGTGAATGACATATGCTCAATTTTATTTGCATTTTCAACCAAACATACAATACAAATGTACAATTTGTGATTGTATTTATGATTTAAATCAAGTTTCACCCCTATTATAAGATGTGTATGCAAATACACATACTTCAAACTAAGGTGACACATAAAACTAATATGTCTGATTGCAAAATAGGTTGGTTTGGACATGAGTTGCAAACATAGGGTTGGAATGGACAAGATTTTTCATGGTGCATCCAATTGGCTATTGTTGCCATGTCTAATTCCAACCACCCAATTTTTTTCTTGAATGGCCACAATAAAATTTAGTTACCTTTAGATGGGCCAACTATGGCTACCCAAAAAAATAAAATTGAGTGGCCATGATCTAATATGGTCGCCTTTAAATGGCCCATATCATATTTAATTGGTTATTATCACCTTGTTTAACTTAGTTGAATTTTGACACCCAATTTTTTCTGATCGGTCCCAATCTAGTTGCCCTTGGACCACTCATATAACATTTAGTTGGCTACTATCATCATGTTTAGCCTAGTCCAACTTCTCAACGACTTAACTTGTTTTTTGAATGGCCATGATAAAATATGGCCACCCTTGGATGGCCCATACCATATTTAGTTAATTATTTTTGCCTTGTCAAACCTAGTTGAACTTTGACCACCCAAAATCGAATGACTATGCAAACAAAATATAGTCACCTTCAAATGGTCCATATCACATTTAGTTGGCTATTGTTGCCTAATTTGAATATTATGTTTATCTAATAAGGACCCAAGTGACCACAATCAAATTTGGTCACCTTAAAAAAATTTAGATCAAATTTCACAATGTCACTAGGTTGGTAAAGTGGCCCCAAAAATGCAACTTAGCCCTTGTTACAATTTGTCATGTTGATTTTTTTGGTATTGAGTACAAAAAAATACAATTTTTGGTTGCAAATTTTTGTTTGTAATAATGTGATAATTGAGCCCATTAATTGCAAAATGGGGGTAATTGGCATCTAGTGTTTTTGACATTGGTTTTGACATTTTCATTTTTGAATATTTTGTCATTACCATGTCTTGTTTCACACATGCTTATTTAAATTATTTAGCATTATATTTTATAAGCTCTGTACAACATTTGGTCAACTACACGTAAAATGTCCATTGGGTTTTAAATGATTGACCTTTCAAGGTCCAACACAACACATCTTTTTAAATAGAACCAACATTCATGATGTGAAAAGTTTTTTTGGGTGAAATTTTAATGTCTTATTTCTTTTCCTTTTTCTTTGAAGTCATAACACTTTTGAACTTTCATAATCCTTTTGGACATTATTTCAAGAAGAAATGCTTTTCATTGTGAGGTGGCCCATGTGCATGATAAAAAGTTAAGGAGTTCTTATGGATGAAAATGGTTATTGATAGTTGACACGTTAATCTAACATTAATAATATATATAATGTAGTTTATGCATTATCATGAAACTTGTCATACACATCACACTAATATCAACATGATGTCTTTATCACATCGACCCCACCATTACAATCATGAATGATAAAATGTCAATCATGATTATAATGGGATAAATGGATTATGTGCAACATATTTGAAATCTAATATTCTACAATAAGTTTTTTTTGCATACTTATTGCAAAACATTTGAGGAGTCCAAACACAACTATTGTTTTAATGCTTATTGGGATTAAGATTAAGAAAACACATAAGGTTTTGGGCCCATGATTTGCCATATTGGATTGAAATTGGTGTCAATATCAATTCCATTTTCTTGTGAATGCAACATGCACATGAGATCAATTCAATAATTAGACCAAAGAGAATATACTAAATCCCCAAGTTAAATATTTGGTAGGAAATTTGTTCATGATCATTTTTGGCCTAACAACAAAATCCTACCAACATTCGCAATTGAAATTCAATAATTTTCCATCCAAACTTAAATTCTTAACTATGGTTAAATGTATGGATATTTGGACTTTGGCGGTCATTGAGTAAACCTTCCAAAATAAACAATTTCACAAATTTGTGCAAAAACTCCTATAAAATGTCATTTATTTGGATACTATGTGATAAAATTAAAAAAATAAAAATCTTAAAAACACAACACTCCATTCTATCAAGGAAAAAATGTGATAAATACATTGAAAGCAATGTTTCAATGGTGAATGACAAAAAATGTTATTTGCTCATGAGAAGGTAACCTATTCAATTTTGTAACATACAAGTTACATGGGTACACACGTCATGACTTTCAAGATAGGTGGCCCAACGCATTCATTGTTCTTGATGGGTGGTGGGGAAGGGATGCAACAACAAATTTTGTTCTCTTGACGAATGGACCCAATTTGATTGGTAGGGTTAAAAACTACAACATTTTTTATTCCACCATGAAAAATGAGCATACATATGGTTAACGAGATATATGCTACACAAATAATTCAATTTTCTATATAAAATGATGATGTTCCATGCTTTTTGGAGCATAGATATTTCACACCCATCAATTCGCATGCCTAACCTAATTGTGGACTAGAGTTGCGTGGGCGGATTGTAAACACATTCAAGCCATTTAATATCATCCAATTATAAGGGACCTTCTTCGATGTTATGAAGGATGATGCATTATTCTAAGAAGAACATACCCATCTTAAGAGCCAATTTCGTCCAATTTCCTCCAAGAGTAGAAGAAGAGTACACCCAACTCAAATGGGAAGTTTATGACAAACCTTGTCGTGTTTGACATTGTAAATGTTGACACATGAGAAGGAAATAAGGATATGTGGTCCTAAGAAGAGTATGCCCTTGAATAGTGTAACGAACTTAAGGGTTCTTAGGTCAATGCTTATGACCCCACCGTTGCGTGTTTGCATCACAAAAAAGTTCAATTGCTGATGCACGAAGACACAAAGCTAGTCAAATTCCAATTGTTCCTATACTATAGGTACAAATTTCTTCCCTAAGTCCCATCTCCACCAACACTCCTCCCTCCATATGTGTTATTCTGCAAACATGTTTCTCACATCCACGTTCTAGGTACTAACTTTTTTTTTCCAACCCAGATTTGACTGCGATTTCCAGTTCAAGATCACATATTGAGCACTGTTGGAGATGCTCTAAATACAAAATTTGATCTTGTATTGATAGATGGGTCCACATGAACCAGATGCATACCATACTCCCTGGTCGGATTCGGCAACAAACTGTCGAATAATTAATTAAATCTTAAATCTTAAATTCGACAATTGGTCTTTTAATTATGTTACATTTCCTTACCAGATAATGGTTATAAAAAATAATAAAAACACATTATTCTTGTTGTGTTTATGGGACTGTCTAGTAGAGTGTACTGAATTTTCAGGTCTGCAATTCAAACCTGACAATTAAAAACTTGCAAATCTTTAATTTTATAATAATTGTAAATAAAATTGAGCATAAGTAATAAAAAAAATAAAAAAAATTTGGCTAATCGAAAAACGATTTAATTTATGTCGAAATCGTTTGTGTATACTACGGTAAATATTTTAATCAAATGGACACGGTACTAGATTTTGTCAAATTAAAGTTCAGTTTTTAATTGCAATACCTTTGCCTTAAGTTGAGTTTTGTCATTAAATAATCCTCAAAAATAACGAAATGAAATTTTGTGAAAAATATGAAGTTGGAATGTTGAAAATCATTGTAATTATCATAGACTACACTCTGAATAATTTCACTCCTCATATCACAATAGTATAGTAGATGATGATAATAGTAGTAATTTCAAATTAAAAAAAAAGACTTTAATTTTTTGAAAATAAATAATTACTCGTTTTGTCAATGTGGAACTGACCCTAGGCTATGGTAGACTTTTTTTTTTCTGTCATCTCATGGGCAATGATAAATTTACACAAAGAAAAGAGTGTTACATAAACAAAACAATTTTTTTCTTTCTCATTGATGCTTATGTATGACCCACCATGCCATATTGTGCAGAAAGATATTGATCAATATGTTGATAGATGGGTAATAACATACTTAAAAATATAGAGTCATCAATGTTTTTATATACAAAAAAATTGGAGATTTTTGGGTACTTTTTTGACCTGAAAAATGTGATTTCAACATGTATAAAGGATTTTTGTGAAAAACAAATGGCCCTAATTCACTTGAGAATGAGTTATGAATAAAAATACACACTCAAGATAGATACATAGATAGCTTGATAGATAGATAGATAGATAGATAGATAGATATGTATGTATGCATTAAATATAAAAACATACATACATACATACATATGTTGATAAGCAATTTTTGATGGATGGATGAGTGCATAGGTGGATGGTGGATGGATGAATTGATTGGGAGGAAGAATGAAGGGATGGAGTATGGATGGACAAATTGATGGGTGGAAGAATGAAGGGATGGATGGATGGATTGTGGGTGGGTGGGTTGATGGATGAATTGGGGATGGATGGATGGATGGACAAATTGATGGGTGGAAGAATGAAGGGAGGGATAGATGGATTGTGGGTTTAGGGTTGATGGATGAATTGGGGATGGATGGATGGATGGGTGGGTTGATGGATGAATTGGTTTGTGTATAGGGTGGATGATTTGAGGCGTGGATAGATGGAGTAGGTACCTACTTAGTATTAGATAAGTAGAGGGAAGTGCACTTGAAAGTAGGTATGTACGTAGTTGGTATTTATACCATAATGAAGTACCTAGTCCTTCAAAAGTGGAACGGACTTTGGGTGGCCTTCACATGATGCACCGGAGTCTTCGTCACTTTTTCTTTTTTCTTTTTCTTTTTTTTCCTTTTTCCCCCCCTTTTTTTTTTTTTTTTTTTTCTATCCCCTCTTTTTTGACCCCCTCCAAAAAGCCAAACCAAAAAAAAAAATAGACCGCCTAAAATGCAATTTCCCTACCACCTTTTGTATTTTTGCTCCCCTTTTCCTCTCTCCCTCTTCTATATTTGCTTTCCCACTTCCTCCCCTCTTTTGTTTTTTTCCTCCCCTTTTTCTCTCTCCCTCTTCTATATTTCCTTTCCCATTTCCTCCCCTCTTTTTTTTTCCCCCTTCTTTTCCTCCCCCTTTTTCTCGTTGCTGCCTTTGCTGCTGCTGCTGCTGCTGTCTGCTCGCAGCTGCTGCTTTCCGCGATTGCTCGTTGCGCCATCTCTGGAGATTCTTCTTGGACAATATGAGCGGAGATGGAGTGCGTGCGGAGAGAGTTTATCACGAGGTTGTTGCTGTTGTTGTGTTGTGGTAGTAGTACTGCTGCTGGAACTACTACTGGTGGTGGTTAAGCTCCTTCACTTTTTTTTAGGGTATCTGTTTCTGGTCGAACTGGGTGGGAGAGGGGAGAAGTCGGACTAGGGTGGAGTGGATTCAACTTCTTCTTCTTCTTCGATTTTGGTAGAGCGAACAGTCTCATGGGCAACAACAACAGATGAGGAGAAGGAGGAGGCGGAGGAGGCGGAGGAGGAGGTAAATCTTTTCTTTCCTTCTTTTTTTGGGGGGTGGGGGAGGAGTAGGTTGGTTTTTCCTTTGTGAAAAATGTGTATGTGTTTGGGCAATCTCGGATCCTTCGGTATAAAGGCTGTTGCGAAAGGAAGAAAGAGGATCTTGCTAGTTTAGGTCATGGCAGTGAAGTACAAACATACACCCACATATACACACATACACACAGCTTTAGAGCTTTTTGGTCCACTGTGGTATTCTTGCATCTGTATGGTTGGTGCTTCTTCTTCTTCTTCTTCTTCTTCTCTGTGTTATCTGTCAGCAGTATTGTGCTCATGGTTTTGCTTAATTTTGATGGTGGAGCTTTTGGTATTATCTTGTGGACTCAGTCTTTTGTTCTGTGCTTTTTCTGGGGATGTAGTCAGTCTGTGTGTGTGTATGTGTGTGTAGCTCGTTCTTCTGTTGAGCTCTTGGGGTTGACATAATAAAAGAAGCTTGACATAAAGAAGCTTGTTGTCACCTGCTGAGGGGGTTTTTGTGTTTAGTGGCATCTCTGGCAAGTATACTTTCTGGGTTGATTTTAGCTCTGTCTGTATGTGCCTATATTCAGTGAGTCTTATTCTTGTGGAAAAAGATGAACTGTATATGTGTATGTCCTTGAGAAAGATCAATATCCACCAAAAACTATTTGCAATCGATTCTGTCAAAGACTTGACACATTTCCTTTGAAACCTAATTTTTAATTTTAGTTCTTCTTCGTCGAGAGAGATGATTCACCTGTGTTTGTTAGTATCAGCTCTACTCATCATATATTGTCAAGGGGCTCTCAAGTATCAATCTTGGACTGAAAACCACAAAGGTGATGATGTTGTGGTGGAATCTGTATATGATGAGATTCTAATCTCATCATAATGGATGTGTTTGTCAGGTCACAATTTCGACTTAGAGTAGGGAAGTGAAACTGAACTCTTCCAATTTTGATTCTGTTACTGCAGTGATTTTGTGTTTGTGCAAGGATTTTGCCCTTAAGATTTGGGTGAAGTGTGTAGCAAATGGAGCACCCATGTCCAGGTTCTGATCAAATTTTCATGAGAACTGTATTACCCAAATATCCTGTTGTTTGTCCATGTTACCCATTGTTTGTAAAGGATAGCTCATCATGAGGGAGTCCTCTAAATTCTGACTTTGTGGAGGCTGGTTGTTGTTGTTAGCAGGACAGGTGAAGATTCAAGAGGATAAAAAGATCCAAGTATAAACCCCATTTCTGATGCATCTTCAAGGTTCTGATTTCTGCAAAGCAATCACCTGCAAGATCCAAGTATAAAACACCATTTCTGATGCATCGTAAAGGTTCTGATTTCTGCAAAGCAATCACCCCCATGATGCAGCAATCTTGTGATGGAGGATTTTGATACAAAAGATTAGCGCTTGTGTAATGAGGCCTGGAATCTGTGGATGCGATTCTACAGTCCTATGTAGTGACCCTATGTCTCCTTTGATTTTGTGAGCCTTCTTCTTCTTTTTCACAGGGATTCAATTAGAATAAGAAAGTGTTTTGAGTTACTTCTGGTGTGCTGCCCATATGGGACCATTTGGAAGGGCTGCGGCTGGATTGATTGCAAGTAAAGATGCGGGAAGTAAGAAGAAAGATGGTGCTGGGAAGGAGGGAAGTAAACATGGAAAGGGTGGTGAGGATAGTGGAATGGGTGACCCAAAATCTAGGCGGCGAGGTTCACATACTTTGCCAAGCTGGGTTAAAGATGATATCACAGAGGAAAAAATGGTCAAAGAAGGGAAGGAGAAAGCCAGTAAGTCAGGCAAGGATAAAAGTTGGCGAGGTGCAGGGGCTGGTAAGGCTCCAGAGACAGAGAAGGCTGAAATGGAAATCTCAGCACCTATCCTTGTTGAAGATGCCAGGTTTGAAGATTTCCAGGTGGCATCTTCACTTCTTGTGAGTTCTTTGGGGTTGCACCGGATCAAGACACGATCAGGGCCTCTGTTTGCACCAAGCACACAATCTGGGCCAGTATATGCTGGAACTCTCCAGAGCCGGTTTGATACTGGAAATGATGGCCGGACTGGTGAAGGTGCTGTTCCCAACTGGTCTAAAGGAGAAATGTCAACAAGGTCAACATCAGGCATCAGGAGAGCTTCAAAAGTTCATGCCCGTGACTCTGTTTCGCCAAAAGATAGCACTTCAAGGAAAGAAATTTTTGTGGAATCACAGCAGATGGACTCTTGTCCTCAGCAGAAGGATGGTAGTCCAAGGTCCTCAATTGTGAAGAAATTACAGCGGTGTGGACAGATCAGCAATCCAGAGAGAGGTTCCTCTCGGCTGATTGAAAGCACAGCTTCCCCAAATGGAAGCTTTGGCAAAGAGACTGCTAGTGGAGTTGACAATTCTTCGAGTAGTAGTTGGATTAATGTGGACAGCAGTTTTGACAGTACGTCAACTGGGTGCCAGTCCTTTCCTGAATCTGCACGCTGGAATCACCAGCCTACATTAAGCATGTCTCCTCAAGCTGGTAAGACAATATGATGCCCTATTCCAGCATTCCTCCTAGTTGTTGCCAAGTGTTGATGATCTAGCTTTGTGATGCTTGCACATATATAGTGACAGCTTCAGACTCAAGTAAACCATTTTGTGTGCTTGTCAGTAGTTGGTACTGTGCTGCTCATAGTGGAATGTTCTCATTTCTTGCACTTGTGGTGATGATCATCCTAAGGAACCTCACTTACTGCCACTCATAACACATAAGAGAACATGATGCCTCTGCTGCTCACCTTCAAGAAGATGATGTCTAGGGAAATATCATATTATCTGATATGCACCAATGCTGATATATGGCCCAGGTAGGTATCTCTTAATAGGATGACTTTCTGTTCATGGGGAATGCTTGTCATCTTATTTTCTAATGCATTTCCTGTTTTCATTGGCAACTCAGGGACCTCAATGGATCCAAAAGGTTCTGAAGCAGCTATGCAAGAAAGTGAGGTATGTCTGAGCTAGATATGTCATTGTAATGCATTTGGAGCAGGGTTTTCTTACTGTGAATGAGACAACTGATGTTGCAGTGCACAAATTGGTTCATTCTTTTTACTTTTGGCCATGGATCTTACCCTCACAAATTGTCTTGATTCTTTGGATGCTCAGTGATAGGATCTTCAACTCTTGCAGTGGAATTTGGTTTCATTTTTGTCCTGGTGATGATAGATTAGGGTATGGTGGGGCAGAGTCCAACAAGCCCAGAAGATGGGGCAAAGGAGACAGAGTCACCACGGTTTCAAGCTCTCCTCCGAATGACATCTCGCCCTCGGAAAGGAAAACTTCCCACTGATAAAAAGAGCTACTCTCATGAGCTTGACCCTCGGGGTTTCCGTGCCCATGGGTTTCTGCGTCCCCGTAGCATCAATCATTTGGAGGTATGAGCTGCAACTAGCTTTTTCTGAAAGATGAGTCTTCTCTTACTACTTTCATTGTTTTAGTGCTTGATCTGTTGATGTATAGCTGTTGTACTGATTGGAGATTGTTGTGGAATCGGTCCTTTTGAAGTTGGGCAAAGCATGCAGTATGGACAAGGGAAAGGCATGAAAGACATGCAGAAGAGTTCCAGTGCATGCACAACATATAATCAGTTTGTGGGAAATAATGGTGCTCTGTTAATGTTCATCTTCCAGGAGGTTATACAAACTCTTCGGGCTCGGTTCAACACAGCAAAGGAGGAAGTGAATGCGGAGCTCGCAGTATTTGCTGGAGATCTTATTGAAATTCTTGAAAGGAATCCTGATGCAGAGGCAGACTGGTTAGAGAGGACTGAAGATTTGTTAATTCTGGCAAAGCAATGTGCAGTTATGGATCCTGATGAGTTTCTGCGTCAATGTGAGGGCATTGTCCATGATCTTGACGAAAAACGTCAGGAGCTTCCAATAGGGAAATTGAAAACATTGCACACCCGCATGCTTTTCATTCTCACACGCTGTACCCGGCTTTTGCAGTACCTAAAAGAAAATGGCTTAGATGAGGATGGTTCTCTCCACCTCTTACAACATCGAATTCAAATGGATCAATCACTTGAGAAGCACTGGAATTCTGTTGTAAAGGGTAAGAAAACTCCTGCAAATGATCCTGTCAAGCTACGGAAACCAGACTCAATGCCCCATTATTGGAATGCAGAGGCTGTCCCATTGCCCCGGAGATCTAAAGATGAGCCTGGTGGTGGTAAGTCTGGCCCCATGGAAACCATCAAGGAGCTCAAGGAGGACTTCCAAAAGGATGATGTATCAACAGAACGTTTCTCTAAAGGAAAATCAATCAGTGTAGTGACTTCCCTTATTGCTGATCGCATTGCATCATGGAAGAAAGGAAGGTCATCAACAGACAGTAGTAGTAGTACAGGGAGTGCAAAAGATATGACAGGTGGTCAAAAAGCTTCACGCCTCAAAGAGCAGAAACCTGATACTGTTGATGACAGAGAGTCAGTTGCTCTCAAGACCTCAAAGTCGGCTCCACCGTCAATGTCATTGCAGCGGCAACAAAGGACTCCATGGAGTGACTACACAGGTGCTCTTGATGAGAATTACATGGTTATATGTCGGATATGTGAAGAAGATGTACCAACTTTACGTCTTGAGGAGCATTCTCGGATTTGTGCATTTGCAGACCGGTGTGATCATAAAGGGGTGGCTCTGGATGAGCGCCTGCAGAGGCTAGCTGAAACTCTTGAATGGATAGCTGAATCATACACACCCAAAAACTCAATGATTGCAGCAGATAGGAGCCCTGATGATGTGAAAACCTTCATTGGTGGCAATGGATCAGATAGCAGCCTATCTGAGAAGCTTGGCATTGTTTCTGAGAAGCTTGGAGCTCTTGAAAGAACTGGTGGTGAATTGCTCCGCCGGCCATCACAGGACATGCTTGATGATTTGCATGTTATTGACACTGCAAGTATCATAGATGAACCCAGAGTCTTCAATGCAAAAACTCGGTTTGGTCCAAAAGTCGATCCCTTAATTTCACTTGCATCATCTGTGGGGAGCGTGATGGCTCCTTCATCCTCTGTTGGGAGCATTACACCTCGCTCACCGCTTATTACTCCAAAGACAAGTCAAATTGATCTTTTCTTGACAGAGCAGAACAGCTTTGCAGAGGAGGAGGACATTCCACAGGTACCAGAAAATGATGTGCTCTGTGCTGCTGCATCTTATCTGACATTGAATCACTCCAATAAGCACTGGATTCATGTCAATACTATGCCTTAGATCTTTAAGATCTTTTTGTTGAATGTTCTTGTGATGCACTCCTTGTTGGTGCAAATGTGATTCAAACTCTTAGTTAGAACCTGATCTGCATAAGGGAGACACTGTGTCATTTGTCACATGTGACAACTGGTTCAAAATGTGGCCAGATCAATGAGCTATCAGACATAGCAAGGTGCATAGCAAATATGAATGCTGGGGATGAGAAGGCTCTGGAATATATGAGGTCATGCATGGAGGATTTGAAGGATGTTCTACATGACAACAAAGTCCAGGCACTGACGGTTGACACTTTTGGGAAGCGCATCGATAAGCTTTGTAGGTGTGTACTGAATCACACCTGTTTTGGTGCTGACTTAGCAGTGCTGTCGTGTCTGCCAGTTAATGCAAACCAGCACAAAAACTTTGGCTGTACTCTTTGTGCCCATGAATAGTTGCCCTCTCTAGAAAGCCTGCAAGGTGCTAAACCCTAAACCCCAAACCTGTTTTGTTACAAGTTTTTTTCTGGAATTTCTCTTTGTTTTACCCATGACTAATAGGATTTACTGCACCCAACTAGTCACCAGTGTTGTGCTAATACCATATGTTCAGGGCGCAGGGGGCTCCAGTGACTACCCTCAATGTTGTCCTCTGTATGCGTTCAGCTTAGGTCCCTACAAGTTTTAAATGGATTAGAGGATCTATACTATGAAATTAGTTTTTCTCTGCAATCACAAACTTTGATGCTAAGCTCCCCATAGAGCAAGCATGACCGAGAGCCTCTTCCCCTAGTTTCGCTGTGGCTATACATCCTTTGAGGGATGGGTCTCTATGCATCCTTATAGCTTTGTTACTTTTGGGGGTCATGCATTCCAAGGCCTTTTCAGCATAGGGTTGTTAACTTTGGAGTTTATATATTTCATTGGTTCTCTGCATGTTTGCAGCCCTGTCAGCTTGGAAATTCACCCATCCAAAGACTTTTCTGTAGTGCAGCGGTTGGGGGGCAACATGTTTGGGAAGGTTTTGGTTATGATGATTGGTTTTTTTGCAGGGAGAAATATAAGCAAGTCTGTGAGCTTTTAGGGGTGAATGGAATGGAGTTTGGTGGGTTTCATGAAGAAGATAGTTATGGAGATGAGGACATGCCTCAAAGTGTGAGGTCAACCCCAGCCCATCCGACGACTCACAAGGACAGGACAAGCATTGATGATTTTCAGATCATTAAACCAATAAGCCGAGGTGCATTTGGCAGGGTCTTTTTAGCAAGAAAACGAGCAACTGGTGATCTTTTTGCTATTAAGGTGCCTTTACTATTCTAGGGACTTCTGGTCCATTCTTTGTAGCTCTTGCTGCTTCATTGCTGATGATTTCCTCTCTCCCAGTTTTGAAGTGCTTATATGTGCTGTTAATGGACATATCTACTTGATGATGTTACAACTTCACACTATGCATTTTGATGTTGATTTAGATTTTAGGCCTGGACTGGGGATGTTCATGTGATAGGGTTGTGGTTCTTTGCCCTTGCCAGGAATGTACAAGTCTGTTGTAGGCTCTTGGTTTTAAGTTCTGTATTTACTGACTCTTGCAGCTTTCCAATTCTCAAAGTTCTGTTTTCACACCCATCTGAGTAAACCTCTTGTGGAATTTGTGTCTGCAGGTTCTGAGAAAGGCAGACATAATCCGCAAAAACACAGTGGAGAGTGTCCAGGCAGAACGGAACATTCTAATTACTGTCCGCAATCCCTTTGTGGTATGGATACTTATCAAGGATTCAAAAACTAGACATGTAAAATTTTCAGGATCTTTTCTCAAATGGTAGTGAAGCTTGTATTTGGACAGTTCCCCTTGCTGGAGTTTCAGCTGATAGTGGGGTTCTGTTTCCAGGTTCGATTTTTTTACTCCTTTACTTGCCAGGATAATCTTTATCTTGTAATGGAGTACTTGAATGGAGGAGATGTTTTCTCATTGCTTCGAACCCTGGGGTGTTTAGAGGAGGAAATGGCAAGGGTTTACATTGCTGAGCTGGTATGGATCCTTGCACTCTCTCCCTCATAACTGCTCTTGGTCTCATAAAATGTCTGTACTTTACGCAAAACTTAAATCTCTTTGCAAGTTTTTCTCTCTAGGTTTCCTGTTTCTGTGGAAGATTGTGTTTTTTTCATAGACATTTGTCCTCTGGACTCTCCGTATATGTGAAGGGCTCTTCTTCATGATATAGTCCTAACCACTTCAGGCCTGTGTTGGATGTCAGAAACTACTTTGCTGTCCTCATGTTCTTCTGAATGTCCAGCTATGTCTTTCTTGTGCTGTTACTCTGGGTTGTCCTAATGCATTGTCACGTCAATGTTTTCTTGGTTGGATTTCCTCTGCACTTTCTCTCCTAAGTTGTTCTTTTGATATGTTCTGGATCTTCCTTAGAAAAACTGGATTGTCGTGTTTTAGAAGCACATGTTTGTGTCTGCACAGGTTCCAGGGAGTGAAGATGGAAAATGGTTCATTGCAAAATCTGCTGTCTGTGCAGGTGCTGGCCCTGGAATATTTGCACTCGTTGAAAGTGGTGCACCGGGACTTGAAACCTGACAACCTCTTGATTGCCCATGATGGGCATATCAAGGTACAGCCCTAAAGGCAGACCCTGCCATATGTTTAGGTCAGGAACTTTAAGATCCATTTTGGATTTGTTGAGACCCCCGCGTGGCTTTCCTGGTTCTCAAGGGGTTAGTTTATGGGATAGGTGAATTTCTGGAAAGTAACAAGTTCAGCTTTCGAGGTGCCAAGGTTAGCAATTTTGGGTCTCCAGGTTTAGTATTTTGGGTTCAAGTTCTAGGCTTCGTGTTTAATGGTTGAGATAAAATGTGACAAGCCCAAAGTCATGTTACTACTGACTGTGCTTTTGCACTGCTGGAATTGCAAAATTTGAGAATATAAATGTGTTGTGGAGTCCGAAAGATGTTTCAACTGATGGTGTCTAATGGGTCAATTTTGCAGCTCACAGATTTTGGTCTTTCAAGAGTGGGGCTCATAAATAGTACAGAAGATCTATCGGGGCCTGCTGCAAGGGGGTCAATGTCAATGGAAGACTTGGGTAAATCCAGTGAAGATTCTCTGGCACAGAGTGAACAAAGGGTGAGGCGGAAACAACGGTCAGCTGTAGGCACCCCGGATTATCTTGCTCCTGAAATTCTCTTGGGAACTTCTCATGGTACGATTTATACCGTGTTGTTCTGAAGATGATGGTGAACTACACAGCCAGAGTTATTGTGCTTGTATCCTGTATTTGCAGAGAATTATTCTTATTGTTGTGTGGAGTTTACTCCGCAATCTCGTAGATATGATGTGTTCAGATATTTAGAACCACCTCAGATTCATGAGTGGTTGTTTCTAACAGTAGTTCTGCTTATTATGATTTCTGTGTTGACACTTTCTTGTACTTTTCAGGCCCTGCGGCAGATTGGTGGTCGACAGGTGTGATGCTGTTTGAGATGCTTACTGGAATCCCTCCTTTCAATGCTGAGCACCCCCAGGTAGTTGTCCAAACTTTTCTTTTTAGCTTGCTGCAGTACATTGTTGAATTGAACCAGAGTTGTAAGTTGTGACTCCATGTAGGTTGAATGCATCTGATACAGGTTCTGTGCTAGTTTCCTCTCACAGTGAAGTAGTTTTTTCCCCCTCTTATTCATTGACATTTAGGTCAAGCTGTCAAGCATTCTTCAGCTTTCTGATTTATTAACTTCAAGGATCTTCTTTGAGGATCTGTAATATTAAGAGATGATGGAATGTTTTCCCAAGAATTGCATCTTTATAAAGGCCTTTTGTTTGTCCAAAGGTCATTTTTGACAATATCCTCAATCGCAATATCCCGTGGCCACATGTTCCTGAAGACATGTCACATGAAGCTCAGGACCTGATTAACAAGTAAATATTTCTTTGCACTTGTCTCCTTTTTCCTTGATGTCTCTTAGAGGTTTTTGTAGGATTCTGGCTGTTATGGACAGGATTGCCAATGATACTTTCCCACTGTAATATTATTTGGGCTTGATGGTAGGAGTAACTCACCGATTAGTCTGATTTTGTCCAGACTCCTGACAGAGGATCCAAATGAACGTTTGGGAGCCAAGGGTGCAATGGAGGTAAGTTTTTGACTTCCTCATTTAGTTCACACTGTAGTAGTTGCTCAAGCATGTAAATATTTTTGGATCACTACCTACAGATGGCAATCATTAGCTTTTGGCTTCAAGAAAGTGTGAATGGTTTCTGGTTGTCTGTTCTGCCAATCTGAAAAACAGAATGTGGGTATTCTTTAATCATGAGAGCTTCATATGGTGGGTATTGTGCAGGTGAAAGCCCATCCCTTTTTCAAGAACATTAATTGGGACACTTTGGCCCGACAAAAGGTGAGAGCGAACACCTCAAGTTTGGATCATATCTATTTGTATTTCCAAGCTCACATCTCCCTCCACAATGTGTCCTTGTACCTCTCTGTGATCTTTTGTTTGATGAATGTCTAAGACTTTTTGGGAGAACAAAAAGCCTTGCTTCCCCCTTCTTTCTGTTACTTTTAACCTATTCTTAGCATTGCCACTCCTGTAAGATCCGATGAAAACTCCAGTCTAGAATAGGATTCAATTGGGTGAGTTTGCATGAAGGTCTGATGCCAGATGTATCACTTGAATGCCCTGCCCCTTCCAAAGTTGCAGAGAGTCTTTGTCAACAGCACTGTGACATGAAATATTTGACAGGAATTTGTTTGTGCATTCGCCTCCTTCTGTGGAGGTGTCTTCATTTCTGTTTCTCTTCGCTTCACTATTCTTCTTGTAATGCTCGTACACTGACAATTCTTATAGATGTTCATCTCCCAAAATCTCCAGATTACAGAGATTCAAAGATCATTCCACCATTGTCCTTTTAGATTAGCTGAAATACACGAGCATGTGCCATACTGGCAAGATGAGGGCAGTACAGGAGTTTTTGTTGGAACTGACCTATATAGTGTCACAATGTTTACAGGCAGCTTTCGTGCCTAGTCCTGACAATGCACAGGACACAAGCTACTTTAAGTCACGTCATGTGTGGAATTCAAAGGACAAACAAGTATTTGCGGATCCAGGATATGAGAGCAGCGATTATGATTCAAGTGCTAGTGGAAGAAGCACAAGCTCCTCTGAAACCAGGCCTGACGAATTGGTATGTCATCTTTGCATATTTTTCTGATCCTCTTAATTGTTATGGTTCTAAGTTTCCTGGCTATTTTCTTAGTGCTTTATGTTTGCATATTAGGGTTTTAGTTGAAGGTTGAGGGTTTTAGGGTTTAAAATGGCTAAGCAAAGATTGTTAGGGGAGGTACAGGACGTTGTTGATGTTGGTGACTGTTCTCAAAAGGACGAATGTCGGGACATGGCTGAATTTGAGCCTTCAACCAGGTTTTCTTTCAGTAATTTCTCCTTTAAGGTAAGTCTTTGTATCCTTTTCTGCTGTCTTTGTACATTTCTTAGTGACCTATGTAAGATCTGATGTTTTCTGGGCTGCCAACATACTATTATTAGGACCCATGGACAGTAGACCCTACAGTTGGATGGGAAAGTTTTATTGAAGAAAAGTCAATAGGGGATGGTGAAAGCAGTGGTGTGAGTGTGAGGAGCACCTTTGGGAGGTAAACTCCTCCAACTTAAGCCTCTCTGTGGCCCATTCCATTTCTGGTTCCTTGGGATAAGGCAACTTATTTACTGGGGAAGAAAATACACAAAACACTTGTCCAAGGTACTGTGGATGGTGGGGGGGTTGAGAACCTGGAATAATCTGAGAGTCACTTGTAAGTGTTGAGCATCATCAGGGCTTAGAACCAGGATTTGATGACCTTGAATGCTCCTAAGACCCAGCAATCAATATGGATGTGGTAGAACTGGGTAATTGAATTACTTGAAGACCAGAATTGGCAACTGGTTTGAAGCCTGCCTCAGCTAGTGTCTGTAATGTGAAGAAACCCTGTTGATGCGGATCTGTTACATTTAGGGCAAATCCTTGTTTTAAGGTCCTGCTTGTCGTGGGAATGGAGATTTTCTCTATTCGTATGAAATATATTTAAGGTCCTGCTTGTCAAAAAGACAGGAGCATTAGCATGGCTGTGACAAACTTCCTCACTCTTCCAATTTGTGACCACAATGTGGATTCAGTGAGAAACATAAGCAAGGTAAGGTGTAATGATAATGCTTTTGGATGTTCTGGCTGGCACTTACATCATGTTTTGTTTTCCCTCCACAGAATTTGTCGCAGTTGGCATCGATCAACTACGACCTTCTTTTACAGACTGGAAACAATGGAAACAACGGGTTGCCAAAGGGCCCAGGTTAGACCATCTTGTGCAAGGTTTCATGGGTAAACTGTGGGACATTGTGGAAGTGTACAATATTGTATGTGTATTTTGGAGGATTCGTCAGCTTTAGTCGATTTAAGGAAAAGCTCACCTCATCAAAAAACTAGTTCTTCGTGCAACAGTAACATATGATTAAGAGAAACAGAATCCTGTAAGTCCATGCCAAAAATGGGGAAGCTCCTAAACCAGTGGGGGGGGAAGGGGAAGAAGGATGGATACGTAAATTAATGGGGAGTTGAAACAGAAGACATAGGGAGCGGTTGTGGTTCAAAATTGATGATGGCGCTTTTTTCAAGGTGCCATGTATTTCAGCACTGGCTATTTTGCAGCTTGTGCAACCAATTTTCTCTCACAAAGTTAACCCACTGTTCTCCCTGACACAGAAAAAAATTGACCTAGAAAATCACGAGTGTATACAAAAAATCTTTCTGTTTGAAAAATGACTCAAAATTCAATCTCTCTTGCACCTTAGGTCTGAAAATTCACAAATCATCTTCATTAAATCCTACTCACTAAGGGCTTTCCAACAATGCCAAGAGTGCACCCAAATTCCATTGTAGTTTTTAGTTTGATGAAGCTGAATTTTCACTGGAAATATTATGAAACTGATTTATTTGAGTGCACTCTATTGATTGAGGGCTTTCCAGCAGTATCACTATTTTTGGCAAGAGTCACCATGGTTCAGGAGATCTCATTTTAAGTGATGAAAGTTAACTTACAAACAACCTGAGGTTAATGCTATAGTTTGGCACAATAATGAAAATTTACAATTGAAAAAAACTTTGAGAACAATTTATCTTGACATGTTTGAAAGTTCAGAAAAAAAAATACCATTATTTTGCCCTTATATAATGAGAATTTTTTTGAAACTTTTGATACATATGGAATATGTACAAATTTGAAAATGCAATATAGCCATTTTAAAAGGTGTAGTAGAGACCAATACAAAGTGTAGGTAATTTTTTAATTTATTTTTGGGTAGGAGTTGTAGAAAGTGATGATGAATAGGAATTGGAATTGTGTGATGTATTATGATTATTTTTGTACCTACCCAACATATTCATATAATAAGATCTCGACCTCAACACTTTATAAAGTTAGGAACATGTTATGAAACTTTATGGGGTTTTTTTTAAAAAAATATATATATATATATATTTTTCCAACACTGGAAAAATTCCCAATTTGTAAAATAAAATAAAACTTATGAAAATTGATGAGGGTATCACATTAATTTTTTTAAAAAATAAAGCTAGTTTTTAGATGGGGTGATCTTCACAAATGTGATAACAATTGATTTCATATGTGATTTTCATAATTTGAATTTGAAATGTTATTGATTGAAAAAATATTTATTAAAAAGAAAATTGAAAAGTAAAAATGAACTTGTGTAAAAAATGGTGAAAATGTTACATAAATTTTTCTAATCTTAAACTAGAGTTTAACCAACAAAGTGACAAAATAGAATCATCGACTCGATGGGGGCATAACTAACAACTAGGAAATGTGATGACAAAACAACACTAACAACATGATGAAATCAACAACTAAGCAACAAGATGAAGCAAAGTAATAAGCAATGGAATGGAATAATGATTAAACAATGTGAAGGAACAACAAGATGGAATAGTGATTTATGTAATGTGAAAGAACAAGATGGAAATGTGATTTAGTAATGCAAAGGAGCAACAACTAGTAGCGTGATGGAAGATTGACAATCAATGTGATGAAACAACTATAAACCAAAATGAAATCGCATCAACCAACAAGACAATGGAAAATACTAGCAATGCAAAGCACAAAAAACAACATGATGGAACAACAACGAGCAATGTGAAAAAACATCGATTAACAACACAATGAAACGACTATCAATGTAATGGAGGTGTGACCAACAACACAATGGAACATCCATGAAAAATGTGAAGGAGCACCAACTAGCAATGCAACACAAAGCAACATAACAATATATAATAACACTAAGGAACAACACAAAAAAAAAAAAGGCAAAAAAAAGAAAGGCTTTAGGTAAAAAAAGAAAGGCAATTGACAAAAAAAGCCTTAATTGACAATTGGATGCACAATTGACATTCATCCTTCTGGAATGCTTCTGTAGAAAATAATAATATTACTGTGGCCGGATGCACAATGTAGAACATTCATCCTGCTGGAACGCTTCCGTACATAATAATATTACTGCGGCCAGATGCACACATCCACATTCATCCTACTGGAACGGTCCCCGTAGATAATATTGTCACTGAGGCCGGGCCGGATGCACATATTTACATTCATCCTACTGGAACGTTTCCGTAGATAATAATAATATTACTGCTCCGACGAAGTTGTCTTCTCTGTGCCCTAAAACGACTTCTTCAGCGGAAACTGTTTGCAGCTTTCGTTGTTCTCTCACTCTCTCTCCGTTGGAGCTTTCGAAGTGCTCTTCCCTCCCCGATCGATTGCAATCTGGTCTTTCGGTTGGCATGATTTGGATCCTCTCAAGAAGTTATTCGGCATTGATCTACTGTAGAATCTGAGAGCTTCATCAGCGATTTTTTTTCGTTGGAATTGGAAGTACCGCGTGTGTGATCGCCCTACTTCAGGTATGTCATCGTCCTTGAATATCCAGTAGTAGTAATAGTAGTAGTAGTGGCGGGGTTTCTTTCTCTTCTTCAGGGTTCTTATTTTGAGGCTCCATTTCCTACTTCTCCTCTCTCTCATTTTTGGTTTTGGGCTTTTTTTGTTTCTTGCACGCACCATGCATGCAATTTTTCGGTTTTCCCCCTTTTCTTTCCGTCGTTGTGGATGTGTATTTTTCCTTTTTTCTTTCCCGCGCGCGGGGGGGGTTCTCTCTCAAATCTCTCTCGTATTTTTTTAAGAAAAAAATTCTTTTCTTTTACGCACCATGCATGCACTTTTTTGGTCTGCTACTGAGATGTTCCAGTTCAACGTAGGGTTTGTGTGTGGTAGAGAAACTGCTGTTCTTCGCCTTAGGGTTTTTTGCAGTTGATTTTGCCGCTAGTTTTTATTTTAGTATTCTTTCTCCTAAATTTTTTCCCCATATGTTTTGATCAGTGTTTGTACGTTTCTGCAGTTGTTTGGATCGTTTCAGAAATCATCTAACATCACAATGCTTAAATTTTTGGCAATCTTCTTTTGTAGGAGATTGTGACATTGTTATTGGGTTGTTGGCACTGACAAGATCGAAGCTTGTGACACAAGGAAGGTTGCAGAAAGCCAAAGTAATTTAGAGGCTCTTATGTAGATTGTATGCCTGGAAATTTCTGGAGCTTTTCAGCTAGTACAAGATGCAGGGACCCTGGCCGAATTTTGGGTCTTGGATGTTTGAGGTAGGTCCAACTTCAGATGGGTTTTCTGAATTAGCTTCATCAACAGGGCCCGGGTGTTGTAATGGATCTGGATCTGCATCTGCATCTAGAGTGAGGCCTGGGCCTATGCCAAGTTCAATTTCAAGCTCAAATCCAAACATGTCACACTTCTCAGACTTTTCAGCCCTCTCCCCATCGAATCCTTATCCAAGCTCTGGTAATGTAATACTTGGTGGCCGAATTATCGCAGTGCTCCAAGCAGCAGGGGGTTTCTTACGGTTGCTCAAGAATGGTGATTTGATTGGAAGGGGAGATCCAGTGGCCTCAAGAGGGGATGGGAATGGAAAGAATGGTGCAATGGCAGATTTCAAACCCTCAAAATTGGGGTCGAGGGGTTTAGGCTATGGTGGTGGGATCATCACAGTGAGCATGGGGCGAGGAGGAGCTGCTTCACTATTGCTGAATAGAGTCACATCCCTTGTTTGTGATGGCTGGGGAAAATTGAAGATGGATGGCACATTTCCAGCCATGCTAGCTGCCATTCTACCTCCTCTAGAAACTTCGTATGTACTGGAAACTTTATTTCCATTGGATCATGCACTCTCCTTTCTGCTCCAGAGTTGTTTCATGGGCAACTTGTATAAAATGTTCTGTGTGGGATCTTGAACTCAGGAGACTTGACTTTTGGGGCTGACTTATTCTGTGTGGAATGAAAGGCTTCGAAAGAGGATACCAAAGTGCATTGGAAATGCCACTGGAGATTCAATGAAGGAGGGGTTTAGAACAGAGCTATGTGATCCAAAGACAATGGTGTCTAGATTGCAGTTTTTGAATATGCAAGATTCAGGAACTGTTATGGAACCCAAAACTGGTGTTCATTTTCCCCTCCATCTTTCCTGTGATGAGTTTCAAGAAAACATGTCTTGCCAGGTAACTAAATTTGGGAAACACCTCATATAACTCAACCTTTCTTTCATGTATGTTGTTTGTATATTGCTGTAATTAGCAAATGTATTGGCTTTGAGAGCATTAATTTGCTGGGCTCATTTGCAGGTGCTAGCAGGGGTTGGTGTACGAAGCAAAGCCATAATCAAGCTCAAGTCGATCAACATTTATGCATTTGGTGTATGTGAGTCACCTCTTTACATAAGTCTCCCTCAATGAAGGCTTCGGTTCTTAGCCATCAGATCAGATCTAGGATGTTACACCTTACAATTTCCATGTAGATACTGCATTATCAGGATGGCTGCATGGTCAATTCAATTGCTACAAAGTTGCTGTTTCCTTCCTAATATCAATTGAGTCCATGGATGACTTCTGGACTGCAATTACACATGGCTGCTGCTTTACCACCATGTTGCTAAGGACTTCCATGATGTCAGGTATATTGCATACTGCTGTACAAAGGATCCTGGAATTTGTATGGAAATTTGTATGATTAAGTGGCTCATGTCTCAAAACATCAGGAGGGGAATTACATCTTAAGAAAGCTGGGCTGTTTCATGATGAGGTGCTTAGGATTCCTCAGGAACAGTATTCCATTGGGATTTGAAACTTATAGTAAAGAGAACAAATGTTTTTGAATGCAACAGATGTACAACCCGACCACTTGGTCACACAATTGGGGGAAAAATATAAAGGTATTCCTCCTGAAGTTTTGCGGGATCAGCCAGAATTTTTCAATGATCTTCTGAGGTACTGTTGTCAACTCTTGGAATGTCACATGTCTTTACAATGTCAATGGTGGGTAAAATAGATGACTGGTTCCTTATGTCTGCATTTTCATGTCATTGATCCATGATTGTTTGTCAATTGCTTTTGTTGATAACATATTGCTCCTGATCTAAAAGTTTGTAATTTTGGGTTGTGTAAATTGGTTGTCATCTAACTCCTTGCAATTTTGTACTAGTCACCTGCTCAGAACTCTGTTATTCCCACATGATATGTGTATGCTCTTTCCATAATTGCCAAATGACAAATGGCAGTCTGCATAGGATATATGTTTGAATATTTGGAGTGTCATCTTTTGATGTAATTTTGAATGCTCATGCACATATGAACACTGACTTCACAATTTTGTGGCTTACAAAGTGGTTTCCCTGCTCAACTATGTGACTGCAACTTTGAGAAGAATAGATTACAGGAGAATCAGCTTATGGGTTTGTTTCTGTTATGACTGTTTGTATTATAGTCTATGTCCCTGGAGTGGTAGCCAACATCATGACTGAGTCTTCCCACTGCTTCTGGAAATGTGACACAAACTCAGGGTGCAGATGTTTGTATAATTCTTTGCCCAAATTTTGCACTGGTTATATATACTTATGTAAACCCACTGTAGGGAGCTGATGAAGTCAGTGGGGAGTCATGGTAGCAAGGCAGTGGTATTCATGGTGAAGGTGATGGTTTGATACTTCGTGAGTGACACTCATAAGGTTATGACCACACTCATTCTTGGTGTGTTGATTTTGGTATTTTCTGGAATTGACTTGACAGCTGCCTTTGGATTACTATTGTGGACTTTTCCTTGCAGTCTCAGAGATAATTTTTATCAATTGTGATGTCCGAGTGTTCTGTGCAGCAGGCATGAGGTGGATATGACAGTGCGGTTGGTGGTACATTACAAAGGCCTGAACATGGGGATGGTTCGCAGGTCCTTAATCTGCCCCCTTAATACTTTGTGCTTATCACAGCATGTAAGGTACATTTGGTGGAATTGTGTACACTCGTTTTGATTGACTCGATCAAGCCTCAAGATGGTGGCATTTACTGGACTGTATTGACTTCCCTGTTTTACAGAAATTTGTCATGTCCAAATTCTTCAAAGCTGAGGAATCCCTGAATTTTGGTGTGTTTCTAACAATGGTTCATGCTTTTACAGTGCTTTTCAGGAGGCGCTTGGGAATCGTATGAAGAAGGTGTGCTCTTTCAAATGTCCATGTCCAGTCTACCATGAGTAATGGGAGGTTTAGGACAGTTAAAAGTTTGCACTTGGGATATGGACTTGGAGGAACTGTTTTGCACAGATACCTGTATAATGAATCAAAGAGGGGAAGATTCAATGCATGCTCACATTCTGATAATGACAAATTACCATGTGTTCCAAGTGACACACAACGGGAAAGCATTCTGTCATTAAGCAGTAGGAATGATCAGAGCTAGTATATATCAACTCTGAACCTGCACAGCACCTTAGGATCCACTGGTCTAAAACCTGGCAAAAGGCAACAAGAAACTCATATTAATATCTGAATCTTAGGTTTCAAATATGTGACTGTGTCTTCTCTGCATTCTCAATTGCCAAAAAAAATTACAAAGAACTGTCTGAAAGTGCTTCATTTTTATTGTGGTAGTGCTTTATATGTTTCTAAGATTCCCTTTTCTGGTTACTAGATTGCTAGCTCCAAAGATGATCATGGAATCCACATGTTCTGCTCATATTTGTCAGATGACATCCGCCTTTTTAAGGTAAGTTTAAAACACTCCACATCTTTGTTGAGGTGGTGTTTCAAGATAGCACACTTTTTATACATGGACTTGTTTGGTACTGCAAAGTATAATTATTTGAATTCTTGATTTAAACAGAATTTTTTTTCTGAAATGGTTAGATTTTCTTTCTGAAATGAATTATTCTGTGAACTATTTCTTTTATCCAGTTGGCTACACCCAGTTGGATGACAGGAGGATCTTGGTGGAAACAAATGAAAGTTTTGTTAATATGAAATTTATGCTGCAGGGAAGTGCAATTGATATTCGCTGGCAACCTGGTGGCCTCCTTAGGATGGGAGGTAAGCACTTTCAGCCCTTTTCTTAAGTTTCCATTGTCTCAGTTCTCACAGTAACTATAGTAAAGTTGCCATTCTGATATTGACATTGCCTTGCAGTTGGAGGCCGTGAAATTGGGACAATACATAGCCCTCATTTGTGCCGTAAGTTACTCAACACTGGTGAACATGTTTTGTGAATCCCTGCATTCATCCTTGCTTACAAAAATTTAAAACTGTTTGCTGATTCACAAGAAGGGTTCTTGCAATTGATGTTCATTTGGGTGGAATAAAGTGATATCCTTTGGAGGGAATTGTTGATTTGAAGATTAGGCAATGTCTAATTAATGGTTGCACCTTGGATTGATGCATCAAATGGAGGATCTTGGACAGACATACTGATGGATTGAAGATGTTTTTGATGGACAGGGGCTTTTTTTGATCTATATATTGGAGATCCGCCTGTCTGCAAAGTGGCAAAGCAGTCAATCGGGGAAAATGTTGCACGCTTGCTTCAAACAAGCTGCTGATATTGTGCTTCACTATTATTGATTCTAAGCACTGATATTCATTCTTCACTCTCAGGGGATACTCGAAGTTCATTTCCTCCCTATTCAAGTCCACTCCAGTAGATATTGCAGCCATGAATACTATTCATAACCAGAAAAACTATCTTCTGATTCGTCTTGTAGGACCAATTGTAAAAATTCGTATCACAGGTTTTCTAAGATTTCTATTTATGGCACTAATTTGCCTGGTATCCACTGGTTTGTGGTCAGGGACCACTATGGTATTTCATTACTTGGAATGTTGGGTCTTCTCAACCCGCGCATCCACATTAAATGCACGATATTTTGATTTCCCAGTGTCATCGGTCATTGAGTTATTTGTCTCTGGGAATAGTTTTGGAGAACTTGCTCAACAAGTTGTCAAACTTCTGCATGGAATTGAAGATCTTGATTGTTGAAGGAATAAAGTGGGTTCTTTAGATTTTGATCTTGATAACTCCTTTGCCCCTAAAACTGCAAATTGGGAATATGAGCCCTGATTATATAGACTGGTGATGATGGTACTCAGTTCAAAGAACTGACCAGATTGGTATGATCTGATGCAACACCAACCTTGTACTAGTACTTGCCTGGTGGGGACTCTGGGGACTCAACACAAATCAAGCATTCCTATTGGTGCAAAAGTTGAAATCAGCCCCAAGGGCTTTACACTACTACAAACTAGAAAAAATCTTTTCAATCTGCCTAATGTTACTAAATAAATGCTGAACTTAGTATTGGCCCCAAGGCTGGAACAAGGATACCATTGAAATTGGGAGGCCAATTTTCAATCCTGGGGGCCAATGTTTCAGCATTTATTAATATCCTGACATCAATGTGCTAACATTTATTAGTAACTTGGGGGCCAAACAACAAGCCAAAAATGCTCAAAGTTGATCTTGAGTTTTTTCGGTCCTGACTCCTAGTGTAAAGTGGGCCTTAGTATGGCAAGTCATCTTGATTCTCACAACAATCCGCAATGACTGGTCATTGGGTAGTGTGCTCAGCACTCATACCTCGGCTATTTCAGGTAACCAACGACCTCTCACTGGTTACCTAGTCCTTTGCATGGGATTTACAACTATGATACTAGTGAAGGTGTGCACTCAGCTCTTTAGAAAGAAAAATATTGTTGTCTATCTCCCTTGTGTTGTTTGATTGTAGAGTTTAGTGAAACAAGGGATTATGTATCTATTCAATGAGATACTTGGAAAGTTGGTTTTGTGAAAAATGAAGGCAAAACACATGTTGATTGACATCGTGTGATCAACTATGTTGCCATGGGAATATTAGAGGATGTGAGTGCCTCTTGGGTTGGTGGGTTGGTTTAAATGTGAAGAATCCTTGTTGGGTTGGTATTTTGGTTTAAATGTCCTATTTTGTGGCAACTATTGATAGAAAGGATATGAATTAATTGGATGTGGAACACAATGGTCAAATTTGGAAAACCATGTTCGAACATAAAGCATGTCCAATACGTAATGAATGACAATCGTGAATTCCACATGACATGTTTAAAGCATATTCTGAATGACACACAAGAACAAAAATAAAGACATGAAGGATGCATGATATGTATGAAATTCTGTAACATCGAAAACATGAAATGTGGCCATGAGAGTGAAAAAAGAGGTTGTAAGGCTATATTTCAAACTAATGGTTAGTTAGAGTGAAAGTAAGTGGGTCATAACATTATTTTCATCCATATTGGGGGAGGGTTCATGGAAACTATTCTAGAACCTTGGATGAAAAGGACTCACCATCTACTAAGCATTTTTACAGAACTTTGCTAACAGCAACTATCTAAGAAACACTTTTGAGGAATTTTTGGAAGAGACAATGTGGATGGAGGTGGATAGTGATGGATGAAATTGAATAATGAGGTTATAAGTAGGAATTGCTGAAGACCTTTCTAAGTCCTTAAGTATGAGTTGAATTTTGAATGAAAACCCTTTTCAAACTTTACAAATGAATTTTCTTAAAAAAAGTTTTGGTAGGTATGGATGAACCCAACATGTGGGAAACTTTTTTAACAACTATTTCAGATATGGATGCTTGCCCATTGGACATTTATGTGGATGTGATCCATAACATGATCAACCATGCTATCAGCCGAGCTTTAATCTTCAAACTAGTAAATGAAATGATCTGTTAGGAGCATAGTTCCTTTTTTCTCAATTTTGTGATATAAATTAGTCAAATTTACATCATAAAAACAAAACTTCCCACTTTTTTGGTAAAAAAAAAGGTTTAATGTGTTGGAAGTGGAGTTGTAAAGGTGTGGTGCAAATGTTGTAATAACAATCTTGGAAATTGTTCATAACTTGAACTATGATATGTTACAAAGGAGGGAAACAAAATGGGGCTAGGGATGGCAAAAGGTCATGGCTTGCTCACTTTCGAAAAGGAAAATCCGCATTTTCAACATGACCTAAAACATTGAGTACAAATACAGGTATAAAAGTTGAGGTTGCAAATGTATAATTGTCTAGAGTGTATGGAGTTAGAACAATGGCAACAGTCAAAAGTATGAAATGAATCATATATGTGCAGAAGCTTGCTGACAATCTATAACTTTTCATAAGCCATTTAAAGAAAAGGGACTTAACACATGCCCAATATGTTGAAGGATAGATGCATTGAAGGTTGAGAGTTTGAGAGGTGCTACAGTAAAGTTTCATTGACCATTGGCTCGGCACACATGATGATCACATAAGAATATATTTTGCACCATGATGAGCAAGTTCCTTGCTACTTATGCTATTGCAAAATCCAAGAACAACCTTAGGACTTGCAATCACAAAAATAAATGGATATACCCAAGAAGCTTATGAGAAGAACTACATGAATGAATTTTCGTAAATGAACTTCCCTCAATTGGAATAAATTCAACCACCTAAGTGGATATGAATAAGTAAATGAATATGATACAGTGGATTAATTTGATGCATCGTAATGAAAGATCATTAGATTAAATGTAGCCATTGTTGTATTAGCTGAAACAACAACCAGCTGAACAAACTGATGATGTCAGAACATGAAAGAACCAGGTGAGCCTAAGAGTCTCACCCACCAATTTTTCATACATTTTCACTAGACAAATGAAGGTCATAGTACCTGGCCTTGTAAACCTGAAGTCACCTGTTTCCTCAGTGCCTCCAAATCTTGGACCTGTTGCCACAGCCTGTTGAGTTAATTTGAAAGAAATCCACCTTGCAAACTTATAGCTGAAACAAAAGAGCAAACTTGTTAACTGGCAAAACAGAGAGAGTCAGAGATGGACAAAACAGTCTCAGGCACCCACTCCATATAACATACATGATAGCCTACAAGAGAACATGTATAAAATGAGCGCAGTCAACACAGCAAACAACCATTTTACCTTTCTTTGGATCGGATGGACTAGTGTAAAATGACTGATAGAAGTGTCCAACCAAATGTTCTGTAAGTTCTGGCTCGAACTAAATAAACATGGTAAGAATAAATGCTATCACAATGTTGTGAGTGTCACTCACAAGAAGTATTGGACCATCACTGTCGTCAGTGATGGCAGTTACTACCCACTGACTTCATCAGTGGATGTAGACAACTACATTCAAATGAAGATAATAAAGCTTCTAGATATATGGAACTAGTGGGGAAAAACCACTCATGTGGTGACCACACTATTGGTAACCAGAAACAAGCTCAATAGCACTCCCCAGTGGCCAAGCTGCCTCAACTTCTGACCCTCTAAAATGCACTCTTTTGACGAGTGTAAGCTTCTGATTCTGGTCGATCCTAAATCCCTTTACAAGAAGGTTGTAAATATAAACCAAATCCAGACAAATGTACTTTGCTTTTTCTTCTTTCAATCTTGGGTATCTTACTGCCATCTCTGGAATACTAAGTTGACAGAATCTTTGTGCAGCCTCCTCAAATTGGTATGGCTTAACTAACGCACTAGCCAGTTTCTTACTCCTGACAATTCCTGCATCTACAGCCTTGTCAAAAAAGAATGATGCAACAAAAAGTTGCTTAAAACCATCACCACCACCTCCATTCCAAATCCCTCCAAATGAGCACTTCATGTGAGCACATTCATGACCTACATTAAGTGACTTTAGGACAACCTCCTGGCACTGGGAAAAATTGGAACCCTCTTCTGTCGCTTTGACTGCAAAATCTATGCCTGCATAGAGGTAGGTGCCTTTGTAACCTCTTGGAACACAGGGGTTTAGGCCAGTGGTTTCTTGCTTGAAAACTTCCGCACGGAAAGCTAACAATCCATAGCGTAAATAGCTATGCACATATAAGTTGTATGTCAAGCCTAAAAGCTTAATCTTTTGGACATCAGAAGTTTCTTTGTCTTCAGATTTTGGAGCCCTTTCAAAATCCTCATCCGAAATTGCATATGCCATTTGCACTGAGCCTCCACCAAGGTCCACAATCCCAACTGTACGGTCAAACTTTTGCCCCAAGCTCCCCCGCAGGTAGTTGATTGTGACCCATTGATAAGAACCTTCTTGAGTACCATCAATAATATTTACCCAACTTGGTGTGAAATTGAATCCACTATTTCCAAGTAAGATCCTCGCCTCCTGCAGAAGGTTTTCTGCTTCATTGCCTGGAAGAGTTCGAAAACCTGCTGTTGCACCTAGGCGTACAGGTGTTTGAGCCTTCTGACTTGCAGGGACAACTTTCAATGCAGTGTCCAGGAGAGGAAGTAGAGACTCTGCACCCTTTGCTGGATCCTTTGAAAAATCGCTTAATCCAGGTTCCCGGTGCTCGAATACTTCAATCTCACCACCCACTTTCACTAACCGGATGTTCTCATCAAAGCAAAACACATGTACCCTGCTGCCTGAGCTTCCCGCATCAAAGATAACTGCATAGCTCAGAAGATTACCGCTCCTGTTGGGTTTCCCGAACCAGGAGTTGGCAATTGGCAGATTGATGATAGGATTCCACAAGAACTTGCTTCCAGTTTGTTGCTGTACAGGTGAGTTTGGCACCATGGCAAAAGCAATCAAAATGACAAGAAACGGAACAATCAACGCAAAAGTGAGCCCTCGCATATGTGTACACTTCTCCCCAGAAGATTCCTTAGATATTTGTCCCATTTTTTTTCCCTGACCACCGCAAGAAGAAGTAACCACTACTACTCTTCAAGAAACATACTGAGGTAGTAGTACCCTAAACACTAAAGAGAAAAGAGGACATCTGAGTCCTAGCATAAGACATTGGATTACATGTTTTTGAGGTTTCCAGTTACAAAACCTAAACCCAGCTCTATCTTTTTTCTGTTGAAACTAAGATGACGACCAGAAGAGCCCTTTTTTTGGCTCTTTAAGACGATTTCAATCTCCACACTTCAGTGAATAACAAGGCAGCATTGATCACACATCGTATACATACATATATTCTGTATACATACTAGCCTTCAAGCTACACATATAGAAACCCTAATCATAGAAGAAGTCATCCAAATGACAAGCATCGTGAAATGAACTTCTTCAAAGAAACACAAAAAAAGTTTTACCTTCGAGACAGGGAATCCAAAGAAACCTTGCAAAGATTGTGCTCGCCAGCTTCAGGAGCAAAGTCCTAGAAAACTTCAAACCCTAACACTCGAGAAAGAAAGAAAATTTCTCCCTCTCACGAAAAACAACAACACTCTGTAATAATGTCTGTCACTCGATGGCGTAAAGAAGAGACGAAGCAGAAGAAGAAGAAGATGGTCTCGAGAGTAAGTAGATAGTATGGAACAAGAAGAATCGATCCGAGAAACACAAGCAATGACAGTCGTACTATAGGTTCGCCTATTGCGACTGTCCCTGGAAGGAAAAACCACCAAAAAAAAGAGAAAAAAAACAGTCTAGAATCGTCACATCCGTCTCAACCTAATCGCAATCCCGAAATGACAGAGAGAAAATTGCAAAAATCACACAAGATTCGAGCAACCAAAATGCTTGCGGAGCTCGATCGATCGGAGTCCGCGAAGAACAGAAAATCTCGTCAGTCTTCGTACCATGCACTTGCGCTTCTAAAACCTCGTTCTTGTGAGAAAATGACCGTCGATTTCCAACTCTGTCACAGTTTAGAACTTTCCTAGCCGTTGGATTAACCCACGTTCCCTAATCCAACGAAAACCTCGTAACGTGAAATAAAATAAGATAAAATAAAATACTTTAACGTTTCCAGCAATAATAAATTTACACGTGGAAAATTGTTTTTAATTAAAAATTTTCCTTGCATTATTATACAACCGGATGAGATCGGAGGCCATTTTTTCGATCCGGCGGCTAAGACGTTATCCACGTAGAAAGGTTCACCTCGAGAATTGAGACCTAGCTTCCTGCTTCCCTTAGCTTCAATCAGGTGTGAACACGTAAGCCAGAACAGGAGGACACGTACATTACAAATGCCAGCTGGTGAGACGAGAAGAAAGGGCCACCCGGTTATCACGGGATGGCTATGCCACGTAGATGAATATTTTGTCGACATTCTGTACGTGTAAAAAGGTAGAGTAAAATAGCCTCATTCACACCTGCTTAGGACTCTTCCTTGTCCGCAGGCGCAAGAGTCTCTTCTTCTTCTGCTCTCTCTCGCACGCAGTTCCTCCGTTTCCTTCTCGTGATCGCCTTCTTCAATTTGCGCATTGAGAGAGGACCGCTCAAGAATGACAGATTTTGTTTGCCCCCAAATTTCATGCTCCATTCTCGAGTTTTTCAGGAATTTTTCTGACGAAAAAGAAAATTTTCACAAAATAGTTTCTCTTCCAGCTTTTGTTGCCGTCGTGTTTTTTCTCCCATGTTTGCTTGCTTGCTTGCTGTAGATTCCTGGAGAAATGGAGCTCTAGTATCAGCTGCATACCTGATACAAACAGCTAACTCCAGGTATTATAATCATCTGCATTCAACCTGGCCAGCGAAAAATTGTGCCAAGAGAAGATATCTTTCTCATATGTTTGGTTTTGGGTTGGAGAAGTGTGGTCTTCAAGAAGAACTTCTTCAACTTGACAAACTGCGACTTCACTTACTCGTTTCTTTGGTCTGTCTGTCTGTCTGTCTGGTTTGTTTGCACCCACCCAACATTTTTGTACCCATCTCACCCTAAACCCTAAACCCTGAACCCTCTTGGCACACACTTTCTGAGTAGGTCTCTTCACTGGGATCTTGAGTTCCTCTCACGGAAATCGTTTGCGCAATTGCTGCTGGTGAGGCTTGTTGCCATTCAGCAGTTTGTTTGCCAACTTTCTCTCTCTCTCTCTCTCTCTCTCGGAAAGGAGAATCTCTTTTAGGGTTTGATGCTTTGGGTTGAAGATTTGGAAGCGGCAGCCCTCGTTTTCTGAGAAGATCTCTTGTGGGTTGTTGCAGAACATCGAGGATTGGTTTTAGAATGCAGTGATTTGCTTCAGGCGAGCGAGGTCTGCGTTTTTGCAGAACCCAATGGAGAATCTCTTTTAGGGTTGAAGCTTTGGGTAGAAGATTTCGGAGGAGCAGCCCCCGTTTTCTGAGAAGATCTCTTGTGGGTGTTTGCAGAACATCGAGGATTCGTTTCCAAATGCAGTAATTTGCTTTCAGAAGAGTGAGGTCTGCGTTTTTGCGGGGGACCCAAAAGACCCATCACGAGAGATAGCTTGAAGTGGAACCGCTCATCAGTGGGTATTAGCGGATTAGGTTTCTGAGAAGAAGGGTAATTCCTACCCTGTTTCAAGGAAGGGATGGCTGCATTGATCGAGGGATTGCCGGACTCCGTAGCTATCCAATGCTTGGCGCGAGTACCACTTTCGCAGCACCGGGTGCTTCAATCTGTTTGCAAAGCTTGGCACGCACTTGTCCGAAACCCTGAGCTTTATGGAGTTCGCAAAAGAATAGGCACTACAGAAGAATGGCTTTACGTCTCTGCATATGAAGCTGATAAAGCTTGGCAAGCTTATGACCCCGTGTATAACCAGTGGAGCTCCATTCCACCTCTCCCATCTCTTATTCCTCGACTCAGCAACTTTGGCACTGTTGCTGTCCAGAGCAAGCTTTTTGTTCTCGGAGGTGGCAGTGATGAAGTGAATCCCATCACTGGAGATAGATCCAATATCCATGCTACAGACCAAGTCTGGGCTTATGATCCTGTGTCCAAGAGATGGAGTTCAAGGGCATCTATGCTTAACCCACGAGCACAGTTTGCTTGCTTTTCTTACTCAGGCCGCATTGTGGTGGCTGGGGGTTTTTCGAGCTCAAGAAGAGCCATATCCAGTGTTGAGATGTACAACCCAGAGCTTGATCAGTGGGAGCTTCTACCTGATTTAGTTGCTGTTCGTGATGCTCCATGCTCTGGTGTTGTGCTTGATGGCAAAATGCATGTCGTTCAGAAAGGAACTTGCACAGCGCAGGTGTATGATCCAACAACTAAAAGGTGGGTTTTCTCATTCTCTGATCCCCGCTCCTATCTGTAGCTGCTTGGTGTTGCTGCTGCTTTGTCATAGAATCCTGATCTGAAGGAGGGGTAGTGTATTCTGGGTTTGAAACTGTTTCCAGATTGTGGATACAAGGACATTTAGTGGATTTTGTACTAGGTTATTGTTGTGCTGTTGATTAAGATTTGGAGTGTTGCAGGTGGATGCAAGAGGATTGTGCGTGGTCAGAAGGGCCAATGGCAGTAGTGAATGGGGAGTTGTATGTTGTGCATCATGGTGTTGTGAGCCGGGAGCATCGTCTTCCAGCCCATCGGATGTCGCTATGCTCGTGGCCTGAATGCCTGAACCGAATTGGCTTTGGAGTGGCTGGCCTTGGTTCCAATCTCTATGTTGTGGGAGGTATTATGAAGCCACGGCGTGGCAGATTTGACGCTGAATACTTGAGTGATGTGGATGTGTTAGTTGTTGGAAGTGCAGACAAAGACGTTTTCTGGGAGAAAGCTGCACGCTTGCCCTTCTCCAGAGGGACGGTGCTGGGCTGTGCAGTTCTTCAGCTTTGAGTTCTGAACCATGGAACACAAACTATAATAACCCTGAGAGCTTTCAGACAAAAGCCTTTGTTTACATTTCACTTTGTATCCATGATTTTTTTCCTTTGATGATGTCAAGCTAGTGCTCTGCATATTCTGCCTTTGCTTTACTGAAATTTTGTGCACCCGGGGCTCTCAAAGCCCATTGAGTTTACATCATGGTGGGATTGTGAAATTTTTAACCAGTCTTCAAATCTCCATGGGAAGAAAAGTGATCCATTCAAACCCTTTTTTTGTGTAGTGGAATAGTACAAGTTCACACAAGAATGAAAGCAAAAGTTGATGGGTACTGAAATTCCATTCTCTAACAACAATAGAGTTGGAAGGTGAATTTGCAATTGTTTTGAATTTAACATTATTATCATGAAGTTTAGTAATATCTACTATCTTGTTGTTTGGCTCATTGAATTCTATCATGAAGGCAATTTCTGATACAAGAAGCCCTTTGTATGCCCATATCCTATTGTGCACTTTGTCACAAGTTTTTGTTTACCTTCCTCGTTACTCCTGGTTAGATTAATAATAAATTGGGTTAGTGGAGAAAAGTTAATTTAGAATCACATAATTGTGAATGGGGTTTCAAATATTGATGTTTGCAGATCAATCCTTGTGATGTTAAAATCAAATAGGTTTTGGTAATACGATGGTTCGCTATTGTTTAGTTGATGGTTTGTAAGTGTTTACATGGTAGCCAATGTCGACTTTGAACCAATCCTTTAAAATATTGTTGAGGGATTCGTCTAAACATTATGCTTGTTAAAAGCTTCTTATGTGCAAATATAGAACAAACTTTGTACTAGTGCATGAAGTTGCATCATGTGTTATTCAATGTTCAATATTATGCTCGTTTGTTTAGTGGGAGACTGATTTTGAGGTGTGACAAATAGAAGCCATGATGAAAGGAAGGATGCGGTTTACAAATAAATAATTATGTTTTATCAAAGCTATCGACCCAAATGGAATGATGCAAAAATGGATAAATAATGCATTAATCATCAAAAGAAAAACAAATATGTTGTGAAAACTCCTAGGATGGGTTTCTCATTCATCAACTCTTCTCGTGGAATGCTTAGAGAAGGAGAATTGGATCAAATGAACCACAAGAAGATGGAAATCCATTCATTATATAGACCATATGTCAGCCATTTATCATAAGCATGACTCAAAGTACAACATCATAAATATATCATATAATGGTGGAAAAGGTATGAAATTAGAAATCCGAGTGGAATATATATTGCCATTGACTTAAATTCGAATCATGTTTTCTAACATTTTTGAATAATTTGTAATGAAAGATCCTTTCATAAAAGTCATAAGCTGCAAAGAAATCTATTGTCCAAAATTTTTTGGGCAAAATGGTGAAATTTTCTTGCAAGTTGTACAACTTGTCTCCATGGCCATGAAAAAATATAGTGGATAGTTCATAATGTTGGGCAAATGTGTGTAATACAAAACATTTTGGGAGAATGCGTATAGGAACTAGGATGCCCCATTTTCCTTGGATGTGAAAGTGCTTGAGAAAGTGGAGAGGTGATAATTGGTTTTATAATTGTCAAAAAATGCTTTATATTAATTGCCGTGGTGTTGGAACATTACATAAAGCTTTTGGAGAAAATCTCTAGCGTATTTGGAGGGCACCTTATATCCATCAATTTCCCTCCTTAATGTAGTTGATTTGACAACATCATGTTACAAGACAAGTTGAATAAGATAGGTCAAGGGATGTGTACTAATATGCTTGTCTTTTCTAGCCATGATTGACAAGAGCCATATCCAAATACCAACATCAAGGATAGATTGCTAGACACATTAAGACATGAACTTAATCCTAAGAAGCTTAACATGAAATCACATGGGTTTTGTATTGATTGGGACAAATTGTGTACATTAGTTTTATCGCAAAACAAATTTTTGCATGAGTTTGTTTCACATTTTTCTTGTAAATGTAGTCAAAAGACATATACATTTGTTCATAATTAAATTTTATAAACTTACCTCCAAATGTCTTCTCACAATTTTGTTATGTGCACACCCAAAAAATTGTTGAAGGAATGTTTCATTAGAAATGTAACCATGAAACCAATGTAGTTTAATAATTTTTCACTTGAGGTTGTTCTTCAAACCCCTAAACATTAGAGAAATAATTAAAAATATATATATTGAAAAGTGAACCAAATTGGTCCACCTTGATGTTTAGGGGATAATGAACAATGACGATTTTGAGTTTAATGATCCTAATTCATTAGAAGGCATTCCATATTCATTGGATGTTTATGATTGGATATATTTTTAGGCATGAGTTCTTTTGAAAGATCCAAATAGTTAAAAAGGTTTTTAACTTCCCAATTCATGAGGAGGAATGAGAAAGAGAAATGATGATTCTCAAATTTTTTGCTAGGGGAAAGGTTTGAAAAAAAGTTGGAGCTATTTTTTCAAAACCATACTACTTCATAGATGAAAACATCATAATTGGGTTGAACTTTATAGATGAAAATAACCTTCATCATACATCCATTTCAAATATTTCATTAATGACAAAAAATGACAACAAATAGGTATGAAATTAAAAACACATGGTAGTATCAAAAAAAATGACTAATAGGTTGTCCAACTAACTTAGAATGGCAAGGCATCTTTAATTCCCAAAACAATCAATTATGCTTGGTAATTGGCTCTCAAGGCCATTGATTATGGGAAATAGCCTCAGCACTCTTGCCCATAGCCTATTTTTGATAACTAATGACCTCTCCCCAGTTTCCTAGGCCATGGTCATTTGCAAGATGGAGTAATATCATGGTGGGTCTTCAAAGTGTGTTCTTGGTGTCTTTGGAAAGCTCTCAACGAGGATGGGTGCTTGGTTCCATGAGATTTGGTGGATTTGCTGTGCAAAAGTTCTTGAATATTGAATGATTCCCTTCACTGAAACTTAAATTAAATTAAAATAGTAGCTGAAAATTTCGGAGGAATTGGAATGTGCCTTTGTTGTTATTTGGAAAGATCTTGATGAGCAAGGATTTTAATGGAATTTATTTGGTAAGACTTGGATTCAGAATATGTGAGAGATGTCAAATTTTAAGTGATTTCTGCCCATGAAAATTCAAATGAATTCCACAAAAACCAAGTTTTGGAAGGAAAAATCAGTTGAGGACGTGGTAACACTTGGGCCAACAGCACACAGGCCACACTACTTTTATTCTAAACTAAAGAAGATGTTTTACTCTTTTGGAGGTAGAGATGGTTTTTTTAGGGGTCTCTTAGAGCATCTCCACCAAAGCTCAGTATGTGACCTTGCACTGAAAACCTTTGATGAGAGGTTCATGAGTCCAATCCAGAAAACACTGCTAAGGACCCTTCAAAAATTACACAACTTTCAGAGTTCTTGAGGAGGAGCCCTCTGGGACAGTCAAATAAACACCGTCAAATTGAGCCCAGCGATCGAGCGAGCCATTCCTTGCGTCGTCAGCGGATGGATTGTGTCGTAATGGCGGCTCTCCAGCGCTGTTTCAAAAGAAGCCCAGTCGTGGCTGCGCCTTGTTGGTCGACACCCACGTGAAAAGTATGCCGCAAAACGCTGATGAAGCTCTACGTCTTTTGCACACAGTCTATGTGGATTCCATGCGGAGCCGACACTTGTTAGGTTCTCAAGTCGGAATCCCCATCCCCGTGTCACAATTGTGTTTCCCCACAACAACCCAAGCTACTGGAGAGCTCTTGTTCTGCCTACCCATAATAGAAGATATATGGTTCAGAACCCAATTTGTGTTTGTGTGAACATTTGTTGTTGTGTTGGGGAACTCAATTTGTGTTTTTGTGAATATTTTTGTGTTGTGTTTTTGTTTCTTGGGTAATAGTTGATTTGATCTCCACTTGGGTGGGTACTCCAACAACAACAACAACAACAATGGTGGATGTGGCAGCTCTGGTGATTGCAGTGGTTCTGTTCGTGATCTTGTCGCCGGGTCTGTTGCTGCAGATCCCGGGAGACGAGAGACCCTTGGAGTTCACCAACTCCAGAACCAGTCTCGCTTCCATCATCGTGCATGCGGTAGTGTTTGCCATACTTTTCTACTTGTTGCAGCTCTTGTTCCATGTGCACGGCGGTACCTAAAAACGAAGGAAAGGAAAGAAAGAATCCAGAATGGAAGGGAGGAGAAGGTCCATGGAGGGATGGCCAGATTTTCCTCCTTACATACTATGATGCTCCTCCCACACACTGCAAGGAGGAGGAGGAGGAGGAGGAGGCCTAGGAGCTGGTGACAAACTGAATCATCATGGGGGTGTGAGTGGGGCTTTTTTCTTGATGGGTCCTTCTGTTTCTTGAAGGAGATGGTGTACACAAGATTGACAAGTAGCAATTTACAGTGCCCATACTAATGGGATGTTAGATTTGTTCTTGATGAATCTTGAGGAGTTTTTGTGTGCCAGAGGGTTCCATTGTCAGTTTAGCTTCTTTCTTTCATATATGATGATACATATATGTGGGTTTTCTAGATTTTTCTTTCATATATGATGATGATACATGTATGTGGTTTTCTGCTCATGGAATTAAAGCATGATGGCTTCCTCTTGATAGTATCATGAGTGTTCATTACAGTAAGTGAGATTGAGTAGGCTTTCATGGCAAAGCTCAAGTGATTATACTTAATAATCATACTCACTTAATCATGGTTTTAGTAATTATCCTCTTAAGTAGGATTTCATGACAAAGCTCAACTTGTGAAGCTTTTGATTTGTTTGTGACATAAAGCTAGCACCATCTGGAATTTTGATGAACTAAAACCAAACAAACCCTTTAGATTTTTGTGTGAATAAGAATATTTTGGCCTTTAGATTTTCAGCATTTTAAATTACAGCATAAAATTTACTAAAAATCTGATTTGAACTCAATTAAATAATAATTTTCTTTTAAAGATAATAAGATAAGAAGTTAACATACTAATATATATGATAAAAAGTATTGTAATCATATATTTGGACTTTTGAAAATGAAACTTCAATTTGTCTCAATTTTCATCCTTTATTAATTTTTTGAGTAAAGTTTTCTTGTAGAGGATTTGAAACTAAAATGATAATAGTTGTTATATATTGTTACCTTGTGGAGGAGACTGAAATGTGAATATATGTATGCAAAAATGCAAATTCACTATAAACAATGAAAGAACAAAATATAGATAGAATTCATAACAACAAAATGTTATTTAGAATGGTTTGTAATTAAAATTTTATATATGACATTAACCATTATATTAACATAAGTTGGTAAATACCATTAAACTTTTGTATTCTTGTCTACTTTTCCATAAACCTTCATAATACTCTTTGTTAGAAGAACAAATTTATAAGTTATTATGTCAAAAATCACTGAACCATACTTTTAGTGAACTTGTAAATTCACAAACATTCAATTTCTTAGCACACAATCCTTAAGAAATTGACATTGAAATATGTCATATGTGTGTGTAATGTGCCCTAACCCTAAACCTAATTAACTTTTTTGCTAGTTTGTTACCACATTATAGAGGGCAGATGTAAACTTGCAAGAAATTAGTTGGACAATGAAAAGTGTACATTGGGAGATACTTTGGATCAAAATCGCAGATGCATATTTTGCCGATTTATGGATGCCCAAGATGAATTTGATAAGTTTTATTGCATGTCTACACGTGTCTCAAGTGTGTTCAGCAATCACTGAACGAGATAATGCCAAGTTGTGCCTGCCAAGTTGTGCCTGCCTTTTTTTGCGGTGTTGCATGGGTTAGCAAAATCTTACCAAAATATAACACAAGGTTACATGGTGGGGAGAAAAAAAAGTTCACATTCTCCAAATCCATCAGCAATAAGGCTGTGCAAATGTGCTGCTTAAAACTTAATATCAGGAATATCCTTGTCTTGAAGGAAATACTCAAATTGCGTGCCTTGGAGATGCCTGGAAACCTCATCCCAGTTCTGAATTTGTTCCTGGAGTGGTCGTGTGTGGATCTTCACTTGTTCACTTTGAAGCTCCTGCACCTTCACACCAACAAACTCTTGTACTTGCAACATTTTCTGCAAAACCTCACCAGATTTCCAATGTGTTAAGAGAGAATGCAATGCTTTTTCCTTCCACAACATTCCAAAATCTACCCTTCATGATGAGTTCCAAGATCACAAGCTTAAAACAACAGAACATTTTTTTGAACCACCCAGTCTTAGTTGATCAATGTCCTGCATGTAAGGGAAGTTGTTTGGACATGCTCTTCAACATGTAAGGGAAGTTGATCTGCAACTTCTTCAGCATTTGGTTTCAAGAGCTTACACTAGGGCTATTCAGCAAATCTTCGTAAAACAATGGCAGCAGACGGGTGCCATTAAAAAATTGGAGTGCATCGTTTGTAATCTCCTGCACCCGTTGTAGATTATGAAGCAAGTGCTTCACATCTATCATTGGCTTGAAAGCTGCCAACATAAGTGCCTGTGGAGTAGAGAGACAAACACATTATTTTCAGAGACGTTGAAATTTTCAAAAATATACCCTTTTTCTCCAGGACAACAAAGAATCTGATTGCATATTCGGGAATATATCATCTGCCAGAATAAAAATTCCCAAAAAATTAATTATTTGATAAAAATGTATTGAAGTAGCCAAGGGGTACTATGGTAGTGCCCTACCACTATCATCTACATGAGAGAGGAAAGGGTACCTCTTCTTTGGAGTGCACATGTGACTTGTGAGTCCCATTTAGAAGTTTTTCCTTCTTGTCATAAGCGTTTGCCAAAATTGAGATCATACGCTTCAATGAATTTCTTCGAAGCAGTAGTATCACTGAGACGCCCTTTTGCTTAAAATATGCTGCTAACTCACTGTGATACTCCATGACCCCCTGACATTCCAGCAAGAACCATACATGTCAGTCAATTCATACGCACAAGTTAAGGAACCCAGAACATGCATGTAAACTTGCATGATCCCATACGCCTTTCAGAAAGCCTACAAAAATATATACTACAAAGGCCCTTTGACATGCAGAGATATATTTTTCCAAACAATTGAAACTGCCAGTAAGGCAGACAAGCACCACAATAAATCCCATGGAACAAACTGACGCCTTCTTGAATGGATTGTCATAATGCTATTTGGCAGCATCTCTGGTTTTCCAACACAGTACCAACACAAATTCTGAGTAGTGTGGTTTGGAGGTACTATAATATGTCATGAGATTTGAGTTTTACCTGATTTAACATCCACTTGAGACCAATGGCAGAAGTGCATTCATTTTTTGCAGCACTACTCATCCAATCGAGATTGAACACAGATTCCAGAGTTTCTGTGATGACAGTAAAATTCTCTCGCCGACCCGCAGCTGAGAAAACCTCACCATGTGAGCTTATATTCGGGTGGCTGTTCAGGAGCGTCTCAAACCATCCACTGCCTGATCTTTGCATTGACAAAATTACAAAAGTATGTACAGGTGTGCATGCACATTCCGCCCTGCATAAGAATATGTAAGTCCCCAATTTCCATCATAAGCCTGAGTTCAGCCCTATTTCAAGCTTACGCAAGAAGCTCATTGTTCTTTATGAAGAGCAATTCATGAGAAGGTGCCAAAAAGGGTTTGATGCTTGCACCTGTCAAAAGTGTTAGGGTGAGGATAATGTTCAGTGAAGGTGTGTGATTTGAGCAATTTTGGACATTTGGTGACATGTTCCTCCTGTTGTTGCTTGAATTGGAAAACTGTCTTCCTCGGGAATTGCTGAAATACTGGCCTGTTGTCTACTCCTATCATGCATATGTAAACTCCACACAACCCAACCACCAGGAGCATTAGCAGCTTCCATATACTTGAAGCCTTGCGTGTTGTTGTTTCCTTTACTCCTGTAAAATCCTGCACGACAGATGACACACACCCCCTAACATAAGATAACATACCACCGCCACCCAAGTAGTAGGTAGTGAGGTAGGTAGGTATGTAGGTATGTGGGGTAGGTAGGTGGATATATCACCAAATCAGGACTCTCTGTGAAGGCAATTGATCAATTGCACTCTCACACAAGTGCTGCTGCTGCTGCTGCTGCTACATAGCTGCAGGAAATTGTTGGCACAAAGCTGCCAGCACTATTTGCTCTTGGTTTCCTGCAATGCCAATGCTACTTTACACTACAAGTGGATCTTTTCTTCAGCAAAGTTTGGAATGGAAACCACCCAATCTTCAGAATGTGACAGTGAAAATTTGTCAAAAGCAAACGGCAGCCATCAAAACTCTTCTTAGATAATAAAGAAAGAGCTTAGTATGACAATACTAAAAAGAGGCAAAAATCCAAGGATGTGGTGAAGGCCAAAAAGCTCACCTTAAGAAGACCAAAGTTCATATCTAATTCATGCCTCTTCAGATTGTTGATGGCCATCTGCTCCAGACCCACAACCCATAACAAAAGTTAGAAACTGTGAATTTGCCATTGACCAAGTCTCGTATCAAAATATCAAAGAGAAACAATTACCACCCATAATGTACAGCAGATTCAGAATTCAGAATCCCAGAATATTGACCATCATTCCAGTGGAATTTTTCTTTGGGATTTAGAAATGCTTTTTCAACCAGGCATAATCCATCAAAAGCAGAACAGCTAGAAAACTTGTCAGAATTTCCATCCTTATTCTTAATGCTCGTGGTGTGTGCCCCTGCTTGATCAATGGCAAGATTGAAAACAATGGGCCAACTGACACAGGAATCTGTGTAGAAATGAATTTCAAGAGCCAGAGACAGCAAAGATTTAACATTCGCTATCCCTGGAGAAGTGAGGAACCCATCAAAGGGTTCACTTTGGATGTAAACTCAATCCACTGAGAAACCCATCAAGGGTTCACTTTGGATGTGAACTCAGTCCACTGAGGAAACCGTCAAGGGTTCACTTTAGATGCACTCAATCTGCTTTCCTTGACATCAGAGCTGAAGAATTTCGACATTGTTTTGTTGAAAACAAAACATATTTCTCCAAGAGCGATGGAGCAAAGGTTTTCATGGATTGTTCTCCAACAAAGAGAGTGAACTGATTTTCATCTCAGTCAGGAGAGAAACAGAGAAATCAGCATCTTGACCTGTCATGCAGGGTGCATCGCAAAAGGGAAGCGATCTCAGCACCGAAATCTCAACACTGAAATCGCAAACTATATAGTTTTTCCACGATACAAAAGAACAGAGCTGCAAAGCAGCTTCATGACAACAAAAGGAGACTTGGGTCTGAAGACTTGTAAATCCATGGAAGAAGAGGTTCATCAAATGGAGTGACCCAAAGGAAAAAAGAAAAAAAAGCTTTGGGAAAAACCTTACATACCAAAGCAATTGACGGATGATGCCATACTCAATAAGGAGCTGAAGATATACACAACAGTCGTCTTCTCCACAGTGAGAAAGAGAACCCGCCTCCCTTGAACTTCCTGGGCCAAGATCTCAACCTAATAATGCAGCAGCTAGCAAGGAAGCATGCTACTCACAACAACCCACAAAGCCTCATCACCACCACTCCTGAAGAAAAATCCAAAACCTCATCATGCAAGCCCACAAAAGCGAGACCCAAACTCCAGAGCTGGAGGAGTACGAGTAGGATTCCAGCAGCCCAAAATCAGCAACTGATCCAGTTCTCTGTCTGTCTGTCTGCCTGTCTGTCTCACAGAAACGGAATATCTGAAGAAGAAGAAGAGGAGGAGGAGGAGATCGGACACAAAGGATCTTCACTAAGCACTACAGAATCGGAGTCTAGAGTCGAAGACAAACCACATCCAACAGAAGCAACAAAAGATGCACCTTTGGTTGGGCAAAGAAGAAGAATACTCTGCTGGCTCAAGGATCACACAAAGGACACCAAGAGTTCCGATCTTTGTGCGAGTGATAGCTCATGGGAGGATGGTAACTGGCAAACAAATACGCACAACTCTTCCTCTTCTTCTTCTTCACTCGCGACAACTGCGGCGACGACGACGACGACGACGACGACGCGAGCGAGCGAGCCCACGCGGAAGAGAGGAAGAAAAAAAAAACAGAGCTGGAAAGCTTCGTAGCGCGCAGGGCTGAGAGAACCGCGGGGTAGTAAAATTAGATACCCGGTAAATACCCGTTTATGGTCCTTAGACTTTTTCTTTTTCCTTTTTTGGCCATATTGGAAATTTCAGGGGAGGTTTTTTTTTTTTTTTTTTTTTTGGGGGGGGGGGTGTGGTCATTAAAAAAATTAGGTCAAAAAGGGGGGGGCATAGTCAAAAAGAAAATTGAGAAAAATGCAGATCATGGGTAAAAAAGCCCTAATGTAATAAACGAGTCCGGCCCCGCATTTTGGGAACGTCCCCAATCTTATTTGTCGTAAATTTTTCGGCATGTCTTTTACATTCGGTAAGGTCCTCAATCAAGGGCATTACCAAAAGAAGGGCCTATGCAAGGTTCTAGTATTGGCCTCAACCTCAAAGGCCTTACCCAAGGACACTATTTATGTAGGAGCAAGAGGGCCCTTAGGCCTATATAATTAGGTTTAAGACGGTTCGCACTCTCAAATAGTAGGTGCGTAAAATGTAAAATCCCTCCTAGTTTGTGACATGGCTATAAGGTGGGGCACTAAAAAAAATGGGAAATTCCAATGAGTGTTTTGTGGGAAAATAAGAGAAGAGAAGATGGATGAAAAAATCTATGATGAAAAATAGGATGAAATACTTGTGTCACATATTATTATTATTATTATTATTATTGTCACTTTTCTTTGAAGTGAAAATAGAAACAAAGAGCACAAAAAGGTTGGAATTTTATTTTTTTTGGATGAAAACATGATTTTAAAATTTTTTCTCTTTGATGAAGTTGTTATTTTCATCATATTATTGTTATTTTTCAAACCTTGTTTGTGTTCTTTGTTTCTATTTTCACTTCAAAGGAAAAAAAAAGTTCAATGCCTTCCAATGAAAAATTTGTTTTGATGAATGAAAACTTCTTCATTGAAGAGGAAATAATGAAAACAAGAGAGTACAAGAAGGTGGAAACAAGAATGCAAGAATGAATGGACAAAGAATGGAACAACTAGGAACATATTTTAGGGTTTAGGGTTTAGGGTTATACCCTAAAGTATAAAAGTCTACCCTAGGGTGGTATACTTAGGGTTTAGGGTTACACCCTAAGTATGTTTCTACCTAAACCCTAAGTATACCACCCTAGGGTAAGACTTTTATACCCTAAGTAGAAACCCTAAATATTATGCAAACACTTTAGAAAAAAAGGTACTTGCAATTGGAGTTGTGGCTACTTACTACTCCTAAGCCTCAAGATTACTTTGAGTGTTGTAAGTTGTATCCCAAAAATTTCAAGAGTGTGATCTTCTTCTCATGTGTATGTATGTCCTTGAAAGAGTCAACAAAAGTGGGCATGGATTAGGGTTTATAATTGTTATCAATACATTGAGGGTTTTTTAGTCAACAAAGTGGGCAAGGATTAGGGTTTATAATTGTTATCAATACATTGAAGGTTTTTGTTTTAAGAGTACAAAAATCATTTGTAATCATGGAGATTTGGGTCATGATGATGGATACTTAAATTGAGTACACACTAGCCTAATAAGAGCAAGACATTGTTTCCATCCATTTCAATGAAACCTTTACATCAAATGGGGTGGAATGGATGATGGTACCTTCATGTTACCCACCCACATTGAACTCAAAAAGCCTATCTATCACAAGGTGGGTCATCTACAAAGGAAAAAAATTGGAAGAGATTGATGTTATCAAGTAAAATGTCAAGGCAAATAAATTCACAAAAATAAACTCTTATTTTGATTTTTTTTTAAATTGCATTTTCAAAACCCATCATTTTCTCATTTTGAAAGGTGACTAGAAAATTTTATAAAATAAAAGATTAATCTATAGCAAATACCAATAAATCCAATTTAAGTTTGGCTATTGTATAGAGAACTTGCCAACAAAAAAATGATCACTTTATCATCTAAAGAGGGGTGTATAGTCAATTGGCCTTTGATTCTAGATCATACCCACAAGACATCCATATGGAGTTCTAAATTATGAACATTATGTTTTGCAAATAAAGCCTTTGACAAAAACATTTGAAGGCACTTGGAGAAAATTTCTAGTGTGTTTCGAAAGGCTCGTATTAGTGAGTATCACTCCTACAAATGGAGCGAGGGATCTTATGCCTACTCTTTAAGAATGTAAAGGAGTGAGAACCCTTCCCCTTTACAATTCCCCCTTTACCCTTACGAACTTTGTGTGTCTAGGTTCATATAAAGTTTCACCTTGTGCTAAATCTAAAGTGTTGGGGACATTCCCTAAACGTGGGACCATACTAGACCCTATGGCCTTCTTCTAGGTCCTTTGTTTTAGGAATGGCCCCACCTTGAGGGTTTACCGTCCAAAAAAATACCCGTGTTGCATTGACTTCGAAGGGAAATGGCAAACCTTGTCAAATGCGTGTATAAGAATTTTTTTAATTCCTTTCGATCAATAATATCATGTCAACAACTTGAGGATAAGTGGGCTCTTTTTTTTCTCCACGCGCCCCTATTGATGGATGGATGGATGGATGGATGGATCATGGGAGGTAATTCATGTTGTCGGTAAACGTGTTTGATGATGCTGATGTGGGCTTTTGTGTGTTCGTGTATGGTGTTGTATGGCTTAAACCTTCAATTTTACAATGACATAATGATGTATATCAAAACCCCTTCAAGTTATCTACGGTCAAGGTCAAGGAACAACCCGTAGAAAAGGGGAAAGTAAAATTGGAAGACTATGAAATAACATAAGAAATTAAGGAAGGAAAAAAAAACCGCGTATACCAAAACACCTTCAAGTGGTCAATTTCTAAAGGCAAAGGTCAAGGAACAACCCGTAGAAAAGGGGGAAAAATAAATTGGAAAACTATGAAATAACATATAAGAAGATGAAGAAGAGGAAAGAAAAAAAGGAAAAGGATGAATGGAATTGAAAACCAATGCAATGCTTGGTTACATCCACCAAAGGGATGAAACTCCTCTTTGTACACTACCTAGTACAAGCTCATTCATTCATATCCAGATTTTCTTTTTTGAACTATGCTCTCAAGTGGATAGGATTCTTATTTAAATAAAATTTAAGTAATTTATTAGTAATTTCATGTTATGCATTATTCGATAAGAAATATATGAAGACTTCAAAAAGGAATAATAGCTTTGCATATATATTATCACTATTGTATCCCAATTTTTATTTTTTTTGGTGGCAAAATTTCTCATCTTGGTGAATGCTTAATAATAATATTTTTTAAATTTGAAATTTAAAAAAAATGAGGCTTTGGTTTTATTTTTTTCCTATTTTTTGAAATAAAATTTGCCACATCTAAACATAGGTAGTACCTAGGTCACTAGTTGTATCAGGACTCTTGAAAATATTTTTTAGAGTTAGCCAAGTTTTACAATTTGATTCAGAGATGTCTAAAATGGATAAAGATTCGACAATTAATATATGTGAATAACTTGAATTTTTTTGTAATAATAATAATAATAATTTACAAGAAGTGTTTTTTCCCCCCCCCCAATTTTGTGATTAGCCAAATTGGCAATCATTCAAAAGGTAATTAACCAAATTTGGCTATATAAAATAAATATTTAAGTAAAAATATATAAGGATCTCCTTTGGAATTCATGGGGAGTAGTTTTGATAGTTGACCTAAAAGAGACAAAAAGGTCTTATGAATTTGGATCCTAATGGGTTTGAAAAGGAGAGCTTAGTTCTTTGGACTTGAGCAAAAGTATTGGGTGACACACAACCCTAGCCTACACTAATATGGTGAGGGGTGCAAAAACCCTAAACCCTAAAAAAGCTGCCATTGATCTTTGGGACCCCACTAGTGTAGAAAAGTTGGCCATCTTGTTTGTACCCCTTTGAATTCAAGGTCCAAGGAACAAGACATTTTAGTTGTTTGCCTAATCACCCTATATAGGTATCTCATTGCTCTCCTTTTGGATGCACCCAAGAGGAGGCCTTGGGGTTAACCAATTGTATCCCAAAATCTTGTGTTCAAGCAATCTTCTATACCATTGAGAGATAATGTTCCCTTAGTTGTGTTCTCAAGGTAATCTATCTATGAAGCAAGGTAGTTTCTTTTGTTTTGTTTGTCACTTTGAGTTCTCCCAAACCATAGCCTTTTATGTCGTGCTCTTGGTATCTTTGGAAAGCTCTCTCAATGAATAGGGGTTCATGGCGCTTCACGTCGCACTCTTGGTATCTTTGGAAAGCTCTCTCAATGAATAGGGGTTCATGGCACTTCACGTCGCACTCTTGGTATCTTTGGAAAGCTCTCTCAATGAATAGGGTTTTCATGGCACTTCACGTCGCACTCTTGGTATCTTTGGAAAGCTCTCTCAATGAGTAGGGGTGTAGCGACTTGATTTGAGACTCTTTGGAGTTATGATGTGTGAAAACTATTTGATTATTTCATCATTTTTTCAATGAAAATTAAATAAAATTGAAACCGAAAAACTGTGTGTATTGGAATTTGGAAGTGTTCTTGGTGTTGTTGGAAAGCTTTTGGTGGGTTAGATTTAATAAAATTTATTTCACAATTTTCAGAGCTAAGGCGTGGAAGATTTTGATTTTTTGAGTGGATTTTTGTCGTTGGAAATTGAAAACAAATTGTAAAAAATTGAGTTTGGAAGGAAAAATTCAGTTGATCCCTCAATGTGTTCACACTTGGGGCCAATGATATAAGCTACTACACTAGTCTATCGGTGAAGGAAGGTCATTTGTTTTGTTTGTCCTTAAGATCTCCCAAACCATGCCTTCCCTTCTTCGTTCTCTTGGAATGGTTGGAAAGCCCCCCAATGAGTGAGGGTGCACCGAGTTGGTCTCATAATGTTTTGACATACGGTGGGGAAGTTATTGAATATTGAACAAAAAATTTCACAAAAAAATCATTTAAAAATCATAATTATAAATTATAAGAGAATTTGGGCACGCTCTTGATATTGTTGTAAAGCCCTCAATGACTAGAATTCAATGAAAGTGATTTGAAATTTTTTTAAAAAAAATCTAAGGTGCAAGAAATATTGAATTTTGAGTAATTTTTTTGTCATTGAAAATTCAATTAAATTACCCAAAAAAATATTTTGAAAAAAAAAATTAGTCAAATAACAAGTTCACACTTGAGCCAACAACATAGGCTACACTAGTGTTAGTTTAATTAACAATACATTCACTCATAACGAACATACAACAATCCTAACACTAGTTGGGTATACTAACTAAAGTCACGAGCTTCTTTGGAGACAATCTCATCTCTTAAGGAAATGATACGACTAAAGTTCCCATGACCATCATTTTTCGCCCCTTTCTCCAATAAATTCTAGAGAAAAGGTAAAGGGGTGCAACAATCATGCACGGGTGTATGCGGATATCTCCACCCCTTTTTTAAAAAATTACTAGTGGGTTGTGTTGTTAGTCGGCTTTCCGCAATAAAAAAAAAGAAAAAGAAAAAAAAAAGCCACTTTGTGAAAAAATGTAAAAGAGTTCAACCCGGGACAAAGGTGATCCTATTTACTATTCCGGCATCTTCTTGGCAATTTTTTTTTTTTCAATTATTATTATTTTTTCATTTCGGAAGTAGAAGTAAAAAAAATAAATTCTTGAAATTCCGGCACTTTCAAAAGACCGGGCCATGTTGACAAGTGAAATGAGATGTACACTTGGTAGCAACAAGGTTTAGGGTTTTTTAGAAATTTTAATCGACATTTACTGAAAATAATTTAATTACCACGAAAATGGTAAAGGTGCTCCGGGAGTCAATAAGTCGGGTCATTGGCTTGCTCTATTCTCCGGGTATCACAAAGACCAAATCTTCAAGCCGACTACCATTTCACCTTGGGGATAGAGAGATTTGTAATTAACTATATTATTGAGATAATTGTAATAAATTAAAATATTGAGAGAGTTTCAATAAATTATATTATTGAGAGGTTTAATAAGTTATATTATTGAGAGAATTTTCATAAACTATATTATTGAGAGAATTTTAATAAATTACATTATTAAGAGAATTGTTTGCCTTTGAAAAGAAATATGGGTTACATTATGTTCTATTACATTTAGCCAAATTTGGCTATGTCCTCTTTAGATGATTACCAATCCACCTACCTTACAAATTTATAATAATAATAATTTTTAAAAAAAAAACCTTGATCAATACCATTCCATGCTATTGATGCCCTCACATTCTTGACCACAAACTAATTCTTTGACTATTTGACCATAACTTTAACTTATGACAAATAATGTCATTGAATATATATATAAACAAATGTATATTAATTGAAATATCACACAATATTATACTATTTTCTAACTACATAATGTTAATCAATGTCATATGTTTAATCACATAATTCAATAAATTAATTTATATCATTATGCATTTCTTTTTTCATAATTATGTTTAATTTTCTTTAAACTTCACAATTAAATTAAAATTTGGTTGTATAACATTTAAAATTTTCAAATGGAATTAATATAAATGTAAAAAAAATTCACGTGATTACTTAGTTTTTGTACATTCTTAGTTTCAATTTTTTATTTCTTGGAAAATAAATGTATGTCTTTAATTAAAAATGAAGCTATGTAATTATGTAATATGTTAAAATATCCTTCAATTTTATGTTTAATTTCATAATTGATCAAACCAAGTCCATATGACACGTCCTCAATGAGCTTTAAAAAATAATTATATGTAAATTGCCTTTGGAATTTCCATTAGTTTTTGTGCATTTTAAAATGTTGAGCATTCATTCTTTTATTTCATATATGTGAGTTGAATGAGGTCAATATGATAAACCTTCAAACAACCTTTGTCATGCGGTCCCAATGATGACTAATGGTTTATGACCTTAGTTAAGTAGTTATAATAATGACTAGGGGAGGTTAAGTACATACAACTAAATGGCACACATGATGCTTACATGATTAAAATTGAAACTTAGTCGCAAAATGATGTTGGGTTTTGGCATATCGTTGAGAACATCCAACTTGGAAGCTTTGCATATCAATCGATATAGATATGATACACCTTTTCTAGCTTGCTTAGAGGGAAATGACAATGTTAATGTTGTTGATAGGTTTTCATTTGCTCAAAGATTGTTGAAGGATGAGAGGGTTAGCTTGTATTTCATCATGAATGGTGCTTTTTATCGAAGCTACTATTTTTTTACATATGGAATCTAGCTTTCAAGTTTTGTGCAAAACCATACATGAACCCCAAGATGACAAGTAACAGTATTTTTGTCAAAATGCATTAAAAAGCACAAAAAGTTGTGGAGAGGACATTTGGTGTTTTCCAATCCCAATGGGTAATAATTTAAAATCCATGTTGGTTGTGGGACATGTCCACAACCTTTGACATCATCCTTGCTTGTGTTGTAATGCACAATATGGTGATTGAAGGCAACGGATAGACCAACTTTTGAACATAAATTGAGAGTACAATGTGTAGAAAATGGATTTTCAATTCATACATGGGAGCTGAGCAAAGAGTTAAAAATTAGAACCTTCATCATTGACTTTGACATGATTTGATTCAACATTTGTGGGCATGTAAAGGTTCAAACCTTCACTACCACGTAAATCATTTTCATTGGGTACCTCTAAGTTTCAATTCTAAATTGCTATGGATTGCATTGGATTTTGAAATTTGTTCAAAGAAAATTACACACTAAGTTTCTCAAGGTTCCAAATTTGCCTATCTCATAATTGTGGATAAGACTTGCTTGAGAATTTTGTAACAAGTCCTTTAATGTTTGTGGTTTTATTTTGTTTTATGTGTTTCATCTCTATTGCTTGCAATGTTTGTGCATAAAAGGGGTAGTTGTGGCAAATTGTCATGCATTACAAAAGGGGGGAGGATCCAATTGTCACTAAAGTGTAGTATAGTAGGTGACACTAGTCCTCCCAAAATGTTGCATTTCATTACCCATTGCTACCTTGTTTGCTACATGTGGTGTCAAAAATTTAACATTTATAAGTATCATTAGGGCTAACCAATCAAAACGAGTCATTTTTTATTGCCCTTTTTAAAACACAATTATATCATTTGCATATTTGTAAATCAAAATTTCACTACTCAAATGTTAAAAGGTTGTACTTTTATTTTAAATGTTATGTATATTTAATATTATATCAGTATGAAACTAATGATATATATTAGTATAACATATTAATATCAAACTAATGACATGTATATTATGTCATAATAGTATCAAAATAAAAATTGAAAAAAAGTCATCACCAAATATTTGAAAAATTGAAAATTAGGGTGCATTACAACATTCCCAATACAAGGAAATTTCATTTTAATAAAATGTCCTTTTTTCATCATTTTTTTTCCAATTCACAACTTTTCATATTGAAATCTTCAAACTTTCACAGAGATTTCACATGTCTTAGAATATATATAAGGTGACTTACCAATATTTATGACCAAAAGTATAAAAGATAATTATGAATTTATAGTTTGATATTATTATAATTATAAAAATTATAGCTAGTGTAATATATGAACTTTTCAAAATGTCATAAATGAGTCACCTAACCATGCTTTTACCTTTAATCTCAAAATATAATATATATCACACATATTTTACCTTAAATAATCAATTAACAAATGATTAAAAAATCTCCACATAGACCCAAAAGTCCTAGAACACAAAAAGAGAAAAAAATGAACTAAAATGGGTCATGAAGGTTCTCCAATCGATAACCTCCAAAGGCAATGACATTTCAATTCACCATAAAACACTAGCATAAAAACTCTATTGTATCTAGAGGCTAAATTATTAAGCATACTTGTTCATCTTCAAAAGGGGTGGGCATTTCATTTTTAAAAATGCATCACATTTTTTCTAATTTTTTATTACATAAAAGGGTGAGCTTTTCATTTTTAAAAATGCATCACATTTTTTTCCCTTTTTTCCTCCAATACTTGCTAAGTATCATGGAAGAAAATGATAAAATAAAATAAAATAAAATGATGTCAATGCTTTACCCCAACCTATATGTTGCTTCACTAGAGAAAGAATTCTTATTCTAATCTCCCCCAATACATATGTTAGAGATCTCAAGAAAAAAAAAGAAATGTGCCTTATCCTATGATCCTTTGACAAGGCCATATGCACTTTAGTGGTTGGTTAAATCCCCATAAATACCATATTAAAACTTTAAAAGTGGATTAAAAAATAACCCTTCTAATCGTTCAAAACCTCTTAATCCTTACTCAACCTTTTGCAAGGTGTTTTGGAATCAAAGAGAGATTGGTGTTCCATAAAGAAATTTGAAATGGTTTTCATGATGGTGTCCAATGATTGTTTCCAAAAAGAAATTCATTTTTTTGGACAAAAAATTTCAGAATTTTTTTAATTTGTAAAGGTGTTTTCCTAATGTAAAATTGACTAATCTTGCTAATTTTGTTGGAAAAACTCCCAAATTTTTTGATATCACAATTTAAGGAAAAAAAAAACCCCCCTTGATGGTATCATTTACATACTCAAAGACAAGTTGGGTT